>CM037584.1:19265529-20465529 GCA_021018995.1 Chloranthus sessilifolius
GACATCTTCAGATTGATGAGTGTGGTAAACACATGTGAAGTATAAAACGACCTGGAGCACCACAGCACTCGGCTCAAACACTTAATATCAACTCATTCAAGAAACTAGCATCTACTGATTTCCATCTCAATTAAACCTTGTAAAAATTGAACTTCTTGAAAATGTCAAATTTGATTCAAACCACAGAAGGCATGGGACATGATTCATCCCAAATTACTTTCGTAGACAAGGTAATAGCCTACTCCAACTTATCGCCATAATCCTTACCCAAAGTATTGAGGGAGAACTTGAGGGTCTAGATTTCCTCTAAAATGAACATTTTTTGTTTAAGAGATTGATTTTGGTATTCAATATACACAAATGAAACAATTACAAGTGCACAAAGTTAATTTTAGATCCAACTGATAAACCTCAATCCTACAAGGAGATAAAAACCTACCAAAATCAATATACTAGTTTAAAGGAACCACTAAAATAAAACCATCAAATACTTGAACTACCCCAAAAACTAGTAATATACTAAATTGATAATAAAAAAATCTCCCAACTGAATTCTAAAAAACAGTATCGTGGGGAGAAAAGGAGAGAGATAGAAATAGAGAGAGAGAGAGAGAGAGAGAGAGATGGATTTGACCTCCTAAGGAATTTAAAAGATTAACCAATCTATTCAAAAATTTCTGAATGGTATATAAATAGATGCTATAACAGATTACGATCTGAAGATTAACATATCCATTCTCAAATTCATGAATGGTACATAAACAGATGATATAACGGATTACTAGAGAAGTAAAAACTAACCTGAAAGGAAAGAAATTACATACAAAAACAGCCAAGTTGCTAACATGTGGATTGCCCGACCAATTTGAACATGCAACTGCATGAACTGCTAAGAAAGATTATTTCAAGAATAGTAAATCAAGAGCAGGCAGTCACTGAAATAGAAATTCGATAATGATCCATAGCTATGTTACATATACTTCAAATGGACTGTCTACCTTTGTTGAATGGGCATATGCTTTAGTCTGGTACAGTGCTTTTTGACATCCCGCATGTGAAACATTTCAATATGAACAAGGATCATATATCCTTATAACAGGGGACCATCTTTTTCATTTGGAATTCAATTTATTTCTTTTTTATTTGTACAAATTCTCTATGTAAGATACATATAAAGTGTTCTATCCACCTGCAGAAGAAAAACAACTGCAAGCATTACCACCACTTTTTTTGGAATTCAATTTATTACTTTTTATCTAAAAATTCTCCCTATAAGATACATCAAGGTGGACGTCTGTTCAAAAGGAAAAAATTGCATGCATATTACTAAAATATATATAGAAACATATCCAACTTTTGAAGTTTGGGCTTCAATGAATTGTATTGGTCAAAGAGCTGGTATTGGGGGACGGGCCCGTGCACGAGTTCACCACAATTGTGAAAAAGTGATGCCACATCTAGATAAGTCCAAGTTGCCCGGTGGCAGGGCATCGCATAGGCAGGACTCAGATAAACATCATGCCCAATGGAGGGTACAAACCATCCAATCAGAGAAATTTTTGTCTATGTCCTCTGGACCATTGCCATGGCTGTTTTAACCGTCCATTTGAAGGCTCTTCGAGACTACCGATCAGATGATAGAGACTTCTCAGTGACACAATTTTTGAGTTGAACCCATCTAGATGATGGCTAGGTGTGCCACGTACAAAACTGATGATGATGGGTGCCAAACACGGATTAAAATCTCGTCCAATACGGATACGTATCGGACCATATGACGGTACGATACATACAATATGTATTGTACTTCTTAAGTATCATCCAAAATATCAGTCGATATAAACTTGGTATCGTTTGTATCATCCGATATTTTGAATTAGTCAAAATCTCAGACGATACATTGACCGTATCGTCCAAGATTTTGAAATTTTTTGGGGTGCCACGTAAGTGACACCCCCCATATAGAAACATGATGAACTGTAAAACAACTCATTCTCTTATTCTTCTCTTCCTTATCGCTCCTCTTCTCCCTAACCCCTCCCTCTACAGGCTACAGCCCACATCATATTTCACCCCGGTAAACGCGATTTCAACGAAGTATGTATGTAAATAAAAAGGTAGATGTATTAAAAATAGGTAGATATGAATTATCCAAAATATCTTTTTTAAAACATACATTTTTAGATTTTTTTAGGCATTTTCTTAGAATTTATTTTTTAAATGTACTGGTTGATACATTGGATCAATGTATCAGCTGGTACGGTGATATGCATCATCCAAGAGGCCTGGATGATACATATCAGAATTCCGAGATTTTAACCCATGGAGCCAAATGAACAGAACTCATGATCCATGCACCACAGGTGGTGCACAAGCCATCCAATGATAATATGTAGATACATCCAAATAAAGGTAAGTAGGTAGCATAGTTCTGCAGTTTGGATGGATAAAACATCACAATAAAACAATCTTGACACACCAAATATATACTATCCAATCTTACTTTTGGTTTAGAAACAGATTTCCTAATAGCAGCAACCTATAGATCAGAGGAACAGTTATTGTGGAGAATATTTCAAGATACGTCCGGCAGTCAGACTACTCTCAATTGCTACAAGAAATCATGAACAAAATCATCTAATTCGGTCGACCAAATTAGTTGTAACATGAAGCAGAGATTTTTTTGCATTTTGTTACCATTCTGCAGCAAACTAAGCCAGTTGACCAAAAAAATTTGAGGGTTCCTTTTATATCAATGAGTTTAAACTCAAGGTTGTTCATGACAAACTGGATAACCAAAAAGTAATTTATATTGCTGCTTAAAGCAAACTCCCTTAATTAACTGATGGGGGCATCAAACGCTACAAGGTGTATAACAAGCGCAAAAAGAAATTCAAAGTTTTGGAGCATTTCGGAGGCCGGATTAGTTTCATTACTTGAATTATTTAGAGGGCAGGCACACATACGTGAAATGTGACCATTAATTTCGTCACTTTCAGTGCACCCCTCTGAGAAGTGGTGATAACTCCTTCAATACATGTCGGAATTGCACAATTTTTGTCGTGTTGGAAAGCGACTTCGATAAGCTTTCAAGCAAGACTAATTTCGCGTCAATCGGATATCGTTTGACCTTCAAAAGTGGTCGCGTAATATAAAACGGGATTAGTGGTAGAATTAATTGGGACCGTTAGATTAGAAAGTTATAATGGTTAATTAGGAGTTCTAATTTTAGTAATATTTTTAGTGTTCTTAGCTTATAAATACACATTGTAAAACTCTTATGAGGTGGTTGATGATAATAAAATTTATGAGTTTTGCTTTGTGTGAATTCTAGAGAGCTTGAGATGAGATTTCATTAGAAGAGTGATTCTTCTTTTGCGTGCAGTTTGGTGCGAAGCCAATTAACTTCCTTGGAGAGATTTCTTGGAACTTCTATCTTTTCTTATTATCAGGTAATTTACCTAGTTTGTTTCTTCTATTGAAAACTCGTAAGTCCAAAACTATCTTTTCTTTGTATATCGTTATTGGATTTTGTTTTCTAATTCCCAATCCTAATTTGTGGATTCCCTTTAAACAATTTTAACCCTTCGGGTCTTAAGTTATTCAAACCCTAGCAAGGAGTCATGAGACAACATCGAGATTGTCGCTTAGTGCCCTAAACTAGATCGAAACTAGAGTCTACCTTTAGACCTATTTTCTAGATTCGGAAAGTTCATATGCTGACAGACGCTAAATCTAATCAATGAAATTGTCCTAACAAAATTATTAAATATTTTGTGTTTTGGGATCAATTTATATATCTCTGCTACTCAATTAAATCTCAAATTTATTTTAAAATTGCATAACTAGGGTTTTAACATTTGTCTTGCATCATTAACTTCTTGTACCATTCTAGACGAACTTCTGAACACTAAATTTTGATTATTCTTTAACATTTGCATAACATTTTTGAATGGAAAAATAATAAACTACAAATCTATGCAAAATTACAGAATTGACGGGGTTTTTTGTAATTTGGGATATAATTTGAAACAACAAGGTTCCGATACAAAGTACCATGCAAGTGAGATAAGGGATGAACCCTTAATTATTATTGATTAGTTAAATTAATCTATTTAGAACTCTGTGTACATCGAGTCTGATTGAAGATTTCCTTTCTTCCGTATCATGCAGAAGAAGTAAAGCATGGTTGAACTCCTCTTCAATTCACTAGGGAATCTATAATTGGTTCGTTGTCTGGGGGAGGATCCTAACTAGAGATCAATTGATTAGAAGGGGTATTATGGTCAAGAACAAATGCCTACTGTGAGCATCAGGTACTGAGTCGGTTGGTCACATCTTATTACATTGTTCCTTCTCCTTCAAGGTTTGTCTCTATTTGGTATGCATTGGGTGTTCCTAGAGAATGTGGCTGACTTGTTGGAGCAGTGGGATGAGACGTCTTTTTCGGAGTACAGAGGTGATCTTGGCAAATCATGGGGTATGCTATTTTGTGGGTTCTGTGGCTTGAAAGGAACAACATGGTGTTCAGAAGAAAGGCTAGGCCTTTTCAATTGGTGGTTAATTTGGTTAAGTATTTGGTGCTACAATGGCTGCTTGCCCACGGAAGTAGCGATGGGGATAATTTTGAGGAGCTATGTTGTCACTAGGATAGCTTACTGCAACCTTAATGTGATCGCTTCCTCCTCGCCTGGGTGTTTCAGTGATCTCCTCTTTCGGGTTGCTTGCATCGCCGGGGTAGCTAAGTGAGGTATCTATGATCTTGTTTTTTGGGTTACTGGGTAGTTGCTTACTACCTGTACTTCGCCTTTTTGGGTATAGTTTTTTAGTATATTTACTAATTCGTTACCAATCAAAAAAAAAAAAAAAAAAACTATCGTTGGCCAAAAATTCCCGAAGAACAGAGCAGATACCCTTAAACTAGTAAAATGTTGAATTCCTAAAAGCAAAATAGGTTTTGATGCCATGAATTTTAATAAACAAAAATTATCTATATCATTGTTGTTCAAACTTCATGAATAGAGGTTCTTCCAAAATTATAGAATTATAGTCAGCATAGAGCAATATTTCAAATATCCTAGATTAACTATACATTTTTTTTAAATTTTGTATGTAAAGAATCGAGAAATTTCACTAAAGCATTAAGAGTTCCTTTGACGAAATTTTATACTGAAAGGGGAGGAAAGTAGGATACAGAGTGGAATTCCAATGTAACAATTTGGTACCCCTTCAAGTGATTTGTGATAGTTTTTGGCATAATATTCTTGGAAAATAAAGGTGAAATAATTTCTAGCAAGAAATCATAATTCTAAAGGCTGAAAAAATTGTCATTTTTTATACAAACAGATGGTACAGTTTCAAGAAGAGAGTTAATCATGCAGGAAACGAAATAATTACAATAAGGATATTGAAAAATACACAGAATCATTGATTAAAATAACGAAGTAACAAAAAGAATAAAGATGCTTATTTTAATGCAATAAATATAGTTGTACATGCCATTGCTGGTGTGTGTGTGGGTGTGGGGGGGTTCTCAATTTCCTCATCATTTTCCCTTGTTGAAACTATGATTTCACTCTAGAAAGAAGTCCCTAATTAGAATAATCATCAAGGCCTCCAAAACTTGTGATTTTACATCCTATGTCATCTACACTCGGTAGATATTGATCTCCCAATGACTCAAGGAACCATGTATACTCAGGAGCTTCAGTTGTGGCATGTCTGATGTGGCCACTTACCTATTTCCCGTCTTTCTTTACTTTTTTCAGAAAAATTTCAGAATTGTGATTTGTCTTTATTTCAATGTAAAGTTTGTCAGTTTGCTACACATCAGAGAAGTAGTTATCCTGGTAGTGATAGTAAACGTAAAGTTCCTTTTGAATTAATCTATTAAGAAGTTTGAGGTCCATCTAGTGATGTTTCTGCTCATAGTTATAGATATTTTGTTTCTTTTATTGATGATTGCAGTAGTTATACCATGTTTTATTTGCTTAAAAACAAAGACGAGGTTGCTTCTATGTTTTCTACATTTCATAAATTGGTTCAAACTCAGTTTCATGCTCATGTTGAGGCTCCGTGTGTTGAGAATGGAGGGCAATATGCCTCATACCATCAGCAAACATACTTACGTGAGCATGGAATTGAGTAGCAGCCCACTTGTCCTTATACCCCCAGCAAAATGAGGTATCTAAAAGAAAAAACCGTCATGTCCTAAAAGTTACTCAATCCCTTTTGTTAGGAATGAATGTTCCTACATATATGTGGGGGGAGCAGTTCTCACCTCCATTTTCGTGATCAACCGCATGCCTACTCTAATTCTCCAAGGCAAATCTCCTTGCAAATTAGTGCTGTCATTTCGTGTTCTGTTCTCCATTCCCCCTCGTGTCTTTGGGTCATTGTGTTTTGCCCATATTTCTGCAGAGCATCAGTTCAAACTCTATCCTAAAGTCACTCATTGTATCTTTGTCGGGTGTCCTCCTATTCAAAAGGGTTATAAGTGCTATGATCTTACCACTCGGAAATTCTTTGTTACTACGGATGTGACATTCTTCAAAGACACCCCCTTCTATACAAGATAGGGGGAGAGAGATCTCAGTGTCCTCTTTAGGGGGAGATTTATGGTGAAGAAGGCACAATTGTGTTACTAAGGGTGGATGTGAATGATGTCGTTCCCGACGATGGTGGCGGAGAGAATGAAGTAGAACAATCTGAAATATCTATATTTGATAGGTTTGCAAAAGTGATAGAAGGAAAGTTCTATGCTAAGGAGAAGTTCAAGGATACTAGTGTACCATAAGAGCCATCACAAGAACTTCCTTCAGAGACTATTGGCCAAAGTCTTTTACCGGAGGAAGGCACTCAAAATCAAGTGAGCTTGAACTTCCCATTGCTATCTGAAAGTCAACCAAGTCATGTACCCATCATCCTATTAGTAAGAACATTTCTTATCATAATATGTTTGATTCTCATAGTGCCTTTGTTAGTTCTTTAGATTTCATTTTGATTCCTACTTATGTGTTTAATTCTTTATCTCAACCAAAGTGGAAGGAGGCCATGTTAAAGGAAATGGATGCCCTTGAATCTAGCCACGCATGCGAAGTTGTTGATCGTCCCCCAGGAAAGAAGTTGTGCAAGTGGGTTTATACTGTGAAGTATAGACCTGATTGTACAGTTGAGAGATATAAAGCTCGGCTTGTGGAAAGAGGTTTTACGCAAACGCAAGGTGTAGATTATCATAAGACTTTTGCTCCAGCGGCCAAGTCTAATACTATTCGGGTTATGTTATCCTTAGTTGCTTGTAACAATTGGGCACTTTATTATTTGGATGTGAAGAATGCCTTTCTTCATGGTGACTTAGAGGAGGAAAGTTATATCATTACTCTTGGCTTTGTAAACAGGGGGGAGCCTGAGAGAGTCTGTAGGTTAAAGAAATCTATTCATGCGTTAAAACAGTCTCCTGGAGCTTGGTTTCAGAAGTTTAGTGAGGCGGTCATGAGGATTGGGTATCACAAGAATCACTATGACCATACTTAGTTTGTAACGAGGTGAGTGCATCTTACAGTGGTGTTGGTATACGTTGATGACATCATTGTCACAGGTGATGACAGTGATGAGATACTTCAGTTGAAAGGATATTTTGAGTAAAGTCTTTGAGATCAAAGACTTAGGTCCATTAAAGTACTTTCTTGGAATCAAAGTTGCTAGATCTAAGAAAGGTATTACATAGTTTCAAAGGAAGTATACATTTGATGTGCTCAGAGATACAGGAGTACAGAGCTATGTCTCAAGGCATTGGGGAAGGAATGTGGATGAGACATATTCTTGTCAATTTGTGAGTTAAGGTAAAGCTTCCTATGATTTCATATGGAGATAATGAGGTCACTCATCACATTGCTCAGAATCTGGCATATCATGAAAGGACAACATATAGAGGTGGACTGTCACTTTGTTTGTGAAAAGGTTGAATCGAAGGAAGGGAGCATTCCCAAGTCGGATCAAAAAAACGATTAGAAGATGTTCTCACCAAGGCAGTTAGTAAAAATCGACTTTGCGATATTACAACAAGTTGGACATGATAGATATATATGGCCCAACTTGAGGGGGAGTGTAGGGATGCCTTTACTGAATATGGGTAGGTGAGTAGCCTATGGTGGGGGTGTAGAGTGTAAGTGAGTTACTTACATCTACCATGTTATTTGTGACACCGTAGTCCGTGTCACATGTAAGATCGTATATATACCTCATGCATTGGGAAGAGTGCTAATTCACTCAACCTAATTTCTCTTAACTCTCTCTTCTCTTCCTTCTCTCTCTCCTTCCTTCTTCACCTAACCTAACCCTAATTAAATTAATCAACTGAATGTAGGTTCTGCAGGTGGATGACGAGTGGGTGGAACACCTATTATTGAGGTGTGACTTTGTTTTTGAAATACGGGGGCATTTCATGAGTTGGTTTAGGGTTAGCGAATGTTTTGGGGAATTGTGCTCTTTGGTTTTTTGCTAGATAGCCGGAGAGCCCATTGATGGGAGTGTTGGACCCATCTTGAATGTGCATTGTTGATGGAAATTTTCTAGGAAATCTAGAAGGAATAAACGAATCTCTGAAAAGAGATTCCAAACTCTCAGATTTCTTGTTGATACGATTGTTGAGGACCTCTATTGATGGAGTGCCTCGGCCTTGGGTTAGGGGGTGTTGTTGGCTGATGTAACTTGGGGAAGGAAGGCTACCAAGTCAATCATCTCAGAACTAATGGGAAGTTACACCATAACCCTATGTTGAGGTTGTAGATTCAATAACAGAGAGAGAGAGAGAGAGAGAGAGAGGCTCTCTCAAAACTCACGAATAGGAGGTCTTCCCTAATTTATGGAATTACAATCAGCATACAGCAGCCATATCTCAAATTTACAAAGAAAGTCAAGTTGTATATCCTAATCCTAAAGCTTAACGACATATTTTTTAGAACTTTGTATAAGAGGAATCCAGAATTTCAGTAGAGGTTGAGAAAACCTGCAAAGAAATTTTCTACTGAAAGACGAGGAAAGTAGCTTACAGAGTGGAACTCCAATATAACAACTTGGTACCCTTCAAGTGATTTGTTCTAATTTTTGGCAAAATATTGTTAGAAAGTAAAGTTGAACTAGTTTCTAGAAAGAATTCATCATTCTAAAGGCTAAGAAACTTGTCAGTTTTTCTACAGACGGATGGTACAGTTTGAGGAACAGTTTCCAATTCCACGAGAAAAGAACAAAAGAATATAGAACAAAGGAAAAAGGGAAACTCAGAATAGTTAATCATGCAGGAAATGAAAATCCATAATTACAACAAGGATATGGGTAAAATATATAGAATTATAGATTTAAATATGAAGTGACATACAGAATAAAGATGCTTATTTTAATGCTATATATAATTGTGCATACCATTGATAGGGTTTAATTTCTTCCCTGTTAAAGGGTACTATGATTTCACTCTGGACAGATGCTGCCAATTAGAATAATACTCAAGGCCTCCAAAACTTGTGAGTTCACATCTTATATCATCTGCCCTCGGAAGCTATTGATCTCCCAATGACTGAGGGTACCATATACAAAAGAAAGATGTCTATGCTTGACAACAAGCATGAAGATCAGCGATCAACGATTTGGTGCATAAAGGGCTGGGAAACTAATGAGCCCCGCTAGATCCTTAGGCCCACTCCCATGATGGAGTATCCAACACTATGTCTTTGATATTCGTTCGAGAAGCCGGCATTCTTGCTCCTTAGAAATGCGTGAATCAAGCTCTCGAAGGTTACGAATAAATGTGCTTGCTTCAGCTATTCTACCATGCTTACAATAGCCATCTACAATGGAGTTATATGTGCTCTCATTTGGCCTAACACCATGTTTAATCATGTACCGCACAAGATCAACAGCCTCCACAAACATCGAATGGGTTGCATAGCTCGCAACGAAGGTATTATATGTGATGATACTGGGACTAAGTTTAGAAGCCATAAGTTCCGAGAATACCCGGGAGGCATCAGACATCCGACCCTGCTTGCTATATGCGAGTATGACCGTATTATAAGAAATAAGATCGGGTCTTACACCTTTTTCCTGGATTTCCCTAAGGATTTCTTCTGATCTCTCGCAGTCCCCCAACTGGCTGTACATATACATCAAGCTGTTGTAGGTAGTCAAACTAGGAGTGAAACCACTTTCAATCATGAAATTCAAGATCTCATTTGCTTTCGCAACCATCTGCCTTTTACCGTAGATCGAGACCATGGCATTCAGTGTAGTTATGTCTGGTGAATACCCTTTTCTTCTCAACTCCAAGAAAGCACGTTCCGTCTCAATAAGAAGGTTTCTCTTACTATTAACTAGGACGAGCGTCTTCAAAAGCACAGCATGGGGTTGGATAACACCTGAATAGATGTCTTCCGCCAGAGCACACATTCGTTCATTATCCCTCCCATTTGCGTAAGCATGTAACAACGAGGAGTAGGTGAGTTCGTTTGGTTTGCACCGGCAATCTTTCATTTCTGCAAGTACCTTCTCAGCTTGTTTCCAAAGTCCCCCGCGAGCCAATGCTGCCATCACAGCATTGTACGTGGAAAGATCTGGATCCACACCAGCAGTATGCATTCTTCTGTAAATCACCATAGCTTGGTCAAATAAGCCGCACCGGCTATAAGCACTGATCAGAGTATTGAATGTGTCTCTCTCGGGTACAAAGCCAGCCTTCTTCATTTCCTTGAACACCTGCCAAACCTCCGAATCCAACCCGTTCTGCCCAAAAACCGCCAAGAGCGTATTCCATGTGACTATATCCGGGGTGCACCCACTTGACAAAAGCTCACTGAAAATCTCCTTCATTTCCGAAAACCTCCCCCGATTTCCGTGCATCTTGATCAGTGCATTGAAAGTGCACATATTAGGCTTGCAATCATTAGTTTTCATCTCCTCATAAATCCCCACAGCGGATCCATCTTTGCCGGCCTTTTCAAATCCAGACAACAGAGTGGTGTAAGTGAAAACATCGGGTCTAATCCCGATTCCGATCATCCGGGACTTGAGCTCCACTGCTTCGTCTAATAGCCCGTCTCTAGCGTGAGCTGATATCAAAGAATTGTAAGTAACAATACTCGGAGCGAACCCATTGACCTCCATTTCTCTCAAAACCTCCATCGCTTCTTTATGCCTACGCGATTTCCCATAAACATCTAACAAAGCATTATAAGTAACCTCATCAGGAGCAATACCCATCGATTTCATCTCCTCGAATATCTCAGCAGCTTCTTCGAACAAAGAGCCGCGCCGGCAACAACTTATGAGAGTGTTATAAGTGTAAGAATCAGGTGAAAACCCTTCATTCCTTATTGCCTCGACCACCGAAAGTATCGTATGCCATGGCATACCCATTTTCCCATAAATTTTAAGAAGCACATTGTAAGTTATAAGATTGGGTTTGCAACCATCTTCTTCCATCTTCTTAAAAACCGATACGGCTTCGCGGTATTGCCCGTTTCGCTCAAAAGCGGTTATTAGAGAAGTAAAAGCATAAACATCGATAGCAAAACCACGCTCTTTTCGAAGAGTTTGAAGCAGAGAATAAGCAGCAGAAAGCTGACCTTCTTTGCCGAGAATGCTGATAATTAGGGAAACGATTTGACCGTTCAATAGTGAATCCGAATCGTTATGGCTCCGAATCGATTCGAAGACAGCCATTGCGGTTTCGGATTTCTTATGGTGACCTAATCCATTAATTATGCACAAAAGATCAGAAGATAGAGACTGTTGCACACCTTCTTGGATGAAACTGAAGAGAATTCTGTCGACGCCGGAAGTGTCTGGGAGATCGAGAAGAATTTTTAGAGTTTCTTGGCCGCGGAGAGAGAGGCCGGCAGGGGACCAGGGACGGCCGCGGTTGCAGTCACGCAATCTTCCGAGGCGGGTTTTGCGGGAAGCGTTGGGGTGTCTTCGTTTGGGGAGGGTAGAATGCGAATCGGGGTGGGTGGTTTGAGAGGAATTGGGGGAGTGGTGGAGAAGGAGGTCTTGGAGAAGAGGAGTGAGTTGAGAAGTAGGAGTAGGAGGAGGGGGTTGGTGGTGTTGGGGTTCTGGGAAGATGGGCTTTGAAGGAGGTGGGCCTGGTAAGAGGAGTGGGAGAGAGAGCTTATCTGCCATGTAAGAGAGAGAGAGAGAGAGAGAGAGAGAGAGAGAGGTGATTTATTGGTTAATTGCAATTTTGGCCTACGGCAACAGACTATATAGCATATGCAGATGGAGGGAAACAAGAGTATAATTTTAGATTAGATTTTGAGGGTTGAGACTTAGAGAGTGGGAGAGGAGTTATGCTCGATGGCTCAACTAACATTAGAGGTGGAGACTGGAGAGTGGCAGATGGAGGGAAACAATACTATAATTCGGCTTTCGAGTGTTGGCCGTGCAGTATCCATGCTGGATTGGCTTCTTCCACAGAGGGCTCGTGTGGTGTTACTACCACACCACCTTATGTTGAAGCTACCTTAGTTGAGCAATGTAAAAAATTGTTAGACTGCTTTGAATTAGACAATTAAGATCTTTTTTCATCCATATCTTCCACTCAAACTATCTTGATATCATTAGCCTACCATCAGACAATCAGATGTTGATTTTATGTAAAAATATCTTAAACAGTAAATGCGATCATGACATGCCATAAAATATGATTCACATTCAGGTTCTGGGATGTGTGCCTTGTGGCACATATGACCGTTCGATGGTAATCTCAAGATGTATTGTTTGAAAGATTGGGAGAAAAAAAGATCCCTATAATCTAATTCAAAGAAGTCAACGAACTTTTGCTTTGATTAAGTAAGGTGGTTGTAAC
Source organism: Chloranthus sessilifolius (assembly GCA_021018995.1). Taxonomy (NCBI): domain Eukaryota; kingdom Viridiplantae; phylum Streptophyta; class Magnoliopsida; order Chloranthales; family Chloranthaceae; genus Chloranthus; species Chloranthus sessilifolius. The sequence continues at coordinate 19,278,383 of CM037584.1, forward strand.
ATAATCCTGTCTGGTAGTAACACCCGCCTAAGAAATATAAAGGATTTTTTGCAAATACCCTCCTGAGTTAGCATTTTGGTGTTCATAAAACACCCTCTTTAACGGATGCTACTTTAAATGATTAATCAGCCGTTAAATAATAGCCTAAATATCATATTTATCCTTTTAAAAATTAAATTACTAAATTGCCACCCTCTACACGTGATAAGAGTAATTTTAAATCCACCTCTCCACTTACAAAAAAGAGTAATTTTAAATCCACCCACCAAATATTTGAGTTCACCCACGCTGAAAAATATTGACTGCATTGAATCGGACGATGGAGATCGTTTATCGTCCCAACCTTTCACACGATGGATCTTGAGATCACAGTGGCACCATTAGACGGTTGACTGCATTGAATCGGACGATGGAGATCATTTATCGTCCCAACCTTTCACACGATGTATCTTGAGATCATGGTGGCACCATCAGACTGTTGACTGTATTGAATTGGACGATGGAGGTCGTTTATCGCCCCAACCATTCACACGATGAATCTTGAGATTATGGTGGTACCATCAGACGGTTGATTGCATTGAATCGGACAATGGATATTATTTATCGTCCCAACCATTCACACAATAGATCTTGAGATCATGGTGGCACCATCAGATGGTTATTTTTTATTTCATGTGGTATACATCCAAAAAAATGACCTTAAAATTAATTTTAACCGTTATGTTAAGGTCACTTTTCTGAGATGTGTGCCACGAAATAAAACACTAATCGTCTAATGGTATGCCTAAACGATCTCCATCGTCTTATTCAATGCAATCAATGTGTTTTAGCATGGGTGAAAACAAAGATTCGGTGGATGAAAGCAGACGCGGTTAGGCAATCCAATTCATAAAAATGGGTCTTGAATCATATAGGAAATTGGAGGGACGAGTATTTTGAGTAGAACATGTAAATTGAAAGTTTTCTTTTCAAGAATAATTGCATCATTTACCACAAATCCTCTATTAGTTGAGTATTCATCCAAACGTTGGCATGCTTTAATGGGGGAATCACCTATCAGATGAGTCTTGAATCTGATGGGTGAATGCAGGGCCTTTTAGAAGAGTACCTTTAAATCTACCCACTGAATCTTTAAGTTCACCCACGCTGAAACACGTTGATTGAATTGAATCGAACGATAGAGATCATTTATCCTCCCAATCTTTCACATGATGGATCTTGAGATCATGATCGTACCATCAGACGGTCAGTATTTTATTTCACGTGGCACACATCTCAAAATAGTGACCTTAACATCACGTGCATGCTTAAAATTGATATTAAGGTCACTTTTAGGGGTGTGTACCACATGAAATAAAAATTGGCCGTCTGCTGGTACACCCATGATCTAAATATCGATCTCATGAAAGATTGGGACGATAAAAAATCTCTATCGTTTGATTCAATGTAGTCAATGTGTTTCAGCGTGGGTGAACTCAAAGATTTTGTGGGTAGATTTAAAGGTACTCCTTTTAAAATAGTGGCCAATTATAATGGCATGACTTGTAAATAAAAATGAATGAAGGGCCTTTTAGAATAGTGATAAACTTTAATGGCATGACTTGTAAATATAGATGAATGAAGGGCCTTTTAGAATGGTGGTATTTTAAAAATATTGGTTTCATTAAGGGCAAAATAGGCTTTCCGGCCATAAACTCACGGCTAGTTAACCGGTTATATAAAACAGAAACACAAAAGTAGGGACTACAGAATAAATACCCATAACTCAGGAGATTTCTTATAATATTAGTATAACACGGGGAGGTATATGTAAAAAACTCAAATATAAATAAATAAAAATAGTTGTTACAAGCACACCACTTGTTCTGCCCGCACCCAATTTTAATTGCACACAAACTTTACTACCTGTACACGAGATAATGAAAATATAATAATAATAATAATAATAATAATAATAAATTTTAGTATGGGAACCTCTATTCGTGCAAACGTTTTAGTGAAAGTGCCCATTTATTAATGTACCACCGTGTGGTGGTGTTGGCACTTTCACTAAAGAGGTGGACACAATAGAGGTTCCCTTTACTTTATTTTGGCTAATAAAGATCAAAGGTACCTCTGACCATACCTACAGGATTACTAAAGGCACTTACGTTGCTTGGATTCAGACTATGTAAATCATCTTTATCTCAACCTTTCGAACAATGAATTTTGAGACCATGATCTTATTAGTATATAGTCAATTTTTTATCTTCCACGACACAAATCCTATAAAATAGCCCTAAAATTATTTTTGACAATTTACCCTTTATTTTCACATTGTTACGGAACAAAATATAGCTTTTAGACTTTACTTTTTATTTTTGGAAGATGTCTTACTGGAAACTTACTTACAGAGAGGATTATTTTTTTTTAGATATCTTCTCTAAAGGCGATGAGGAAGGAGGCAGTTGACCCCTACAAGACATGAGTGCCACGTGGGTACTAAATATCATACTAAATATCACGACAGCAGAAATCATGGCGAAAAGAAGACCTGTGGTCTAACATGAGTAAAGGGAAGTGGTCTAGGCATCTGGCATAGCCAGCGTCGCCTTGTTCTTAAAAACACCTGCCCTTAAATCATTGGGTGAAACACATTGACTACATTGAGCGCCGATACTAAAATCTTTCACCCAATGGATAAGATCATCGGCGTGTCATCAGAGTCAGGTTTTATATTCCACTTGACATAAATCACAAAATATCCCTAAAATCACATGATACATCTGAATCCATGCAATCAGCGGCTTTTAGCACCAGTCTATAGACTTTAAGGCCCACTGATTATAATCCACTAATGTAATATAGAAAAATAAAATATACTGATATATTAATTATACAAACTAGATAGACCCAACGCTTTATTACATAAACAGGCACATCTCGGCCTGAATACATTCCATGCTTAGCTTAAGTGAGGCTTGGATCGGAGAATTTCCACTGGGCTCGGGTAGCCCATTTATTTATCAGGCCGGGCTCAAGCCAAATCTTTTACCCCGATTACTAATCATATAGGCCTGGTCCGATCCATTGACATCCTTTTTCTTAATACCCTCACCTTGCCCCAAACTTATGTAAGAGGTCGTACTCATTGCATAAGACTCGCTTTGCCTAAAAGAGGTAGATGGTAGGCAGCCTTACCACCATTTCATTTTATTTTATTTATTTATTTTGATAACTTACAATAATCCCAAGCTTATACTTGGACTAATCCCTAAGGGATGCCCTCGCCCTACCGTATAAGCCTTACTACCAGTTTGAAGAGGTTGATTCATGGTTTAAAACCCGCAACGCGGTGCTTTGGACGGACAACACTTGCCAGCATACACTAGAGTTATATGAGTAATGGGATTATCGGTTTGAACGCATAGAATGAGCCGTGCACTTGAGCCCTAGATCACCTGTCACATGATCGTGTGTCACACCCATCCTCGCATTTTAAAAACAACATTAATTTTTTGCTCAGAAAAATAGAGGTAGAGTTTTTCACCTAATTAATCTTAGGCAAGTTGTCATGAATGTGACGCCAGATCCATTGATTAGGTGCCACGTGAAGCCCAGCTGATCTAAATGTACAAGTGAACCATGCGTTCAAACCTTAGATCATGTGTCACATGATCACAAGTTACACCCAACGTCAAATGTTCACCCAGCCCCTTAGGGTTTTAGAAAGAAAAAATTACTTTTCCAATTAATTTGCTCCCTTAGGGTTTTAGAAAGAAAAAATTACTTTCCAATTAATTTGCCCTTCAAATCCCAGGTGGAAGTTTACCATCCAACGCTTGAACATGATGGATAAGTTTTCCTATTAATTTAAATTTTTTTAGCTGGACCTGGTCGACTTTGCGCAAGTTGCCATCTATTGCCCACTTTGATAGTAGCCTAGTAGGTGGAGAGACAACTAAAAACTGTTTAGTTCCATCATTACTGCTGCCACACCAACTTTTACCATATGCAAGCAAACCAAATAAATTGCGAAGAGTTTTCTGAAGTTTGGTATCTGAATAGAACTTCGAACCAGCCAGGCACCCGTCGGATGGCTATTAGATTGATATTAAAATTAACTGCCATTAAATGAACAGTGAACTGAGACCATGGTTCAAAATTTCAGCCGGTAATTCAAATTATCGGCCAAATTATATCAATTTCGGTCAGCGCCGTAACAATTACACTAAGTTATCATTTCGGTTGGGCCAAAACATTGGAAGTACATAGTATCGGCCAGAAATTTCAAAACCATTTTTAGAGTCTTCTGGGGAAAAAAAATGGCACTGAAATTTCAGTCCAACCCTGAAAATTTCAGCCGAAATTCCAAATTTTCGGCCAAATTTTCTGTTTGGATCATGCCCTAAACCGACAATGAAACCTAAATTTTGATCCTTGACTGGGACAACAGAAACAACAGTAAGCAAAATAAATAAATAACTGTATGGATCTGATTGAGAATAGACAGATGATGCATGGGAAATTTTAACAAACTTGATAATCCCCAAGCTTGAGATGTTAAGAGCACATTAGCAAGAACCACAGCAGAACTTAAGGTCAAATTATAAAAAGGAAACAAAGATTAAACCATGAAAAAATACTGAGTTGATTGTGTGGAACTGGGATGAGAGCCATTTGTCATGATTTTCTACTAGACTATAGTATGAAGATCAACTAAAAATAAACCCATGTACAAAAACCAACTCCATAGAAATTTTTTGCAACTGAAGTCTGTCGTCTCAAAAGAAGTTGGATTCACTTCACAAAGTGAGGATTGAGCAGCCCTGAGATCTCAAGAAACCCGACACGTTCCCTCCCCCCAAAGATGTTCTTCAGCTTTTCATCACAAACTATGATCTTTTTGTTTTCCGGGTCCTTCAAAAAGAAAATAGGTAAAAGTAGTCAGTACCCAAATTCATGGAAAATCAATCAAATGAAGCAACAGCTAGTTACATATTAGATCTCAAATTCTTGACATAATAAAAATCATAATTTGCTAAGTTTAGAAGAAGAAGAAACCTCTATAAATCTCAGATGTTAAAAATAAAGATCACGTCATCAGAACACAAGAAACTACCAGGATAAAGGTCCCTCAACATCTGAATTATGCAAGACCAAAGATACAGCTTCTATATTATAAGGAAGAGAGGCCCAGATAAGCAAATTCCAAACAAAGAATTCCACAGATCACCAGGGACTATCCGACCTGGGCAGGTCAGCAGTGACTTATCTTTCTAAGATCTATTCATGATTCCAATCAGGAATAGATGTTGGTCCTCAGTTGTCACCTCTTCATGGGGATCACCTGTCAGATCATTACAGTGTATAATGTCTTTTTACTGGTTCTTCTTTAAGCCTTAGTTCAGTTTTACCAGTTCATAAATTAATAAAGACATCAGAGGATTAAGGTCCCATATGGGAAGCCTTTCACGTTCATTTGATGAATACTTCACATCATGAGACTCTAGGTTATCAACACCAGTTGACGTCATCTAAATAGGCTTATTTTGTATCCAGCAAAGTGTTCCAATTGTCCACTTAAAAACCTCTAAACAAAAATAAAAAATGTTAAAAATGATTTGTTTTAAGAATTTTTTATTAATCTAACTTGCCATAGGGATTGTCATTTCCGGTTGCCTAGCTGTGTTAAAAAAACGGAGGGAGAGATTAAATATGGCAGATTGATATGCCGATTTACTAAAGAAAAGACAATCAAAGCATATGGCAAGAACATCAAGAAAGAGATGGTAATACTTGGCCACGCTTGATACAACTAGAAACTAGTAAACAACTGAAGATTATTACGAAAAATGAATAACAAGGTCATTGAATTAAACATTCATATCGGCCAAATACAAGGATGGTAGAAAATAGATCTTCCAATTTCCAACATCGTACAATTTCCCAAAGTAGACATTGAACCTCAAAAAAAGTTACTGTTTTCGAAACCTCGCAAACATAAACAGAGAAGACCCATAATGGTAACAGGAAGACTCACAACAAGTGAAAATTACCAAACAAGGACCATAATATAAAGTGATGGACAAGAAACAGTTAGATGAAGTGATGTCACCCTTTTCTCCACTGTTTTCAGTGAAAAATGTTACACAACAGAATGGGGTTACCAAAACACCCTCATATACAAGCGCTGTCACCAAGTACGAATTCTGCAATTATGCAGCAACGGAAAACTTTCGAAATTTTTAGTAAAATTTGAGGAAAAGGGGAAAAATTGCAAAATAAAAGTATAGATGACTAAAAAATATGGAAAATATTCAAGCAGAGAAAATATAAGCAATATATTAATAAGTAGCAAATAAGTGAAATTTTCAATATCTATTCGTAACATTTATGAAACATTGAATAAATTGCTATAAAAAACAATAATAAACGACAAACATAAAAAATTTAATCATTGATGTTTCCAAACAATCAGAGGCATGATGACAAAGAATACAAGTGACTTAAATGTGCCTAGTTACAATAGCAAATGAAAAAGAAATGCACTTAACAATAATGGACTTGATTAAATTATAACATATATACTTAAATGTTAGGAAATATCCAGTCTGTACATCTTTTCGATTGAAACAAAATTATCTTATTGGCCCTATATACCTGCAATTAATTTCTTTCAAAGAAATTATACCTGTAAAGTTTCACTGACTGTGATGCTATACCTGCAATTAATTTTGTCCATAGAAATTATACCTGTAAAGTTTCACTGACTGTGATGCAAAAGCCCTACACATTTTTGAATTTAAGACTGACTGTAGATGCAGTAAACTTATACTTGGCTTCCCTCAATAAATCTTGAAATGCAAATGAAATAAGTTCCTATATATATATATATATATATATATTTGTATTTATTGTTACCTGGACACTTCCTCTTTTTGGATTTCATTATGGTGGCACTTGTCGACTTCGACACTCCCTGAAACCTCATGACACGTCCATAAAACACAGACAGTTTGATAATGTCATCAAAAAGTGCCAAATGTGAGCCCAGTAAAATGAAGTATACATTCTGTGCGACTTTCTTTTGTGGACTGTTTTTGCCCTTCCACCAACACTTGGATTTTCCATGAGGCGAAGCAAGCACATCTTCTTTAGATGAGTTAAAAAATAGGTGGGCTACCTATATTGGTAAACCTGATGTCGTACATTTTGCAAAAATAGAAGTTATACAGTGTGAACGACAGAGGCAACCTTACTGCACCAATGCCACGATAGAACTTTTCACCATCTTTTATACAATCCTGGAGATTGATTGTCCTCAGAATCACTATACTTAAACTAGATGGCAAAAAAAATATTATTGCCATTGAATATCTTCATGATCAAGTTACATTCTCTCCGTCACATTCGTGATGATGCCTTGCAAGGGAACCGCAAAAAGAACATCTCAAAGATGTATAAAATCCTGTGAGGCACTCTTGGAGAAATACTATTTGGATTTCCTAGACAGGGAGATTAGCGGCTTACTTGGCAATTTATTAAGTTGGGTTTGTTAGCTGATAATGTCAGACCAGGGACTTTTGTTGTGGTAGGCAACCCAACTAACAGCGACTTTTATTAGTTGGCACCATCGAATTTTAACCAGTATTTATTTGAGCTTTGGTAAGTTAAGCACTCATGAGAATTGAAGAAATTGCTCAGCTCAGTTTTCATATCACTACTTTTTTGAATGGATAGCGGAATATTTTTCCCAGATCATATAATCTCCAGCATATTCTGAATAGGCACAAATATTCATTTCTTGTACAAATCACAGGTATGAAGGCCAGCCCTTTACTCCTATTACTGCTCGAAAGCTCATTAGAGATGCCGATGCCTTCCAGTTTCCTTTCCAAGATTTGGAGCTAGAACAGGATTTTCTCAAATATCAAGATTTGTTAGGACCCCGAATCTGGCCGCTCATAGCATTTTTTGCTTTCAATCCATCCTTCTAATTTAATTTGTTGTTTCGCATTGTGGAGCAGCATTTGCCTAACAGATTTACTAGGCAATTTGGTTACAACCAGTGTATTCCTGAAAATCCGCCTGTATATCGATGCAAAGAGGTTCCAATCGCCTCTCTCCAGCTATTTTATGTCTTTCTTCCAAATTGGTATGCAGTCTCTTTTCGCTACTTCTACGTGGCTTTAGCCATACAAATACTATTGTTTCCTTATCTTTACCCACGTCAGAGGCATATTTCTATGCGAGTTTAATTGGGCTATTTCGGTAAATACATTCAACCATCTCCATCCCTCTTTTACCAATTAACATCGTAGACGATCTTTTGTCTGGTGGAAAGTCACATGTCGTATTCACTTTCATTATCTTGATGGATATCAAAACAAGTATGGGCTGGCTGATGCTGCTCCCTTATGCATCACCACCATCAAGTTTGATGGTACCAATTGTTTTGCAATGGTATCAATTCAATCCTACCTACACACTAACACAACACATACACCTATAAAAATTTCAGTAGGCCTTTCCCCACTTTTATTCCTACATCATTTCTCGTATTCAGCTTCCCTTATGCATCACCACCATCAAGTTTGATGGTACCAATTGTTTTGCAATGGTATCAATTCAATCCTACCTACACACTAACACAACACATACACCTATAAAAATTTCAGTAGGCCTTTCCCCACTTTTATTCCTACATCATTTCTCGTATTCAGTTTCCTGCCCTAGAAACAATCAAGTCTAGAAAACTGAAACCTTTACCACATCTTAAAACAATAGGTGATATAAAACCCTCTCCTCCCACATGAAAGCTTAAATCCAACAAAACGTACCGGCCTTGCCCATAAAAACTCATTCAACTATTGATGTCATTTTTGAAACACACTGGAACCTACTAAGACGTCTTCTTTAGATCAAGGTCGTAAAGACTACCAATTGTATGTCGCTAAGGTGATATTTCCTTAATTGCCAACATAAAAAGCATTCAATCCAACCTAACCTAGTGGACTACTGACGGGGACGCCGACATGGTAGACATCGGATACGGACCTTTTCGCGTGTACTGGCGGCGGAAGAAGCGGAATAGACATCAAAACTAGGCGTAAAGAGACCAAATTTGGCAATTTGGAAAATATGCAAATTTCGATCGATCGAACTTCGTAGGGAAAATACTAGTTCTGGAGTATATAATTCGATCGATCGAGTTCCAGCGGCGAAGTATTGATATATGTTTTTTTTCGATCGATCGAATTTCACTTTCGATCGATCGAAATCGCGCAATTTATGTTTTGGTTTTTTTTCTAATTTCGAACTTAACTTTTAGGGGCATACTTGTCTTTTTGGTATTTGTTTTAGGGTTTTATTTTCGTTTGAAAGGACTCCTATATAAGGTCCTTAAGATAAACAATGTAACTAGTTGATGATTAATGAAAAGAGCTTTTGCTTGTGTGCTTGAGATGAGCCTATACGAAGAGTGAATCTTCTTCCCGATAAGAGTTTGGTGTGAAGCCAAGGGTGCAAAGCCCGCAAAATCTATCTTCTATCTATCTATTTCTTACTTCTCTGCTTGTGTGGTCCCACAACCCTAACTCAGCAATCATCCTTTTGAAAATCCCAAAACCACCCATTCCAGCCTTTACCTAAAATTGATTGATCAACTACACTGTTATCCTCGCCTTAGCCATTAAGCCAACTCGCATCAAAACCCTCAGAAACCGTGATTCCATCCTTGAATCATGAGCGCCCTAATATGGAAATCTAGAGTTCTATCTCTAGGATCGATCTGCGCTGCAACCTAACGGATCTAATGCCCAAACTGAACCCTGCTCGAATTATACGTGATCCTCCAATGGAATACTACAAAAGCCTAAGATATTCGCTATATTTTATTTTAGGGCTTATTGTTTAATTTAATTCAATTCAATTTCGGCAATCAATTAATCATTGCATTCACGTAGTTTAGGGTGGTTTCGTCCTGCGTCAACTACTCCGTCAATCTCCTAACCCTAATCAACAAAAATCCCTAGGTGAACTATGAGCCTTATTGCTAACATCCCATCAACAAATGTGAACTTTACTAGAGCACATTGCTAATACCCACAACCACGTTGGCCAAAATAAGCTTTTCCATGACATGACAACATCTCATTATCAACCCATCGTTATGAGGAAAAATGTTTTTTGGACAAAACATCTCACTGCCATACCACAGTTAAGAGGATAGCCATTTTCTGTTATTCTTGTTTCTTTGATCAACCAGACACCCACCTTTTCAACTATGACGTTTGTGCAAATGCTCTCTCAATTCCATGTGCAAGTAGGAGTCAAACACTACTTAAACCACTCAAGTTAAAGCTTTCACTCCTAGATACTATTCAAAAAAGGGGGAAACAATTCGTTTCTAGCAAGAACATGGCACTAGACAGAATATATTTGCATGCCCATTTATTACCACCATTAGTTTTCAGTTTCCAAGTAATGGTAGAGTATGATTTTTCTACAGCGTTCTTAAACACTTGAAACTTTGAGAAATTTTAATTTTTCTTCAAAGGTCTGTTTGGCCGTTTCCTGGGATTTTAAAGGAAACGGATTTGCGTCTCTCATGGATTCCAATCCTTCTGGAAATACAGGATTTATGATTTTTGCTGATTGGATTGGCTTGTCTGTCAATTTAAACATGTTCTGGAAATCATAATCCATGTTTGGATTAGTTGTTCAGAATTCATAGTCCTGTAAAAGGGCATTTTATATCAATCACATACTAAGCATATTGTTAGCGATCATCCACATGCAGTAAGAATCTCCCTCTTAACTCCATACTTCTCAACACGAGTCGTCATCTCTTCATTCACAGCTTCAACCATTTATTTGTTGGGTAAACCTTGGGACTAAACTATGCCCTTGATGTTAGGTTCTTAAATCCTAAGTGCTCAAACAATCAAATGGTATTCAGAAACTAGCCGATAAGCAATTGAAATCGGATAGAGGTCAGAGCAAGTCAACTAAGCCTGGTCAATGAGGAATATAGCCAAATTGGATGAGACAGTGAACATGGTTAAACACTGACAAATCAGGAAAGAATAAGAATATGGCACAAAGAACAGATTCATAGCGTAAAAATCACTGCATATTGCAAATGAACCGTTAATACTCATGGCATGAACATTTCCCATAACATGTCGCATTGGTGCTGAAATTAGCCATATGAACTTTTCCCTTTAGTTGCTGATCCGACTAACCCCTATTTTCTCCTTTTTACTACATTATGCAACAATCTGGGATTCACTGCATTACCTTATCATTATTTAATTTTTTAGTAATATGTTTTTTGTTTCTCTATCAACACAAAAAAAAAGCCATGATCAGATGATCAGATCAAGATATTTTGAGTAAAACCAATATCTATAAAACAGAAAGCATGCAATTTGAGAGCAAGCCCAGCATATTCCCACAAAAAAAGAAAATGGAATCATTTGACACATCAACTGAAAAAATGAAATCTGACAGCAGGCCTTGCACGTGATGATGAAGATGCCATATGTGTCCAAAATGCAAAAAACCAAAGACATGTAACAGGAATTTAACACTCATCAACTGAACCTCCCACCAAATCAAAGGCACCATTTGATGGGCCATGATTTGCAAGTCAAAGAAAAGAGAGAGAATCAAAGCTACATGAAAAGTATAAGAGCATGAGAGAGAGACATACCTTTCAATGAAGAACAAAACCCTAGTCAGAGAGAGAGAGAGCTTACCGCGGCCGTTGAGAGAGCAGGAGTGGAGTCATACGCGGGAGAGAGATCTTTGGGGGGGAAGAGAGAGAGAGAGAGAGAGAGAGAGAGAAGCATCTTTTCCTGTGAATCATAAATTAAAAATCCGATATTTTTAATAGCAGAGGCTAAGCACTTGAAAAGTGTGCTAAGAAACATTGTACTACTGGACTGGGGTGGCTGACGTTTCATTTCCAAAAGCGAGGAAAACTGCTGGCTTTCCAAATGTATTTTCGGTCTTATATCCCTATCCAAACACACAGGATTCACGCGGAATCCCGTTCCACCCACACAGATTCCAAGTAAATCCCAATGCCAAACAGCCCTTAAGCGGATAAATCTAGTTTTTTAACAAGTATAGTCATCACAGAAAAAGGAAACCTCTAGTACCAGTATAAAAAGGAGCTTAATAAGGAATAAGTCCAAGATTGAGATGCTCCAGAAGTAGACCCAAAGAATGACACAATGGACGGTTTTTTGTTATGAGCACTGTAGAGGCATAGCCACTCTGCTTCTGCCTTGGTGGAAATATCAGGGGGAAAAATTGCTGCCAATTTCTTGATCAACATCACTTTACACCGTTTGAAAAGATTTACATGCACAAGCTGACAATGCCACAAGCTGGAAACTTTATGCATGTGTATGATCCATAAGAAGCCACTGAAAGCATGACCGAAAGCCGGTTCCGGTCAAATTTCTACGTTATCTATGAACTGTGGGGAAATATTAAACTTTTCTTTTATTCACTCTGCAGTGACTGCACTAAAGATGGAACAATGTGCACATTTCAGGGACTTCCAGGATGCGTTGAATTTTCTCTCAGCCACAGTATTCATTAGACATTCATGTGAACCTCTTACTGTTTCTAATTGATAAACAGAAGAGAATTCAGAAATCATATTCGCTTACTTCAGTGCTACTATTATCCATTTAGGGACTTTTCGGACAATGGCGCAAGACGGTGCCCTAAACTACATGAATGCAATGATTGACTTTTGCCGAATTTAAATTGAATTAAATTAAACAATAAAACTCACAAAATATAACAAATACCTTGGCGTTCGCAGTATTCCATTGGAGGTTTACGTATAATTCGAGTTGGGTTCAGTCCGGGCGTTAGATCCGTTAGGTTGCAGCGCAGATCGATCCTAGAGATAGAACTCTATGTTTTTCCAGATTATGGCGCTCACAATTCAATGATGGGATCACTGATTTTCTCTAAGTCTTTGGTGCGGAAGGGTTAATAACTCTGCTGGGATCTACGGTTGTTGAATCGAATCGATTCAATGGATTAGGGCAAACTAGGGTTTAGGATCGCAAGAGGATGGTGGCTGAATTAGGGTTGTGGGATCACACAAGCAGAGAATATAAAACAGATAGATAAAAGATAGACTTTTGTGGGCTTCGCACCCTTGGCTTCACACCAAACCCTTCTCAGGAAGAAGATTCACTCTTCGTAGAGGCTCATCTCAAGCACACAAGCAAAAGCTCTTTTCATTAATTATCCACTAACTACATTGTTTAACTTAAGGACCTTATATAGGAGTCCTTTCAAACGAAAATAAAACCCTAAAACAATTACCAAAAGGGACAAGTATGCCCCTAAAAATTAAGTTCGAAATTAAAATTTGCTAAAATATGTTTTATGCCCCTAAAACATATTTCAAAAGTTCCCCGCTGAAACTCGATCGATCGAATGGAAATTCGATCGATCGAGTATATGATTTGATCGATCGAATTATATACTCCATAACATGTGTTGATCGAGTATATGATTCGATCGATCGAATTATATACTCCATAACATGTGTTTTTCCACTCGCTGATGTTCGATCGATCGAAATAGGACTTCGATCGATCAAAAATTTCGATCAATCGAAATTATAGTTCAATCGATCGAATTTGCTGTGTTCCTCCAATTTCTCCAGAATTTAGTCTTTCGCCTCTTTCGCCTAGTTCTGATGATTTCCATTCCGCTTCTTCCGACATCGGTACACGCGAAAAAGGTCCATATCCGATGTCTACGATATCGGCGTCCCCATCAAACAGGCTTGTCCCACACAACTCCTTCCGACAAAGGTAAATGAAAAGTATATAATATATATTTTTATGCCATCGACTTTTTTGACTAAAAAGTCAATGACACAAAAGTCCATTGAATTTTAGATATTACCCACTTGTAACAAGTTAAAACATGGATTGTGTCATTTTCCAAATGGCGCAAGCCATGTTAAAACATAAAGCCCTTAGGCTTCCTCCTAATTTCTTTAAAAAAAAAAAGCTTCATCAAGAAAACTTAACAACTTGAAAAAGAAACAACTAGAATGAATTGATAAAGCTAATTGAGCCTAATTCTAAACACTGTCCTCAATAGGAAGCTTGCAGGGATGAAGCTTCATAAAGTTTACACCAACCTAGCCATTGTCTTTGGTCTATCAAACCAAAGGCACTTTGTTTGCAACAAAGTATATTGAAGTAGACTTACACTTTGTTTGAAAAAAAATATATTGAAGTAGACTTGCACTTTGTTTGCAACAAAGTTGACATATGAGATCTTCAAGTCAAGTTCCTTTCAAAAATCTTGACAAACTTTCCGTTGCTTGATTCACTCAATTATGAACATAGTTTAAAATCTTAGAAAATGCCGATATACTGATATTGGCTTGACGCGGGACAACGATCCCGAGATACGTGAATGCGAATGATATGCTAATTTGTCGAACTTAAGCAATTAATTGAACAATTAAAACTCCAAATGAAAGCGATACCTTAGGGTTTCTTGGAGTCTCGGCTTAAGCGACCATGCTCGGTTCGGCAAGGGTTCAATCCGACGCGCGAAAACAGTTAGATTTGAGGAATGTGCGATCCTAGAGATAGAACTCTAGCACCCTCTAAGTTGGGGCGTTCGATCATGGCTCAATGTGGAATTGCTAGATCCTCACTAAGGCTTTTGAATAGAATCGAACAATCTCCAACCCAACAACGATCATGGATCGACGGGTTAAGATCAAAGTCGATCCGCAAGGATGGGCATCAAGGCTGCTCTAGATCTAGGGTTTTGGAATTCAAACGATCAAATAAAAGGGGAAAATAGATGCACAAAATTAGCAAGGAAATAAGAAAAGGGATAAAGAGAAGATCAAGGATAACATGGGCATCACACCCTTCGCCCCACACCAAACTCACATCGGGGAAGAAGAATCACTCTCTAATAAAGCTCATCTCAAGCTCACAAACAATGATTTTCATTAATTCATCAAATCTCTTACAAATGCTTACATCATTACCTTATATAGTAGGTACTAGGAAAATAAACCCTAAAGATAGGAAAGTACAATGATGCCCAAAGTGGAAACCTAAAAGGCTTGAAAATAGAAGAAAATAAATAAGGAAATAAGTCCAAATTGGGCAAAACACGTCACTTGGCTAGCTCGAGCAAGTTTGGTTCTCACTCGACCAAGGACAAAGTGACCAAGCTCATTTTCTCGGGTGGGGCTTCCTCAAGCAAGAACCAACCTCGCTTGAGCGAGGATGACTAGAGCCCCATCCTTTGGCCATTCCCTCTCCCTGCTCTTTGGTTCCTTTTCCGCCATTTCTTCTTACGTTTTTCCTTCATTCGCTGGAAAGCCCGACTAGGAATATACCATACCACTTAATATCACCTGGTATTTTCAAAAACTACCCTGGTTTTTAGTTCATTCCTGTCGATATTTTAAAATACCACAAATATTATCCGATATATACTTTACTAGCCAAGCCCAGTATGGTACCAAGATGGCAAGATCTGAAATTTTAAACCTTGATTATGAAGCAAACTCGATGTAGCAAGTGTTTCCTAGCTTTTCCCATAAAAGTTCAAAATCCTGACAACTCAGAATCCTGCTGATTCCTTGCAAACTCAGATTCCTGATTTTTCCCAGATGCGTTCTTAAGTTACTCATACTCCTGGTTTTCCCAGAAAATCTTATAATCATATCGTTCTTAAGTTCATCTCCAAAAAGCTCAAAATCGGTTCAATGAGTGGTTGTGCTACGATTGTAGAAATGTTATTTAATCATATTTGACGAAGTTTTTTTTTGAATATGATTTGATGAAGGATAATTAGTAAAACATCATATACACATAGCGAACCTAAGGAAAAATCGAATGAACGTGCAATATTGGACAATATTAAAGCCATAGTTTTAAATATTGCCATATCCAATATGTATCGGTCGATATGTCTCAGGTTAAGCCCCATACAATACGGATATAAACCACAATTTTATGTTGGGTCAAATATCGGGTCAAACATGTCAAATATCGAACCATATCGGATCATATTGGGTCATATCGGCCGATTTGTATCAGATATGACTCAGACAAAATACCAAAAATGCCAATTTTGCAAATTTTATTATATTTTTTAATTATTTTGAAAGTTAAAAAAAGAGCTTAAATATCGGCCGTATTGGCATATATGTATCCGATATATCATAAATGTATCAGCCTGGGACCCAGCCGATATGCCTTATCTAGAATGCATATGCGGATATGCCTCATTTCAATTATCAAGAATTATATATGCATTAATATTTTTTATTGTCTACACAACTTAGTAAAGTGCTATAATGGTAAGTGATTGCTTAGTGACACCGACATTAGGCACAATATGTTAGTTTTATTTTCATTAAATATACTAGAGTCTATACACCTCATGTGAGTGTGTAGCTCCATACAATAGGGGACCCCTTGTTGAGTGATTTCTCACCAAAATAAGGTGTGTGGTGCATGGAAGGGGTGTTCTGGTGTATAGCTTGAGGCAAGTAAGCCTCTCTCTCCTCAGAATCGGAGCATTTTTTAGACAAAATCAAAGAAATGCAAATGTTTCTATCCCTCAGACAGTTACCCAAATCGCGCACAAAAACTCCCGAATGTTGGAATCGGTCAGAAAAACTCAGAATTGCCTCACTTTCTGAGTTCAAACTTAGAATCCGAGTGATTCTCGACTCTCGAACGAGCCCTTAGAGACGTTGAATTTGAGTGTGCATGCTAGGAACATGCAATCTCGCTTCAAGGAGAAGTCACCATAAGTTACACTCGGTCATCACAATCCCGTAAAATCAAGGATACTATGAACTATTGTAATTGTATATCTTTACTCATTATTGCAATCCATTAAATCATGGGATTTTATTTGTGTACCTTGCATCGAATAGAGAATAGAGAACGGGTCGATGTGAATTCACCGATTCCTAGAAAAACATCATTTTACTCAAAAAAAAAGAGCTTAAAAGACTAAAAAGAAAAAACCAAGCCCATTACCCTCCACAAATCATTCATCTCTTTCAAATCCAAATATGCATTTTGCAAGTCGATTCAGTAAAAAAAAAATGAACAAAAATTAACCAAAATGCCCAACAATCACAACATCAAGATCCAGATTATTACACAAACGAAAGATTACAGGCCTTCAAACCCATATATGCATTTTGTAAGCTCATCCATATAACAACATTAATAAATAAATGACTAAATACCCAATAATCACAATATCTAGATTAATATTACTATAAAAGGCAAAAGATCACAGGTCTAATAGAAACAAAGTTGGAAACAGCAACAGAGATACAAAGAAGATTCAACTATTGTAGCATTATTATGAACTAGAAAATAAATATAAAAAATTAAAATAAGTAAAATAAGTAAAACCTAGTTAACCTGAAGATTGTGCTGCTTAATGTAAGCCCAAATCTGCTTGAGGGCTTGAGTTCGAGGGATCTCAGGGACCCCAAGGAGTTCCTGCATTGCAGGGGATATGGGCTTGGGCTTTGTGATTCCACGTGGCTCCCGCTTACCTGTCGTTGCAGGTTTCGAAACAGTGCACGATACACTTACCATGCGCAGGTTAGCAGGGGATAGGCGGAGAGTTGGAGACTTGAGCGCCGTATCGGAGGTGAAGATGGAGGAGCAACAGCCCAAGGAGATAGTAGCCATGATAGAGTCTGCTAACTAAAACTAAATCCTTATCCTTTACGCTTCTCTTCAAACAGTGCTTTTTTATAGCTTTGTTGCTTATTTAGAGGGAAAAACGCCCAGGATCACTAATCCCTCTATCTAGGGATTAGGGATAGATCCTGCGGCTCACAATGTTCCGTTGCCCTGATCCGCCACACACCTCCAAAATTTAAATTAGGGGTGGTATTAGTGTACGGACCATGCACCAAAAGCGTTGCACGGGTCAATCACTTGCCATCAAGAGAAGTGTTGCTGCTAGGGCTGTGCATTTTTTGGACCGAACCAACCAAACAGACCGAACCGCTGGATTTGGTCCGGTTTGGACGGGTACAGGTTTGGGTTTGATTTGAAAAAAAGAAAAACCGAAAAGTTTGGTTTGGTTACGGTTTCAAGTCTCCCCAAACCGAAACCGACCGAACCGAATGTAGTTTATAAGTATATATATTTTTAAAGGCATTTAAATAAAATGCATATTTTTATATAAAACTCTACCATTGTCTTTAGCTTATTCCTAAATCATAAAGCAATAAAGAACTTATAGGAAAACTGGTTTAGAGGTTGAGAAAATTTTGATTTGCAAGTAGAAGTATAGAACTTATAAGAAAACCCAAACCGACCGAACCGAATCTAATCGGGTTGGTTTGGTTTTAAGAGTTGGACGGTTTGGTTTGATTTGAAAATCTAGAAACCGATTAGGACCGATTTGGTTTGTAATTTTAGTCCAAAACCGACCAAACCGAACCAAATACACCCCTAGTTGCGGCCACACTTTTTTTTGTTACAGCCACATCACTTAAGCTAAGCAAAATGCTGTTGACTTCTTTGAATTAGATAATGGTGGAAATTATTTTTTATCCCAATCTTCCACACAATAGATCTTAAGCTGATAAGCCTACCATCAGATAGTCAAATGTTACCACTTTGGTACCATGTACTAAAGCCACGAGTGGAAGGCGTGCATCAAACCGAACCAATTCAGCCCATTTCAATTTTGGTTTTGATAACTGAAAACTGAAAATTGGTTGAATAGGGTGAGAAAATCGAGAAACAAAAAAAAATTGAAAAAATTGAAAAAAAAATGAAGAAAAATAAAAAATCAAATTGACCGAAACTGAAATCGGAAAGGTTCAGTTAGGTTTCAGTTAGGGGGGTGAGAAGTTCGATCAACTGACCTGAAAACCGAATTTCGGTTTTGGTTCGGTTAGCCGAATCTGCACCCCTAGCAGACACCTATAGCTTCGAAAGTGTAATTATGTATTGCCATCCACCTAATACTAACTTGAATTGAAACAAGCTTTTATTTTTTTATATTTTTTTCTAATATTTTAGAAGGCCATAAGACCTGGACATCCTCACGGTAGAGGAGTGCACATGCATCGGCGACCGCTCATCCAAATATTAGTGGTGAGAAAATATTTTACACACAACCAACCCCCACCTTCGTAAAGAAAAAAAGGAGGGAGGCATAGCCACGTAGAAGAGTACGGGGCTCAAGCCCCATTTAATTTTAGAGTTTTGATTAAGTATAATTTTTATACAATCTTTCTTTGTATACAAGTCTCCAAATTTATAATGTAGAAACTCTCAAATAAAGCCCCCATCATTTGTATCCTCAAAAGATAAAAATTTCTGGCTACTCCCTGCTCACTGGTACAACACTAATGTTACATTTTAGGCCACAGCTCGACCCGAGCCGAGGACGCACCAGCGCACAAGGCCAATCGAATTAGATTTTGTCCTTGGGTAAGATTTCAATTAAAGCTAAGTTGGAGACCAAAATCATTTGCTTCACTATGGGCAAAAATATATTAGTCTTTGTTTATTATGTTATATATATTTATTCTTTTATTATTTCACTTGAAAGTGAGTTGAAGCAAACAGAAGATCTCATGCAACTTGTGTTATAAATTACGAATATCTTTTGGCTTTTATTCTAACGTGTTTTATCATTAATAATATATATATATATATATATATATATATATATATATATATATATATATATATATATATATATATGCATGTAAGATGAGATGCATTATACTCAATAAAAATTTGTTACAACTTAAAAAGAGAAGTTAGATGAATTCAGGGACATTGAAGTTTGAATCATAGTGACAAATTTCTTTTTTGGCAATTTTTTGGTGTGAGTCATTTCGGTACATTTTGAATTAATTTCGATAATTGTTTTTTTTTTAATAAAAAAAATTCAAGGATTAAAAATATATCACTATAAAAAAATAGATTATTAGCGGCAATTTTTTGGAGCAAAAGCTCCAAAAAACTGTTGTTATTAACAAAAAACTATTAAAGAATATTAACGGCAAGGGTATTAGCGGCAGTTTTTGGCTACCGCTAATAGCCTTGTTTTTTGTAGTGTATAAAAAAATATATATAATATTTATTTTTTTTAAATTACCAAAATATATACTAAATTACTAATAGATTTAAAATAAAATTTCTAATATAACAAATAAAATTACCACAATTTTCTTGAAATTTTTGTTAGACCCAACATTACCAAAATTTTCGGCGAATTTGGACGAAATTTGTCGCTATACTTTGAAAGTAGAAGAGCAAGAACAAGATAATTGGATAAAACAGGTAGTAAAGAATAACAAAAGTAGAAACATAAATTTGATGAAAATTTTCATTATGGTCCAGACATTGATTGATATCAGTGTCGGTGTGCGATCATGCGTGTCTAAACCTTGTGGTTAAGATAAAAAATTTATTTTACCTATGCAAAACGAAAAATAATTATAATTTTTGTCAATTTAAATGAGTAGTTTGAGTCAACTCAATTGAGTTGTTTGAAACTCGCCCGAGTTACTTAACAAATTCAAAAATCTAGTATGTCTCTAAGTTTGTTTGAAATTCTATGGAGTTCAATAGACTCAATTTAGGGCGTGGTGTAGGCCATGAGGAGCCATACTAACTGGGTTGGGAGTTGGGCCAATGGGCCCATTTTAAATCTCACTAAAAAAAAAGTTTGTTTGGTGGTGGGGGGCTATGGCCCCTGTCAGCCCTCCCTTGCATCCGTCCCTGATATGAGGCCACTGATGAGCTTCACATGACCACAACAATGTGTGAGCAAGGTGTCAAAATCGGTATCGAACTCGGGTATCGGTCCATGGAGCACGGATACGACTCGACCAATACGTATCGGTGTATTTATAAAAAAAAAAATAGAGGTATCGGCCGATACCAGATACGTATCGGCCGATACGGGCCTGTGTCTGCCGATACCGATACCGAATTGAGATACCGATACATATCGTTTTACCGAGAAACCAATATATATCGCCAAGCCGATTTTTGATATCATGCGTATGAGACAACGAATGACAAATTTCATAATTCCCTAAGGGTTGTTTGTGTAACGACCCGTCCCCTTTTTATTTTTTTTAATGGTGTTAGATGATGTTTTGATGTATACACGGTGTTAGTGCTCCACACCGAAGCACACCGTATTTAAAAAAAAACCTATTTAATATAAGTAACTTTTTTTTCACCGTTTCTTCTTTTAAGACAACCTAACCATCGCTTAACTCTTCTTTTTTTAAGAAACTCTAATCTCTTTCTTCAAAACTCTTGTGTGTTCTTCCGCTTAACCATTGCGACCTCTTTCAAGCGACTAGATCGAAGGAAAGAAGAAAAAAACTTGGACAAATTGACGTTTGGGCATCAATCTCTTCAGCCCTAACTACCGTAAATCTAATATTCACGCTTCAATAGGTGGTACCCATCAATCCCCTTGTTCTCTCAGATCCCGTTGCGTAGGAATCTGAGAAACGTGCATCGACGGCTTAAAATTATTAAACCTTAAATACCTTTTGAATTTGTAGATTTGTATTTAGGTATCTCCATTTTCAATTAAATTTGCCAAATTTGCCTATTTTAATAATTCGTTTTCTTCTAAATCTGTATAATTTATAAATCTGTATATTTTAAAATATTGTTTTTCTTTTAAATCTATATACATTGTAAATATGACATCGACGAATAATCGGTCGGACAATGTCGAAAATTGGCATGGAGGTCCAACTCCACCCAAGCTCCAACTACTGTAGAGAAACAGACCCAAATCCGCTGAATATAGGGATGCAGGTTCGGTGTACTGAATCGAACCGAAATCAAAATTTTTGGTTTTCGGTTCGGTACACTACAAACCGAAACTGAACCGAACTATGGATCGGTTCGGTTCGGTGTACCGATTTGCAAGAGTGTTCAAACTGAAACCCTTTTTTTCAATTTCTGATTCGATTCAGTTCGGATAGGACCGGTTTGGTCGGTTTGGATTTTAGAGAGAGAGAGAGAGGGAGATTCTAGAGAGATTTACAAGAATATTCAAATAATAACAAATTTAAAATTAAATTACCAAAATGGTAGTTTCTCCCTCAGGCAGCCTTTTGTCGGATTTCTCCACACCGCGCCACCCATCAGCATCCTCTCGCCGGAGTTCTCCTCTCCCCGGAGTTCTCCACGCCGCCCATCGCTTAGATCATCTAATCATCTAAGCTCGGACGAGCGTATTTGGAATCGGCCGGTTGGAAAAGGGCTTGACCTTTGTGATGAGGAGACGAGTGAAACCACCATTAATGCTCGATGAGAGAAAGCACTCTCACAGTCTAACTCTTTTCTCTGTTAAGCACTTAGGCTGAAAATGAATGGCTATCGGATACTACTTACCAAAGCATACAAGCAGCAAAGCCTAAAGTCTCTCTCTCTCTCTCTCTCTCTCTTTCTCTTAGTCTCTTAGTCTCTCTGTCTTAGTCTATCTATCAAGCAGTAAAGCCTAAAGTCTCTCTGTAACAACCCAGATTTTTAGACTTTATTCTAATAGTGTTAGATGATGCACCACACTATGTATTGTGTTAACGCTCCACATCGGAATCGAAACCCACCCTTTAAAATAGAAAATTTCTAATTTTTCCTACATCAAAATTAGACTCATTGTGAAGTGCTCATCTATATGATTCCAACGATATATAATTTGACGACTTTTGACAAGAATATAAAAAGTTTTGCCCATTTTAAGTGATCAAGCAAACCAAAGGGTATAACTGTAATTTCGGGAGAGAAACAGCATTTGCCTTGGTGCTTATACAAAGCGCTGGAACGAAACCTTTTCTCAAGCTATCTAAGTTACGTACGAATTTTTATTCCGTGTAAAAATCTCCTATTTTATTAAATCTTCTACGAAAAGTGTCAATTAGAGTTGACCTAAAACTTTATACCATTATAAATAAAACTTTAAAAACTCTCTACTCTCTATAATAAAAAATCATTCTCTCTGAAGACTTAGACGAATCGACGCCCTAGGCATCGACCTTTTCAACCCAAATTGCCGTTAATCTTTCGTTCACGCTTCAAGAGGTGGGTACCCATCAATTCATCTTGTTCTTCTCAGATCTCGTCTCGTAGGATACGTTCGATCGCGCATCGACGGATTTAAAAATCTTATTTAAACTAAAATATCTCATAAATTAATAGACCTATTATATGTTATTTGTCTTTTCTTTTCAAGAATCATTTTGTTTGAGTTAATATTTTACCTTTTATTATGTCTGTATGTTTAATATGTCTACTTCCTTTTAAATCTACATACTAATTAAACATGAATATCTTTAAGTATGATAAATCTGCATGTTTAGTATTTTATTTTTCTATTAAAATTACATGAACTGTAAATTAGGTTTATATGTTATTTATCTTTTCTTTTCAAGAATCCCTTTTGTTTGAGTCATTAATATTTTACCTTCTATTAGGTCTGCATATTTAATATGTTTACTTCATCTTTTATATTTGTAAAATTAATTAAACTCTAATATTTATAAATTTGATAGATTAACTTAATTGACATAATATCATATTGATATTGTTTATTTCCAAATCCATATAGTTAGAAATTTATCCTTCTACTAAGACTATAATAATATATATTATTATTGCAAGTCTATATTATTATTTATTTAAAATTAATTAAGCTCAAAAATTAAACTATAATTTTATTTTAATTAAAAGAATAATAGATTGTACTATCTTGAAGTTTCAGGTCCGAACTCACGGCTGCGAACTCAAATTCGCGCCCACGAACCCGAGCTCGCGACCATTGATGCACCTGTCTCAGTATTTTGGTTATAACTTTTTACTCCGACCTCGGATTAATGTGATTCTTACGGAATTGGAAAGAAGACAGCGAGCTTTACAACTTTGTGTGAAATAGCCATTTCACGAATCTGACGTTTTAGAGGTCAAAATAAAGTAACAAGTTGGGTTTAATTTTGAATGACTCAAGGCTATTCGAATTTAATATTATTTTTCAGTTCTCATGACCAAAGTTCCTGTGTATATTATATTGTAAGGTCTTTTGATCGATGGTCATGATAAATCATAACTTAATAATTATAAATACCATTTAATTTAATTATCTGATTATTATATATATATATATATCTCAATTTTATCGCTTCAATGCGACCTCTTCGATAACACGAACCCCGACCTTCCCGTTATCGAGAATACACTTATAATTATCCTATTCTATATTGTATTGGAATGTGTGTAAATAAATATATATATATAAATATAAGATAATCTAATATAAATCTTTTTGTACGTCTGACTTTCTGTATTTTCATTTGAATTACATTATATGAGTTATGAGTAAGTTAGGACATATGTACGAGAGTGTATAAGATCATGCCTACGCTTGGGCGTGGTGACTCACTGAGATGGTATCAAAGCGAGGAATACACCGTATTCACATGCCTTACAACTCATGGTGGAATGGGACCTATGACGAGTCGGGTGAGTGTGAATTCAGTGTAACTTCGTATACAGTGGCATATACTGTGATCCTATCACCCTGAGTTTTAATATGAGAGGATAAGATATGAGATATGATACGAGAATCGGGCTTTGGGCCTTAGCTGTGGTGAGGTTTCTTTTACGGTCACATGAAACTCGGAATATTGGCGTTCATGTACGGATGCAACACCTCTATAGTAGTATAAACTATCACACGAAGTACATTCAGGTTACTACGAAATATTTTTCTTGGGAAGCGTGAATTAGGAAGATTGTCTTACTATAGTTTGTCATAGGATTAAGTATAAGAGTATGATAAGATATAAGTATGAGATAAGATAAGTTATTATACGAATACTATAATAAGACATCGCTGTGTAGGCCAGCAAAAGATAAAGAATTTAAGTCTTTGTACGTGTCATTTCTTGTGTAGCCACCGTAAGGGCAACAACGTCTTTCAGCCAAGACAGATCTCTGAGAGAGATTATGAGTATGAGTATGTTATGAGTGAGTTTGGCCATTATGTCTCCCCATTGGTTGAGTGGTGGAGTATGAGTATGACACGAGGGCGTTATAATATGGTGGTATGATACTATGTTGACCCTCCCATAATAGCTCGAGCAGCGACTCTAGCACAGGTCATTTAGGATTTCACGAGTATGTTAGTTACGCTCATGCGATGTACAGACGTATGTGCGAGAATGATAATAAGACATAATATGATATGCTATGAGATATGGTAAGGTACGTTAGGATATGAGTGTCTAGATCATGGTCTTGCATTTATGATATGATATGAGTTTTACGATATACAAATGATTTTATCTTTCTCATGTTATCTACTTTGAGATACTATGTTTATCACTCACAAGATGCACCCACGATGCACCCACAATGCACCTGAGTAGTATGGGGTGGATTGGTGGTGTATCCCACTGAGTTTACGTGACTGAGTAAACTCATCCCACGATAATCTAATAATTGCTGGTGATTATGCTGGTGGAGTAGACGCGAGCCATCTAGATCTCGCCGACGCTGATTTCATTGATCCCGCGGGCATTGAGTACCAGGAGCCTTTGGAGGGCGACGCTGCCGATTATCAGGAGGATTACGGTACTGATCTTGATTCGAGTGCCGATTATTGATCATTGTGGGCTGGGTATTAAGTTCTATTGATATTAGTATTGCGGATTTTATAGTTTATTTTATCGGATTTGTCTCCGACTTTCATTATTATTTTATTGGTGGATTATGGTTTTATCACACTTATTCAGTATTTATGATTGCATTTATATTTCACCATATTTGTTGGATTTCACGGATTTCATGGAACCATTATTGCGCGAGAACTCTGATTAGGTATATGTCCGCTTAGCATATCCGGGATATGTGCGGGTCATAACTCGAAATTCTAGGCCCTCGAGATAGGGTAGAATTTCGCGTCGTGACACTCTCTCTCTCTCTCTTAGTCTCTTAGTCTATCTCATGGGCTTTTTATTTTTTCATTTTATAATGACTATGTGTCATCACGCATCACTCATCAGCCAACTCAGTCAGTCAGCCGTCCCTTCAAACTTCAAAGTCTTACATTAGTATTTTTTTTATTTGATATTTATAGAAGATTAGTATTATATTGTAATATTGGATTAGACATTTACACTATTAGTGTATATAATTATAATATATATATATATATATTGTAAATTTGTGATCATAGTTATTATATATAGTTATTAGAAATATTATATATATTAACAAATAGTTATTGTAATTATATATAATATATTATAGTATATACTATATATATAGTATATATAGTATTATATATAATTATAATTATATATAGTATATTATAATATATTCTATAGTATATTATATAGTATATATAGTGTAGTATATAGTATATTTTATTTGTTAAAGGAAATGTAAATTATTATATAAACAATCGTTATTAGGCATTTGCTAAAGGAAAAATAAAAAGTTTATTAATAAAAAGAAGATGTACAAAAAATAAATAAAATTACAAATCCACTTCCTCATCTATATTTCCTAACATATCCTCTATGGTGGTTAAGTCGATGTCTTCTCCCGAGATTTGACGCACGCCTCTTTCCTGTGAGATTCAATCCTTCAAACATACTAACGATTCAATCGTTGATTCTTTCAAGCGACTTCGGAACGTCCCTAAAATTCTTCCACCTGCACTAAATGCCGATTCCGACATAAGTGTAGAGACGGGAATTGTTAATAGATCCCGTGCCATAACGGAATGCACGAGATATTGAGAGGAGACATTATTTCACCATTCAAAGACTTGAAATTTATTTTCGTTAGTTTCATTCCAAACAATCGAGCGATTATCAAAGTAATATTCAAGTTCATCAAAAGTAGTCGTGGTTGGTGTTATTATATCTTTCGCATTATATTGAGTACCATATTTTTTCATTACTGATGAAAAATTATATGTATTAGTTTGTTCAGCAGAAGTATTTTTATTTAATTTTCTTTTATAATAATTAAAAAGTTCAAGGCATTTAGATTTATAGTTCAATAACAAGGTTTGAGCTTTATTGGAGTCACCGTTATTTTGCATCCTTAAAAGAGGATTTAATACTACTAGTTTATATCTCGGGTCCATCATACTTGCGAAGGCCATATTTAATGGAATTTTCCTTCAATATTTATCGTATTTTTCTTACATTTTTAAAATTGAAGGATGTCCATGTTCCCTACCAGAAAATAATTGGCCTAAGATTTTCACATTTTGAATGACCCATAGGTTGGAGGTTGTATATAAAGAACCAGAAAAAAGAGTTGTAAAATTTATAAAATATTCGAAAAAAATTTTGATCATTGATAGCTCCTCCCAACTCCTAATAGAGTCTTTAATTAAAAAGAGTAGTGTTTACTTGTTCTTCCATAGGAAGGATTCCCTCCAACATATTAAAAGTAGAATTTCATCGTGTCGAGTAATCCAAAATTAACTTCTTTGGTGTTAAATTCGCATCGATAAATAATTGTTGAAACTCTTGTAATTTAGCGGGTGACCATTCCGATCATCCTGTTTATGATAACATGGAGACAACTGTGTCAGAGGAGGCATACGTAGATGAGGACGTCGGCTACCACCTAGATGAGGGAGTAGATCCGGCGGACTACTTTGAACATTGAGAGATTCTTTAGTTCTAGTATTTATCGCTTTCAGGAGAGACTTATTATTAGTCACTTTTATTTTTCAGTACTTTTTATGGGTTTATGTTTGGGACCATTTTACCCTACGTAAAACCTCAGTTTATTTTCTATCATAGATGCATAGTTAGGAGTAATCACTTTATTAATGCCATCTACATTTTTCGTTGTTAATTTATGAGTCGTTTATCTTTAAATATTATTATTAAATGCCTTGATCCATATGATAAATCGAGTTAAGAATTATGTGCATGTCCGCTTATCACTTTAACAAGTGTGCAGTGTCATAATACGGAATTCTAAGCTCTCGAGATCAGGTAAGGATTTTAGGTCGTGACATTTACTTATTCCTAAATTATTATAACCTAAAATTTTACCTCATTTTGAGGGCCTAGAATTTCATGTTATGAGTTGCACACATTCCAGATAAGCTAAGCAGACATATAAATAATCAGAGTTCTCACGCTAATATGATTCCACAAAATTCGTGAAACCAACAAAATAAAAATGAAATATAAGGGCAATCATTAATAATGAATAAAAGTGAGAAAATTCATGAAATATCTAATAATCAATGAGAAAATAAAGATCATACATAAATAAAAAGAATGATGCCATAAATAAACAATAAGAGAATAAATTGCCTAAACTAAAAATCCCGATCTCAATACTGAAACTACACCATCAATAGTCGACACTAGGGTCGAAATTAGTATCGAGGTAATCATGGTTTCCTGCAATGTCACCCTCTCAAGGCTCCTGATACTCCACGACTACGGGGTCAATCAAGTCAGCGTCGGTAGGATCAGAATAACAACGCCCACCCCGTCGATATAGTCACCTGAAATAATAAATGTCACGAGGGTTGAGTCGCTAAACAGCATGCAACTTAGTTGATACACCATTAATCCACCCTACACTACTCAAGTGCATTGTGGGTGCATCTTGTGAGTGATAAGAATAGTATAGAACAAATAAAGAAATGCAATATAAATTTCTACGTGTCGTAGACTTCTTTATATCATATCATAAATGCAAGATCACGATCTAGACACACTTTAAGCCTAATATACTTCACTATACCTCATAAACGTAACATATCTTATTATCACGAAACATACGTTTGTACATCGTATGACGTACATACATACTTCTATTCCTAATACGATATGTGCCAGAGTCATTGCTCGAGCCTATAATGTGAGGGCCACCATAGTAGCTTACCACTATAACATATTGTCCTCTATAACATAACATAATATACTCATACACCCCATGCAGTCTCAAGGGTGACTAACAAATGTAACTCATACTGTCTTCTGAGAGATCCGTCTTGACTGTAGATATTGTAGTCTTTACGGTGGCTACGTAAGAAACGACACGTACAAACTTAATTTATTAATCTTATGCTGACCTACACAGTAATATCTTATTATATATGTATCTTATCTTATCTTACATACTCTTTCTTACCATATTCTTATAACCTAATTCTAGAGTAAAGCATGGTGCGATAAGCTTCACTAAACCACACTTTCCAAAGGACGGGTTCCGTAGTAACCTGGATATACTTTGTGTGATAGTCCATACTATCATAAAAGTATTGCATCCATACATGGATGTCTATATTACGAGTTTTATGTGATCGTCAAAGGAATCCAACTATGACTAAGGCCTAAAGGTCAAGTGTTGTATCTTATTCTTTGATTTAATTTATTATATTTAAAACTTAGGGGTAATAGGGTTACCGTATATGCCATCGTCTATAAGGTTACATTGAATTCGCACTCACCTCACTCGTCATGATGTCTCATATCACCATGAGTTATGAGGCATGTAAATACGATATATTTCCGGTTCAATATCATCTCAATGAATTATCGTGCCCAAGCGTAGGCATAATCTTATATACTCGCGTATATAACCTAGCCTATCCATAACTCGTACAACATAATAATGATAAAAATATTTTCATATTTGTTTGATAAATAAATTTGAATGTCCAAGTTATGTTTTACATATATACATATATATATTTACAATATGTCAATACGATCGTAAGATAGGTGTAATTCTAGTATATGTGTGATCGAGAAACCTGAAAGGTTCAAATTTGACTCAAGGTATTAAAATCAATATCGATCTCGGACATTGGTTTGCCCGAGGGTGATATGAATCGGTCGGTCGATACGTATCGACATATATATATATATATATTTTAAGTTCGTGTTTGTGTTTGAAGGCAGCTGAATCGGAATAGGCAATCGCCCTCTTAACGCAGGGGTTAGATTTCTCGATGTCCGTAGTCATAAAAGTGATGTGAGTATGTGATTGTTGGCTCAAGGAAATCAATAAGAGCATTTAATGTTCTCTGACTTCTCTCCAATCGAGGAGGAAGTATTGGTTTTGTGATGCCAATTGTCCACCTCTCTCACAAACCGTCCTCTCTCGCAAGTGGTATTACAGTATTACACTGTTACTATAGGAGACTGTGTTCTCTTTCTCAAATTGCACAATCGATCCACCATAACATACCCAGGTAATCGTGTGTGCAATCCCTTGAGTGATAATGATTTTAAGAAAATAAAACTAAGTAACTAAAAATGACTAAAATAATATCTGATCTCATACATATCATATTGAAGCTGAAAGATATAACATAAATTGAGATGAATATTATGCACCAATTTCTAATATCTTTTTATTTTTACCTTGTCAACTTATCCTACGGGGCATATATTAAAACTTAACATAACTCCATACGCCTACATAAGTTACTTCACTTCTTACTTAATTTACATATACTACCTGTGTCAGGGTCGCTGCTCGAGTCTATCACGCGAGATCCACGTGTAGATAATCACCTAACCTCTATATCATAATGTATACCACCATCCAGCCCGATGAGGTTGCATGTATTTAAATCAGTGTCCCCTTACATTCAGGACACTGTCATATCGTATTGTCCTTAAGACCCGTCTTGGCTGCATACGTTGGATCTTGCGGTGACACGCAAAATATGACACGTGTAAAAACTTATTTCACATTTTGTTGGCCTTCACAGCGTAACTTATCCGTATTTGTATCTTACCTTATCTTACATATCCTTCCTTATCATTTACTTATAACTTAATTTGGAGTGAGTCACGGTGCGATAAGATTCATAAAATCACGCTTTCTAAGGAACAGATTTCGTAGTAACATGGATGTACTTCGTGTGGCAGCCCATATTCTCATAGAGGTATTGCATCCGTACATGGATGCCTACATTCCAAGTTTTACGTGATCATAAAAGAAACTTACTATGACGAAGGCTTAAAGTCGTGTGACGTAGCTTATTCTTTTTTAATCATGCGTATGCCCTACCGTAATTTTCTATGTGATACATGTTATACGACGGAATAATTTACCTTACAAAACGAAACTATTTCATACATTGTACATGTTTGCAACCATAATAGCATTCCTACATAACATTGGAAAATTTCTGTGGGCCATTAAATTGCTTATGGAGCGATCAGGCCTACTATTTTTAAAGTTTTCTAAGATTTGTGCAATCTCTGCATCAGAACCTTTTACTAGTTGACCAACGAGTGGGTCAATGGGACGGGTCAAACAACCCATTTATCAAAGTTGGACAAGGGTTCATACACCCTTGCCTTGATTCTCAAAAGTTAAGGAGGTCAAAGGTAACCCATAGCGTTATTCCATATGGCACACAGGGTTACAATAACAAATGAACTTCGAATCATCCATCATCTAACCTGGACTATTAGATGGTTGAACAATATAATTTTACCTAAGGTTGGGTCTCATGTCCCAGTCCTGATCCGACCTCTAGCATACTAGATCCTCTAGTCAATATTTTACAAGATCTAGGAGTTACGTGCACACTTAGGGTACCTACTATATGGCGATTAGATTGAATGGACTTGACCTATCAGATACTTAAGAAAGATGATTTTGAGGTGTTAAGTCTTTGGGCCCAAATTTATTTTGGCCTCTAAAGCCTCGGATCTAAGGGTCAATCCTTTCATGGTCGATGGTGTCCAAATGGTGTTTTATGAAATCTCTAGTGCAATAAGCAGCCTTGTATTAACACCATACATGATATTAGATCTCTCATGCTCCGGCTGCAGTAATCGGTGGCATAGTAGATCATGGCTATGTTCGGGCAAGTTGCCGAAGTTCATCTAGTACTAGTCGCCGGAGAGGACCCTATATAATATATATGATATTTTAAACCCAATAGAGGGGGCACTGGTGAGTTTCTTACTCTAAATTTATCTTTCTCTCTCTAAAACTATGGGTCTCTCTCTGCTAAAAACTATAGGTTTCTCTCTCTAGAATAATGGGTCTCTTTGCTAAAAACCTTGGGTTTCTTTTTATAAAATCATGAGTTTTACTGCTAAAAACCTTGAGTTTCTCTCTCCAAAATTTAGTGTCATATACTTATCTATATATACATATATATGTATGCATACATATTATTTGATGTACGATTCGTGATCTCTATTGCAGGGATGTGGGAGCAAAGTTGAAGAAGAACCTGAAGGAGGGATTAATCCCATTGCTAAGCACAAGCACAAATTCATACACATATATTTCTTTCTCTGCTTATTTATTCCTCTCGTTTGGTCTTCTCTCTCCTCTCTCTCTCTCTGTAAAACCTTCTATTGGATTATCTATTATAGGGTCATGGGAACAAAGCATAAGAAGCAAATATATAGAAAACAGTATATACAATAATATATATATATATATATATATATATATATATATATAATACAGTATATAGATCAGTATAAAAGAGTATATATAATAGTAGGGCTGCAACAGAGCCAAGCTAGCTCGACAACTCGGCTCGGCTTGACTCGAAAAATAAGAGTTTTTCTCTTTAAACCTTGGCTTGAGAGTTGGACAGTTTATAGCTCGAATGAACAGCGCCGAGCTTGAGCTAAGGCCGGCTCGGCTCGACTCGGCTCTATGGATCGATTTATATATATATATATATATATATATATATATATATATATATATATGGAAAAGGTGTTCGTCCTCCCATGGAGGACGGTCACCGTCCTCCAAGCTTACACGTGGAGCTTCACGTGGCACCCAAAATATTGTTTCGATGCCACGTGGAGCTCGAGTGCATTGCTTAGATCATCTTTGAAAAAACTAAAAAATTGAGACTCATCTCCGGCGTGTGTTTTTTGAACCGTGAAATGTGGACCAATGAAACCTATCAAACTTTGACTTGTGGGTTTAAAAAGTTTTTTTCAATTTTTTTTTTAATATTGATCTAAACCGTCCACCTGTGCTACACATGGCACCCAAACAGTTACTTTGAAGGGTGCCACGTAGAGCTCCATGTGTATCTTGGAGGACCTAATCGGCTCCCTATATATATATAAAATAAGTAATTAACTTTGAGAGGTCTATTTTACCTTTCAAAGTAATTGTTTAAGTTAATCTAACGGTTACTTTAAAGGGTAAAATATAAACTTTTGCCCCCACTTGCCCTAATTTTCACTATATATATATATATATATATATATAGACTATAGTTCCCACTATTCTTTTACCTACGACTGCCTCCTGCAACTCAAGTACTCAACTCTTACTTCTTCTCTCTTATTCATGAAGCTCTGTCACAGAGTCGCAGTCTCATGCATACTGGCTATATCAGCTCTCTCACCTTCTCTCTCTCATAGAATGAATATTTAATTAAGTAGAAGTTTTAAAAAGTACTAGGAGGAAGTTTTTTATAATAGAATATATTTGGCTCGAAGCTCGGCCCGAGCTCGAAGAGCTTAGAGCCGACCTCCAGCTCGGCTCGTATAAGGTAGAGCCGAGCTAGAACTAACCCGAGCTTAGGCTCGGCCAGGCTCGGTTGCATCCCTATATAACAGTATATATTATAGCAGTATGTAAGTCAGTTTTTGAAACAGTATATATATATATATATATATATATATATATATATATATATATATATATATATATATATAACAATATATATAAAAATCAGTGTTATAAAGCAGTATTTACAAATATTTTATATTTCTTCCTCTTCATGGCTAGGCAGCCATTAATGGAGTTCTATAAATAAACTATATTTTTCTATAAAAAAAATATTGAATATTTTAAGATCGATCGAGAGACACTCACCTGTTAGAGCGTGCACGCGAGTTTTCGGAATGATTCTGATCGATTCAGCGATGCGGTAGCCTACGCGTCGATTCGACAATACGGGTGATGTGGTAGCCTACGCGTCGATTCGATGATGCGATTTTGGTGGTGGGTCGGCGGGTTGCTAAGTTGGATGCGATAAGAAGAGAGAAAACATGACAATATAGTGGTGTCAAGCTGCGTTCTTGAAGAGAGAAGAAAACAAGAGAGGCTGAAGATGAGAGTTTGCGATAGATGATATCCCTCTTTTTACTTTGCTTACGGGTTTAATAGGGGAAGTCGAAAGACGGAGGGCGTAATTGGGCAAGTGGCCTTGCACAAAAGGCAATAGTCCTTTACCAACTCCAATTTGTTCCAAAAAAATGAGGTGATCATAACTAATATATATATAGTGTACATATATAGAAGGGAGGGGCTGGGGGTTGCCTTAGGATTTGGTAGAAATCGGGTGCAAGCAAGTGTACCCATAATATAATTTCAACTCTTTTTTTTTTTTTTTTTTTTAGCTTGAGTGTGCACCCACAACAGAATTTCAACTCTTTTTTTTTGGTGATGTGCTTGTGTGTGGAGCATACACACGAGCTCAGTGCTCCACTACATCTCACGCCAACGAATGACGCCTCCTAGACCCTGGTCATGACAGTAAAATAATAAATTTGCATATAGAGAAACAAATTTACCCAAAACTGTGATCTTCAATTGTTTGGTAGATTGTATGATGGGTCTCACAATTCGTGGAGAGAAAATGAAATTTTACCTAAAATTAACAACAAAAATATCATTGATTTTTCTTATCATGTCTGGGCTAAAATAAGGAGCAGTTGAGGGACGCATGGGCGAATCTAACTACCGCCTATCAGTGAAGCGGGGCACAAATCTTTTCTCCCTTGTTTCTGGGCGTAGTGGTTGGATAATTTGGAAGAAATTTGCGACTATGCGGCATAACAAAGAAATCAACATTAGGGAACTCTAAGGTGCACTAATTTGCTAATATGCACCATCAATGTGAACCATAAAAATCAATCTCAATGTTCAGAAGCCTTAGCAAAAATTTGATCTTGCAAGATAAGATTTTAACCTGCAGAAAACTCTCCCAATGTTCAGATTTGCATTGGTACGTGCCCACATATAGATTTCACGTATTTGCACCTCCTTTTAATTCATTAACCAAAAAAAATAGATTTGCATGTGAGAAATTGTTGATTGCTAGGAATCAAACGATAGAGGTCATGTCTTGTTCTAATTTTTAGAAATGGATCTTGAAATCATTGTTGTACCATCAATTGTAAGCAACATTTTTTGGGATATTTGCGAGATGAAATCCTACTTGTGATGGTATCCTCACGATCTCAAGATTCATTATGAGTAAGTTTGGAACCAAAATGATCTCCATCGTCTGATTCAGAGTAGTCAACGGTATAACAGGCAAACCTATAGTTGGAAAGAAAGAATCTATGGTTCCAAATAACAATATTCAATTTAATATTTGACGATTTCTGTTTAGCACATCCGCCTTTTTCAATGGGCGTTTCCAAACCAGCCCTGAATGTTGTCTCATTGCACCTGGCAATGGCTCTTGGATAGGAGCCCTTCTTCTTTGCTTTTCTTAAAAACCAAAAATCCAAGGTTTGGATTCACCATGTGATTCACTAGCTGAATCGATGACTCACCCATCCCAAAAAAATAGTAAATATAAATGCATCATACCTGTTTATCTTCTTCATCTTCTTCTTCTCAGCCTCCTTTGGTTGCTAAGCATTCTAAACTCATGAAGTCCTAAAATTTAGGGTCATTTAACAAATCCTAAATGACCCTAAAATCAACTAACTTAGATGTTTTTTTAAAGGTTAATTTTTTAACGAGCCAAGCCGACTCAAAACTCCACCGAGTTTTGAATCTTAGATGGAGTACACTAGGAGCTCAATCGAGAGTCGGCCGAATAACGAGTAACTCGATTGTAACCTATTCGGCTCTCCACCTACAAAGCCACATGATAGATCCATTGAAAGACCTTTTCACAGCTTATAAGTCTTCTTCTAAAGTCAGTGCCAACTACTGATTTCTGCATCTGTAAAAGAAAATAAGTCAATGAATTCTTTCTTAAATAACTTAATGAACAGATTAGAAATTTCAAAACTCAAATTATTTGCCACGTCCTTTCTTACCCACTCTTGATTTTTGGGTAGTTAATAGAGCCCACGGAATCTTCTAGCCTTCTACGCACCTACGCCGTAAATCATTGATTGCTTTGGGTCAGATGATAGTCATTTTTCACTTAGATCATGATGCACTTATCATATGGTCAGTTTTAGATTTTCACATGACACATATCTCGAAAAAGTAGCCCTAAAATCACATGACACATCACACTCAAACGTGACTACGTTTTTGGGATTTATACTATGTGAAATAAAAAATTGATCATCTAATAGGTGTGCCATGATCTCAAGATCCCTTGTGTGGAAGATTAGAGCGAAAAGCAATCTCCATCATCTGATCCAAAACAATCAATAATTTTGGATGTAAAAGCATGGGAGGATTCGTAGGTGCTATTAAATCTAAAGCTACTAATTTGATTCGGTCATTTTGATCAACAACTACTGTTGATTCTGATTATTTGCTTACTAAGTTGTTGCTGCCAACGCGTCGCAGCTAATTGCCAAAGCTTCGTCCACATAATTAGACATTATAACAGCTGTTGGGTACTTATACTTACAACCAGATATTCCTTCTTTACAACCAAGTTGTGCACCTGCTAAACTTTTGACAACTCTGAATTGGCTTCCAGAGTAGTAATCTAATTGAAAGCAGTCTAATAATTTTCACACGGGCAACGCCTGGTTGGAAGGAAATTTATTTAATTGTAAATACCAAGGTATAAAAGATAGTTGATACCGATACGTATCGGCGATACGAATTGATTTTTCAGCAAACAAATACATATCGGTCATCTAATTAGGTATCGGTATCCGTATTAGCTATATATATCGGCTATCGGCTGATATGTATTGTGTGAACAGAGACGTGTATTTTATTAATTTTATTTCTTTTAAAAGGGCTAATCCATATCAGCATATTCATATCAATCCTTCATGGACTGATACCAAATTTGAGGACGGATACTCGATTTTGAGTCCTTGGTAAATACCGGTTAGGGGTAACCACCGTCTGGTAACGGGTATGTAAGTTTGGCAAACCTTAAAGTAAGGTGAACTGGAGGGGCTAACGGTCGGATGTTAGCACTTAACGTCACACACCCATCAGGAAATATGACCGTTAAACAAATTCCAACTATACCTGAGCTGTCTCCAAACACAATAGAGTAAGTGGGACCAACCCTTGCTTCTCTTATATCACTACCTTATATTTTAAGAAAATTTGCACTTTCGACTTTATAATTTTACTTATTTATAAAAATGACTTTATAATTTTAATCTTTACGTAAAAGGTCAGCTCCAAGCCAAACCCTTTCTACGTCAACAATCATATATCCTTTTCTTTATATATAAGTGCGAATTCTTTTTTATATGAGATATGAGATTTCTCCTTTTATATAAAAATTTTATGAATTCTATTTTTTTTGTATCAGTACAGATCACACTGTAAGCTGCAACAGAAGAACACTGGTAAGATCATATTTTTTTTAGTAGTTATAAAAAATTATGACATAAGAAATGAACGATAGCGTATCGCTACTTTAAGATAGCAGCGCTAACATAAAGTAGCGACCACTAATTTAGGATAACGGCGCTACCTTATGTTAGCGTCCCGCTACCTTATGTTAGCACCGCTATCTTAAGGTAGCGATACACTACCTTAAGTTAGC
This sequence comes from Chloranthus sessilifolius, assembly GCA_021018995.1. Taxonomy (NCBI): domain Eukaryota; kingdom Viridiplantae; phylum Streptophyta; class Magnoliopsida; order Chloranthales; family Chloranthaceae; genus Chloranthus; species Chloranthus sessilifolius. The sequence continues at coordinate 19,316,159 of CM037584.1, forward strand.
GCCGCGTTGTATAATTGAATAATATGAAAAAGTTAGTTTGACAATTTAATATTCATTATTTTTTATATTTTAGGATGAAATGGATGTTCTCGTACTTTATCATTTTGATGGTGTTCGGGTCGGTGATAATACTTACAACGGTGGACATCGAAAGATTGTCGTTGTTAGAGAGAAGATATCATTTGATCAATTTAAGTAGAAAATGTACAATACCAGTAGGACTCGACCGGAAGAACATTCAATTACACTATCTGTTTCTTTGCGCATAAGAAAGACGTTAGTGTTTGCCGAATTGTCCGACTCCGATGATCTTGCGAACTTATTTAAAGCATATCGTATTGGTGATGGTGTGATAAATGCTTATATCAAAAAATCATTACCAACTCTTATGACCGAAATTTTATCATCTATTGAAGCATTTCAACCATTCCAGCAAAAAACAAATGAAGATGATAAAGAAATTGAGGAAAACGTCAGATTAGGATATGATAATAGTGTAGAACCAGAACATTCGATTAAAAATCAAGGAATACGATTTGAAGAGGAGAACTTCGATGCACCGATGATAGTCGACAATGATAGAAATATAAATATAGGATTTCGCCCCTACTGTAGGCCTCTGGAGTAACCTTTTTCAGACATTCGAATGAGAGAAAGCGATAAAGATGAAGGATATTGTCCTCAAATGAATCCGATGCATGATGCATTTCAGCTCAACTTTGAAACGATAAATAATACGTTTGACTGAAATCAGTGGGAAATATTTTTAGGAGGCCTTAGTCCATATCAATGACATTCCTAACCAATAGCTTCGAAGCAAACGATAATCGAGCCTTCAACAGAACAACCTTTAACACCTCAAACATCCCACCTTGGCCAATCTCAACTCAAACAATTACACTTCAACCAAACGTACGTCGACGGACTCAATCTCAATTACGTAATAATCATCCAGTCGATGACGGTGATAGTGATCCTGAAAATAATGAAGCACCGTCGTCGATCACTTCACGTGTTGATACTAATAGGGAATTGATGAACCTCTGGTGGACAATGGCTATGATCTTAATGACTCAGAGGGCGAGTATATGAATTCGGATAATGAAAAACTTTATGAAGGAGAGTATTAACTGTTGATTAGGTATTCAGAAATAAAAAATTCTTCTAAAAAGCTCTTAAAGAGGTTGCAATGGCAAATAATTTTTAAATTAAACTAATAAAAATAAGTCATCTTCGAGTTACGGTGAGGTATGTTGAAGTAGGGTGTGTTTGACGAATATATACATCAAAATTGATTGGTGTGGACACGTTTGTCGTAAAAATATTTCGCTACGAACATACGTATAGAATGCCAGCTTTCGGAAGAGGACATCGCCAGTGTATGACATCATGGATAGCTTTCTTCGTGAGGGATAAGTTGTTAAAAGGCTTTGACGAGAGCCCTGCTTCAATATTTTTTGATATTAAGAAAAAATACGGTGTAACAGTAAGCTACTGGAAAGCATGGAGAGGGAAAGAAATAGCGTTGAATGATATTCGAGGTAGCTGGAATGAGCAATTGAAGATGTTACCGTCCTATGTCGCCGAATTATAGATGGTTGATCCAGACATACAGACTAAATTATGTTGTGAGCCTAATAATGTCTTTCAGAGGTTTTTCGTAGTATTTGGACCTTGCATTAGGAACATCCGTAATACTTTGCGAAGAATAATTGCAATAGATGAGACACATTTGTGCGGACGATACAAAAGAGTATTGTTAATAGCTACGGGGATAGATGGGAATAGACATTTATTTTCTATAGCGTTCGGTGTTGTACCCAAAGAAAATGAAGATCATTGGACATAGTTCCTTGAACTATAAGAGAGACGCGTAATTGGAGACTTTCAATAGCAGTTTGTATTGATATCAGACAGACAGAAGGAGTTGATGAAAGTTGTGCATAATATTTTTTCTAGTGCCTTTCACAGCTATTATATACGGCACCTAGCTTTGAATCTTTTTTATACATATAAGGATATAATCTCCCGACCGCTGTTCTGGATTGCTACCCGTGCATTCTCGAAGGCAAAATTTAAAAGAATTTTATGAAAAATAGAAGACAATGCCCCCCCGAAATGTACAATATGGATTAAAGAAGTCGGTGACTATTTCTGTACACGCGCATATTTTCCAGGAAAGCATTATGATATCCTGACAATAAATATAGCATAAAGTATTAATAGAGTGTTGAAGATAGCCAGAGAGGAACCGATCGTGACAATGTTAGAAACTATTTGTACGAAGGTAGCCGAATTCTACCTCCGGCGTCAGGAGGAAGGAAATAAAATGACACACATGTTGACACCGATGGTGGAAGAGCACCTAACACGAAATTCAGGATGGGTCCGTCGAAAGAACGTTGTTCTCTATAGTCGCGATACATTTCAAGTTAAACGGGGGCAATACACTCACAGTGTTGATCTAGAGAAACGAATGTGCACATGCAGACGTTGAGCTATCTTTGGATTATCATGTTCACATGCGATTGTTGCATTATCGAGCAGAAATAGAGACAAAGAGATTCATCAGTTTTGTGAGTATTGATTTACCAGTGCCTTATTTAGGAAAACTTATAAAGAACACTTTGTTTCGACCGTTGATAAGCGCCAATGGACTATTCTAAGGGAAGACATTGAAGTTTTGCCTCCTCACAGGATACGTTAAATTGGTCGCCCGAAGAAAAGAAGGATAAGGTCTAAAGGTGAAGTTCAACTACTACGGTGTAAAAATTGTAACGAATACGGACATAACCGCCGCTCATGTAAATTTGTTAGAATATGAAACCTATTTCATAATGTAATTTGTAAAAATGAGATTAGATCGAATATTTCTTGAACTTGTCAAATTTTTTTTATTTTTTTTTATTTTTAATCATGCCGAATTATTACCAAAATCCGAATTGGTGACTATGAACTTGTAATCTATCATTGAACTTGTCTCAGCCCAATGAAATATGCCGATAATTAGAGGTGTAAGATCATTTAAACGGTTAGGAGAGTCTAGTTCCCAATTTAAATTAGGATTGTGCTCAAAATGGTGTTTAAATGATCTTCCACCATTAAAATTAGAATTTTTATCTCACTCCATTGAAGTGTGATTTATTATTATGCGTTGTAGCATCAGGCGCAAGGTTGGCATTAGGTGCAAAGGTAAAAATGCGTCGGGTATGAGTGAGTTAAGTGGATCTGATTAAAAAATAGGGCCATGTCGGGTCGAGCATATTAATAATCGGGCTGAGTATGGGCTAGTTTTAAGAGTCCCGATTATAACTCGTCCTTTTAAGACCCGACCCAAACTGGCCCGGCCAGATGCAACCCAACCCATTGAAACCCCTACGGTACGTGATGGGTTCACCTAACTTTAATGGTATCAACAGGCTAGATGTAGGGGTCATCCATACATAGCATACTTACCATGTTATTCCTTAATTTGGATCGTCCACATGGTATTCCTTCAATTAAATTTTTATCTCACACCATTGATTGAAGTGTGATTTATTATTATACGTTATGGTATCAGGTTGAAGGTTGGCATCAGGTGCAAAGGTAAAAAAATTCAAAATTTTTTTTATTGTGTTCACTGAGTTAGATCGAAACAAAAAATAAAATTAAAAAAAAATTTATCTCTAAACAAAAATTTACACAAAAATATATAAGTGAAAAAAAAAATAACTACTCAGTAGCCTTTCCAAATGTGTACAAGGAATGTCCGATTTCGGCCCGAAATTACTGCATATTTTTCTCGTCGAAATATATTCCCCACCGTTCGGAAAAGTACTCAATATATTTCAATACAAAAATACCACAGTCCTAACAGTTGTGTTGGCGGGGAAGATCGACATCGTCCATCACCGTTAGCTGCCACGATTGATCAAGAGCAGAATTCAATCTGACAGTGTGAAGAAGTCGCGGCAGGTGATGCAACAAACTTTCTTTGTGTGATTCGAACTTCCTTGAACATTCTGGGTTGGCTGGGTCTATCAGCTTCACATTGCGGTTCAATAAAGACACAATAGCCAATGCCCAATGTTGATGTCTCTGGCCATGTATTAGAAAATAAATTTGTGTATAACCGAAAATCTAATTAATACTGTGTTTATTAAGAAATATAAAAAGTGTTAATATAATCTAAAAAAGAACTTAAAGTTCCACATCGACAGCATTAATACCGTGTGTCGTACTCTTAAACAAGACCTCAAGTGGTTTGCACTGGTGACAAACATTCCACTTGTCATAGTACGCCTCCTATTTATCTAAGTCGTTGAGTGGCTCTAGATTTTCATCAACCACAAATTTATTAAATTCTAAGTGATTCGCTATAATCAGGGTCTGTAATTGATCATTAGAATAATTCATTAATTGAAAAGCACGAATTACGTAAATAAATAAATAAAATAATTGATACATACCAGGGCTGAGACCGATGCAAAGAAGCTCTTGTCCGCCATTTTCGTAAACATAGAGTCGTTTTTACTCTCTAAGACTTTGAAGTATGTGTCCATCACTTCATTGTCAAACCACCCCCTTCCTTTGAGAATCCTTAAATTCTCTACGGTAACATCGACACCAGAGATAGTATTCACAAGCGCAGAATCGTTTTCCACAGGCCGGTTCCACATACTGCACAAATTTATGTTCCATGGACTGTGACTCTTCTTCTTCTTTTTCAAAGACGACTACTCTTTATCGTTTTACACCTTTTTTTTTATTTGATGACTTTCTTTTCTTTCGTGCTCGCAACTCGTATCCCGCACCCTTCTTTTCTAAGTCGACTTTACTCTTTGATGTAGAAAGCTTCACTAGTAATGATTTAAGTGATGCCGACTGCGACTCGTAAGTAGGTTGGGTTACCGGAGGTTCAACCACATTGTCGATCGGCGGTTGAAGTGTAGTGGGATGAGAGGAAGAAGGCTTGGGTGGAGACGATTGAGGGTAAATGAATTTAGAAGAAGAAGGCTGTGGTGCAGATGGTTGAGTGGTAGAAGGCTTAGGTAAAGAGGGCTCACAAGGTTGAGAGGGAGGAGACTTGGGGGTAACAAAAGTATCAAAGAGAAATGAAGATAATACATTATCCTATAAAATTACAAAAAAAGAAGTTAAATTAATTTATTCACCATATCCGCTATCATACCGCTATTTTATGATAGCGATTCGCTATTTTAAGATAGCGTTCCGCAATCTTAGGATAGTGATCCGCTATCTTAGGATAGCGATACACCACCTTAAGATAGCGTTCCACATTCTTAGGATAGCAATACGCTAATTTAAAATAGCGATCCGCTATCTTAAGATAGCGGAACGCTATCTAAAATTAACGAATAGTTATTTTAAGATAGTAGATAGCTACCTTAATTAGCTAAAAATGATACACATTTTTTTTTTAAAAATTTTAAGATAGAGATTTTAAGTAAAAATAATAATATAAAATGATAGCTATTTTTATATTTAAAATAGCTTTACCATTATTAGTGTTAGTAATCTAAAAATAATGATATAAAAAAAATATAAAAAAATTATATACTTTTGATAAATGAGATTTACTGCTTCAAGATCGTTCTTCATAGCACCATTTTCACCATTCAAGTAAGCTACTTAATCTTTTAAAGACCCTACTTTCACTTCTAATGTTTTCTTTTCTCTTCTGAGCTGTTCAATAGTTATTGCCTGCCCTTTTAAAATAGCAAAGGCACGATTGAAATCGCCTTTCATTTCTCTAACTTGCATCCAAAGAGACGGGCACTCTTTACGAAGCTCTGTTACTTCGTTTATAAGTTGGGATGCCTAGCAGGCTGTTCTCTTGTTGGCTGCTTCATACTTTCCAGTTCTTTCCCCTTTAATTTCGCTTGGTGACGTAAAACGACATCGTAATCGTCATTATTGTCACTGTATCATCGTCATCGTCATCACCCTCATCGTAAATATCGTGTATCCTTTTCGCTCCTTTTTGGGTCGGATGTTTATGTTCTCTTTTCCATTATCTTTTCATATCTCTTTGCCCGAAGAAGAGCCGAATTTATCGATATTGTAATTCATGTCTTTCAACATCAAGGTTGACGATAACCGGAGAGTTAAATTTTTTTTCTCGATAATAATTTGGATTACGACTAAATTTCATTGCTTCCCATTTCAATAGCCTCGGAAAGAGACTTTTCAGCTGAGTGCGAGCGGGGTGGACTTCTGGAAAGTGCTCCAACGCCCATATCTATAAGGCGATAATGCACCCATAGATGTTATATTGCCCTTTGGGAATCACTTTTGCCGCTTCTCTTCTACCTATCGCTTTACATATGCAATCAACTAAATTTTTGTATACTACCAAACCCCACAGATATTCGTTGAATTCTTCGAGGTTATCGACTAAGTCTAAGTATTTACTATCCATTTCCTGGTATGTGTCCAAAAATAAGAATGAGCATACGAGAAACAACAACGATAATTTCAAAAATTCATCATTGGAAAGCTGGGTAATATTAATAATTTCTTCAATACGAGACCTTTTAGTTGGCTGTTCCCGAAAGAATTTGTATCAATATGGTTCTGCCTCTCTAATAGCCACATGCTCAGTCTCAGAACCTTTTAACATATTAAGGTCTAAAATCAATGATATATTGGCCTCTTTAAGAACTACTTAGGTGTTCTTTACCTTAAATATATTATCTTTAACCCAGAAGCTCAATATCGCGCCAACGAAATCTCCAATAAAACTAAATTCTCTTTAATATTAAATAGATAACTGAAAATTGGTTCATCTAGTATCTTCTTCCTCTCTTAGTTATAATGCATATAAAAATTTTTAACACTAACTCCTGTATATTTCTCATAGACTTTTAATTGCTTACACATCTTAGAATCAGAGAGTGGTAATTGCATAGATCACAAAAATAATTAAGTAATTAAAAAAATAAAATTAAAAATCTATCGCTTCATATCGCTATCTTAGAGTAGTGTTCCGCTACGTTACCGCTATCTTAGCGTAGCAAAATGCCATCTTAGGGTGGCGGAACGCCATCTTAGAATAGCATTCTGCTATCTTAGCGTAGCAGAACGCCATATTAGAGTAGCGTTCAGCTATCTTAGCGTAGCGAAACACCCTACACTAAAATAGCGGTAACGTAGCGAACTAGGATAGAATGAAAGTGGGGAATAAAATTTTCATAAAAAGTAAAAAAAAATTACCGTTGTGTTGCCACTTCGTTGTCGCTTCCTCAGTTATTACAGCAGTAATTATGAAAAGTAAAAAGTAAAAAATTATTAACAGTTTTAAAATATAAAAGATTTTAAAACATATGGGTATTTGAGACATTTCAATGTCGGTGCTAACATGAAAAGGGCTTGAGGACTTGGAGCTGACCTTTTGCGCAAGAATTAAAACTAAAGGGCTATTTTTATAAATAAATAAAATTATAGAGCTGAAAGGCGTAAATTTTCCTAAAATCTAATAATCCTTCACTACCTTACAATCTAATAATCTATAAAAAAAAATTTTTAATTTGCAAGGCACTTGTCCAGAAGCAGCCCCACATTCGGCAGTACTTCTAAAACCCAGCTAAATTTAGCTAGAAAAAGCATAATCTGTACGTGTAACCTTATCATTGGCAATGGATCCAGCAAATAAAATTTTGTAACGTGATTGATCATTGGTATTAGATGGTATTGACGTGGCAATCATCCCATAATTTACGTGATGGTGGGCCCCCAGACAGTGTGTTCAGTCGCCAGTCGCCAGATAGCTATGCTAATTTGTTCGTTTGCGTAAACCACAACCCACCCTCAGCGACCAAACCGGCAAACCCTAACTCCTATTTATTCTCCTTTCGCAGACGCTCCTCTCATCAAACCCACAGCTGGATTTCTGCTTCATTGGGGTGCGTACGTTTAGCCACGAGTGTGTAGGATAAGAGAAAACATGGATCGCCGAACTTTGTATTCTCTTGCTTTTGTCTGCATTGCCGTCGCCGGTGTCGGTGGTCAAGCACCAGCAGCTTCACCGTCGACTCCGGCTACACCAGCGACACCGACTGCACCCGTAGCTTCGCCGCCGGTTGTTGCAGCTACTCCGCCAGTTGTCGCAGCTACGCCACCTACTACACCTAAATCGCCGGCTCCCGTTGCTTCACCGACGGTAGCACCACCGACGCCGGTTACGAAGCCTCCTGTTACCGCTCCGACGGTAGCTCCTCCTACACCGGCGGTCCCGGTTCCGGTTGTAGCCCCTGTGGCGACACCGCCACCAGTGGCTACCCCGCCGCCTGTGGCGACACCGCCACCGGCGGTGACGCCTGTAACTGCACCGCCCGAACCTGCTCCTGTCAGCTCTCCTCCACCGGCATTGCCGCCTCCGGTTCCAACTCCAACTGCTAGTCCTCCAGCGCCGGTAGCTGCACCACCAGCGGAAGTGCCCGCGCCGGCTCCAAGCAAGAAGAAGAAGTCGAAGAAGCACAAAGCTCCGGCGCCAGCACCGGCTGTATTAAGCCCACCCGCACCGCCGACGGGGTCGCCGACATCAGAGGACGTTGTCTCTCCCGGACCCTCTACCGTAGCCGACGTGGTAAGTGTTTTGTTATCTTTTTGTTCTAATGTAGAGTTAACTTAGATTCTTTTTGTTTCAACCGTCGGATCAGATCTGAACGGTTTTGGTGGATCTAAACTTCGTTCCTGGAGATCCATGCTTGGATCTTGGAACATGTGGCAATCTGAGCCGTTGGATTAGATTCGCTATTAAGTTTGATCATATGTTTTGTTACCGTTAGTCCGTTAGCCAACATACATTGGAAATTAAGGAAACATATATAACTTACGCTTCTAGATCTGACGCGAAGCCGGAAGAAAGCATTATTTACTCGCATTTGGATTTATCTATTAGCAACACTCCTAGATAAAACCTGGCTGTGATCTGTGTGTGAGAGATATTTATCTGAGCCATTGGATCGATATATAAATGCATAATACTACATATAATGTTGAGGTAGCTGGAGTGTTCTTTATTATCTATGTGAACTATAGATTAAATGAATCTAACACCGTTGAATGTACAATATTTTTCCAGAATGGAGTAGAGAAGGCGATGATGTGCATGGGAAAGATGATTGGAGGCTTGATGTTTGGATGGGCTCTCTTCCTTGCTTTCTAGATTATTGTTATTATTTTTACACGGTTCACGGATTCTCTGCCTCTTTTGTCTTGTTATTTAGTTTTTCATGATGGTGTTGCGCATATGATCAGATGGCTCGTGAAAAGAAACATGTTTCCTTCACTTGGATTCTGAGAGAGAGAGAGAGAGAGAGAGAGAGAGAGAGAGAGTTAGTTCAGGCTGTATCGAAGATTATTTGATTGATGATTTAGAGATGTCTCTGGATGATCTCTGTTTACTTGGGTGAATAAAATCTGCTCTATATGCTTTTATCTTTGTGCTTTAGGCGTCATCACGGTGCTTCCGCCCTTTTTATCGACCTAACAAAGAGGAATAATGGCTCGTGGCATTTAAGGTGTTTGAATGTTGAATGATCTTACACCATTAAATTAAAATTTTGATCTTATAATTAAACTTGTGAGATATTATTGTGACATGTGGCCTATATATAATTATCTAAATTATTCACTTGCCAATCATCATTCAAACATATATCAGCCAACGAATTCATGCCTGTAAATAGATGTAAAACATGTGATGATGAACTTTAATATCTGCCATTATAAACTAAGAATGGTTGGCTTTAGAGTCCAAATATTGGATGATTCAAACTTTCCAAAAGTGCAACTTTTGGGCCATGTTGTTCAAAGAATGATTATTGATGGTGTAGGATCATTTAAAAGACTAACCGACATTTTAAGACTAAAATGATTTTACACAATTAAAATCAAATCATTTATTTTAAATTGTATAATGACTTATTATTATATCGTGTGATGCACATATGTAATCACTATAAATGGTCCAAGATGCAAGCTATTATTTGAATATGTGGCAGCCATAAGAACCATGCTTATAAGTGGATATGAATATAAATCATCCAATTTATTTTATAATCATTAAAATAAAAAATAACAGTTGATTTTATAGTTTATCGGATCAAATGATTTAGATTTCCCTCAATTCACCATTTTTGAATTTGGGACATTTTAATCTATCATCTATTATTTTGATAGAGCAAATCATCCCAAGGGTTAAAATATCGGATTTTCGATACGTATTGTTGTAAAATTCAGGACGATACGTCCGATACATTCAATGTATCGGCAATACATTGAATGTATCGGTTCAATATTTTTTTTTTTTGTATAGTCCAGAGAATAGACGATATCTTAGAATATCTGCCGTTATCTTAAGATAGCGGCCATTAACATATCGCTATTTTTAAAAAATAATTATAAAAAATAAAAAATAAAAAATTAAAAAAATTAAAAAAATTTAAGACCGCTATCTTAAAATTAGCAGCGGCTAATATACTGCTATCTTAAATTTTTTTATTTATTATTTTTATTTTTTTAAGTGATAGCGGCCGCTAACATACCTCTATCTTAATTTTTTTTTTTTTTTTTTAAGTTAGCGGCACCGTTGCAGTATGTTAGCGGCCGCTAACTTAAGATAGCGATCGTTTGGATATATATATATATATATATATATATATATATATATATATATATATATATATATATAAATAATTAAAAATTAAATTATCGGACGATAATTTGAAATTATCGCTCGATAATTTCAAAGTATCGTCTGTATCGTCCGATACGGGTGATACATTGCCCGTATTGTCTGATACGAATGATACATTGTCCATATTAGACGATAATTACTTTAATTTTTTAGGGGGTACGATTCATAGGCAATGTATCGTACCGTCTAAATTCAAAATCGATACGTATCGAGCGATACGTATCGGTATCGGACAATTTTTTGACCCATAAATCATCCATCTAAATTAAAGATAATATAAGATCATTTAAATATTATTTTAGTATTTTAATGAGGGTTGAGTGGGTAAGTATTTAAACTTTTGATGGTGTAAGAGTTTAAAGAACCGATGGTCTAAGATAAATTGAGTACCATTTTAGTCTTTAAAATGATAGTTATGACCGTTACTCGAGAGTTGCGTACGCTAATTAACATTGGGTGACCAAACTGCAGGAACACAGCATCTGTACTACCTTTCCACGGACTCGAGACTTGCACAGGTACCCATGCTCGGAAAGTTTGCGTGCATCTTAAGCTCTACGCATACCAGGGCCAGAGACAATGATGCGAATTTGGCACCGTCACCTCCGAGAGTTAAATTTGAGTGGTTAAACACTAATTTAGCTACTGCTACAATAAAAATCACTCTTTTAGCTACTCTATTTTTTAAAATATTATTTTTTATTCTTCTTTTAATATATTTTATTACTAACACTTATTTTTTAAAAATTCAAATTTCCTAAAAGCTATATTTTTACAACGGTCGTATTTTTGAACGCAAGGTTTCAAATCGCTATCGGTCTCAAGCATCAGTATGTCGATGCCGATATGAGTCGGCCGATACTGATACGTATAAGCCAATTATTTATAATAATAAAATTTTAAAAAATAAAATAAAAATTATTCAAACGGTAATTTTTTTTTTTAACGGCTATATTTTTCTATAACAGCTATATTTTCCTAACAGTCATATTTTCAAAGGGTCATATTTTCCTGTAACGGTTATATTTTTCAACGGTCATATTCTCTTATAACGGCTATATTTTTTCAACGGTCATATTCTCTTATAACGGCTATATTTTTTCAACGGTCATATTCTCTTAATAGAAATCAAATTGGTCTATAAATATGTCAATCTATTCTAGTATTCCATACAAGAAAATTTTAGCTATTTTTTCACAAGTTTATATCCTAATTTTCTGCATCATTCATTTTTTGCTTTCGCTCAAATGTCTAAAGATTCTGTATATCAAATGCTACTTAACGATTCCGACTCTGATGATGAGTTGGTATTAACTACCGCAATTGTTACCAGTGACGGAACCAGGATTTTCATCTAGGTGGGGCTCAAAATGAATTTAATTTAATTTCGATTCATTTCAGAAAAATTGTTGGGATTAAAAAAAATATAAATATAAATATTTTTATTTTTAAAAGATATTAAAATATATAATATCATATTTTAAATATATATTATCATAAAAATCGTGTTTCGTATCAATTTTTTCAATATAGGATCTTTCATCATAGCTTTCAAATCTGACGACTTAGATGACATTTCTTACATATGATCTTTTGATCATTGCGTTTAATTTTTTTCATACGATCTTTTGATCATCAACAATTGAATGATTTGACTTAGGCGATGGAGTTCGCTTTTCACTTCAATCTTCCACAAAGAATCTTGAGACTATGAGCATACAATCCGATAGTCAAATTTTTTATTTTAAGTGACACAAATCTTAATAAAGTGACTAAAAAGTAATAAGGCACACATCACACTAAATTAGGGCTACGTTTTGGGATATGTGCCATGTAGAGAAAACTAGCATTTGATGGCAAGTCTATGGTCTCAAGATCTATTATGTAAAAAATTAGGCTTAAAACCTATCTTCATTATCAAATTCAAAATAGTCAAATGGTTGTTGCATGCAAAACTTGAGTTGAGAAGAAAGCATCTCGAATTTCAAGGATTGCAAATAAGTTAGTTCCCTCATATTTTAGCTCCAATGGTAGGAAAAAAAAACAGCTAAATTTTAGCTAGAGATTTTATACAATTTTATCTTAAGAAAAGATCTAGAAAGTGGACCCTACATTATTGCCAAATAGAAATATTTTATTTCTATAAGAAAAACAAAAGAGTTACCTTTGTTTGGGCCCACGTCTTATACCCCTTGATAACCATTGATTAAGCTGTATCAAATGATGGAGGTCATGTTTCATCTCTATATTCCACACAGGAGATCTTGAGATCATGACGCACCTATCAAACGGTTAGTTTTTATTCTAGGTGTCACAGATCCCCCCAAAATGGTCTTTGAATCATCTCTCAGACATCACGCCCAAACGTCAATTTAGGGCCATTTTTTGGAGATCAGTGACGCATGAAATAAAAATTTTACCGTCCAATAGGTGTGCCATGATCTCAAGATCTATTCTGTGGAATGTTGGGCTGAAACACGATCTCTATCATTGATCTAAAGTAATCAATGGTCTTCAAAGAGTCTAGGACATGGGCACTTTGAGAGATGGCACGGGTACAAATAGAGGAACCCAAGGCAAAATTAAAGAGTTGTTTTTACAATCTCTTCTTCCGTAAACAAAACAAATAGTAAATTTTCATTTCTTTTAAAGTCAATGCGGGCGGACGCCCCCAATCGCCCATACATGCGTCCGCCACTGATTGTTACGACACACGAACTTTTTCATGGAGAGAGAGAGAGAGCAGTGCATGTCATGAATTTATTCCAAGGCGTCTGTTCATCGATCGTGATACTATGCAAGGCCACCAAAGGCTTTTTCAGGATTATTTTGCTGATTCACCAGTATATCTTCCGAAATTATTTCGAAGGCGGTTTCGGATGAACCGCTCTCTTTTCCTTCGTATTCTATCTGCGGTAGAAGCTTATGATCCATACTTCATCCAAAAAAAAAATTGTGTTGGAACTATCGGCTTATCTTCCCTTCAAAAGATGACAGCCGTACTTAGAATGTTAGCTTATAGAGTAGCGGCTGACTATGTGGATGAGTATGTGAGGATTGAAGAATCTACCACAATTGAGTCCTTGGAATATTTTGTTATAACGGTGGTTACAATTTTTTCAAACACGTACTTAAGGTCACCAAATAGCAATGACGTCACTAAATTGCTAAAAGTTGGCGAACAACATGGCTTTCCAGGGATGCTAGGTAGCATTGATTGTATGCATTGGAAGTGGAAGAATTGTCCAGCTGGGTGGAAGGGACAATTTTCTGGTCATTCTCGTGAACCAACGATTATTTTGGAAACAGTGCCTTCATATGATCTATGGATATGACATGTCTTTTTTGGGCTACCCGATTCACATAATGACATCAATGTATTAGAGCGATCTTTTGTGTTTTCTGTGCTTGCTGAAGGGTGTGCTCCTCCTGCCAATTACTCAATAAATGGTCATGATTACACTATAGGATACTACTTCGCTGACGGTATATATCCACGGTGGTCGACCTTTGTAAAGACAATTTCTCGTCCACAAGGAAAGAAGGCAAAATATTTTGCTGTAGCACAAGAGTTAGCAAGAAAGGATGTTGAACGTGCATTCGGTTTGCTTCAAGACGTTTCGCAATAGTTCGTGGACCGGCGCGTGGATGAAATCGTCAAATACTAAAATTGATTATGAAAACGTGCATAATATTACATAACATGATCATCGAAGACGAGCGAAATAGTGATAATGCCGTTGACTTTGACTATGAACAAGTCGATGACATTCCCAATGTAGAAGTTTCAAGTATGCGCACTGTTGAATTAACAGAATTCATTCAAAGGCATTTGAACATTCGAGATAGTGAAAGTCATTCTCAGCTACAATTGGATCTCATCGAGCACCAATGGCAACTACATGGCCAAAACTGAAGAAATAATATGCTGCAATTGTTATATTTCTTTTTTTCTACCTTTGGAAGTTTAATGTTCAATGTTCGACGTTTAATTTTTCTATAACAATATTTTTACTTTAATGTTCATTTATGTCTCTATTTTTTTTTTCAAATATATCATCTCTTTAAAAGATGACGACTATCAAATAATACATTACCACCTCATAAACTTTAATTATAGCATAAATTAGGATATAAAACTCTCCAATTATCTTATACAAAATAATTATACACAACGTAGAAAGTTTACTTGGTGACTGTCTTAAACAAATAAAAAGGCCTTACGGCAAACTATTAAATCTAGACAAAATCAATTAAGCCAAACTATTCATCTTTGAGACTTTTCAATGATTTTCATTTGTCGGGTATGAAAGTATTCTTTTTGGATATCCGACAATCCACTTGTATCCATCATCATAATTTTATCTTCCTTGATACATAGTTCACCTTGTTGAATTTCAAGTATTTTTTCCTCTCGAGCATCCGCTCTTCGTAAAAGTTCTAGTTTTTCCTTCCTTGCAGTTTCCACACCTTCTCTCGTCTCTGTTAGTGCCCACATGAAACTTTCTTTATCATGCCCATCTGTGCTCTTTCGTTTAGTCATTTGCGCTTTTGCAGCCTTCCTCCTCATAGGTCTCTCCAATTCTACAAAATTACTGGTAGAGATATTGTCCTCTCCTAGATTGACTGCGGGTTCAACAAACTCCGAAGACGGTATTGAAATTGATTTTCTATCCGAATTTTCCCTATCTTCTACCCACTTTGGGCATTCCTTCAAAATCGTCCAACAATGTTCAAACTGAAAAGAGGCTTTATTCTCCGCCTTATACAACTCTTTTGTTTGAGCAATCTGTGTAATTAAAAGGTATGCATTAAATATACAAAATAACAAGTGAAGCAAATTTAGATACACAAAATATGAAATCCAACCCAAGAGTCAATAGAGATTTTACTTTGTCTGCTTGAGTCAACCCACTTTGACGCACTGATTGAGTTTGAGCCAAACATCCACAAAACTTATTGACCGCCTTCTGAATTGTAAACCAACGATTACTTAGAGATACTTGATTACGGGAAGTATCATAGGCTTTATTAGCGTGGTAGTTAGAATAAATTCTAGGCCAATATGCACTTTTTGATTACTCAGTTCCTCGTACAATGCTTGTAGAAGTATTTACCCACACATCTACCACGAGTATATCTTCTTCCACACTGAAATTTCCAGTCCATGTTTTCTTTGTGCTAGCTTGTTGTTCAACTCGAGGGTCAGACTGACCATCGTTTCGGTATGGAGATCTCATTGATTCATCCGCAACATAGGACCCCTCGTTTAAGAGATTGGTGAGAGACATGTTCTCTTCCATTTGTGATTCCATTGAACGAGTGATCTAGTATAAAAAAAAAAAGAATTTTAAATTAATTTACCAAAGATCCAAACAAGGAGACAAGAAAACAAGTAAATTAAAGTAATCTCTCAAGGATCTGAATTAGATAATATATCTATTTACCAAGGAACCAATGAGTATCAATCCATTTTGCCAATAATAAAAAACGGGCAGTTTTTTTGGATGGATGAGAACACCAATCAGATTAATATTTAATCTTTTTCAATGTATATGTTTCTTCAATGGTTTGTGGTATGTCTCATGGATCCCAAACCGTTTATGCATTCTTTCTATTCCTAAGTTTTGCTGTTCATTCTCATTGGCTTCCATAAAAAATTTGAGAAGCTGCTTTTCCTTTCAAGGCTCAATTATTTTCCTGAGCCCTTACTGAATTTCATGGGTGTAAGAGACCACTCTGTTTTATTAATATATATTTTTTCAGATTCCTGCTTATTTGGAAGATGTTTGCTGTTTCTGTAATGCTAGTATAAAGAATCGACCAATAGGATGGACAAATGGAGTTATGTATTTACTTTCATCTTTTTGAATCTCATTTATTTCATATGCAGGCTTTGAGATGAATCAAAACAAATGTTTTTTTTTTAAATATTTTGACATTTATGTCGGTGTGTGCATATGAGAGATTAGATTGAATGCTAACATAATAGAATTTGAATGCTTGAGGACATAAGTTTCAGCATTACAATCATTTCATTTAATAGAATATGATCACCAACTTATAGATTTGGTCATGGTTGTCCCTTTTGTTGTCACTAATCGAAGTCATCAAAGTGGTAGCTCAAATTGGGAGCTACCGTAAGCTTAAAATTCTCATCGCTTTGGGGATTTGAATTATCCGACCTAAACCTTTTAATATGAACAGTTGTAATTTTTGTTTAACTGTTGATATTAAAATATACCAATTGGATGGTTCTAATCATCTAACATGCCTGATTTTTTTGTTGATATATGTTCCAATGAAAAGTTTGCTTGGTGGACTGCTTTGATTGATCCAAGATATGTCACATGTGAGAATATAAATGGGCGGTTATGGCCCAATCCAATGAATCACTCATTTCAACCACCTTTGAAAAGTTCAAAACAATTGTTTTAATCAATAGGAGCTATAATTCATGATATAATATTTTTATGTTTTTTGATGATGTCATACGGCACACACAGTCAAGATATAATGCTAGTGAAAACTTACACACAAAGAGGATATGTTTTTTGGGACAACATACTGAATTGAGTAAAAATAAGATTTGAATCATCAGATTTGATAACCTGAAGGGTGGGCACCCATGACCAGCATTTTACACCATAACTTTTGTCAAAAGTTGACATCTCTGGATGTTAGGTGCCTTAAATTTCCATGGAAGTCAATTTTTTTATAGGTTTCAAATGGGTGAAAATGCTATTCATGAGCCTGATGATCCGGTAGCTAGCATCGGTTAGAATCAACGGTATCTTGAGAATCTTTAAAATCAACTTATGGATTGTAGTGCATAAAATAAAAATTTGTCACCAAAAGGAGCTTTCCAACACTCATATTCATACTTTATGGCCATGTGATATGGAGTAAACATGTTTTATTAGTCTAACTCGCCAAAGTAACTAGATATTTTATAAATTATACTTAGCTCAAAAGTTTTGTAAATTCCAATCCAACTTATGCAAAGAACTTCTATATAAAATTTTAAGGGGTGTGACCAAGGAGTCAAAATCTGTATTAGTATTAGGTATCAGTCTATGAAAGACCGATACAGATTGGCCGATACCTATTAGCCGATACCGATATGGATTAGCCCTTTTAAAAAAATATTAATAATAATAAGGAACATACAAGTATTGGCCGATACTCAATACACATCGGCCGATACCCAATATGTATCGGCCAATACCGATACCTAGTTGGATACTCGATACATACCAGTTTGCCGAAAAACAGATATGTATCAGTATCGGCTGATAGGGGGGGTTGTATTGGATATAATGGTTTATGAGATTTCAAATGTATGAAATTCTCCAATGTCTCTGATTATGTCACCTGAGAAAAATATATAAAAAATCATAACTCTATCTATCTACCATATAGAAGAGATTAAACATTTTATTGTGTTCTATGAGGCATTCCATCAAACATAAGGTAGGCAATACCCTAAATTAATCACAACAAAAAAATATCAAAGATAGATTTATACAACAACAAACCCACAAGAAGATATATCACTTCAGAAAAATAAAAAACAACCCAAAAATTATATTGCCTTTAAAAACAAAAAAAATTATATAAAAGATAATAGAGAAGAAACTGGAATTTATACAACAACAAACCCACAATAAAAATATCATAAACCCTTAAAAAGATAGGCAAAAAAAATTTACTCACCAGGGAGAAGAAGGGATGCGTTGCAGAGAGAATTGGCGGGAGAGTCACAAAGCAAAAACGTAGCAAATGAATAAAAAAATAAATAGCTGCTGCTACAGTACTCACTATCTATAGCGAGCACTGTAGCAGGTCGCTATTTTGGCGGGTGGGATGGCGAGTGAGCTGGAGCTTCGTCTTTGGAGAATCAGATGCTAAAATGGCGAGTGGAGCTGAATTGCCGCGCTTGTTGGAGATGCTCTAATAGGCTAATAATACAGCACCATATTTGCACGCAAATTTTTGTAGCATGGAGATCTGTGCAAGTCTCAGAGTCAGTGCATTGCCCGGTGCAGAATCTGCAGATGCTGTGCTCATTTGGGAGTTTGGTCAATCACCAAATATGAAGTGAGAAGATTTGGCGTATGAGATATTGAGATTTTATTAAGTGAACTGAGTCAGTCAGGCAGTCACCAATGGTGATATCCCGGGCATCAATTTTGTCAGCATAGCACCATTGTGTTTTCTACTCAATCTTTGGGATCATGGATCAAAATGCCAAAAAATCGGTATGTATCGTTCGATCAAAAAATCGGTGCATATCGAACAATACATATCGGTATCGGTTCGTATCGAATGATACATTTAAATATTTTAACAATACAGTATATTTAATGTACCTTATCGTTTATGTCCGATACTGATATGTATCGTCCGATATGTATCGATATCGGACGATATTTTAATCTATGTTCGAGATAGCTTTGCTCGAAAAGAATTTGGTCCATAGCTTTAAATGAGAAATGTCACAGCCAAACCTGTATTTTTGTTCCCGGTCACAGGACTTGAGCAGAACAAGTGGAACTTTTGGTCCGGATCTTTCTAAGAGTAGATCTTGAAATCAAGATCCTATTATCAGACGGTTATGTTAGTTTACGTGCTTCACATGCCACAAAATGAAAGGCGGCCATGCTTGCATATACTCCTATATGGTTTGACACATCTATAAATGCCTCTGATGTTTTGACCCTCTAATATTTTTTTTCCGTTTAAATAATATCTTGAGTTGCGGTTTAGTTAATCGTTCTCATAAGAAACACAGTGACGTCATAAAAGAATTTTTAAGAGGAAAAAAAAAAATGTTATGTAAGCGATAAGTACACTTTATTTTTTTAGGGACCACCGCTAAGGAAATAATAACTCAATGTGTTATTTAAATAATAACTCAATGTGCTATTTAAAGACAAAACTGTAAATTATTAGATTATTTATAAATAAGTGAATTAGGAGTGACATTTATGGATATGCTAAAAACCCTTGTAGACACTTTTCAAGTGATTGCACCGAGGTTAAAGAAAGACTATATTTTAGGGACGTGTGACATATGAAAACACAATCTAAGTCATTTGATTCAAAGTTTATGATCAATAGATCCTTAGTGGATAAGATTGGAGTAAAATATGATATTTATTATATGATCTATTGTTGTCAACTGTTGAATCAAATAGTAGCCTTTGACTATATTTAATCATATGATAAAGATTATATTTCATGTCAATCTTATCCGCTAAGGATTTATAAATCATAAAATTTAAATTAGACGGCTTAAATTACGTTTTCACATGTCACTAAAATACAAAGTCATTTTTTAACCTCGATGCAATCACTTAAAAAGCGAGTGCAAGTAATGGCTCCCTCAACTTATTCAATTAAAATTTATATTTGACCTTATACCATTAAAGTGCACTTCACTATTATGTCATATGCGATGCATATCTATCCAAGTGGTTGCTCATCATTAGAACATATTTGTTAATTGGGCTCTAACTATTGTTGTACTTGGTTCCCGCTCGAGCGAGGTGAGCACTATACACGAGAGAACTTACGAGTTTTAGTCGCTCGAGCAGTTTTGATTTTCGCTTGAACGACCAGTGATGAGTAATGAAATATGATGATATTTTACCCCTAAAGACCTATATTTAGCCACTAAATGAAAACTATTTAATATGTTTTATATAATTTTAGTGATTTATAAGTTTGGAGATAAGTTGAATATTAAATAGTCAAGAGTTTAGAAACTAACGTCAAATTCGTACAACCTTGGATAATCTAGAACATACTCCGACTTGCAGCTCAATTTTGACCTTTAAGACATCCGATTTATGAAATTGCTAAAACACTAAAGTTATAGATCTCGTTGCCTTTTTTCCAACGCCATAAGAATCGCCTCAATCTGACTTTGAAATAAAAAGTTATGACCAAAATACTAAGGTTGTATCTGTTGAAGAGTTGGGCCGAGCTTTACGAAATCTGGAAAACTCAATGCATCGACAGATTTTTCGATCAATCGACCCCCTAAGGTCAATACATCGACATAATAAAGGAGATTTGAATTCTAATTTCAAACTTATATCTGGTCGATTGATCGACCACTTAAGTCGATCAATCGACCAAGTTCAAAATTCAAATTTTGAAACAAAGAGATATTTAAAGAGAAAAATCTGAGAAATAAAAAAATCTCTCCCTTTAGGGAGCCTTTTATTTTCCTTAGCATTTTTAGTTTCTTTCAGTTTTTCCTTTTTATTTTCAAGTATTGTTCTTTCTATTTCCTAGTTTTAGATCTTAGATTAGTTTAATTTCTGCATTCAAAAAAGGATTGTACGCCTTGGATTAAAACTTTCATGGATTTTTATGGATCATTCTTTACGGTATTTTAATATTATTTTTAATTTATATCTTTATTTTATTATTTATTTTAATCATGTGTGACTAGTTTTATTGAGGATGGGAATCTAATGAACTTCATCGGAGGTATTCATTCATAATAATACAAATCTACGATTGAGATGTGAGATTATTTTAATGACCCTGATGTTATTATCGATATGGATATAATCCGATTGCAATTTAAGATCAGCTAATCATGCCCTATGATTTCAGATCTGCAATGGTAATTCTAATCTAATTATTATCTTCTCTGGGTTAAGTTCTACTACTATCTGAGGTGTGAGTGTTAATAATACACTTATGGGATGCTAATCATACACCCAGGAGTAAGTTTCAATTACCATCCGAGGCGTGAATGTTAATCATACACTCATGGGATGTTAATCATACATCTCCTTAATCTTAGATCGGTAGTATGAAATTTACCTAGAGATTGGATTCTGAGTGCTATATGAGGTGTGAGTGTTAATTATACACTCATATGATGTTAATCATACATCTCATTGATCTCAGATCTGCACTTTAGAACTCAGGTGCGTTTGGGTCCAGTGCTTGCACATTGACATCTTTTAATAATCTCGTATCTTAATTCAGAGATTTGTATTGCATGAATGATAAACCTACGATGAGGGGATTTGTGGTATCCCAATCCTTGTCTTTTATTAATTATTTATATTTTATTTTACTGCCTAGTCTTTATCTCATCTGCCAAACTCTTAGAACCATAAAATTAATTTAAATACTGTGCTAGATCTGTGGTAATTTTTTTATTAATTATTGTTTCCTCTTTTAAAATTTTCTAACCAATCCTCATGGAAACGATCTCGTACTTTGCACCCACT
Organism: Chloranthus sessilifolius; assembly: GCA_021018995.1. Classification (NCBI taxonomy): domain Eukaryota; kingdom Viridiplantae; phylum Streptophyta; class Magnoliopsida; order Chloranthales; family Chloranthaceae; genus Chloranthus; species Chloranthus sessilifolius. Next base: position 19,338,125 of record CM037584.1, read on the forward strand.
GACTACATCACGATTCGTGCACTTGCGAGTACAACTTAATTTTCACAACAACTAACACACTATTCTAAGGCTCGTTTTCTCTGGTCTAAGTCGCTTAAGCGGGTTTGTTTATTCGCTCGAACGACCCATGATGTCTAAGTTACGTGGAGACTCCGCTTTTGGCTAGTTTCTCTTGGGTTAGAAGTAAGATTTGTGTCTTCTATATATAAGGAAAGCTCTTGGTCGAATTGTGAGGTAGAGATATCATTGTAAAGCTTTGAAAAACCTATCTATGATTTTGAGAAGAGCTTTGGTAAAGCTTGAGTGTTCTTGTATTCTTTTGTAATCATCAATATAGTGAATTATCGCTGCCCGTGGATGTAGGCATATTGCCGAACCACATAAATATTGTCTCGTGTGTGTTTGTGGTTGATTTTTTTTTTCTATGTTTGTGTTCTTATTTGATCGTTCATCGTGAGATCATTAGTTAGTTTGTGGGCTTTCGCGCAACAAATTGGTATCAGAACTTAGATTTCTGTTCTAAGATCGGAAATGACATCGAAGTCGGCAAAGGTTTCGAATGCGAAGTTCAAGGTTGAGAAATTCGACAGGAAGATAAATTTCGATTTGTGGCAAGTACAAGTCCCAGATATCTTGATTCAACAAGGGCTGCACAAGGCGTTGAAAGGGCTTTCGGGTAAGCTGTTGGATGTCTGATGGTGATGGGGGAGAATTCAAACCTCAAGCGTGTAGTACGATTCAGCTATGTCTAGCGAAGAAGATTACGTACAACGTGATATGAGAAAACTCGGCGGCCTCATTGTCAGCCAAATTGGAGTCTCTATATGATGAAATCTCTAACAAGTCGTCTATATCTCAAGAAGTAACTGTATAAGTTGTATATGAAGGCATATACTTTTCTCAATGAACATCTTAATAAATTCAATAGAATAAGTATGAATTATTGAATGTTGGAGAAGAGGTTAAGGATATGGATCTTAATGGGGAGGATTAGTGTCGGGTTGGGGTTCAACCCGGCCCAAACCTATCCTGGTCGGGTTTTCAATTTTTTCGCCTAGTCCTAACTCGGGCTGTGATGTACTCAACCCAAGCCTAGCCCCTACCGGGCTGAGCCGAACTTGGGCATTTTTCGAGCTTTTTTTCAACTATTTTTTTCTAATAAAATTGGTTGGAGAATGTTTTGGGGGCTCTTTTTGTGGGCTATTTTTGTAACAAAATTTTGTTGGACTTTAGCTATCATTTTTTAATAAAAGTTTGAAGAAGGTTAAAATTTTAATTAAATAATTATATTAACATTATAGAGGCTCAAGTATATGCTTTTATTCAAATATTTTATTTTAATTTGTTACACAATAGTTATAACAGGCAACGATTGCTTGAAAGGATAATGGTTACACAATGGTTATAACGAACAACGATTGCACAATAGTTATAACAAACAACGGTTAATCTCAGGGCATTTAAATAAATTATATTTAATTAAAAAGAATTTTTTTATAACTTTAATAAGATATATATATATATATATATATAATATCCGGGTTGGGTGCGGGCGGGGTGTTGGAACACTCAACCCAAGCCCGACCCGGATTGATCTGGGTTGCAACATGTTTAGCCCGGTCCGGATACCGGGCTGGGTTTGCTTGATAAAAGTATCACTTTTGTCTTCCCTCCTCAATTCTTCTGAGTACCTAGTTATTACGCTGCTCTATGGGAAAAATACTATTGAATTGGAGTCGGTTATAGCGACACTGCTTTGTAATGACATGAGGAAGAAAGGTTCGGATAGTGGTACACAAGCATATGACTTATTGGTTAGGGGGAGGGCAAAAGACCGTAGATTCGGAAGGGATAGATCAAAGTCCAAATCTAAATCCATAAATAGAAAGACAGTAGAATGCTACAAGTGTCACGAAAAGGGTCACATTAGAAAACATTATCCATAATTACAAACAAAGAAGGACGATGCTCAGAATAAGAAGCAGAAATGGGTCATTGATGAGGCTGAATAAGCTTTGAATGATGATGAAAACGTGTTGTCAGTGGTTTCAGATAAATACTCGCAGAATGCGTAGATACTTGATTCAGGGTGCTCCTACCACATATGTCTAAATAGGGTCTGACTCGCGTCTTATAAAAAAATAGATGGTAGAAGGGAGAGTATTAGAATAAATATGTACAATAAGGATTGTGAGAATATTGACTGATATACGTCATGTTCCGGAACTAAAGAAGACCCTCATATCGCTTGGTACACTAGACTCTAATGGGCTCGAGTTTGCAGCTCAAGGTGGAGTATTGAAGGTGACAAAGGAATCTTTGATTGTAATGAAAGCAGAAAAGATTGAGATCCTTTACTTTTTATTAGGGAGTACAGTGACAGGTGGAGTAGCAGTATCTACGTCAGATGATAGTAATTTATTCTTTACACAGTTATGACATATGTGCTTAAGGTACATGTCAGAAAGAAGGATGACAGAGTTGACAAACATAGCTTGTTGAAAGGTGTAAAGGCCGACAAAGTTGACTTTTGTGAACATTGTGTCTTTGGAAAATAGTGCAGGGTTAAGTTTAAAACAACGGTTCATACAAGGCACACTGGATTATATACATTCAGATGTATGGGGGGCCTTCAAAGGTCCCTGTTAAATGTGGTGTCAGGTATTTCGTCTTCTTCATCGATGATTACTTTATGTATGTATGGATCTATATGATGAGGAGTAAGGATAAGGTGTTGGAAATCTTAAAGAGGTGAAAAATATTATTTGAGAACTAGACTGGAAGGAAGGTCAATTAGTTGAGAATTGATAATGGTGAAGAGTACACCAGTGGATAGTTCTAGGAGTTCTGTAAAGAAAACGATATTGGTAAGCACTTCAAAGTGAGAAATACACCGCAATAGAATGGGGTAGCAAAACGTATGAACATAACTCTACTTGAAAAAGTAAGAAGTATGTTATCTAATGCGAGATTGGGTAGAGAGTTCTAGGCCGAAGCAGTCAATACATCGTGCTATCTAGTAAACAAATCACCGTCTACAATAATAGAGTGTAAGACTCCATTTGAGATATTGTCAGGGAAGCCTGTAGATTATAGTGCATTGAAGGTTTTTGGTTACATAGCTTACTATCATGTTAGCGATAGTAAAACTAACCCAAGGACTAAGAGAGCGATTTTCTTAGGGTATGTAAATAGTGTAAAAGGATATAGGTTATGGTGTCTTGAGCAGAATAAGGTTATAATAAGAAGAGATGTGACCTTTGATGAATCTATTACGCGAACTTATAGCAAACAGATCATGAAAATTGGAGAAGAGGTAGCGAAAGATCAATTTGAGATGGAGTTAGAAACTCCTATAGTTATTACATCAGAAGAAAGTATAGATTTAGTTGAGAGAGAGCCAAAACAATCCTTAACAGTTGGAAAACCCAAAAGTAATGCTAGAGTACCAATTCGCTACGATTAAGATAATATGATCACCTATGCGTTGACGTTTGATGACAATAAGCCGCTTTCATTCAAGGATGCAATCAGTGGTAGATTGCATGAGAATGGAAGATCACAATGAATGAAGAGATGAATTCTTTTTACAAGAATCAAATTTGGGAACTGACAGACTTACCTAAGGGAAAGAGAGCGATTGAGTGCAAGTGAGTTTATAAGAAGAGAGGATTCTCCGAAAAGTAGTCGTGTAAGGTACAAAGCACGGTTGGTAGCAAAAGGCTATGCGCAAAAGGAAGACATTGATTATAATGAGGTGTTCTCACCGGTTGTGAAATACACTTCAATCCAGATTTTGTTGTCAATTGTAGCACAGTTAGACTTAGAGTTGGAGCAATTTCATGTGAAAATAATATTTTTACACGGTGATCTGGAGGAAATCCATATGAACCAACCTAAAGGGTTCAAGTCTCCTGGAGAAGAGAGGTTAGTGTGCAAACTGAAGAAGTCCTTGTACGAGTTGAAACAATCACCAAGACAGTGGTACAAGCGATTTGACATGTATATGATAGGCCAAAATTATATTCGAAGTGAATACGACAACTGTTTTAACTTCAAAAGGCTAGTGGATAACTCATTTATTTACCTTATCTTATATGTTAATGATATGCTCATAGCTACAAAGAGCATGGTGGAGATCAATAAATTAAAATTTCAACTTGGCATGAAGTTTGAGATGAAGGATCTTGGCGTAGCGAGAAAGATTTTTGAGAAGGGGATTCAAAGAAACAAAACGAAAGGGCAGTTGTATCTGATTGATGTGCGTTAAATTCGTACTAAAGTCTTAACCTATTGCAAGCTCACAATAAAAATTACAGCACTAATATAGGATCATTCCCATGAGGAAGTGATTATCTTTATATTTTGTGGTTACTAAAACTTATACTTGTCTTTTAAGATCCTAAACTATTGGAGAAATATGAATAAAAGAATGGTTTGTTTAAACTAATTGAAGAAAATAAATTTAAATCCTCTTCCTTCCAGATTATGGTCGTCAATCACAATCCTTCAATTCTGCGATATCTACAAAATTAAAGTATCGTTACGCCGTATTGCTGTTATCTAAAATTTGGGCGTCAATCAAACTCTAGAATTCTTTAACACAGATTTAATTTAATCAATAATCTTCCTAAAATTTGGGCGTCAATCAAACTCAAGAAAATTGAAGATGGAAAAATAAAATCGTTACACTAATATGCAAATTCTCAATCTAAGTCGTTAATTCAAATAAAAAACTTTTAGATATTTACAAAGTAGTAAAAGTGCATAAAATAAATCTAACCTAGAAAGCAATAAAAATTGTGTTAATCCTCAGCTCTCATCCTCAGGCACCAATTGATCGCTAAAAACCTCAGTCAACCTATACTAATCTTCCAGCTCCCAATTGCACTCGTCAATTGCTCTCGAGAAACCTTGGATATCTAAACTAAACTAAACTAAAGTTGATCGGAAGAAAACCCAACTTCAGTCATCAATTGATGCTGAGAGTTCCTTCGATAACTTTTCTCCTATGCCGACCTCTCTTATTTAGATCATAAAGAGTCGGTTTACATTATTATAATCCTAATAAAAGAAACTATTAAAATAAAAGGTTTCTTAATATAACTCTACTTCTAATCCTAGTTCTTCCTTGCTTTGAGTAGTTGATGCGCTTTGGATTGTTCCTTCTTTTAACAGTAGTAGAGATTTTTAGGAGTCTTTCTTCTCAATCTTCTGAGATCCATGGATTGCCAAACTTTTAATTTGAATAATCTTCTAATTCCGTGCATGACGGTGTAGCTCTCATGTGATCAGCAACAACAAGAGTCTTTACTCTGTAAAATCGTAAATCACGATTTCTCTGTTTGCACAACATTCTCTCAGGACGATTCTTCATTACGAACGATCGCAATTCTATTTTGCATCGCACTCTGCTTGAAGTGTATTATGGACAATCATAAATTACGATTTCTCATTTTCTCTTTTGCTTCGTTCAATCGCAATGTATGATTTTTGGAGAATCGCAAATTACGATTTCTCATTTTCTCTTTTGTTTCGTTCAATCGCAAACTACGATTTCTGGCTTTAAACATGGGTCGAATTGTCTTTTATGCTCAATCGTCTCTCTTACTGCTTTATGAGTTCATTTCGACGAAGCTTAACACTTTGGTTATCTTTTGCTATTTATTCTTAATATCTACACATCAGTATCGCATTAGTAGCAAATTGAAGTCTAACATCACTAAGTTAAGGGTGATAAAATGATATATTCTGTGACTGATCTTTGACACAGAAGAGTTATCTAAAGAAGGTACTCTCACGGTTTGGTATAAACAATTCAAAAGCTGTGAGTACTCTATTAGCAGCTCACTTCTGTCTTTCGGCTAGCATGTCTCCTATTACAAATGAGGAGCATGAGTCCATGACTCGTGTTCCCTATGCGAGTGCGGTTGGTAGCTTGATGTGCGCTATGGTATGCACTCGACTGGATATTTTACAGGTTGTTAGCGTGGTTAGCAAGCATATGACTAATCCGAGCAATGAGCATTGGAAAGCGGTAAAATAAATTATGAGGTACATACGCGGTACCATGGATGTCGATTTGATTTTTCACAGTGATACAGATCATCAGTTATGAAGATATGTAGATTCAAATTACGTTGGTGATTTGGATAAGGGTCGGTTTACAACAGGATGTGTTTACGCTATCAGAAGGTTTGATTAGCTGGAGGTCGATATTACAGGATACAGTGACTTTGTCTACTATAGAGGCAGAGTATATGACAGTAACATAGGCAGTAAGAGAAGTATTGTGGCTTTAAGGCTTAGTTGGTGATTTGAGGATCACACATGAAAGTGTCGATGTACTCTGCGATAACCAGAATGCTATTTACTTAACAAAGAATCTCGTATAACATGCTCGTACCAACACATTGATATACGGTATCACTTCGTTCAAGAAATAATCGAAGATGACAAGATATCTTTGAAGAAAGTGAGTACGAAGGACAATTCTATGGATATCATGACAAAGGTGATATCAGTGGGCAAGACTAAATATTGTTTGGATTTGATTAATATTTAGCAGGTTTAAGCGCCTTTGGGGTGCTTGTGGTAGCGGTAATATGAGTATAGGGATGATCGGAAAAAAGAGTCATTACAAAAAAGGAGACTTACGCCGACGGCTTTCAGTCGTCGGGATAGAGTTTCCCAATCGTCAGCGTAGCTTAAGCCGACCGCTGCCCTACCGTCGGTGATAATGCCGTGGACGAATGTTTATGCCAACGGCTGCAACCGTCGGCATAGGTATTTTTAATTTAAAAATAAATAAATAAATCAAATTTTATATTTTTATTTCCCACCTACGCTGACGTCGGCATAGGTATTTTTAATTTTAAAAAATAATAATAATATATTTTTTATTTTTTATTTTTTCCCCACCTACGCCGACGGTTGACGACGTCATCTGTCGACATAGGTTTTTTAAATTAAAAAAATAATAATAAAATGAAATAATTAATATTTTTTAAAATTATTTATTATTATTCACATCTTGTAGACCAGTTGACGACTTTTTTGGACTCCAATTTGGTTTGGTCTGCAATTGCTATGCTGGTTTGTTGTTTCTTATTTCCTAATCAGGCCCCAGTCCTCTTCAACCACATTTGTCACATGTGGGTACCGCTGCTTACTCTTAGGATATTGGTTATGATCCAGATTTTCTCCCATTTCCGCAATTCTTGTCAAATTCGCCACTATTTCGAGGATCTGCAAAAAAAAACCTACAAAAAAAACACAGTTAAGACATGGGGACCTCAACAAGAAAAAATCAACCGGTAAAATTATAAACAAGAACAAGAAAAGTTTGAATTGAAACTCACTTCCATCATCGTCTATGCCATCAAAGAACTGTGTTAGTACAATTCGGACGGAAAACCAAAAAAATCATGTGGTTGAATCCAAGTTATGAGGTCGTCATCGAGCAAATCTTGCCATATATAAATGAACCAACCTCTTGTAAGACCAAGCGACGGAATCAGGCATATCCTTCCCTCGCATATCAGAAAGCCATCACTTAACATCTACTCGAACAAAACAAAAAATCAAATTAAATCCAAAGATAAACAAAAAACCGAATCATAAAATTAATAAAGGATCTTGAGACCATGATCTTACTATTACAGTCACTTTTTTATTCCTCATGACACAAATCCCCCCAAAAATGGCCCTTAAAATCACATTTGAGTGTGATGTGTGCCATGTGATTTTAGGACCACTTTTAGGGGGAGTCGTGCCATGTAGTAGTATAAAAAACTGACCGTCCAATGGTACACTTATGGTTTCAAGATCCATTGTGACACTTCAAAAAATAAGATTATTAGTGGCAGCCAAAACTGCCGCTATTAACAAAAAACCTTGTTATTTCTGTAGCGACTGGTAGCGACAGTTTTGGTTGCCACTGAAACACCTTATTTTTATAATGTGAGAAAGATTGGGGTGAAAAACGATCTCCATCGACTGATCCCAGTTAGTCAATGGGTTACAAGGGGCTTCGGATGTAAGCGCTTTCAGTAAATCTTTAGGCTCGAACAGAGGTACCCTTGTTTAAATACCAAAGAATCATATCATCCTCATCGTCATAACAGCTTTATTCCACCTATCAGGGTATTTTATTATCAACAAGAATAAATAAGTAAAACAAAAAACAAACCTCATATCCAGTCAATACAAGATTAAAGGTGCAACGCTGCAAGCCACAAAGACAATACATAATAAACATTACAAAAATAAGGTGTATTAGCGGCACTTGCTGTTAAGGCAATTTTTGGTAGCGGCAAGACTAATAGTGGCAGTTTTTGGTAGTGACAGGACTAATAGCAGCAGTTTTTTGTTAAAAAAACTGCCGCTAATAGTCTTATATTTTGTAGTAAAGGTTGCCAGGGTCTAAGTATGGCACAAACTAATTATTCCCCAGAAATTCAAGCCTATCAATGTGTAGTGCACTGAGAGCCAACAGGGAACCAGAGTCACTGGGTGGGTTAGTCTAAACTCTGATCCGGTTTTGGTTAGGTCCCACTGGTTGTTCTCTACATGAGTCAACTTTGTTTCAAAGTGTCCGATGCAATGGATAAAAAATACTTTGGTAGAAAACATGGTGCTTTTGATATGTATACACATATTGCGTATAATGTGGCATACTGCAATTTTGTGTGAATTTTAAGAAACTAGAGAGCAAAGAAGGAGAAGACAGAGACATTGTCTAGAGATAGCAAAGTGCAGAGCAAAAATGGAGACCCAGACATCTCTAGAGATGAAGCTAGACAGGGAATTGGACTACAAACATCAGTAACTCACCTTTGCACTAGCTATCCTAGCAGCTAATGTAGATAAAGTTGAGATAATATGTTAAGCCTTTTTACCTAGCAATGAAGTGAGCGATGGTCAAGGTTCAGTGATTTAGTTTCAGTTGAAAAGATGAATTGAATAAGTGTTTCAGTTTTGGTTCAAAAACTGAACTAAACTAGTTCATAAACTACTATTAGTTTCTATTAAAATAATTCAACTGATTCGCTTAAGCAGCTAGCTCAGTAACTTAAACTGATTCGATTCTATATCTGAACTAGATCAGTTCATAAACTACTAGTATTTTAGTTTCAGATAACACTTTTTTTAGTTAAAAAGGGCTGGAATCTGGAAGCAGCAAAAACCCGCTGTCAGATTCCGATTTTGCGAGAATTTAAGTGAAATCAGCTCCTCTGGAGAGTTAGAAAACAGGGGCTACATACTTAAGGCTATCAAGCAAAGCAATCAAGTAGAAAGTTAGAGCAGTGTGGCAATCAAGATTAACAAACAATGCAATCCATCATGATTGGGGTGCCTAGGAGAACACAAACAATGCAATCCATCTAGATAATCCCCTACCAAACAGAAACTTGTTGGGGGCTGAAGCCACATATGTACAAAGTCTTTTTTTTTTGGGGTTTCGAATTATCTGCTCAGTCAAGGGATTACGTTTCATATGATGAAACTTCCATCTTAGTGTGAACTTCTTTAGCCTTAAGTATGTGTCATCATTCTTTTCTTCAAGTGGGGAGTGTGGGGTGCATGCATTTAGATCTAAATGAAGATGAATATAGGAAATTTAATAGAACGCGTTACCTATCACGTGATTTGTATAACTATAATCAAGCATCTAACAAGAGTGGCATGCTTATTACTTTAGTAGAGTTGACCCATCCCAAATATAGAAACTATCATATTAAGGAAATTTGATATTAAAGATAATTGGTTAAGCTTTTTTTGTTCTTTTCATTCACCAACCGTGATTTAGGCAATTAGGCTACAAATGGGATGATTTTGGATCAGGTCAGGGTCAACTCACACCCAACTCGTCATCCCGGTTGACCTGACCTGATGCACATTATGGTTAACCAGAACTCGACCAACCCAGTTAGGGTCTTGTAGATCCGAACCCCACCCGGTTATTCTTAGGCCTCTTATAGAAGGCCCAAGGTCGTTAAATCCCATAGGCCTTTTATTAAAGCTCCAAGACTCGAACGTCTCTTTGGACCTTTTATAGAAGTTCCTGAAGATAGTGATAAAAATGATGCAAGCCCAAAACTGAAGATAGTGGATAGTGATAAAAATATGTTACACCATAACAGCATGTTACACATGCAATCTAACTCACCTTCATATTTGGCCTTTGACGTCAAATGGTTGTGAGGGTTATGACTGTTCTTTAACAGCAGCCATGGCTGCCTGGGATGCTTAAGAAAAATTCCGTACCTAGACAAGCAGTGGTTTAAATGAGCTATTAACATTGAGGCAGTGAGTTAGAAAAATATTTTCAAAGCAAAAAATCACCCACTTCTTGTTGAAGTGGTCCTTAAATCCCAATATATAACAAACAACCAAGAAAATATAGATTCCCCAAACAATTTAGGGACAAGATCAACCATCCTCAAACGCATCATCACGTCATGAAGCACCTTTTAGCCGCTGAAATTCCATTTTAAAAAATAAAAGGATTAAAATCCCAGGATGGCATGCGATTTAGAAAGCATACTTGGGCAATATCCGGGAAGTTGGAGTAGGAATTCGCAATGAGAATAATCTTCAGCTATCTGTAAAGAGGAGATACAAACTAGGATTAAAATCCCAGGTCTTATTTCTGATAAGCCTAATACTAGAGATAATTAGATAATTTCATTAGAGATGAGGAAACTGTATGGTAAAAAATATTTATACAAAATTTAAATTCAGCTACATAAATCAATGATCATGTGAACATAAAGAATGAAAATGCTCTACCCAAATACAGTAAACTATAAAATTCTGGTATAGATTTAGAGTGGTCTACAATTGAATGGGGAATAATAAAGAAAGGAAAACATTTTGATGGAACCAAGTAAATCAACTGGTTAAATAACTTTCCTACTACCAGCCAAGGAAAAAATAGCATTCAACCCTATAAGGATTAAGGGGAAAATAATTCAATAAATAACAGATTAACAAGCTACCTGCCAAACTATAAAACGATGATGATTTCCAGCAGGCCATCACATACTCCGCATAGATGAAATCCCAACTAAAAATATTAAAAATAACAATTCTAAGAAAATTCACTGAATGAAGTTGATCAACACTGCAGAGTCATTAACGACTTGTAAAGTGTGGTGACATTAGATTGTAGCTTCTAATCAATAAAAAAAATATAATTCCTGCAAAAAGGTTAAAAAGACAGTGAATCCAAGGATTAATGTAAGTCACAAACATTAACTTCAAAATAGAAAAAACAAATCGTCCTTGAGTGAAATCACACTACGTGAAAATGTGAAAAAAACAACATTAGCATTAAAAAAAAACCCACAGCTAAAAGCAGTCGTAAACTAAACAATGGCCTAAAGCAGTTGTTTAGTATGTTATAACTATGGTTTTTTAAGAAAAGGATAAGCGGGTAATTATAAATTTTTTAGGAGGTCAAACTTGTGATTTTTAAAAAATTCTCATATAAATAATAAAAAGTGAATAAACAAATAGCTAAAACAAAACCCTAAGGTCCTCTTCGTTCTTTCTTCCTCTCTCCTTTCTTTCTTCCTCTATTACCAAACCAGCTAAGATGCAAACTTAAGTCGTCCCCCTATAAACCCACGCCCTCCCTCTGGCTTCTCTATCTCTTTTCTCTCTCTCTAAAATCCTCGTCATCGCCCAACCTTCTCTAAACCCACACGCCCAGACGCCCTCCCTCTTTTCTCTCTCTAAAAAGATTAAAACCCCCTCTCTAACCCGCCCTTCCTCTGTTCTCTCTCTAAAAACTAAAAGACTAAAACCCTCTCAACCATCTCCAAGACTCCAATCCGAAACCCTCTCTTCTTCTTCATCTTCGTTGATTCGCTCGAAAGTCTGAAAGTCGAAAGTCGAAAGTTGAAACCAAATCTTTCTCCAAGCAAAACCCCAAAATCTAGGTATTTTATTCATCTCTCCATTTCTTACTTACTCAAACTAAACCCTAGCATTTCTGTAATGTTTTTCTTGCATTGCTTCAATTTTTGTATATATTTTACATTTTGGCTTCATCTTGCTCGTTTCTTTGATTTATGAGTATTTTTTTGCATATTGGCTTCATCTTGCTCTGTTTATGACTTCTAAGAACCCTAGAAATTTGGATGTTGAAAAGGTTTTGGGTATCATTTTCTGAGATAAAAGTTGAGGAGGTTTGGTTTTTTATTTTGGTCAACTGGGTTTTGAAGAGAAGGAAGGGATTTTGTTCTTATTTCTCTGTTTCACAGTCAGAGTTTTAGTTGCAGATTCTGTGTTGAATGGTTGGAACTTGGAATCACTGATTTGGGGATTTTATGGGGGGACTGCTTCAACACGAGAAGGGAGTCAAATTATGACACAAAATAGGTTACCAAAATGAGAAACATAAAACTGCTTTATTACCCCAATATGTGATGAGCTACTGTTGCTTTATATTGTGAAGGTATTTCCATCAGTGCTGCGAGAGCGAACTCTGCTTCTTTTTTCGATGTAGGCACATTCCTCGTCATAATCTTTGTAAAATTCACAAACTGGAGAACAGTAATACTTCACATTAGGTGAATGTGGCTAGACAAATCGAGAACTGCCACAAAAGAAGAAATATAGTATAGAATCTATAGATAAACTTTCCACATCTCACCTGGAAATTATCAAATTCTCGAGTAGGGATATGATCATCAAATTCCTTCATCATATCCCAAGGCCCATCTCCAACTCCGACTAAAACAATTGATAGTGGATAGTTACTGCAAAATAAAGTTGAGTAAGGGCACCACAAAGTTGGAAGCAAATGGTCTGTAACAGAACAAGTTACCAAAACTACCTTGCTCTTACAATAGCATCAACCGTGTTTTGCTCCTGTCGGCTCAAGTGGCCCTGCACTGTATCTACACTTCTTGTGACCTGTGTCAACAATAGTTTTCATGAGGCATTAGCTTCAAACTAATCTGAAATGGAGAATAGGATTAGTATTACACATAGGTAGGGAATTGTCCAATCATAGTCGAATAAGATGTATGGTTTGAAGGAAGAACTTGAGTAGACAAATAATGCATGGGAGTTTTGCCACTACCAGAAAATTAAAAATTTACAAGTTTTGTACTGTTTACTGCAAAATTTTGTTGTTACATTCTCAATTTTAAATATTGTTTTTAGTTCAATTCAAATCATCATAGAATCATTTGAAGACCTTTCCTTGTTAAATTTCTAATAATTCCCTCTCAGCCTTTGCACCTGCTTTCACACATACAGAGAATATTTTCCCTATCGCTCTCATGCCAGTTGACTATTACATAAAACAGACTACGAACAAACCCATAACCCTTTCCACTTTGACAAGGAAAACAGAATAATGGAGTTGCAGGAGAGAGCGTGTAAGGAACAAGCCTTCAGTTGTGGCAAGCAAGAATGCAAGATACATCTCTTAGCGCTTTACATTATTGACTAAATTTTATATTATACATAATTGAATCGCTTTTCTGTTTGCCTTTTCCTAATTTTTAAGTGTGCTTCGTGGTTTCTAAATAGGCTTTAGACCCCTAACCAAAAAAAATAAAATGGTCTTATTTTTTTAGCTCCATTTTTTTTCACACAATAGAGTCAAAATTAGTATCCCCTTTAAACATAACGCTTCTTATGATGAGATCTGGATCAACAAAAATATACCTGCCCATCAGCAATTATCAATAAAACGTGGTATTGCCCACCACTTTGGTCAACGATGTTCATAGCTGTTTCAATCATAGGGGCGAACGATGTAGGTCCTGTCCCAAAAAAAAAGAAGAGACAAATTAGATCACTAGGTTGCTGAACTTTAAAAAGTTCTTAGGATTGGAATAAAGAAAGGAAACTATTATAGCAACCAGCCAATCGTAGATGTGGAACTATTTCTCTGTACCGCCTCAGCATATCCTCAAACCCATTACATGGACTCCCATCTGGATAAAAGCTGAAGACATCTTGATAGTGTGTTGATGCTGCCAAAAAAAAGACATCAATCATGTCTATAATCCAGATCACATATGATGAAAAAATTCAGTTAATGCAGCTTGTTGTAAGAAGCTACCATCTCCAAACCCAAAACAAGGGATCAGGTTATCCTCATCAAAAGAGGATAGAGTTCTTCCAATAATTGATATTGCTTGTTCGTAGGGATTTTTAAGCTCTCCAATGTGATGTAAGTTCCGGTGGTTGAAAGATCTAGCACCTGATTTCCACATTAAGTTAGTATGTTATAGTATGCTTACAAAAAACTTTTAGTACATATAGACGAAGGCTAACCTGTCCATTCATTACTTTTTGTGAAATCAATACCAACAATGAGATTTGAAGACTCAAGACCAGCATTTGAAAGAGCATTGGTCACCTGTAGAAGAAAATGCATTTGTCATTCTCATGATTTTGAAAGTAAACAGAATCCTCAAATTGATACTATGAAAGTGAGCAATACAATGATGATCTAGTAAAGCCACTGGTTTTCATCCTATAATAGTGAAGTTCCATCAGGTAGTGAAAGAAATCTAGTCTCCCTAAAATATTGACTGGATTAAAAGTATTAAACACACAACTTCATGCTTGATGACTAAGCAGTTAAAGAGAAGGTCAACGGTAATGGAAAATTACAAATGCTGAAATGCACTAAGATATTTTGAACTTTTGGAAATAGGTTAAACACAAACCCACATAAGCTGGATGTAGAAAATATTATCATAAAGCTGCAAGATATTATATGTTAATAAATTGAACAATTTATCATGAATCTTCTAAAGTTTTTCCATTTTTTTCTTGTTATATAATCCGAAGTGTCACACAAAACCCATTGATTGGTAAATATTTTCTCAAAGCTTCTGCCTGCAACAGACTGTATTCCAGTTTTCTTGGTGCAAATACAGCTGTACTGAACCATGCCAAAACACTTGAAAACTGTGCAATCACCACCAAAACTAAATCAGCCGATCAGTACACAGATCACATTGCATGACAGCTGCTAGACTTCTAGAGCATCATCGATCATAAAATGATGGAGGGATTTGGAAGTAAGATCATATGTGGTAGATGTGTTTTCCATACAGTAGAGCAGATATGAACATAATGTATATCTATTTCTCCTTTATTTTTATTGTTTTTCCAAATTTGTGTGGATCTTTATTCGTTTTCAGACAAATATATTCACATTGGATATTGTCCGATATGTCTCCAATAATACCTATTGGTTTTTAAGGCTTGGCAATGAACAGGCAGAACGTGAAAATAAGGAAAAAACAACATTAATAGGCTTTAAAGAACTACGGCCAAAAACACTTGTAAATAAATCCACTATCTAAAACTGTTGTTTATTGTGTTGTAGTTACTTCGCATCGGAGAAATTTGCGGCTACACGCTCCATTACAAATAAAGGAAATGTTACTTTTATGTGCACTTATTAAACATTTGGGCACCTAAGCCAAAAACATATTGACTGTTTTGAATCAAATGATGGAGATCATGTTTTGCCCCAATCTTTCATAGAATTAATCTTGACATCATACACTTATCATCAGATGGTGCATTTTAAATTTCATATGGCATAAGTTACATGAAAATTGCGTTTGAGACTAATATCATGCATGTGAGTTTTATTCAATTTTGTTGGATGCCTTCAAAATAGAAATACAAAATTTACCGTCAGATGGTATATTCATTATGTCAAGATCTAGTGAGTGGAAGATGAACCTAAAAAATGATCTCTAACGTTCGATTCAAACCAATCAATGTGTTTGGGCGAAGCTGCCCTCAAAGGCTGGTTGCAATGCTCTCAAAGATTGTGGTTGCAAATAAAAAAGTATCTAATTACTTAAACCTTCCTAACAAACTCTCCACGCACGCTCGACCTCTTCGACTCCCAACTTCTCCAATTCTCTTTCTTCCCCCTTCGAATCCCCAACTTCTCCAACTCTCTCCAAGCATTCCATCAGAAAGTCAATTATTTTCTCTCTCCATTTTCTATAACAGGTATCCTTTCAGCCGAGCATACAGAGGTTAGAGGTTTTTTTTTTTTTAATTTCTTATGTCATCCAAAATTTCTAGGGTCTCTTTGTAATTGTTTGGGTTTTCTTTCTCTGGTTTCTTTGTATAGTTTAGGGCATTAATTATTTGTTTATTTATATATTTTAGGGCATTATTTATTTATTTATTTGTAGCTCTCTTGCATAGTGGAACCTATTGATCATTTTTGTTCTCTTAGATTGATAACCTAAATGCAAAATAGTAGTGTAGGAAGTGTGATCTTGCTTGATATAAAAATTCATGAGTTTTCATTTTTTCCTATTTGGATGAATCTGGCCATTCACATCATGTCTTCCTACTTATTTTCTGATTTATTCTCTTTTCTGTGTTGAAAGTAAAGTGCTTTAGGGGGTTTATGCAGAAAAATCTTATACGTTACTTATTTTCATTACAAGCTGGCAGTTCTAAGTGTTAATGCAAAACAAGGCATGATCCCCCTATCTGTTATATGTGAGTTTTCCATTTGACAATTGGTGCCCACTATAAAATTTGGCAGCTAAGGCAAGCTAGGTTAAAAACCCAAAAAATAACCTAGTAGCTAAGCACACGCTAGGTTAAACAAGGCTTGGTCTCCAAACAATGCTTCATCCCCATTGCCTGCTAAGTGTGGGTTTTTCATTTGTGATTTACTTATTGGGCAGCCAAAATTTTGACCAAAATAGGAGCTTTTATGGGTCGGTTTGGATTTCCGGATCGGGCCTCTGGTCAGGTCGGGCAGTTGTGAATTTTGACCCAACCCGTTGACAACCCTAACAAAAATGTGATAAGAAATTCCAAGAATAAGATAGTAGAGCACCCTATAAATGAATTAGGTAATAGAGAATAGCAAACAGATATCAATTAGAATCAATTAGGAAAGTAGGGGAAACTAGATAAATAAAGAGGCAAAGAAAGGATTTTTTTTTAACAACTAACAATTTTATTACTTACAAGGAAGTTGGAAGAGCTGCCGCAATAAATAAAGCACTATAATCACTTTGACTAACCAATTCATAATTGTGATGCAAGTTGAAGAACACTATAATCACTTCTTTGACTAGCCAATTCACAATTGTGATGCAAGTTGAAGAACATCCATACCTTCAACCAAACCAACAAGCTACAGTTTCAGGCCATGTAGAGCTAGGGATGGGAAAAAAAAAATGGTAAAAACGATGAAACCAAACTGAAAAAAACAGACCCAAAACTGAAACCGGTTTTGGATCGGTTCAGTTTTGAGTGCTGCAAACTGAAAACTGGTTGAGTAGGGAGACAAAACCGACCTCAATACCGGGAAAAAAAACTCTGTAAAAAATTTAAAGAATCATAATAAAAATATGTTGGGCCTATAACCGTCTACGGTTCATTTATTTGGTAGGGATCTTGAATTGTAATGTCAACTATGTCCCAAATAGCCAGGGAGTGATTCTACTATCAAAAAAATAAAATAGGGAGTGATTCTTCTTCAATAATTAAACAGCAAAACAATAAAATTCCACTATTGAAGGCCACTAACAAGCAGTTGTGGATTTGCCACGACCAATTGATTTATTCTAATTGGAACAACTAACTATTCTGTTACCGTTACCTGAAGAAGATTCTTGGATAGCTGAATATCAAATTGGGTGTCAAGGTTTCTTATTCTTACTCTTAATAGATCTTTCTTGTTGCAAGCCAAGATGTGTTGAATTTTTTTCTAGAGTTTATTTGTATATTTTAGGGCTTTATTTATTTGTTTATTTGTATATTTTAGGGCTTTATTTGTTTATTTATTTATTGACAGAGTCCTTCAGCTAGCACACCTCCTGCTAAGGCAATCACTGATTGGTAGATCACCTTCTGTAAGCTCACATTGGGGTTCCAAGCTGACTCGAAATCCAGGCAAGTATCTGATCCTCATTGAATATAATCAAGCAAATGTGTGGATAGTCGGCTTCTTTTTGTGATCTTTGCTCGCAAGTATTCTGATCCTTTTATTGAATCTAGATTTTTATATTAGCATTTTGATTTTGGTAAACCATAGAGTTTTGTTCTCGTGTTTGAAAATAAGTTAGGATCTGTTTGTTCTTATAAATAGCTGTGCATTCATGGTGTTTAAGCCATTTGGGCCATGTATGGCTGAATTGTTAGGTTGAATCTAGTTATAAGTATGTTGTTTGTTTATTTAGTGGACCAGCTTAGGTCTGATTCGGTTTCATTGACATTAAAGGATCAGTCAGGTCTCATTCTAATCAGATTCAGTTCCATAATTAGAATCAATGCAACTTTATTGTCCGGGCCAGATTCTGCTTTATTTAAAGCTAATAGGTTTGGTGAGGCCCGGTTTGGGTTCCCAGTTAAAAATTACATGGGCCGATAAGGTCAATCTCAAATGTCATAGATAAGGGGATATTAACGGGCTAGTCAAATCCAATTTAAATTTAATTAGAAATTAATGGGTCACTTACCCATTTCTGTTTTATTCATTCTTATAGGTCAGGTTGGGCAGAGACATTGATGACTTAAAGACCCCTTTTAACTATAATTAGTCCTTGAAGGTGTTGTTTTAAATACAAATGTATGACTCTTTTTGAAGCCTGTTCAGTCGCATGAAAATATGTCGATAATGAAGCAACCTAGGAAAGAACATATGTCGATAATGAAGAACCATAAGACTTGCATTTTTCAAATCATACGTGTCTTCCGCTCGTGCATGTCATCTATCCCACTTTTCGCATGTTGATTTGTCGTATGTGAGTCTAATGTTCCCATCAAGTCGACATGAAACTCGCCGGCATAGAATCAAGCCTGAGAAAAGCTTGGTAAAAGCATGCCCCTTGCCGTATGCCCTTGCGGCCCCCATATGACAATGCGGTGAACCAAACCGGCCAGGGGGCTAGTGCGCACTGCATTGCAATGCCAAATTACGTGGCACGTGATCAACCAACCCTCTAGGGTTTTAGAAAAAAAAATGTTTTCTGAACTGTTTTGCCCTTGAAATCATAGGTCAAACTTAGTAGTTTGGGTCCCAAAACTTGGTGCAATAAAAAATTTCAACTTTGGCCCAACAATATTCAGTGGTGGATAATCAACCTTTTTTATTTTTTTCAGACGGTATCTGATTGACCTTGGGCATGTTGCTCTCGCACCGAAATTGTTCGAGAGCAACACCCCAGGCTGCACTCAAATGCACAGTCCTGCACATCTCTCTCTCTCTCTCTCTCTCTCTCTCTCTCTCTCTATATATATATATATATATATATATATATATGAAACGTAAGGTTAACTCAGTAAAAGACAGGTGCATGCCAGTGCAATAGAAAGGTAAGTTTGATGGATGCCATGGTGCTCTTGTCACATTAAATGGTGAAAAGGGATGTGGAATCATTGCACTGACCCAAAAAAAAAGGACCCCATTTCTGTACTGTGGTTGGGGTCCATTGCTGAGTCCTAGTCCAAAGGGGACAGAAGATTGTTATCACCATATATGATACCGATACCATGGCGTCATTTCCCATTTCCCTTTAATAAAGGTATAACACTATTATTTCAGGTATGGAATTGATTCTCCTCAGAAGCATTGTTGACATGCCATTGACCAAAGTTTATGTCAGTGAGGTTTTAATTGAATCTGATGGTAATTGTGCTTCATACATAATGATGCCTTTATTAAACCTTTGAATATTTAACATTGGGAGTGAGCGAGATTTTATGGGTTTGACTTATGATTAAGATAACAAGGACTTTGACATGTATTTTCTGATGCAAAGGGTAATTACTTTGTTCTGCTATGATCAGCCCAGTTGAGAGTTGCAGTAAATGTAAGAAATCATCCAGAAATTTTCAACAATAGATCAGATTCCGCACATCAAAATGAAGGGCCATAAAGTGGGGAAAAAACGTTGAAAGGTAAAACTTTTTAGCAATAACGAAAATCTGAACTATTCCTCACTAAAAAAAGATTCAAAATAAAAAGAAATGAACATACTGAAAAGATACAAAAGGCAACGTGAACACACCTCATTCTGGGTGCTACTCTCTGGAGGAAACCAGTGCATAAGAACACCCAGGTGCATTATAGCTGGTATTAATTTGAACATGAGAGGAGTTGTTACCTGAAGTACCAAGAAAAAAAATCTTAATGAGGAGTACTACAACAAAAGCCCCACGTCCGGTACCAGTTTTCAATAGAAAGAAGCATACCAAGCTGAGAGCTGTTGTTCCCAATAGCAGAAGATACATCTTGCCCTAAATTCAACAGCTTTAGCAATAAGGAAATGCTAAAATAATAGCCAAACATAAAAAAATATAATCGTAGTGCATAGATAGCTATATGGTAGTCGAAATATAAAGAAAGTGAACTCGTGTATTTTATTTTTTTCCAAAAGAACTCTTGGTATTTTTTTTTATGAATTTTTTTGTATTTATTTTGGAGTGATGGAGTAAACTATTTGATGACAGGGGAGATTCCATACAGAGAAGGGCAATCTGTTGGAGTTATTGCTGATGGGATTGATAAAAATGGGAAGCCCCACAAATTGAGGTTGTATTCAATTGCTAGTAGTGCAATTGGTGATTTCGGAGATTCCAAGACTGTAAGTTCAAAAATTATCTTCAACTCTAGTATTTATATTCCTTTAGTCAACTGAATCGTTTCAAAGTTTGTTGGTTTTTTAATTCCTATTGTATCTCTCTATTTTTTATTTCCTTTTCCGAATTAGAATTGTATTCATTTTCTTTGATGTACTTAGTCCACAGTTTGATTTTTCTAATTTTTTTGTCGCAATTATGAGTCTTTTCTGTAGTTTCTTTTGCTTGTTATTTCCTATTCTTTAGGGCTTGTTAAACTGATAGCTTGGCTATGATTCTGCAGGTTTCTCTGTGTGTAAAGCGACTTGTATATACCAATGACCAAGGGGAAGTAGTGAAAGGAGTTTGCTCTAATTTCTTATGTAAGAATTTTGGAGGATCTAGTTTGCTCTAATATTATCTTTGTAGATTTGTACACAACCATCAGGGACATCAGATCCGATAATACTTACCTAACAATTTTAGGACAGTTTCTCTCTTAGTGTCTGTTATTTTTACCCAAGCAAACTCCATAATTTTGGGTGAATACAATTATGTACTCTTTAGCTCAACCTTATATATTTCAAGTAACCATGGACATAATGATGTTGTGTACGAGATATGTAAAAACTGTACATCTCACACTGTACATTGGATAAGGGCCAATATTATGCTATTATATCATGGTAAATAAAGTATCTAAATATTTTCATGTTTTTACTATGTATTGATGCTCCTCACCTTCCATCCAAAATAAAACCCTCACCTTCTCAGTTTCAAGCCTTATGGTGTCATTTGGCCAACATTTTTTGCATATCCAAGTTGGTAAAGTGGTAGAATATCTTGTGACCATTGTACAACCCTTAATATTTGCCCCTCGGAGGATCCATACTGCCGAATCCAAGCACTTCAATTGTACTCTACAGTAGATATCAACAATGGTCCATATTAAACTTCCCAGATCGAATAGTGGGTAATCATATGATGTTTAGTCACATGGACAAGTTGGACTGGCTTAAAACTCAGCCATGTGGGCCAAAAAGTGGGATAGTTAGTGCTATATCTTAGGCATACAGTGAAATCTCATTAACCATTTCTACTATAGAGCTGCTACATGCACACATTTTCCTTTGTGCACACCATTTCTAATTGCACACGACCTTTTTCGACCCACACACCCAATTAATTGAATAATAATAATAAATTTTGCTTTGCTTTGGCTAATAAAGATAAAAAAACATGTAGTACTTAGCATAGCAGCTTTTGGGTGCAAACAAACTTTTCCTTAAGTTTTCTCTTTTGGTTAAATCAAATAAGTTTACCTAGGTGCACCCCACTTTATTTTCCTTCTTGTACGTGTTGGAAGAAAAAGTGGAGTGCTGGTAGCAGCTCTCATTTACTATCATTATGACCATTATTATTATTTTCTTTAAAAAAAATTGTCAACCAAAAAAATTCACACTTTATTGTTGAGACATGTTCAATGTGTTCGGTGTTAGAGACATTTGTCAGCTCTTTTTTAGGCTAACGAGAATTCTCTGATGGTTATATTTTTATCCTACAGGTGACTTGAAGCCCGGGGCTGATGTGAAACTTACTGGACCTGTTGGGAAAGAAATGCTTATGCCTGTGGATCCCAATGCCACTATCATAATGGTAAAGCTTGGCACTCAGTCTTATCTTCACTTTATAGCATCTATAATATGTATTTGTGCCATTGTATATATATATATATATATATATATATATATATATATATATATATATATATATATATATATATTGAGATTATTATGTGCTCTATTCTTCCCTGACATGAACTTTGACAAGAGTTGCTGCTCAATTTATGCATTGCAGCTTGCAACTGGAACCGGAATCGCTCTGTTCCGTGGGTTCTTGTGGAAAATGTTCTTTGAGAAGCATGATGACTACAAGGTAACGCTACATATACTAAGATTTGAAATAATAATATTTGCATGAAATTTTTATTATACAGAAAAAGCAGAGTTTTGATGGTAGAGTCACTAGGACACAAATATATATAGCCTCCCATACCAAGAAAGATGGGACTTGTCCTTTACCCGCTTTGAGCAATCAACTAGTAAGACTATTATTTTAGTTTATTTTATATCAGAATTTTAGTATTGAAATGTTTAATTAATATTTATTCTTTGCAGGATGATATTAAAAGAAACATTATGAACGATCCTCTTTTAGGGGATAACGATTTAGATAATGACCCTGTTGCTAAAGTAAATAATGTTCACCTCCCCTTTTTGTTTCTTCTTTTCCTTGTAAGGAATTTATAGTTCTAAAATATTTTGTTGCTTAGGTTTGTGGTCGTGATGGAAGAGGTTGTGTACAGGGCATGGGTAAGGGTGTATCTAAGACTGCTATTCAAGCATCAGCGCCTTGTAGAGAGAACGCTCAACGGGAGAAGAGAGCACGTGAAAATATTGAATCGAAATTTGATTTACTTATTCAACAATCTGATGAGGACCGTAAGACACGCAAGACCCTTGAGGAAAAAGTTAATGCATTATCAAGTCAAGTTCTTTCTCAAGGAACACATATGTCAGATTCAAATTCTTTTCAGGTACAAATTTCAATCTCATGAAGGCCCAATTTCCTTTTCAAAATTATAATTTTTCGATATAAATTTTTTAATATTAATCAGTTATCATTATTTTCGTAGGCACAACGACATTCATCGATTCTTCCTGATTCACCAGTGGATCAATCATCCACGCGTTGCTTATTAAAGAACTTCAGGAAAAACCTTGTTGCACTGGGACACATTAATAGAGAGGCGACATCAACAGATTCATTTTACATCATAGTAGATGATATTTATGATATCAACGCCGAGTTATATGCAAGTGAAGGGACATTAGCAGATATTATAGTTGGGGATACAATTATTTGGCCAAAGGGACTTATCCAATTTATATGATTATTGTTAGGTATAATATAAATTGGATTTATTTGGTTACAGACATTTAATGGATTTGAATGCTTAGTAGTTTTTTTTTGGAATTTTAAGGTCTATGCTTTTTATGATTATTTCAAAATTGAAAGTTGTAATTAAGGAAGATGATTATCCATTTATTTATTTAAGATGTGAATTTTCTTATGGTGAATTTAGAAAATTTTGAATTTTGATGATTATAGATTTCGTTAGATTTTAGACGAAAATTATAAAAAAAACGACGTTACAAAATCGTTGTTTTTAAATTTTAAATATTTTTAAAAATATATAAATAAATAAATACGACTGCTCAAAACCGTTGTTGTTTCATGAATGTGATTATTTTAAATAGAAACAACAGTCATAATATGTCGATTATGTGGGGAATACGTTATGTTTTTTTTAATAAAACGACATAAAAAACAACGGCTCAAAACCGTCGTTTGTGGTCGACGGCCGAAGACAGTCGTTATTTTGATGACAAAAACGACGGTCTAAATATGTCGTTGAAAAATACTACTGCTTTTTCTAGGACGGCTCACTCGACGGTCAAAAACCGTCGTGTTTTTCAAAAATGACTGTTTTGGACAGTTGTTTTTTTTTTTGCATTTTCACGTAGTGTCAGTACCCTCTTCACTCTAAAAGATATGAATCTATGTGCTAAATCGATTTTTAACCATAGTGACGTACTCATAAAAACAATTAAAAAAATCAGATTATGCTTCAAAGGGTATAACCATGTATACTGAGTACTATCATCCACAAAAGAAGAGTAGTAGGACAATTTTGAACCAAACTCACCGGGGCTGATCCCCATAAATTACAATGAACTTTTAAAAAAATGGAATTTTAGATTTATTTGAATCCATAACAAAGGGAAATTTATAGCTCTTGCCAAATTGGCAACTAGAACATACATAGCCGTTTTTGGGAAAAACCTTCAAATGGAATAATCAAATTAGTTTCAAAGGATTCTAATGCTTATAATTCTTAATGACAAAACATTGTTTGCATATATCACCCACAATCTAGCTGAAAAGACACCAAATTTAAAAAATCAGCCAGCTAAGGACACATACCCATGCATCCTTAAATTTTTAGTAGACTATGGGCTTTTTTTTATTCATGAAATAGCTTTAGGTAAACTGAATTTTATTCAAGAAATAGTTGGATCATTCGTAATTGCAGCCATCACAGTTGGAGATCAAAATTCACTTGCAAACCATTTGAAATCTTATGGGGGTAACATAAATAAAGTATTAAACTTCCATATTTGTAACATGGTAGTGAGAAAGGATACTCACTAGATGGCAATGGGCTTGGGGTCAGCCCGGGCCAGGCCTTTGCTCCAGTGTCAGCCTAACCCAAGTTTCTTTCTTATATGAAAATACTTACCCTTCCAATGCTGAAGTTCCACTCTAGAGGTTTGACTATGTGAAACGAACCAAAGTGAAACTAGTAGCAAAGGTATAAGATTCCTAAGGCAGTAGTGAAATGGATATACCGATAATAGCCATCAGATCCATCGATGTAGCTTTCAGAGATAATAGAGATACCCATAATAGCCTATCTATCATCATAAATATTATCTCATAAATTAGACCATGAAGTAGGGTTGTTAATGGATAGGGTCAGGTTGGGCCAAAATTCGGGTTGTCCAAAGAAAAATTGATATTTGCTCAACCCAACCCAACCCAATGGTGCACCCGAACCGACCTGACCAGTCAAGGGTATATGCCTACCCGATCTGAAAAGCCTGACCCAACCCATTGCTCAACCTGCAAACCAGACCCAGCCCGGTTAAAACCCCTCTATTTTATTTATTTTATATATATAATTTTTGGATTTGGCCGGGTCTACCCGACCTTTCAGTAGACTCGACTTCAAGGTAGGGTAAAATGCCTCATGCCCAACCCGACCAGATGGATCAAGTTTATGTGTCTGACCCGGGAAAAAACTTGGGTTGGGAGAGTCAGGTATTGGGTCGCCCCGACCCGTTGATGAGATACATTTCCTAAAAGGTAATTAATAATATTAATAAGGTTATGATTTTACAAGTTTAAATATTAAAATTTATATAATAAATTTTCAGTAAAGTACATGGAAAAAAGCATTCGATGAAACTGTAATTGGTTGTCTTTTTTAAATGTAATTGGGTATTTAAAAAAATAATATTAATTGGGTATGTTGGTAACCATAAAACCATATAATCCAGAGAAACCTCATTGAATTAAGAAAATTTATGGGAAATTAAGTACTTACCAGAGGAGTTCAAGCATCTTATTCCAAGAGGCCCCTCCCCCCTCTTCACCAGGTAAATTAGACCTTAGAGCAATTGACCGAGTGAAGTTTCATATCCCTCTCCAAATCACTCCATAGAAAGCTCCTCTAGATCTGCTCCAGTTTATCAGCAACTCCTAGAGGATTCTATATGAACACAAAATATTGACAGATTTTTATTTTTTGACCATTAAGGAATCTTCATATTAAAGAAACAAAAAGAAAATACAAGGCTAAGAGAAATTCTTAACTTGAATAGAGCACCAACACCAAAAACTGAACCAACAACACAGTTACAGACCCCTCACAGGCCACCAAAACAAGGCCAGAAATAAGGACACCCAGAAAAATTCTACATTAAGTTCTACATAAACCAGACTCAAGTGTCATACAAATTCTACATTAAGTTCTGCTTTCTTTCTCCTACAAGCTATACTGCCTCCCTGATATGGCTAGTCTGGACATACTCATTAATCGCGACACTCGAAGAGCAAACTGTTTTACCAACAATTTCATCAAACATCTAGTGTGCATCTTCAAAACACCCACATTTCAAGCATCCATCGGCCATTACTTTTCATGATGCATCAACAAGTTAATAAAGCAGACTCATCAGGTGCCTTACAAATTCTACATTAAGTTTTGCTTTCTTTCTCCTGCAACCTATACAGCCTCCAAAAACTTTTCATACCATATTAAAACAGGTAAAATTTAAGGAAAACCTCGTACTTCCACCAAACTTCAAGAGAAACTTAATTTGTTTTACCAACAATTTCATCAAACATCTAGTAAGTTGGTGTTGCAATGGAAGCACTCTTTCAGTTTCAAATGAAACGCAAAGATCAAATGAAAATGCACAGAGAACAAATGAAAATGCATAGATATCTATTTAATCAATTGCTATTAATTATAAAACAATACAACTTCTCGAATGGAGATCACAAAACGAAAACCACATTCAAATCAATAAAATTTCAAATGAAAACCAAACTCATGTGACTAATAATAAAAAATTTTAGATCTGATAACACAACGAGACGAGAAAATCTCTAGAGGCGAAATCCCTTACCGTTTGTTCTTCTTCTTCTTCCATTCTAGAGGTGAAATCAAATTCTACAAAATAAATCCGATGGATGACGCAGAATTTCTCATTCCAAAGTTCCCAATCATAACGTTTTTGAGCACAATTGAGGCAGAATTTGATGATTCTCTCAATCGCCATTTCATTTTTACGATAATATTGCATCGACCGCAGTTAGGTTTTATGCTTAGCGCTCGTAGGAAATAAATTAAAAAAGGGCTCGACGCCGACGGCAGCTGTCGGCATAGATTATATTTATGTCATTTCCAAGTTGTCGGCGTAACTTCTATTTTTAGTAATTAATATATGATAAAACTTAAAGTCAAGTGGAGAATTGTTAATTGGGCTCTAAATATTATTGGCTCATTTGAGTGAGAACCAAGTCCGCTCGAGCGAGGTGAGCAATATACACGAGAGAACTTACCAATTTTAGTCGCTCGAGCGGTTTTGGTTCTCGCTCGAGCGACTAGCTCACTTCTAAGGCTTGTTTTCTCTGGTCTAAGTCACTTGAGCGAGTTTGATTGTCGCTCGAGTAATCCGCGACGTCCGAGTTATATGCAAACTCCTCTTTTGGCCAATTTTTCTTGGGTTAGAAGTAGGATTCGTGTTTTCTATATATAGGGAAAGCTCTTGGTCGAATTGTGAAATAGAGATATCATTGTAAAGATTTGAAAAACTTATCTAAAATTTTGAGGAGACCTTTGATGAAGCTTGAGTGTTCTTGTATTCTTATATAATCATTAATATAGTGAATTATCGCTGCCCATGAACATAGGCAAATTATAAAATCACGTAAATATTGTCTCTTGTATATTTATGGTTGATTTTTTTATATTTTTGCATATTTATTTGATCATTTATCGTGAGATCGTTAATTAATTTGAGAGCTTCCGCGCAACAATATCTCAGATATAAAATTATGCCAATAAGAAGATGTAAACCATTCATTCGATGTACTTTAATATTAGCCATTAAAAACAATAACAAGAAAAGCCACAAAACCCTCCATCTTGTCTTGATAATCGTGTGCCTCTCATGTGAGACACTCATCATCTCATCCATCTCTGAGTGTTATTCTCAAGATGGATGATATAGCCACCTTCCAGTCCGATGCTAAGCGAGATAGGTGTGATTTAAAGGGTGGATGAGACAGTCCGATGCTAAGCGAGATAGGTGTGATTTAAAGGGTGGATGAGACAGCGTATACTTATTGTCTTGCCCGCCCTTGATACGGGAAACTTATCTCTGAGACGTCTTCCTTGGGCCATGATTTGATTCTTTTAAGCTTCTAAGTATATGGATAATATGTTGGTGCAATTCATGAAAATTTCGGCTGGTAACTCAAATTATTAGTTAAATCGTTTTAGTTTCAGTCCTTATTGAAACGATAATTTAAATCGAAATTCCGATTCAAAGTTTATATGAAGGAAAAATTATCGGCCAAAATTTCGGTTCAAATATTTTTTTTTGGTCATGCCCGAAATAAAAAACAAAACTGCTATTTTAATCCTCGGGGAGTGATCTTGGCGCTGAATTCAATCTAGGCAATGGTCCTTTGCACCATACATCTTATGGTACTATCATCAGTGACATGCTTAATGGAGAGAGTCCCTAAAGTGAATGTGACTGTTGATAAAAGAACATGCTCGAAATGGATCTTGGTGGGCTAGGCTATTATTAGGAATGTCAATGGGTCAACCCGACCCGACTCATACACCCTCTCTTTAGGGTCTGGTCAGGTCAAGTAGCAATTTTTTCAGGCTTGATCCAAGCTTGCCCAAGGATAGGGTCCAATCCGATCCTAAAACCCAAACCAGTTGATATGACCCTCTAACCCATCCTAGGCCCGAACCTGTTGACCCTAAAGCCTGCCCTACCCTAATAACCACCTAACTCAACCTGGGCAATAACCCAGGGATTTGCACCGAGCACCAATGGCAAAGCCCACTCACTTATTTGAACCAAGGCATACCATGAGATTATCATAGGGCTGATTCCACGTGGCACACATCTAAAAGAATGAATTTGTTCATGTGCATACATTAAATATAGTGTTAGGAATTCTGCGAACTCCCTATCGCGATGAATGCGAAAAAATAAGAAGATTCAGACAATAAAACAATCACACACACACAACACAAAGATTTATGTGATTCATCCAATCGAGGGTTACATCCACTAGAGTATATGTACTATTTATAAACATTTACAATGCACACACTCTCTTCTCTCTAGTGCACTCTCAATCAAGATCAAATACGATCTTACACAGCCAACACGTTGTAAAAAATAAGGACGCAGTCCTTCAAATAACAGAGAAGAGATCTGCCAGAATATATAACAGATACAAGAACGGCTTCAATCGGATCTTCAATCTCCAAACAATTTTTCGATACTTTTTCTCTCTAAGTATTCTCACCAATTTTCTCTCTTGAAAATTTTCTCTTACAATGCCTTAGAACCCCTAGAGAAATCATTTGCAAATAGGCTCCAACTCTTTTGGAAACTTGACTAAATATGTCTTCTAAATTTGTAAAGTATTCAAAACACTTTTCCTAATAAGTTCCAAACCACATTAGAAAAAAATTAGCTAAAATAATCTTCTAAAGTAGCCAAATATTCAAACTTGCGGATCTGAATCCGCCCAGACGTCAATCGATTGACTTCTCAAACTCAATCAATTGACACCTGTGATTGGGATTAAACCTTATTCAATATATAGTTCTCAGACTTGTGGAGATAAGCGTTACAATAGAATTAAAATGATACACCTATGATTTCAAGATTGACAATGTAAAAGATTAGTAAAAAAAATCTTTATCAACTGATTTAAAGTAGTCATGATTTTCTATATTAGCGCTGTTAAAGATTTGGTAAGGTGCAAGTAGAGGTAGCTATAAATAAATGCCAAAGTTTACCCTGACATTTTCTATTCTCCACAGTAGGCATACTAGCGGAGGCAACGCTGATGCAGCGACGCCCCTTCCAGTCAAAACATTTTTCGTTAAGTGTGTGTTTTTATATTAGGTCAATGCTTCTTGCTAGTTACTAGGGATAGAATACTAAGTTGTCATCTGTTCCTCCCAATCCATAAACGACCTCGATCAACTTTAATTTTATATATATATATATATATATATATATATATATATATGTCTATTAACTTTGTCTCTGTATCTCTAATTTTTATAAGGGACTGCCACCCCATATAGTGTTTAAATGATGTATATATATACGACGACTCCTGCCACCCCACATGGTGTTTAAATGCTGCATCATTTTCACGATATGCATCACCCTTGCCTTAATCATCAATCACTTTGACAGTACGAATTGGATCACTTAAGTCTTAAACTATTGATGATGTAAGATCATTTAAACACCATTTTAGTGTTTATGACAGTTAAGGGAGCAGCTCCTTTTCATAAAGTTATATAAAATTTATGGAACCACTCTCTAAGCGTCATTTAAACACTAAAATGATATTTCACTTTCAATGGTTTAAAGTGTGGGTAACCCGTATCTCCAAAGTTTATCGGTTATAGATTGAAGTACAACAGACCCAAAAATGGTATTTTAGGGAGACTTAAATTATCACATTTACGGAATAATTGATTTTCATTTTAATGGTTGATATTATATATAGTTTATTAATCGGATGGTTCACATCCACTTATAGGCATATTTATTTGGTCTGAGACATGTTCCAATAATAGATTGACATTTCATGTCACGACTCAGAATCTTTACCCGATTTTGAGGGCCTAGAATTTCGTGTTATGACACCGCACATTGGTTAAGGCGATAAGCGGACATACACATAATCTATAAATTGACTTGTCATATGAATTGAGGCATTTAAGATAACATTAAAAGATAAAATACTTATAAATTAGCAACGAAAATAGTAGACAATAATAATGAAGTACTCAATCCTAATCATGCATCTAAGATAAAAAAATCAAATCAGTTTTACGTAGGGTAAAATGATTCCAAACGTAAACTCACAAAAATATTAAAGTAACTAGAATATGTCTCTCAAAGAATAAAGTCTAAAGAAAAAGGACTCTCAAGGCTCGTAGAAATCTGCCGGATCTACGCTCTCCTCCGGATGATAGCCAACGTCTCCATCTACGTAAGCTGCCTCCGGAACAGCAGCTCTCGCGTCATCATGAACATGATAAATTGAATTTTCACCTGAAACTGTTAGATTTGGGAGGGGGTGAGTTTACTCAGTCGCGTAAACTCAGCAAGTTGCACAATCAATCCACCATAACTTACTCAGGTGGTCGTGTGTGCAATCGCTTGAATTGCGGTGCATTTTTAAAATATAACCAACATCTTAAATAAATAAAATAAACTTATCCATAATTCATAGACTATCATAATCAAGATTGAAAAACATACTAATATAACATGAAGAGCGTATGATGCTTCTATTTTCTTATCTCTATTCCTATTTGTTTCATCAACTTATCATATGTGACAAATCGTAAGTCTTATTAATTACTCTATATGCCTATACAGCGTACTTTGCATCTTATTTTATTTAAACGATTTATGCCAAGATCGCTGCTCGAGCCTACCACGCGAGGTCCACGTGTAGATAACCATCTAACCTCCATATCATAACATAAATCACCATCCAGCCAGATGAGGTTGTCGGCATAGTAACCACGATGTCCTCTTAGTTTGAGAAAAGACTATGATGTCCTTAAGACCCATCTTGGCTGCAGACGTTGGATCCTTACGGTGGCTCGTAAGGTATGATACGCGTAGAACTTAATTAATGTTTAACTGACTTTCACAGCGTGTCTTGCATATCATATCATTTTTCGATTATGCACTTAGGTCCCCTCCCCGATTTCATATTTGCGTGGGCTTAAGTCCCCACTTTCTTAACATACATGTGTCTTAACATATTTTTTTATCATTTTTTTTTTAAAACTTAGTTAGAATGGGCCACGGTGCGATAAGCTTCACTAAATTACGCTTTCCAAGGGATGGATTTCGTAGTAACCTGGATGTACTGCATGTGGTATCGGATACTACCATAGATGAGTTTCATCCGTACATGAATACCTACATTCCAAGTTTCACGTGACCGTGAAAGAAATCCCATCGTGACGAATACTTATATCATGTGTCATATCTTATTCTTAACTTATATGTGTATGTTCTATCGTGATTTTCTATACGATGAATGTCATATGATAATAGTGGGCATACGTAAGAAGAAATTATAAAATAAATCTTAAACATTTTATATTTTTGAAGAAAATTAATAAAGAGCATAACACATAAAATATTAAAGTAAAATAGAAAATAAGAAATATTTAACTATATTTATTTTGTAATAAAGTTTAAAATATACTTCATTAGAGTTAATTGTATCCATGAAATTGGGTGATTGATTGGTATAATGATCAGACATATTTTTGAATTCTAAAGGGGCACACGTGTCCATTTGAGAGTTGTAGGAGACTTAAAAGAGGTAATAGAATAATAAGTATTAGAAAACCTTAATATTTGTAACCCCTTAAACTTGTAGATTATTGTTCGATGAAAGTTATTTAATATATTTTATATAATTTTAGTGATTTATAAGTCTGGAGATAAGTTAAGCATAAAGTAGCCCAAAGAGTAAAAATTTAATGTCAAACCCGTGTAACCTTGAATCATCTAAAACGTATCCCAACTTGCAGTTCAAACTTTGACCTTAAAAATATTAAATTCGTGAAATTACTATTTCAGACAAAGTTGTAGATCTCATTGTCTTTTTTTTAATGTCGTAAGAATCACGTCAATCCGAATTCGAAGTAAAAAGTTATAGTCAAAATACTGAGGTTGTCTGTTGAAGAGTTTGGCCGAATTTCACAAAAATCTGGGAAAAACGATCCTATCACTTTTGGACCGAATTTTTATGTTTTTAAGACTCGAAATTTATCAAAATTTAGGAAAAAATTAGAGTTTTCTTTTTAAGAAATAACTGAATAATTTAAGATGGATTTAGAGGCCCCCACCTGTTAAAGCGTGATTCGAATCCTACAATGATTTGGGTTGATTGCGATCGAATTCGAGAGACGATATGCCCGAGTCTTTTCACGAGAATTTCTTTCTTATGATAGATCGGTTGCGGCGATGAGAAACTTTAATGGTGGAAGATTATCTTATAAGATCGAAAAATCGATGGAGATCCGACGAGGAGTTGTGAAAGATGACACTGTCGGAGCTTTTATAGAAAAGAGAGAATAGAGAGAGACAACTGAGAGAAAAAATGAATATATTTCTAGTTCTCTTTCTATGTTAACTCTATTTAAGACTTTCCGTCCAAGATTTAATAAAATAGTAATTTTTACAGGCAAATAGAATTGATAGGTGACTTGAATAGCTTGAGAAGAAGTTTAGTTCCAACGCTTTGTGTAAGCAACAAAGCAAAAGGTGATTCTTTCCCGAAATTACAGTTATGCCCTTTAACCTGCTTCACTCTTCAAACGGGCGTAACTTTTTATATTCTTGTCGAAAATCAACAAATTATATATCGCTGGAATCGTATCGACGAGTACTTCGCAATGAGTCTAATATTGATATAAAAACTTAGACTATTTCTGAAAGTGGGTGGGTTCTAGGTGTGGAGCGTTGGCACCATGCACTGAGTGGTACATAATCAAATACCGTTAAATAACGTCAAAAGAAATCTGGGTTGTTACACTTCAACAATTTAGACTGATCATATATGTCTGCCACATGGCATAATGATAAATTGCACTTTAATGATATGAGATAAAAAGTCTAATTTTAATGGTCGTGGTTCTATTCTTGTCCTCCAAGAAGTTTCCCACCCTTGACTTTACAAGGTGTGGTTAACC
The DNA here is from genome assembly GCA_021018995.1 of Chloranthus sessilifolius. NCBI lineage: Eukaryota > Viridiplantae > Streptophyta > Magnoliopsida > Chloranthales > Chloranthaceae > Chloranthus > Chloranthus sessilifolius. The sequence continues at coordinate 19,371,918 of CM037584.1, forward strand.
CTTACCACTATAGTTGGTGCTCTCTCACGCTTCTCCACAACTGTCACATGTGTATGTGTAGGGCTGCAACCGAGTCAAGCCGAGCCCGAGCTAGGTCAGCTCTAGCTCGGTTGTACCTTATACGAGCCAAGCTGGGGTTGGCTCTAGGCTCTTCGAGCTCAAAAATTCCAAGCTCTAGCTCAGCTCCCCGAGCTCGGGCCAAGCTTTGAGCCAAGTATGCTCTATTATAAAAAATGAACTCAAAATAAAAATCATGAACCTTTTTAGCAGATATCATTTTGAATGGCACTTATCATTTGATTTATATTTCCTTTTTGTCTATCTCCTTGTCGATTAATTTGATGGTCAAGCGATAGATTTAAAATTTTTCTCAGACTCATGTAACACGCTGAACTTTGATGAAATTAGATTAATTGAGTAACGTCAGTTGAATGCATAATTTTTTAAAAAATTTACGAAAAATAATATATTTTTATAATAATTTGAACTCTTGAAATATGTTTGATAACTATTGTATTCTCTTAATAAAATATATAAGTCAAGATGAAAAATATGGTAGATGAAAATACTAATTCCTTTTTTAAAATATAAAATGATAAAAATGGCTTCACTAGTTTGATATAATTCACTAGTTATCTCAGTTTGCTATCAAATAGAGGTGAAATTGAGAACCGTGGGTCGGAATAACAATAGGTACTATGTAATATATAAAGTGAAAATTAGGGCAAGTAAGGACCAAAAGTTATTATTTTATCCTTCAAAGTAACCATTGAATAAACTTAAAAGGTTACTTTGAAGGGTAAAATAGACCTCTCAAAGTTAATTATATATATATATATATATAAATCGAGCCATAGAGCTGACCTTAGCTCTAGCTCGGCTCTGTTCATTCGAGTTACAAACTACCCAACTCGGCTCGGCTCGGCTCTCGAGTCAAACTCTAAAGAGAAAAACTCTTATTTTTCTAGTTGAGCTTAGCCGAGTTGTCGAGTTGGCTTAGCTTAGTTGCAGCCCTATATATGTGTGCATGCTCCTCGATTTTTGTGGCTTTCTCGGCTATTCGTATAAAAAAAATTGTTGGTTAGAATCATTATCCAAAAAATTATATATATTTAATGAGGGACAAAATCTTGTGACCGTAATTTAAGCACCAAAATGGTATGATGTTACACTATCAATGGTAACACGCGGGGGATCTGAACCGTCAAAGTGATAGATCATAGGTTGAAGTGCAATAGACCCAAAAAATGGTGTTTTTAGGGAAATCTAAACCCTCCTATCTATGGACTATAATATTAGCCATTGTTTTTAGATTAAAGGCTGAAATTAAAGTGCATCATACAAATGATTCAAATCCACTTCTCCCGCATGTTTCATAGGGCCAAGAAGACATATTCCAATAATAGATTATCAGTTGGAAAATTTAGATTGATCATAAATATGAGGCACATGTCATGATGATAAATCTCACTTTAATGGTGTGTGATAAAAAGTTTAATTTTAATAATATAAAATCATTTAAACACCATTTGTTATTTAAATGTCCGTACTCAGGCCAAATTAACACCTTTTGCTCTTTGACTGCCGCAAACTTAGCCGGTTGATTCATTATCTGCAGAAAAAAGGAGCTATTACTTGTATAGACAAAGTGCTAAGCACAATACTTAAAAGAAAGACTTGTGCCATGTGGAGGCATCATCTAAGTTGTCTGATTAAAAGTTATTATCTAAGATCCTCCGTGCAAAAGATTGAAACGAAACACCATCTTTATCATACGATTTAATGCAGTCAACTATTGAGTCAGATGATGGCCTTTGACATTGTCGAATCATGTGATAGAGAATTAAAGATCGATAACACCTCATTTCAATCTATTGTACCAAAGATCTTTAGCTTTGGCCAAATCAGACGGCTCACATGGTGCGTACACATGGCACAGTTCTCCAAGGTCCACAATGTGAAATCGTCCTTATACTATGTGAAGGTGCAAGTAATTGCTCCCCAGAATAGAAATTTGAAGGCATTGACTACGGTTCATCCAACTGTGTTTAATTAGTTTAAGGGTACCTCCATTAGCACCCACACGTTCTCCGAAAGCGTCCACGTCTCAGACCCCTTGAAAATCATTGATTCCTTAGGATCATATGATTAAGATTGTTTTTCACCCCAATCTTCAGCAAAATAGATCTTGAGATCACATTTCACCTATCAAACGGTCAATTTTTTATTTCATGTGTAACAGATCCCAAAAAAATGGCTCTAAACTCACGTTTGAGCGCGATAGTCTCATATAATTCAAGAGCCATTTTTTGGGAATCTGTGACATATATTATAAAAAACTTACCGTATGATAGGTGAGCCATGATCTCAAGATTTATTATGTGAAAGAACAAGGTGAAAAACAACCTCCATCATCTCATTCGAAGGAATCACTAGTTTTTAAGAAGACTGAGATGTTGCCGCTTCCTGAGAATGCGTGGGCGCGCAAGCGAACGTGCCCTTAGTTTAAATAACAAATGGTGAAAACTTCATCAATGAATACCTCTGTGCTCGCGCCTACTGGAATACTAAAAGTGCCTATGTCCGAAACCCATTGAAATCATTGACTGCTTAGAATTAGATTATGCATATCATTTTTTACCCCTATCTTCCACACAAAGATTTTTCCTCTATGAGTATACCATCAGACGGTCAATTTTTTAATCCATGCAGTATAGATCCCAAAACAGTGGCCCTACCATCATATGACGCACATAATGCTCAAATTTGAGTTTAGAGCCTTTTTTGGGATATGTGCCTCACAGAATAAAAAAAAATGGATGTCAGATGGTAAGAACATGGTCTCAAGATCCATTATGAGGAAGATTGGAGTGAAAAATGTTTTCCGTCATCTGATTTCAAGTAGTCAATGAGTTTAAGTGGGTTTCAGATGTAAGCGCTTTCAGTAAACCTATTATTAACTTTTGTATATCCTAATTTATATTAGTGGATGTATATCCATCCAAAATTATATTGACCACCCAAAACATATTTTGAAACTTGAAACTCAATTTTTATGGTGCTTGCTTTCATAATACATATTTTCTTTTTTAAATTTTTAGAAACTAAAATCTCTCCTCTCGGGATTCTCTCAAATCTCAATCTCTCTCTCTCTCTCTCTCTCTCTCTCTCTCTAATTGTAAGTCTGTAAGAGTAGGATTTTATTGTCGTTTTGCTTTTATGATTATCATTTTGATAATTTGTGTACTTTATAATCTGCAATTTGTTGTGTAAGTTTCGGAATTCGTTCTTGTTCCTAAAGAATATAATTCAATATATATAGGGTTTTCTTTATTAGAAAATCATAACCTAGATCTGAATGATAACAATTTCAAACCCAAAATGGTCTCAAAATTTATGATGTTTTTATTTTTATTTTTTAATTTTAAAGCTGTAATTTCTCTTGGCATAATTTTTTTAAACTACTCAATTCAAAATTAAGCTATTTTTAAGTCCGCCTTCCCAATTTTTATTATATTTATGTATTTAATTATCTATTTACATCTCTAATAACCTTTTAAGTAAAATCTGTTTTGACATTTAGTCGATTTTACTTGTCTGTTTTTCCTCTAAGATTTGTTATATGTTTTGTTTAAATGTTGAGAATTGAGCACAATTTTAAATTCAAACTGGCCTCAGAATTTGAGATTTTATTTTTATTTTTTATTTAGTATGTAATTTCTCCAATATTAATTTTTTTAGAAAAATTACTGAATTTAAAATCAAGCATTTTCCTTCTTTGATATCTTATTTTCTATTTTAGTTTCTAAAAATCTTTTGAATAAAATTTGTTTATTTATATATTTTTAATGCTCTTTTTTACTTAAATAAATATATTTTTAACGTTTGCTTAAGAAAAAAGAATTATATAATTTTTCAACAATAATTGATTAGATGACCACCCTATGAAAAAATCTTGGCTCCGCCCCCGCCTATGGGGTTTGATCGGATAATTATGGTCCATAAGTATTTGTTGTTCCAAGGAGACTATTCTCTGAAAGTTATATTTTTTATGATTGACCACGTTACGTTTCTTGGTTAATCACCAAAACATTGATGGTTCACCACAAAGAGAAAAATGGTTAACCACCTTTGGTTTAGTGGTTGACCATCACTTAAGTGACAGTCAATCATGAATGCATTTGGTAAATGATTTTGGGTACCATTATATTCATCCCAAAAGAATACTTTCTCACCCCACCTCTTCCAGTCGGCATGCACTGACCGAATTTGAATCAGATGGTGGAGATCCTTTTTTGTCTTCATATTCCGCACAATGGATCTATTGATTTTTGGCATATCATCAGGTCGTTGGGTTTTTATTACACGTGGCACACATCTCAAAAAATGGCCCTAAAATCATGTTTGAATGTGATGAGTGTCAAATTATTTGAGGATCCTCACTACATTTTTAGGATGTGCTACATTTATTAAAAACTGACCGTCGGATGGTAGGCCCATGATCTATAGATCTATTGCGCGAAAGATGGAGATGAGAAACAATCTCTACCATCTGATTCAAAGGTGATCAATATATGCCGACTAGAGGAGGTGGGGTGGGAAAGCATTCTTTTAGGGTGAGTATAACTGTACCCAAAGATTTTTACTAATCTTGTTTTAGGGTTTTAAGTTATATATATATAGTCTCTTAAGGACTTCTAGGTTTTTATCACTCTTAACTTTATTGCTTAGCCGTCTTTGTGAGAGAAGAAAACTTTTGGCCTTTGAAACTTATGATCGAATCCCTTGGTGACTTAAAAGCTTTTGTTCCACTTCTATTTTCTAAAGAAAATTGCGCTTGAAGTTTCGAACGTGTCTAGGATCGTGATATCGAGTAACCTTGGTGGAATCTGAGGTGTTGTTGTGACTCGTCTAAACACAAGTAAACAATCTTACGGCTTAGTGATTGAAGGCGACAAATCGAGACACTATGAGGACTTGTAATGGATTCTAGCATTGTTGTTTAGAAAGGTTTGATAGGACTAGAGAGTCTGCATTCATTCGGTACTTTTTTTAACCATTTAACTCATAATGTATTTATTGCCTTGGATATGGTGTAGATCCCGTGATTTTTCTTATTTGGGTTTTCACGTAATAATCTCGTATGCAATGGTAATTGATTTGTTTTATATATATATTTTTTAATATCATCGCTGACACCCTTTATTTTAGCAAAGAACTGATACCTTGATATAGAGGTGCCGACACCTCTAAAACGATGCTCCAGCACCTCGGCGTTGGGGTGCCAACACTTTGCTACTGAGGTGCTAGCGCCTAGCTATCCGGGTATCGACACCTCTCTACCGGGGCGTCCGCACTTCGATATCGAGGTGCTAGTACTTCGCTACTGGGCGCCCACATTTTTAAAGTAAAATATACATGAAAAAGTAAGTCTGAAATTTTCTTGGAAAAAGGAAAAGAAGAGAGAAAAGAATGATAATTTCAAAAAGCTAAGAATGACACCTAGAAGAGTATATAACTTTTAAAATATTTTCCTTTAAAAAAAAAACTTTTAAAATATTTAAAATTTTAAACCCTAGTTAGTAAAGTGGGCCCCATGCCACCCATCACTTCACAAAAAGATATTACGTGTCGCGCCCATATCAATAAGCGCACAGGTAACTCTACGCCTGAGCGTATACCCCCGATAGTAAAGCGTTAGCACCTCGATAGCGAAGCACCGACACCTCGATATAGAGGCGTCGGTGCCCCTAAAATGAGGCGTCAGCCTGACGCCTCTATATCGAGGTGCTAGCGCTTCACTAAAAAAAGGGTGTCAACACCTCGTTGTAGAGGTGTCGGCGCCTCTATATCGAGGTATCGGCAATTCGCTATTTTTTTTTTAATCGAGGTGTTAAAGAGGTGTCGATGCCTCTATATCGAGGTATCGACAATTCGCTATTTTTTTTTTAATCGAAGTGCTAACATCTCGATACAAAGGCGCCGGCGCCCCTAAAACGAGGTGGCGGCATCGACACTCCTTTTTATTTTATTTTTAGCGAAGCACTGACACCTCAATATAGAGGAGCCAGCACCCCGGTGCTAGCACCTCGATGCCGAGGTGTCAGCGCCTCTCTACGGGGTGTTGACGTTTCGATACCGAGGAGATAGCGCTTCACTATCAGACGCCTATATTTTTTGAGTAAAATATATCTGAAAAGGTAAATCTGTCACTTTCTTGAAAAAATGGAGAGAAGAAAGAAAAGAAAGAGATTTTTAAAAAGTCAAAAATGACGGTTGAAAGGGTATATAATTTTTAAAATATTTTAAAAGTTTAACCCTAGTTAGTAAAATAGGCCCCATGTCACTCATCACTTCACAAAAAAAGAGTTACGTATCGCACCCATATCAATATACATAGAGATATCTCTATACCTGAGCGCATATTCCTGACCCTATATATATATATAGGAAAAGGCCTCCGTCCTCCATGGGAGGACAGTCACCGTCCTCTAACCTTTCACGTGGCACCCAAAACACATTTTGAGTGCCACATGGACCTAGGGTGCATTACTTAAATCATCTTTGAAAAAAAAATATTAAAAACTCATCTTCACCGTGTATATTTTGAACCGTAAAATATGGACCAATGAAAAACGTTAAACTTTGACTTAGGGATAATTAAAGAGTTGAATCATGGTCATAAGACAACACTCTCATTACAGTCAGACTGCTGCAGTTGGGTGAAACCACAAGTTTGGTCCCACTCTATTTCTGGTGCAGTTGGGTGAAGCCACAGGTTGGTCCCACACCATTTACTAAAAGTAATTAACTTCCAAGTCACATCTCCCTCATAAACGACACCAAAGCTTTGGGATCCTCAATGGGTTTTGGCCTCTTGGGTTTATATCATGACATGGAAACTTCTCAGTGCTTTAATAAAAAAAAAGGGACCAATTCCAACAAAAGATGGAGGACCTGTCTACAAAAGCCGGCCATGAAGCCGACTGTTCACACCTATCTCAATAGGAGAAAGTAACATAAGAGAGAGAGAGAGCCCACATGGGCTTTCAAAGGGTTTTAACCACATGCCCTGTTGGTAACTATGATTTCACGATTGCTGCACAAAACCACGAAGCCCTGTGGATTGTATATTTGGGGCTTTTTAAAACAGTGGGGTTTTGGTTACTTGGTCAGAAAAGGTAAAAGGTTTGTAAATGCAAGGGCCACCACCCTCTTAAGTCCTCTCATCCCACTAGAATATGGATGGGGACTAAAGCTAAGAATGGCAGTCTGATAGTGAACTTTACAATAACCAACCCTAGATTCTGTCATACAAAAAGAAAAAGACGTTCTCAGCATACAAGTAGATGGTAAAGTTCACTTCATACCCACAAAGACTACATAAATATATGGAAGCATTCAATATCTCTTATAGAATAGAACACAAGTTTTGTTTACGTTCTCTATTCAGCACAAAACCAGATAAGGCAATCACACTTGATTACAATGGGTGAAGAAAAAATAGGTTTTTATCTCTATAACCCATTTTTTAGTTTAGAGAAATCCATTTCTTTCCTGGTTTCTCCTCACCCATAACAACTTTTACATTAATCTAACACAGCAAGAAAAACAACTTTTACATCAATCTAACACACAGTGAAGAAGGGGGAAAGTTCAGAATAGCATCTGAGATCATCCACACATCACCCACATGCCAGCAATCTCCGATCTGCACAGATGACGCTCAATGGCAAGAGATTAGTAGTATCAGAGTTAGTAGAAATCACATGTTCCCCACCGACGAAAGTTAAAACTAAAACAAATTAAACCTCCATCTGCTCTCCGTGCCCCTTTCTCCTTCCCCCACCTCCTCCCCCACATTGCAACAACATATACATATCTGCATTCTATATTAAATTCACCAAAACCCTAGGGTGTCCAACTCCAAAGTACCCCAACTCCCAATCAGCTCACTGGCTAAACTCTAATGAATCAGTGGATTGACATTCTACTGGTATAAACAAATTCATCTCAATGCTAACCATTTAGACTTCCACCCTCCATATGATGTTATCACAGTTGCGTGGCTTCTCAAGAGCGGCAACCTTGGATCCATGGGTTCCAACCAAGGTGGTCTTCCCTCTCTCTCCTAAAGGGAGCTCGCAGGTTTCGCTAATAGATCCATATTTTATATCTGCCGGAGGAATAAAACAGTCCATTGACAGCCCCGGTACATTAAATGCCACCTCCTCAATCGTCCACACCTCTTCCATCCTCGTCTTGGTGTGGCTCATAGCCATCTCACCAAACCGAAAAAGGGTAACAGTTGACCGGCCCGAATGGGCGATCATTATACCTTCCACTGGCCGGTAATCGTCGAGGAAGGAATTGATGGTGGTCTCCCAGTACACAGCATCCCCTCCATTTGATTGGATTCGGGTCAAGTGGGAGTCTTCCATGTAGATGATAAGCCCGGACTTCTGACTGAAGTAGCCAAACAAAACGTGCCTTATAATCTCTGCAGGGCCTTCGCTCCTGGCCTTCAAAGTCTGCGGATCTGAACAGAGTTTGAGAATGAAACAATCCTCTCCATTGATCTTTTTCTCTCCTATACATCTAGCGTCAGCAAACATGCTTGCTGTAGTTCTCGGATCGAGCCCCTTCAGAAATCAAACAACAGAAAAAACCGAATCTTAGAAACTAACAAACAACCACAAAATAGAGTACACAATTGACAATTCTTTACCTGGAGAGCACGGCGTAAGGGCCTAACAGGCCCTTTGGCGGCATGGGCACCAAGCCAAGGAGTGTGCCTCCAGACCAGCTTGCCATTGCAGCCGGCACGCACTTTGCTGCCTCCAACAGCGAGCTCCACATACCACATGTCAGGTGTCATCTGCCACAAGACGAACCCTCCCGACTCTGCGGATCTTGCCGTGTTCCGGGTCTTCGTAACCTTATTTGCTGTTTCAAACTCAGAGGCTACCATCTTTACCTTTCCCATGGCATAGGCATTGCGAATAGAGCTCTGTAATTTCAGCCCTCCTGATGCAGCAGTATATTGCTGTAATATATACTGAGCTGAAGATGTTTCCTGCAAGAATTGTGTTACCCATTTTATATCGAACAACAAATTGATAAAAGGGTTATGAGAAATTCCAGATTGCAATAAAATCCCCAGCTAGATCAATCAGTTTTAACAATCTGAAATAAAAATCACTCCAAAGACAACAATTTATTGTTCATTTTGCCACTAGAAATCTTATTTATATGTCAAATAAAAAACTGCAAATCTTCCAAGTTCAAGTTGTTCCAATCATCGAGAAATCTAGCTCCCATCTTAATAAAGCCAATCCACAAACACCCATTTGCATTTGCTGATAAAAAATCGAAACCCCAAAACAATTTTTTTTTTTAATTCCAGAAATAAAAAAAAGAAAGAACTTGAGCAAATACAAAACACCCATTTCCACATTTCTACTCTACAAATCATAGTCAATAAAGATCAATAATATATATATATATATATATATATATATATATATATATATATATATATATATATATATATAAAGAGAGAGAGAGAGAGAGAGAGAGAGAGAGAGACTCACAATGGGGGTGTCTTTGATACTGAGGTGAGGCAGAGGGTCAGCGGCGCTAACGTGCACCGGGGCGAGTGGAGCACCCATGACGCCGAGTAGTAGCCTCAGATCGGGGCGTTGCTTATACGCAGACGAAGAAACAGACGGCGTCCTCGACAACTGCCCCTTCATCCAATGGCCCCAACCACTCCCTTCCCCCTTCCTCCCATCTCCACCGTCCGGATCCGGCCCTTCCATCAACGGCGTCAGCGTCTCTCCCATTGGTCTCAAACTCCCTGATCTCGCAATCAACGGCTCAGGATGCGCCACGCTCTGCTTTCTCCGCCTTGAGATGAACCCTGACATCGGGGACGCACTCCTCGCCGGACTCTTTGCCCTAGACCTCGCCGGCGACAGCCCCCTTACAACCTCCTCTTTCAACGCCGAGAAGAAACCTTGCTTTCTCTCCATAACTCTCTACTCCACCCAATAAGAACCAGACACTCTCTTCTCTCTCACTCAAACCCTCATAGAAAGATCTGGAAGCTTCCAGAAGATTCCTAACAGAAACCCTAGCGAACGAGGTGGATGGTTTAGGGTTTGGAAAAGCTACTCTGCTCAGTACTCAGCTTAAGCTCTGCTCAGTTTCTGAGAGAGAAGAAGAGAGGAAATAGAAAAAGAGGAAACGGTTTGTTTCCAAGCGGGTGGTGGTGGTGTTGGAACTACTTGCAAGACGCGGATAATAATAATAATATATATTGATAATTATTTTTATTTTTTTTTAAAGTGCGAAATATTAGAAAAATAGGGAAAACGAGGACAAAAGAATGTGAGAAAGGGAGGGAGCGAAAGCAGGTGCTATCGAAAGAAGGTGCTATATATTCCCCCGCCGTTTGGCCTTTTTAGGGCAGCGGTTATAGTGTGCTTTGGCCATCTACTTTTTAAAAACTAGGGGATCCACGTGGATTTTACTCACTGATCTTATTATTAGGATTTTGGGTCTTAGCTAATTGGTCATGCAGATGATGATGGTCTTAGAGGCAGGGATTTAAATCGGATATCTATCAGTCATATCCGCCGTGCTCAAGCCGATATATATTGGATGTATCAGATATCGTACCAGCCAAACTAATTGATTTTAAAATAATGTTTTTATTTGTAAATATAATTCACAAAGAGCATTTTAGATATCATAATAGATGCATATCAAATTCATATGGTAATATGCAAGGATTTAAATTCCAAAATATATCCCTATATCAGCCAGGTCGTAGGTTGATATATATAAAATTTTGTCATATCGATGGTCAGAGATTAAAAAGTTAAAGCATCTAGCCATATTGAATTACCAAAATCCCTGGTTATAGCCTTCTCCCTTCTATTTCCTCGACTCTCATTAGAGCACTCCAAAAATTATGCCAAATGGCATGCTTCGTTGACCAATTCAAGTAGTATAATTAACAACTTATCATTAGTATATGTCTCAGTTAGGATTAGAGTAATCAGATCGGTAGACGTTACTATGGACAGGTAAAAAAGTATCTACAACAATCCCCATTAGAGTATATAGATCCCTAGGTAAAAATGAGTGTGATTTTAGAAATCACGAGTTCAATATATGAGCTATCATTTTGACGGGTTAAATTATAAAAAATCAAATGCAATCTAACCCCTCAAAATGGTCCTTCATAAATCAATCTATAGTGTCTAATTTTAAGATTTTTTCTTAAACTGGTTATTACCCAAAACATAAAATGATGGGAGGCTCCAAGCATTTGATTCGTAGTATACATTCCAACGTTCTTTAAAGTTAACATCAGCCGTCCATTGAAAAGGCCACTGATAGAATAGTTGTAAGAGTCTGATCAATCCATACTATATTTGAAATATAGTTCATATATCAGATGGTCTAGATGGTCTCCATCAATTTGTACTTGTTCCAAAAGAAAACATAGGTGACCATATTTTGAATGCCACGTGTTGCAATTTTGCAGGCTCTATAAATCTGCTACTTCAGAATATATAATCTCTCGCCACGGAGAGACACATAATATATAATTTTCCCACTTAGAACTTGGAAGGAACTTTAATTAGTTAATAGATTCTATATATATATATATATATATATATATATATATATATATATATATATATATATATATAAATCACTCTATTAATTATTCAAACTCAATATCTTTCAAATTACAAATGTAGAAGGCAACCTGCAACTAAGACATGCGAGTTTCTCTAATAAAGTAACCACGCAGAGAATATATATCCATATGTTTAAATGGGAAAGGTCACATGTGATGCCACTAAGACAAGTTGTATTAGCTAAGGCCTAACTAAACTTACAAAAATGGTAGCCAAGCTTTGATTCATCAATCATCTGGTGGGGTGCCGGTTCTATTTAATTTAGATAAATTAGAGAAAGATTCAAAGAAAAATCCGGGAAAAAGATTAGTGATTACATAGTCTGCATGCATAATCCGCATGCATTAACAATTTCTACAATCATAAAAAACAACACAAAGTACAATTAAAGAATATATCACAATAATAGAGATTTGAAAAAATTAATTTTTTTTGTCAAATTAGAAAAATCGAGAGTAAAATTGACAAATCAAGAGATTTTTCAATAAAAAGTTCAGCAGACCACCTATTCGAAGAATTTTGGATTAATGGATTCTTCAGGGAGCGGACTTTCATGGTCCATTGCAGGAGGAATGATCTGTGTTTAAGCATTGAAACAGACTGGAGCACCCCCTCCATTCTCCACCAGCTCCCCATCAGAGCGGTTGAAAACTGCTCTGAAAAAATGGTCCTTCGACCTGCACCCCTAGTGCCCCCCACCCTCTCTCGGCACAGTTACCAACTGTACTCCAAGAGGAAGCATACCGGAAGAACGGTTGAAGAGCATTGCCAAACAGACCCATAGTCTTCTCAATTCATAAAAATTATGGACCCCACGGTGGGTGAGCTCCCAAGAAGGATTGAAGTGGGTGCGATAAAGACAAGAATGCAGATGACTAACACTTTGATCATTCATAAGAGAAATGATAAATCACTTTCAAAACCTTCCTTTTTTCCTTAGATCTATAACTGCTCGGGTTTTTTATACACTCTTGTTTATCGTCTTCCTTTTATTCTATTAATATCTTAAAGACATCAGAAGATAGCCAAGTGTAAATATCAGGAATTCTATCAACAATAGGCAATCACATTTCTCAGTGTCCCTGATAAGTGTAAATATCAGCCTTTTGATAAGATTCTGCTCCCAAAAGGCTTCCTAATGTAGGTAAGCCACATTAATCCACACTTTTATAGTCACCGAATAAAGTTGCTAGGGTGGCTGTTGCCCAACCATACCCATCCATTCCATGCGCTTAGGCACGTGCAATAGCCAACATTGCTACATAAGGGTAATTTGGTGAAAACCATTGGTTTTTTTGAATCAGTAGATCGAGATTATTTTTCATCCCAATCGTCAACTATGGATTTTCAGATTATGAGCAAACCATTATACGGTTATTTTTTTATTGGATGTGACACACATCTCAAAAAGACATGTAAACGTGATAAGCATCACACTCTAATTCTCTAATATGATTTTAAGAACACTTTTTGTGATGTGTGTCACATGAAATAAAAAAATATTCAACATATAAAATCCTATTACCTCAAGATTCATGGTGGGAAAGGTATGGAACGAAAATCAATCTCTATCGGCTAATTCAAAGTTTCAGCAGAAGTTTGCTCAAAAGATACGAGAGGGACCCAAAGCCAAAAAGCTCTCTCTATTCCTATTCCCTAATATCGTGGATAAACTTAGCGCTATAATCAAGTCACGACTCACCCGGTTTAACAAAACACCAAGGATCAAAATTTCAGCCGAAATAACTAAAATTTTGGCCGAAATTATCGGTTTCGATCCCCACCAAAACGATAATATAAGACCAAAATTTTAGTCATTGTTTGTAGGGGATTGAAATTATTAACTAAAATTTCGATTCAAAATTTCGGTTTCAGATTAGGTTAGTTGATTTAATGCAATCAAATACAATTCAAAATAATCATTATGTTGACTTTACATGGTGGCAGTTAATATTAGATGGTGCACATCCCAAAAAGCGATCTGGGTATCAAGTCACCTGGCGCTCGCATCGGGTCATGTTTGGTTGGGCCAAAATTTTCCGTGTTGCACTTGATCTGACTTGACTCAACCTGATGCGTTAAAGGTATACGCCTGAACCAATACAACCAGATTCAAATCCCTTATTTCCTTCATTTTCTGTATAAAATATAAGGTCCACCTGACTCGACCCAAAATTTTCCAAACCAACTCAACCATTGTGTTGACCTGACCCGACACGATCAGAAGCTCATGCTCGATACTTCATGCCTGACCCGACCTAATGGGTCAAGTCATCTGCTCAACCTGAAAAACCAGGTCTGGTGGTCGACCGGACTCGTTGACAGCCAGATCGACACAGTACCTCATTGGGCATTGAATCTTAGCGGGTCAAATGCCTAATATTTTATAATCTTTTACCTATTATTTTTTTGTACTCTTTATTCCCTTATTGTCGGAATAATCTTAGTGGGACCATACCTGATACTTTATTATATTCATTTTTTATATTGTTGGGTATTTAAGTTGGATAAACCGTACATGCCAGTGGGAGCTAGACAAAGTTACAGACGCCTGTGGGAGCTAGACAAAGTTACAGATAATATTAACGACCTTATTGCTGTGTGAATTGAATATGCCACAAGCTAGGCGTAAAATGTAACAATATGCGTCATTTTTTAATTACGATGCACCTGTCGAATGCACTACTATCCAAAAGTCCCAAAATCTAATGCTTTTTAATAGGGTAATGGTCATATCTTAATAGGAAAAAAATCTTTTTATAATTATTAAGTTATAATTTCTCATAATCATCGATCAAAGATCTTATAATATAATATATACAGAAACTTTGATCATAAAAATTAGAAAATAGCACTAAATTCGAATAGTCTTGAGTCATTTAAAATTGAATCCGACTTGTTAGTCTATTTTAATCACTAAAATGTCAAATTCGTGAAATAATTATTTCACACAAAGTTATAAAGTTCATTGTCTTATTTCCAATACCGCAAGAATCACATTAATTCGAGGTTGGGATTAAAAAATATGGCCAAAATATCGGGACAGGTGCATCAATGATTGCGAGTTCGGGTTCGTGGACGCGAATTTGAGTTCGAACCCGAAACTTCAAAATAGTGCAATCTATTATTCTTTTAAATAAAATAAAAATATAATTAAAATTTTTTGAACTTAATTAATTTTAAATAAATAATAATATAGACTTGTAATAATAATATATATTATTATAGTCCTAGTAGAAGGATAAATTTCTAACTATATAGATTTGGAAATAAATAATATCAATATGATATTATGTCAATTAAGTCAACATATCAAATTTATAAATATTAGAGTTTAATTAATTTAACAAATATAAAAGATGAAGTAAACATATTAAATATACAGACCTAATAGAAGGTAAATATTAATAACCTAAACAAAAGGGATTCTTGATAAGAAAAAGAAAAATAACATATAAATCTGACTTACAGTTCATACAATTTTAATAGAAAAATAAAATACTAAACATATAAATTTATCATACTTAAAGATATTTATGTTTAATTAATATATAGATTTTAAAAGGAAGTAGACATATTAAATATACATACCAAATAGAATGTAAAATATTAATAACCTAAGTAAAATGGTTCTTCAAAAAGAAAAGAAAAACAATATATAAATCCAACTTACAAATATATAATTTTCAAGTGAAAGCATAATATTAAACATATAGGTCTATTAATTTATGAGTTATTTGGATTTAAATAAGATTTTTAAACCCGTCGATGCGCGATCGAACGCATCCTACGCGACGGAATCTAAGAAGAATAAGATGGATTGATAGGTACCCATCTCTTAAAGCGTGAACGAAAGATCAACGGCGATTCGAGTTGAAAAGGTCGATGTCTAGGGAGTCGGTTTGTTTAAATCTTGAGAGAGAATAATTTCTGATTATAGAGAGTAGAGAGTTTTTAAAGTTATATTTATAATGGTAAAAAAATTTAGGTCAACTCTAATTAACACTTTTGATAGAAGATTTAATAAAATAGGACGGATAGCTTGAGAAAAGGTTTCGTTCCAATGCTTTCTATAAACATTGAAGCAATTGATATTTCTCTCCCGAAATTACAGTTATATCCTTTGACTTGCTTAATCACTTAAAATGGGCATAACTTTTTATATTCTTGTCAGAAGTTGTCAAATTATATATCGTTGAAATCGTATCGACAAGCACTTCGCAATGAGTCTAATTTTGAAATTAAAAAAATTAAAAATTTTATATTTTAAAGCCTGTGTTTCGATTCCGATGTGGAGCATTAGCACAATACATAATGTAGTGTATCATCTAACACCGTTAAAATAAAGTCTAAAAATTCGGGTTGTTACACCACTCCTATCGCATCTGCTTCCCTTAAAAATAAGAGAATCTTGACTGCACTTCATGTTATACAAAGTGAAAATCAAGAAAATCAAAATTCTCTGATAGGCCGGACCCAACCATTCCCCCTTTTTAATAATGCCAAAGGTATATATATATATATATATATATATATATATATATATATATATGCCAATTAATATGAGTGTGACAGTGTTGGGGCGGAGCTTAGATTTTTTCATAGGGTGGTCATCTAATCAATTATTATTGAAAAATTATATAATTCTCTTTTTTTAAGCAAACACTAAAAATATATATATTTAAGTAAAAAAGAGCATTAAAAATATATAAATAAACAAATTTTATTCAAAAGATTTTTAGAAACTAAAATAGAAAATAATATATCAGAGAAGGAAAATGCTTCATTTTGAATTCAATAATTTTTCTAAAAAAATTGATATTGGAGAAATTACATACTAAATAAAAAATAAAAATAAAATCTCAAATTCTGAGGCCGGTTTGAATTTAAAATTGCTCGATTCTCAACATTCAAACAAAACATAAAACAAATCTTAGAGGAAAAATAGACAAATAAAAGCGACTAAATGTCAAATCAGATTTGACTCAAAAGGTTATTAGAGATGTAAATATATAATTAAATACATAAATATAATAAAAATTGGGAAGGTGGACTTAAAAATTGCTTAATTTTGAATTGAGTAGTTTAAAAAAATTATGACAAGAGAAATTACTGGTTTAAAATTAAAAAATAAAAATAAAAACATCATAAATTTTGAGACCATTTTGGGTTTGAAATTGTTATCAATCAAATCTAAGTTATGATTTTCTAATAAAGAAAACCCTATGGCCTTGTTTGGCAATCTGAGTTCTTCAAAAAAACTCATGGAAATTTTGAATTTTTACATAAAGTGGATTTCCAGTCGTTTCGGAAACTCAGTGAGTCCCACTTATCCGGGAAATATGATAAAATTGCCCACAAAATATTTTCAGTTAAAAATTTGCTGAAACTATTTTTAGCCCATGTTGCGGGAAAAAACAAAAGCTACCTCTATTTGCACCCATGTCCCATGCCCCTTCTAAACCATTGATTCCTTCTAATCAGATGATGGAGATCGTATTTCACCCTGAACTTCAACATAATAGATTTTAAGATCATGATGAACCTATCAGATGGTCGATTTTTTATTCCATGTGTCACGTATCCCCAAAATCTGGCCCTTGAATCATATGGCACAAATCACACTGAAATGTGACTTTAGTACCATTTTTGGGGGATCTGTGACACTTGGAATAAAAAATTGACTGTCAGATCAGTGCACCATGATCTCAAGATCTATTGTGATTTGTGCACCTCTATTTGCGTCCACGTCCCATACCCCTTGTAAACCATTGAGTCCTTCTAATCAGATGATGGAGACCGTCTTTCACCTTGAACTTTAATATAATAGATCTTAAGATTATGATGAGCCTATCAAATGGTCGATTTTTTATTCCATGTGTCACGTATCCCCAAAATCTGGCCCTAAAATCATATGGCACAAATCACACCAAAATATGATTTTAGTACCATTTTTGGAGGATCTGTGACACTTGGAATAAAAAATTGACTGTCAGATCAGTGCACCATGATCTCAAGATCTATTGTGTGGAAGATCGGGTGTGAAACACAATCTCCATCATCTAATTAGAAGAAATCAATGATTTTCAGGGGGTCTGGGATGAGGGCGCTTTCAGAGAATGCGTTTAGAGAAAACGTGTATATCTGAAACCACTTTCAACCCCTTAAATAATAGGGTAGGTACCTCTATGGGTGTGAGACGTGAGCGCTTTCAGAGAATGTATGGACGCAAACAGAGATACCCATAAATAGCGACGCCAATTAATATAACTCAACCATCTAAGCCACTTAATTTGAAGGCCATGATCTAAAGATTATAAGTGAAAAGATCCGCACCGAGCATAATCTTTACCAAATGACTCAAAGCAACCTCACCTCATAATTGTATAATTTATTTGCATCAGAAAATCGTAACCTACTTCATCTCCTCAACCAACATGCATTGACTGCTTTGAATCTGACAAAGGAGATTATTTTTTTATCTCAATCTTCCACATGATGCATTTTGAGATCATGAGTATATCATAAAAAACTAACTATTTGAGTGTATGCCCATGATCTCAAGACTCATCTTGTAAAAAGTTGGGACAAAAAAAATAATTCATGTTCTAATTCAAAGCGATTATTGCATTTTGGGCTGACGAGATGGGGTGAAGTTACAAGTATACATGGTGTGAAGAATGGTGCCTTAGGAAAATAATTTTGCACAATGTAGCCAAACAGTTGAAAAAAATAAAATCAAACCATTGTAAAATTTTAAAAATAAAACTTCCTATGAGTTATTTTATTTATAAGCCCATGTAAAGTAAAAAAAAAAAAATCATTTCCATGAGTTTTATCAAACAAGGCCTATATATATATTGAATTATATTCCTTAGAAACAAGAACGAATTCCGAAACTGACACAACAAATAGGAGAGATTTTAGTTTCTAAAAATTTTAAAAAGAAAATATATATTATGAAAGCAAATACCATAAAAATTGTATTTCAAGTTTCAAAATACGTTTTGGGTGATCAATATAATTTTGGATGGATAATATAAATTAAGATATACAAAAATTAATAATATACTTTTATTAAATTTGGGTAGTCAATTGAGGACCCCATTCACAATGAGCCATCCACGTTTCCCTGGAGCTCAGCTCCCCGTCAGCTTACTAGGCAAGCTATCAGACCGTGTTTGCATCCCGCCGAAACTGAGAGCTCCTTGAAGGGGATTGGGAGCATTGCCAAACGAACGCAACCACTTTTTGCCACATTCCTTCCTTTCACTCATGAAACATGAATTTTTTTGTGAGTCAATGCCACGCGCGTATGAGGGACTTTAAATCCTATAAATCAGATACCTATCAACCAAACTGGCTAATAATTAGGCATCTTTTTAATTTTTGAAGTAATAGAAAATCTAAAAAATTTTAAAATATTTTACCTAAAAGCATATTTTAAGTTTTTAACCCGATACATGTCGCCCGTATGTACAGCCGATATTTAAAACCATTAGAAAAGACCTTTTTTTCTGACTTATTACTCTAACTCTATAACCGAAATGCAGTTTAGATTAGTGAACTACAGCAAGTCAAGCCGTTAGAGAGCAGATTGCGGTGAAGAGATGGCAACATAGATCAACGAGAGGCCTAACTTAAGCTTCCAAGATGATCCAGGCCGTCATAATACACCAGTATACACGTGCCGAACGATTAACGAATCTTTGACGGATGCTGACGTTAGCACGCCTAAACCTGGCTGCTGGGTCTCGTTGGAAACCGGCACGTTAACTCGGAAAGGGTTAAGCGGAAAAAGACAGATTTGCCTGAGTGTCTAACTCCGGTTACTTTTTAACCACAGTTATAAGTTAAAGGTACTGGAAATTGCTTGCCAGCTCGAAGAACGTCGACTCGGAGCCTTCCATTTGTCCTTATTGACCTTTAGTCTAAAGTAGGCCCCTTATCCACGTTTCTTGCTTTCCCTCGGTAACTGATGCAGCCAAAGATTCGCTTACCATGTAATTTTAAGGATACATGTATATGCAACCAAAGATTCGCTTTGTAACCAATAATTTTCATCCTTAACTCCCTTAAATTAGATAATAGAGATATTTTTTATCCCAATCTTTTATACAATAGATATTGAGATCATGCCCACTTATCATATGGTTAGAAGTTCATTTCCCACGGAAAAAATCTCCAAAAGTGATTAGAGAATCCTTCTCATGGTACGTCTTGATCACAATCAATTTTGAGGAATTTTGAATGTCAAATCAACCTTTAACACTCTAATAAGTGAGCCATAATCTCAAGATCAATTGTGTGAAAGATTGGGATGAAAACAATCTCAATCTTTTGATTCAAGGATGTCAATAATATTAAGTGTGGAAGCCACCGATTGCACTGCAGAGATAAAATCTTAGGTTTCAAATACCCCTACGCAATTGTAAATCTTCAGTTGTGTGCAACTATATTATGTGCATAAAGATTTGAAAGTACAGGCTGTTTGAACAATTTAACCTAAGGATTGATCCAAGCACTTGTGAGTAAAAAAAAGTTTACCAACTCCTTCTCCTTCGTGATTAGTAGTTACCAAACCTGCCTTGGGCAATGATTAATTCCTCAAAGTGAAAAGTGGGCATACGAAAATTTAAAAGAAGTTTAAAAATTATGAAAAATATAGATTGAAAGCTTGTTATTTATTCAACATAATAAGACATGAATTAATGGCAACTTATCTACACGCTAAAAAATATAAAAAATTTGTTACTTGCAATGAAAATGAGAATTTTTTGTTGTACAAATAAATAGCTTTGAGTACCCGTATTTGCAAGTAAAGATTTTAGTCTCTGCAACTTAGGATTTTACATGTGAAAATCATTGATTGCTTGAATTAGATGATGGACTTCTTTTGTCTCCGCAATCTTTCACACAACTGATCTCTTGATCATGGTTAACCTAAATGTTGATTCCATGCATGAAGCATATCCCCATAAATGTCTGTGATCATGGGCTTATAATGAGAAGTGAGTCTCAGGTAACTTTTAGGGATGCGTGCTAGGTGGAATCAACATCTAATCACTTGATGGATGAGTTGTGATCTAAAGATCAGTTGTGTGAATGAATTGGCTGAAAAACAATATTCATCATCTGATTCAACGAAGTCAATGATTTCCACATGTAAAAACCATGGTTGATGGAAGAATCTACAGCTGCAAATAATGGTACCCAATCGCTTTTTAACTGTAAAGAGTGGGAGTTTCTATTAGCCTGCACGGCGGTTGGGAGTACAACTGTACAAGCAATCTCTGTCCTCATAGCAAAAACGTGCAACTTTACACATGGATTTTAGAAGTTGGGCTGTCAACAGGTCGCGACCTGATTCTTTACCCGCGTAAAGTTTTTTATTATATTATTTATATCGGGTCAACACAAAATCTTGATCGGTTGGGGCGGGCATGAGGCATTTGACCCTACCTTGAGTTCAGGTTGGATCGCCTA
This sequence comes from Chloranthus sessilifolius, assembly GCA_021018995.1. NCBI lineage: Eukaryota > Viridiplantae > Streptophyta > Magnoliopsida > Chloranthales > Chloranthaceae > Chloranthus > Chloranthus sessilifolius. Next base: position 19,393,121 of record CM037584.1, read on the forward strand.
AAATGATCGGGTAGGGCAAAAATCAGCTCAGGTCGATTATAAAGTTGGGTATAGTAAAATTTGGTCGGGTCAACCCTACCGGATATTTATTTATAAAATGAATGAAAATAAGGGGTTTTAAGGGGTTGGGTCGGGTTTCCGGGATTGGCCTCGAGTTGGGTTGGATTGGATTTTCTGGCCTGGTCAGGACTCAAGAGCCCCATAGAGTCAGGTCGGGCATACCTATTAATATAGGTCAGTTACCCAATACTAACTCTGTTAAGAAAAATTTAGGAATTTCCAAAGCTAACAAAGTAGGGGTTAAAAAAAGTAACAAAAAAAATAAAATTATATTTTATTGAATAAATCGTAGATTAATTATGATTTAATTATAAATTTACTACTCCAAAAGAAACACTACTTGACGAGTTGCAGTTAAAACTAGATTTTTTCATATTTTGACTGTGGCATTTTAATTGAGACTTTTTATTAGGTGTACAAGGACACCGTACACTAGTCATGTATTGCATTGCCAAAGTGTACCATCACATATGAATGTTACTATGTTAGAACGATCAATGGGTGTCGGTGACCTCAACTTGATAAGTTATAGGGTACACTTATGTGACAAAACACTTACATGCCACGTGGGGCACATCTCTGACCATTCAAATTTCATAGTCGTTCACGTAACCTACTGATGGCTGTATCATTGAGCTAGAAGGCACAATCATATATATTCTACTCAAAACAGTTTTTTATGTGACCTATGTCTAAAAATGCTTTATAACATATTTCAGTGGCCTTGAAATTAGTGTAACTATCTTTCCACTTATCATAACAAGGAGACTTATACTTCGTGTACATGAGCTTTTTTTAGCAAAATCTCGGTCTAATGGTGCTGAATAATTATAACTTGAGTACCTTTAATTCCACCCACCATCGAATCTTTGAGTTCACCCATGCTGAAACTCATTGACTGATTTGAATCCGACGATGCAAATCATCGTTCATTCCAATCTTTAACATAATGGACCTTGAGGTCATGGGCATGCCATCAGACGATATTTTTTGATTTTATGCGGTACACATCTCAAAAAGTGACCTTATTTGAGCGTGATGAGCTCCATGTGACGTTAAGGTCACTTTTATGGAATGAACATTTAAAATAAAAAAACACCAGTGAATAATATGAGATGATCTCAAGATGTAACATGTGAAAGATTGGGATGAAAAACGACTTGCATCGTCGGATTCAAAATAGTCAATTTATTTCAGTGTGGGTGAACTCAGAAATTCTACAGGTGGATTTAAAGTTAATCTTATAAATTTGATTAAAATTTACTTTCACAGATTTCATAGGGTCTTGTAATTCATTTAATTCAAGTTTGACTTTTCCTTTCCGTTGTATTATATATGATATGTTATTTATGTCCAAAAATGATCAAGCCACCGGAATCGCATTGTTATTCATAGCACACCAATAAGGGAGGAGCTACTTAATTTTTGTTTTTTTGTTTTTTTATCACTTGGGAGGCCTTTTAGCATTTTTATCGCTTGGGTGTCCAGGCCTCTTAAAGCACCGACCGATATCGGGCAAGTGCACGCCCCAAGTGAGGAGTTACATTTGGTCTTTCACTGGATTTTGCACTAAATAAATTAGTTCAAGAACCAAGGTTGGCGGTCTCATAGTGACCAAAGTCGAGGTTTGAGAATAAATGGGCTTGAAAAAATACGTCAATTATTCAGAGAATTTTGTTACCCAATTGGAGATGTGGTCAACTGGTATGTTTTAAATGTTTGTAAAGTTGATTAATAGCCGTCCGTGGATAAGACCTTTGATCGAATGGTGGGAATCATATGATTGGTATGGTTGTTGAATTATGGCCCACCCAAGAGATGCGGTCAAAACATCAATGAGTCCGTGTGCCGTGTGCCCGAGGGGAGACAGCTGATGTAAATATAAATATAAAGTTTATAAAGGTGACTTTATTTGCACCCACCGAATCTTTGAGGGCACTTACATTGAAAAATCATTGACCGGTAAGAATTAGACTACTAACATCATTTTTTGTCCTAATCTTTCATTCAAATGATCTTGAGATTATAGGATATCATCAACCAATTCGTTTTTTATTTTATGTGATACATCCCAAAAAGTGAGTGGAGAGCCTTTTGTCACACATCACACTCAAACCTAATTTTCAGGAAAGTAATTGGAGAACCATTTGTCACACATCACATTGAAGCCTAATTTTTAGGTCACTTTTTGAGATGCATGTCATGTAGAAAAAAAAAATTAGCCATCTTGGTGCAACCATGATTGAAGGATTGAGAAATCGGTATCACATATCGCGATCAAGGGGGTAACGGTGTCACTAGACTGATAGTCGCTTATTGCGGCTCGTCCGATCAATTTAAGACATATCTTATGTGTCTAATCACACATTTCCCTTATGCTAAACATTACTTATGTAAGCTAACAATATAACCTATGAATTTCTCATAAAGAAGCTTTTATCACTCTCTTAATCATAATTTGTGTAATGATATTTTTAATTAGTATATGTCATTAAATAACAATTAATTACACATTTATACTCATTGAATGACATTTATGTCCACATTCCAACAACAGTCTCAAAATCCATTGTCTAGTCTCATTCAAAGCAATCAATAATTTTGAGCATAAATAAGCTACCCAATTTTCCATCTCAAAATCCATTGTCTAGTCTCATTCAAAGCAATCAATAGCTTTGAACATAGATAAGAAATTTACACTTGCAATAATATTTAAAGAATGTGCGGTTAAAAGTTGGTGTGGAGAGAAAAATCAATAGCCTAGTGGGAATGATAAATAAAAAATCAAAGCAATCAATAGTTGGGAGCATAGAGATAAGTTACCCAATTTACAATGAGTACCTTTAAATTCACCCACCAATTTTTTGAGTTTACCTATATTGAAACACATTGATTATATTGAATCGGATCGATGGAGATTGTTTACCGTCCCAATCTTTCATAAGATGGGTCTTGAGAACATAATTGTACCGTAAGACGGTCGGTTTTTAATTTAATGTGGCAACACCCCAAGAAGTGACCTTAAAATCAATTTTGAGCGTGTACATGATATTAAAGTCAATTTTCTTAGATATGTGGACGAGAAATAAAACACTAATTGTTTGATAATAGGTTCATGATCTCAAGATCCATTATATGAAAGATTGGGAGAATAAATGATCTTCATCATCTGTTTTTATTAAGTCAACGTATTTCCCCTTAGGTAAACTCAAAATTTTGATGGGTGAATTTAAAAGTACTCACCTTAATATTTAATGCCGTTAAAAGTAGGCATGGAGAGAAAAATCAATATCCTCTGATTCGGTAAAATAAAAAAAATTTAAAAGAGGACAGAGTAGTGACTGCCGAGGACTCCATAGATGTAGGGTAGCACGTTAGGTGGTGGTAATGTGCGGCGGAAGTGGCGCTACATGTACCCTGTTTCCTACACAATCATCACCTAACTTTATACCTACCAAAAGAAACCAAGGAATTAAAGATATCAGAAAATCTGTCTCCTTAGTATTATATATATGAAATTTCTAACTCCTTAATTTGGGCACTTTTACCATTTTAGATATATACCTGTGAGATTTAGTTATTGGATTTTCTTGTCCAAAGCCAAGATGATGAGCTGGACGGATATATATATATATATATATATATATATATATAGAGAGAGAGAGAGAGAGCCGTTAGGTTCTCCAATGGAGGACGATGACCATCCTCTAAGATCTATGTGGAGCATAGGTGAACAATTTAGATCAATATTAAAAAAAAAATTGAATTTTTTTTTTTAAACCTACAAGTCAAAATTTGCCGATTTTCATTGGTCCACATTTCACGATTCAAAAAATACACGGTGGAGATGAGTTCTTAATTTTATTTTTTCAAAGATGATTTAAACAATGTACCCAAGGTTCAGGTGACATCGAAATAATATTTTGGGTGCTACGTGGAGCTCTATATGAAAGGTTGGAGGACGGGAGGATAGATCCCTTTTCTATATATATATATATATATATATATATATATATATATATATATATATATATATATATATATATATATATATATATGGGAGCTAGTTAGGTCCTCCAACCGGTTAAAAAAAGAAATTTAAAAAAAAACATTTTAAACCCAGAAGTCAAAATTTGACGAGTTTCATTAGTTCACATGCCACATGGAGGAGATGAGTTTTCAATTTCTTTTTTCTTTCAAAGATGATCTAAGCAATACACCCGAGCTCCACATGGCATCAAAATAATATTTTGACAGCCACATGGAAGCTTGGGTGTGTGTGTGTGTGTTTAGCGTGTACATATAGGAAGCTGTGTGTTAGGGATGATTGCTATGTAATATGGACCAGTTGAAACAAGGATCAAAATATTGGATAAAATTTCGGTTTCAGGCATGATCGAAACCGAAAATTTGGACCGAAATTTCGGCTGAAAATTGAAAATTTGGTCGAAATTTCGACCGAAATTTTGAGTCCCATACAAAATAGGACCGAAATTTTGATCCTTGAGCTGAAGGTCCATTGGGACATTTGGCCTTGAGTATGAGCATCACAATTTGGGTAGGTATATTGCTCTTTGTGTCAAAACAAGCAGCCAGGGTTGTCAATAGGCCAGGGCAGCTGCTTAGCTGACCCGCCTGGACATCATGTAGGAGGTCAGGTTGGGTCAACTTAAAGGTTAAGCCGAATCTGCTCGATCTGATCAAACCTGATATTTTATATATAGGTGTAAAGAGTTGAGGGGAATTTGAATTGAGACGGCCTAACTCGACCCATTTTCTAGCCAGGTCTTCACCTATTACTTGCACACAAGAAGTTGACCTTTTCACATAGTTTATACCGAAGACTTGGTATTTTCGGGATGATTTGAAGGCCATGATCTAAAGATTTTAAGAGCAAAAAATTGGCATAGAAGAAGATCTCTATCATATGATTCCACATAGTCAACTTTGGAATAAGATAATGGCCTTTGACTGTATCGAATCATATAATAAAGATCGTGTTTCATGTCAATCTTTTACACTTAAAGAACTTTAGATCATGACCTTCAAATCAAATGACTTAGATATGTAGTGCTTTCACATGACATATGTCCCTAAAATATCAAGTCTTTCTCTTAAATTATGTGCAAAGGTCAACTTCTCATGTGCAACTAATGACTCTCTTTTCAAATTTGCCTACCAAAATAAATTACATTTTTATTCAAAGATGTAAATTTGTGAGAGAGAAAAAGAATTGAGAGGAATTTCCTTTGGAAAGATATAACAAATCAAATGTTTATGTTGATTTGAATGGTCCTCAACACGATTCTGAATTACTTCCTTTCCGTCTTCAAATGTCCTAGTAAAGTTTGTGAGGAACTGAAATGAATTGAGAGGAATTTCTTTACCAAAAAGGCATCGGAGTTTCTTTACGAAAGGCATGGGAGATGACACGTTAAAAGAATTCACCTTGTTAAGCAAAAATGAGCTGTCGTCTTGGCATTAGACCCATCAAAGATATGAAAGATGCGCTCCGTTGTGGGGATTAGAGAAACTAGGTTAGGCTGGGGTTAGCTTTTTCAAGGCAAAGAGTAGCTCTTTTGTTCTTTGGCTTCGGCAGAGAATTACTTTCATGTTTAGTAACAGAGCTCCTCTCTCCATTTGCTCTGACGGGGAGTTGTTTTAAGTGAGCTTTGTCGGGGCAAAGAGTAGCTCTTTTGCTCTTTGGCTTCGACAAAGAACTACTTTTATGTTTAATAACACAACTCCTCTCCCCATTTGCTCTGACGGGGAGTTGTTTTAAGTGATAAAACTACTCTATGCTTGGTCTATGTCAGAGCAGATAAAATCTAGCGAAAATTAGAAGAACGACCCTAATAACTAAAGGTTTTAGCTCTTTATACGGGCTTCAAAAGTTTTAGAGAATCGGGCATTTGGTATTTTCCGAACCTTTGATATCCGTGAGATCGGTCAAATGACATCACGTGGGACATATTGCATCCTTAGTAGTTTACTGAAATGCCCTTCTATAAAGGGCATTTCAGAAGCTTCTGGCTTCCATTTTCCTGCGCAGCTACCACTCCTCTCTCCCCCGTTTCTCTATTGCCCTCCCTCCTCTGTCGCCTGTTTTCCTGCGTAGCTCCCTCTCCTCTCTCCCCCATTTCTCTATCGCCCTCCCTCCTCTGTTGCCTATTTTCCTGCGCAGCTCCTTCTCCTCTATCGATTGTTTCTCTATCGCCCTCCTTCCTTTGTTGCCCGTTTTTACTTGTTCATCGCAGCCTGGGGCGATCAGAGCATCAACTAGCATAGCCTTTGGCCAGGGTGAGGCGAGCAGACCATCGATTAGGGCTCGGAAGGAGATTTGAAGTAAGACATCTCTTCGTTTCTTAAGGTAATTTTTATCCCCTTTTTTGTAAGAAAAATAGTTTTTACTCTTATTACTAATATTTACCCCCTTTTTTTAAGTATTTTATTTAGTACTTTGTACTCTACAATTTGAGCCGTTTTGATCAATCAGTTTCTCGTTGAAAAAGAAATAGGTCTTTTCTGGTTTATGATTCTTCAGGTTTTTTCTGATTATGCTCACATTTTTTATTTTTTTTTTTGTAATTGATTCAACTGCTCTCTGCCTCTGTGTGTGTTGAAAAAGATTTAGATCCTCTACGATTTACTAAATGTGAAGGATGCTTTAATATAGCTTCTTTGTAGTATTTTGAAAACCATTGTGTTGAAACTAGGCTCATAAAGGTTTTTTTTTTCCCAATAAGTAACATTGCTATTGATCTCTTATTAACACAGTCACCGAGTCAAGGTATGGCAATAATTCGGCGAGGTTAAAATTCGAAAAAATTTGGCAAGTTCGGGGAAGTAATCAGAGAGAAAAAATATAAAAAATAAGACTTAAAAGTATAATTTTTTTCTAAAATACTAAAAATCACAATTTTTTTTTGGGAAAAATTCGGGAATTATTCGCGAATTTTTAAAATCACACGATTGCTAAAAAAATTTTATGAATAATTTGGGATTAATTCGCAGAACCTTAAATTTGCAATTTTTGTGATGATGCTTATTAACACAATAATATAGCAAAATAAACAAAAATTAAGAGTAAGAAAAATTATGAATTAGTTACTAACGTGGGAAACCTTGGTTTCAAAGGCAGTCAAATGTGGCAATTATGAGCAAGTATAACACCAAATGCTAAATGTATTTTACATCTGATCCATACTCTGTGTTACAGCTGATCCATACTTGTGGGCTTGTTAAGGTCCTAATCAATACTCCCAAAAAGCGTAGGCATTAGTGGAGCGGAAAGTTAATTGATTCAACTTCTCTCAATCTATCTTTGTTGAAAAAGATGAAGATGTTCTAGGGCTTAGTGAAGATCAAGTATAAAAGAAAATGCTAAATGTGTGTACATCTGATCCATACTTCTTTTGCCGCAATGTTATTTTGTTTAGATTAAGCTTCTAGTCCTTCATGTTTTTCCAATGATACTTGTGGGCTTCTCCTAGGAAGGTTTTTTTATTTTTTATTTATCGATTGCTAAAGTTACTGCTAGAAATGCTTTATTTTTAGGTATTTTAGTGGTTGAAAGGTTAATCTATTGAAACTAAGTCACACTTTGGCATTATCTGAAATTGCTGCAAGGTTACCTTTGTCTTCAAGTTTCAACCCAAGATTCTTCCTTCTCAACTTGGATCTCACGTGCTTAAACCATTGACTACTTTGAATCAAACGATGGAGATCGTTTTTGTCCCAATCTTCAACATAATAGATCTTGAGATTGCGGGCCTCTACCTTCAGATGATCAGTTTTTGAGCTGACTATATTAGAGTGTTTTGATCCTAAAGAGAAGGTGATTATTGACAAAAATATTTTTTTCATTTTTAAATTTTTTTTGTGCTTTTAGTGGAAGTATAGATTAGTGTAGAAGGTCAAGTGATGTTATGATTTTATCTACAGCATGAGAATTGACTTGTCACATGTGATCTCTCTGATTATAGGCACTTGTATGCCTCTTGTAAAATCTGTTTGTATTCCAAATTCATCCTTTGATGGATTTGTCTCGTTACACTTCCCTCTTTCGATCAATTAATTAAAATCATAAGGCTCAATAGATCATAAAACTCATATATAACGTGATAATCAAACTACTACAGCAACATGATTTGCCAACCAAGGAGCGCTCCGTCTTAGAATGGATGGTTGCAGACTTACGTGGAAACTTGAAATTATCATATAGGCTTTTAGTATTTAGGAACATGAGAGGGAGAGTGGTGTGAGTCTATTCTAAAGTTATAGTCCTATTGGGACTTTTAGTTGATATTTCAACTAAGAGTTATAAGTAATTAGCATATAAGGTGTAGTTTAAAGGTAGATTGGGCTATTATATAAGGGTATATTGACCATAAAGAGGAGATTTATATATATATATATATATATATATATATATATATTAATCTTCTCTTTATGGTCAATATACCCTTATATAATATATATCAATTGTCTCAAATTGATACAATAAATGCCTGCCAAATATTATTTGATTTAGAAAAAGACATTAAGAAACTCCGTAGTTTTCCAAACACTTGACAGAAAATTTTCCCTATTGTGATATTGTCTAACAGAAGTTAGACAAATATAGAATGCCTGATGGTAGATTGAAAAGTCATACAATTCCTCAATCATATGTGCGAGTTTTGCACGTACCCGGGGGCTTAGTCGGATGCTCTAAGAGGCCTGATACCCCGTTATAAAAAACAATTCCTCAGTCATATAGATTAAGCAAGGCTACTTGACAGATTAGTACATCAAAGAGCAAGACTGAACTAAAATTTTGGAAAAGTAAAGCCGAAAAATAAACGAACCAAAATACAACAAGGAACGCTAAGTTATCTCCGACGGCTTGTAACGCGAATATGAAGTGCCCTGGCTGCCATGGCTCTCAAATTTTCTCTAGCAGAAGGCATAAAACTTATCTGCTCATTGCCTCCCCTAAAAGCTTCTATGAACTCTTCCCTCTGCATCCGAAGAGCCAATGCCGCATCCTTTACTTGACTCAGGGTTCCTCTTCTTCTCATGCTCCTATTGCTGGTTATTGATATGGATCCTGAATTTGCATTTACTACATTATTGCCACCACATTTTGGATTTTGGCGCTTGGCTTCGCGACTACTTGTAGTAGCTGCAACCTTCCTTGCTTCCACCTCTTCCAGAAACAGAAGTTGTATAGTGTTCCACAGCACTGTGTTCACAGTGCAAGACCTCCCATTGCTGCAAATCAACAAATTTTCACATTAAAAAATTATAATAATAGTCCTCATCGCAGTAGTAACAAAGTTCGGATTCGGAAATCTTTTGGTGGGTTTGTCAGTTCGATTTAACTTGGATGAAGTCGGGGGAAAATTCGGGAATTATAAATATATGAACTTATTTCAGGTTAGAAATGACATCTTTAATTATAAACTAAGCCTTTGGTAAATTGTTAGTGCATTCGGGGGAAAATTCAGAAAAAATTGTCAGAATTATAAATATATGAACTTATTTCAGGTTAGAAATGACATCTTTAAATTATAAACTAAGTGTTTATATAATCCGCATGCACTAACCATTGAGCCTTAGGAGTGTTCAATCGATCAATTCAAAGGAGAAATTATATTAAAATAAATCCATCAAAGGATGAACTTGGATGGGTGGGGTTGTAAATGTGTCCCTATATTCCCACTCTGTTGGTCAAAGCTACCAAACTACTTCATACGACTACTTTCAATAGTGTATTTTATTTATATTAGATCACTTCTCAACATGTATTTTGTGCTGGATCTGAACTGGGTTTAGCAAACTATGTTAATTAGCTCAGGATCCACATGGAGACCTCTGATTTCTAAAAGTTTGCCAAGAAGGGTTCTCGGAGCCAACCAAAATGAGTTGACTTAGCATGATAAGGACCACTTCGATTATGGTTAATTTTTTATTTGTTGACATGGCATTGTACACTTTTTTAATTTACAATGGTGTTAAAGCTTACCACTGAATCGAGTTTTGAATTTTGGGTTTGTCAATTGCATGAAAAATCAGCAATACTAAAATTACTGAAAGATTCCTTCTAAGAGATCATAATTCACATTCAGTTGGAAAAAGTAACCCTTGCAAATCAATAACTGTAATTTCAAACTAGCAAAATGAAAATGACCTGCCTTCCCTTTACTTTAGTGAGCCGATTCAATGTTCAAAAACTTGTTGATCTAATCAAAACTTGTCCAAGTCTTTGGTGTGACCGGGCTCAGAGTACTAAGTCCAGACTCAAATCAATTTTCTTTTCTATGGATATCAGACTTTATATATAATAAAAAAAATCATAATTATTAAAGAGAAGAGAACATTTCTAAGGGGTAAGTCTTTACGTAAAGGGAAGGTAGGTCACACCAAACACTTGATTCGAGAAGGAATAAATACCCATTTTCGATTTAATTGATTTTTTCAGATTATAGTTATTTGTATGTTTTTATTTTTTTTCTTCATGTTCTATAGTTCACAATATAAGTTATATTTTTGAATTTTTTATTATATTTTTTGATAATTTTAAATTATACATAATGAAGACATATGAAACATAGTAATAAGTGTATGTTTTTTTTTGTCTATATTAAATTATAAAATATAGTAACGAACACTTGAAATATTATATATTTTTTTATATTCAAATCACCCGAATAATGCCTAAAAACCAAGTTTAATCATTTAAAGGTCCTAATATACACGTGCATTTGCACGTGCCTTTTTACTAGTCTATGCTAAGTAGGTATATGTTGTTTTCAATATCAGTCATGTATCCTCATTCTCTCTTTAACAATTCTGTTTGCGTAACTCGTATGATCTCTTAGATTCTCTTATGTGCTTCGATTTTGCAAGTTACAGTTGTTGTAGGCTACAACATATTATCACCAATTGTCATCCTGCACCTTTTTGAATTTGGAGATGGAGAAAATGGAATAATCTTCGTCAATAATGTTTGAATTACTATCTTTGGTGTAATAATGTAAAAATATGACATTGTATGTTAATAATTCTTCACCGCTTTTCAGGATCTCCTGTGATGCAATATGAAGAAGATGAGTTACTTCCTCGGTGACTTATCCACCCAAGAGAGGGAAGGCATCAAATGCACAACATTCTCACATCTCCTTGTATTGTTTAGAGTTCCTATTTGTCCCAATTTAATTTTTTGGATTATTGAAAACATTGAAATTGAGAGCGGGGTCTTAGTAGTCGGGGATAGGAGAATAAGATTCGAAGAATTTGAGATTAAATTAATTATAGGACTAAAACTTGAGGGTTGGAGTGGTGGTGATCAACCAAATTCAAATACAAATGACCTCGAGATAAAGACGTTCATTATTAGACACTTTGCGAAAGCATTCGATATTGGTAGAGACGAAATCCTGGCGGTACTTTCTAAGTTAGATTCGACAACAGAGTCAAGATTTTATACGATTGTCGCTTTTGTACTTTATTGCGTGCTTTTTACTTCCCATCCATGACAAGAAAGTTGATATTATTTATGTTGAAATGGTTTGAGACATTCAAAAATTTAATAAATTTGCATAGGGGAAGTTAGTGTATGTAATAGCCCGAAAAATCACACAAACTATGACCTCGGGATCCGTGCCCGATCGGTCATAGGTTTGACCAAATGGAAGCCCAACAGTCAGTATGTAGTGTGATGAACGGATGAGATGTGAAAAATAGAATGCCTATGTGATGTGTGTTGTAAATGTGAAGTCGCATACACCTACCGCGGTGTATGTGCTCAACACACAAGAGAGAAAAAGGGGATAAAAGGGTTTAATAACCCTAGATGTGTATTGTTGGTTGTTGAAGGAGAGTAAAGAAGAGAGAGAGAGAGAAAAGTAAGAGAGGAGTTATTGCAACCGATTGGAGGGGGGGGATTCAAGAGATAAAAGCCGGATTCAACGCGACTTGGATCCGTTAGAAACCAAAGCTGGAACCCTAGCCTTCCAACCCTAGATTTGAAATCAACTTAAGATCTATTCAAGGTAAAATTTTTGTAAATAAGGTGCATAGATTATAGGGGTTAAGTTGCAGTAAAATGTGGGTTAAATCATAGGATAATGGCTTAGAAAAAGAGAAGAAAAGTGTGGAAAAAAGATTGGGAAGAACAAATCGAAGGGATCGAATCGACAATTTCGATTAATCGAAATTGGGTTTCGATTAATCGAATTGGCAGAAGTTGAAGAGTCGAGGACCCGATTTCGACTAATTGAATTTGGATTTCGATTAATCGACTTTGATTTCGATTAATCGATTTGGGAATCGATTAATCGGCCGAGAACCTCCAGTGGACCCGGGGTTGGAGGAAATAACAGGAAAATCGACTAATCGAAATGGGATTTGATTAATCGATTTAGTTTCGATTAATCGATTTGGAATCGATTAATCAACTTGTGAAACTTCGACTATTCGAACTAAGAGTCGCTGCGAAAGAAGGATTTCGATTAATCGAAATTGGATTCGATTAATCGAATGAAAACTCATCGTCATTGACGGTGAATTTACTTCTTGAAGAAGAATTTCGATTAATCGAAATTGGATTCGATTAATCGAATGACAATTATTGCTCGAATCGAGAATGAACTTTGCGAAAGGAAAATTTCGATTAATCGAAATTGCTTGATTAATCGATATTGACTTTTCGATTAATCGATTTTGGAAATCGATTAATCGAATCGAATTCGATTAATCGATTTTGGAGTTCGATTAATCGATCAGTAAACTATGTTGACTTTTGGTTTGACTTTAAGATTCTTGGGGATCTTATACCTTCTTTATGGCATCCTTTGTGATGTGTTTCACCGTGATGTGGTACCATAGGTGATACGTGTGGGTGGTGCACAAGGAGTCACGTGGGACCTTGATGCATTGATCAAGTGAAGACTTGAGGTAGGGAACACCACATGTACTTTATTTTACAAGAGCATGTATGTAGTGATATCAATTCAATTCAAATGTTTTACTACTCAATGATTATGAAAAAGCGTGTGTGACATTCAGAGAGAACTTAAATGAACCATCCCGTGGGATGATGAAGTGAAGAAATAAAGGCATCATCGGTGTGATGCAAGTGAATGGATACATCCGTGGATGTATCCATGATTGAATCATTCTTGATGAGGCCTACCTGATATAAGATAGCACACTTACACGGTGAATAACTATATGTAAGGCACCGATATTTTTGTTATTTGAGGTTTGATAGGTTACCCCACCGACGTGGCGGGATAACCACGACTGACGCCGCAGGATATCCGTGACCGTTACGGCGGATAATCCGTGAGGCGATGCGAGGCTTATCCGTCTGAGTAAGCACACCGTGGGTGTTGATGAGATGTGAAACCCGCCACCAATCCCAGGGAAAGGGCTTGGGTACTATTGGTATTCATGAATACATTTAAAACTGTCTATATAGATGACGATGATGGGTATCTCGTCGGGGCTCGATGCTATATTGCTCGGGGATTACTTAAGTTGAAGTTTAAGTTTTGCTTTAGGCCTTCTCAACATCATTCATGATTAACTAAAAGACATGAGTAATCTGTCAGTAATTGAAGTGTTCTTATCTGTTTTTCATCAATACATGCTTAGACACATCATGCATGCTTATCATAGAATACATGTGGGTTATATTTTATATGTTCAATTGTGTTCGTTTCCCTATTGAGCTAGGATGTAGCTCACCCTATAGACTATCGTCGCAGTCCATCACTAGCACGAGGCTTCAGGAGACGAACCACCCCGGTGAGTGGGACCTTGCGGCCCGGGGAGTTAGAGCCACCTCGGAGGACTTCTTCTAGAGGACTCTGGCATGCGAGGAGTTTTAGTTGGAGATTGTACGGCTTGGTATGTCAAGCCTGGTTTTTTTTTGATTAAACCTTGTGTATATGGATATCAGTGTATTCTTTTGGGCGAACCATCCATGATGATGGTTATCATCGATGGTTCGGATCGGTTCTCCCTTCATGCAGAGGCATGAGGGTAGAACTGTCTTTTGAGAAGTATTTCTATGTAGATTTAAATTCCGCAAGTTGTTCTTATTTATTTTATGCTTGATATACCAGTGTTCCGTGCATAGTTGAGGGGCACGGTCAAGATGATCGTGCTGATGGCATGGGTTTCGGGGTGACGAAATCCGGGCTGTCACAGTGTATGACTTTTTAATGGAGTCTTTGAATAAATGTGCTTTGAACTATAAGTCAACGAAGACTCACACTGCTGTCGAAGGGTGCGCATTTGCGCTCCTGGTAGCTTCCTCGTGACTAGTTTTCCATCCAATTCAAATGGTTTAAATTCAATATTGTAAAAAGAGCATAATATTGTTCGTGACCTCATCGCAGATATGGGCTTATGAGGATTTCCCAAACTTAGCTTCGCCGCAAACTACAATGGTTGTCCCAAGATACTTAAGGTATCCAAAGATTCAAAGGCAAAATCGCCCTTTTTATGAGGCTACTTTTATAAATCCCAAGGTATGAGGCGTAGTTCTCGTCATGTTACATTTATTGTTTACATGATGCGCTAAAAGCTGATGATAATATTTGTAGATCATTTTCAATATCTCTTCCACGTCACATGGGAAAGAAGATTACAATATGCGATCGAGTGTGGGCCAAAAGTCCAGTAGTAAATCTAATTCTTGTGAGGCTCTAAGAGAACACGTTAAAATGATAGAACTTGAAGTTGCAAACCTTAAAGTAAAAGCATTGATTTTTCTAGTCTAACGAGTTTCAATATATTTTACCTAGAATAAATCTCCAACTTCTCTAATCTTATTTTATTAATTCTCTAATTTTATTTTATCGATTTGTACTCAATAAGGACAAGAAAGAGGGGCATCACATGCCTAAGAATATGCCACCGAAGAGCACATCAATGAAAGTGAGAGAAGAAATAGTGCATTCCCCTAAGGAGTCTTGTTACAAAAGTCATAATTGTACAACGAAAAATGAAGGAATGGAAGCTCATGAAGAGGGAAAACATCCGATTATTCATTTAGATGAGCTTTTAAGAGAGAAGGTTTTGGAAGAAGCTATCAAAATAGATTCAAAGGTGACAATATTGAAATCTAATTAATAAGTGAATCTCCATCCTGCTTTCTGACAATTTAATTTTATTTTATATAGGTGACAAATATTATTGGTAAGCCACAGAGAAAGAAATATCCTTCGACGCCCTTGAAGTCGCCGTACACGAGTGATATTAGGGTAAAGCGAAAAACTAAAAACGAGATTGAGCCATGCGAAGGGAAGAATATGACTGATAAGGTAATTTGTAACATTATTTTAATGTATTATATGAGTATAATAAAATGTCATCAATTTCTTATTTGTTTAACGATTTAAGTAGGTGCATGTAGAGGAGAGTAATTCAGCGGATGACGACGAGGTATTATTCATCATCCCAAAAATTACATATTAAAATGCGCCTGATTTGGTAATACTCACAATTATAAATTTGATGTTTAGGATCCCAGGGAAAAGATTTTTGGTGAAAATCTTGATAAGCTAATGACTTATTTGAAGCGTCCTTACCCTTCGTCAAAGAAACATAAAAAGTACGGTATTGGAAAACCCGTTGACCTGGTAATAGCAAACCCTTCACCCTGTATTGACATTCATAGTTATTCTTGCTTAAGGACTACATATGAGGTAGGAATACGAAGTTGATTTTGGCTTAATGCCTTTGTCTATTGATTAGGCTTGCGATCAAGTTAATCACCCACTCTCAGAGGAAGACAACAAATTGGTGGACTCGCATTGGGAAGATCCAGACAATAGGTATGCGAATTCTTTTATCCACTTTACATTTAAATTTATCGCATATATTTTTGTAACTTAAATACCCTTATTTTGTCGGGATATATATCGAAGGAAAAAGATAAATGTAGATGGAGTACATAATTTCTTCCTTGATCAGTTGCAGTCGCTTAAACCGCCAAACTGGGTAGATGGAGTGGTAATGTGCTCTAAAATTCAATTCGTTACCTTAAATATTTATCACTCGGTTAAACAATTTTGATACCATCTTAATCTATATGGGCATAGGCGATGACAACATATTTTCATTTGTTAATGAAATAAGAGGACCGGAATGCAAATGTGTTTCCTAGATATCATTTCTTCCCTGTGCATTATTTGGCAAGTCTAAAATCGAGTTCCATTATTTGTACTTGGCAATACGAGTCATGATTTTTATATGTTTCTTATATATTTTATTGTTGATACATGGTAGGAATTGTTGACGCAATTATCGAACGCCTGCAGTAAGTGGAGAGAAAATAGAAAATACAAAAAGTGACCATCTCGTCCTCGTCGAAAGAAATACTTTGACCATCTCTGGAGACATTATCTAATTCATAATTTGATAATTCTGCCCTGCGATGAACAATCATTAAAGTGATATCAAGTTTAATCTGATATATACTTTAGGGAATAAAATTAGAGAATACATTTCTCAATCATCATTTCAATTTGAACTTGAATAACTTTAATAAATTACAAACCTACATCAAATTGGTGTTTATCGTAAAACTAAAGAACACATGTGTCCACTAGTACAGACACATCTCGGGATTGTAAATTTTGTCCATTTTTCACTAACCTGTCAACTGGATGATTCGTATCATAACTACTATAGTCAGAGTTTATTGATGCAAATCTAGGGCGATTTACCTCCTGTAAACATCATTCTCGTTGTTAGTACCATTGCCATATCAATTCCCTACGATTTTGAGTATAAGCCTAATTGCTATTATGATGTATGAATAAGTAGAATGATTATGTGTTTATCATAGTTTTTACATCACCTGTCAACTGGGTGATTCGTACCATAGCTACTGTAGCTAGAGTTTATTGGTGCAAATCTAGGGCGGTTTACCCTCCTGCAAACATCATTTTCGTTGTTAGTACCATTGCTATATCAATTCCCTACGATTTTGAGTATACGCCCATTAGCTATTATGATATATGAATAAGTAGAATGATTGTGTGTTTATCATAGTTTTTACATCACCTGTTAATTGGATGATTCGTATCATAGCTACTGTAGTCAAAGTTTATTGGTGCAAATCTAGGGCGATTTATCCCCTTGAAAACATCATTCTCATAGTTAGTACTATTGCCATATCAATTCCCTACAATTTTTAGTATAGGCCCTATCAAAGATAGTACAGACACAATCAACAATAATAGATTCATACCTATTACCGATACTGACGCACTCCTTCGGTTTATAATCTACTTTTGATGAACTACCTTTGTGGTTTACACCACGGCCGAATTAGAGGTCAATTACAGGTTTATTTATATATATGATAATATATTCATATTCCTTTCCAAAACTAGTAAACATCTCCTTAAGATTTCCTTCATCGACTAAGTTGAAGACTAGTGACGACTTAGCTACACTGTAATATGAATATTTGAGGGTTATAAGAGACTTATCGCCCATCCAATTGCTCATGACACACGTCTCTTGCAAGAATTTCCGAAACGAGATATCCCTTCTCATAGATTTTTTTCTTTGTTTCCCCTCGTGATAGTTCGCCACATCTTGATCAATAGTTAGTGTCCCGTCATAACGAAAAATGACCGATACTGTATCAGTTTCCATCCTTTATATTGTACCTACATATTACATGTCACAAATAAAGAAGCTCATATATTAAATATATCGATAAATGAGGTTACTCATTAACTATGTCCTAACATAAGTTAACTACTTTAGTGTCGTGCAATTTACCAAATATTTTTTCTTTTTGTCTAACGGATATCATTTTACGTCCAATTGAGGTGGAAATCAATTGTGAAAAAATTAGTTGTCAACCATAGAGCATGGGATGAAGATTTGAGCAGTAATCAGAGTCTTGAGGACGGACTACTGATGACTGAAAAGAAGACTGCATCTGAACCTGTAAGTTATTAATTAAATGAAAACCATCTTACAGCCATAGTTTTACTATCGACATCATCAAAATAAGCGTTGAATTCTATGCACTTTGCACTTTCAGACTTTAGGTTTTGAATGTAGCTGCATCTAAGTACTTTATTTTACTAATTTTGATTTTGGTTTTTGTTCAGCTAATAAGAAAATTTTATTTTATATAGAACATGGATTATTTGAATTAGTGCATATCTTAGAGGATTATCTCACTTTTTCAAGTAGAAATTTAGAGTGATTTATATTTTTCAGCCGATATTTAGTGTGTTCACCAATTTTCGAGAATAGTTGTTTCTCTGTTTAGTTTGAACCTAAAATCTTCCTTTCTTCTGCAGTGTCAGGGTAATCTATGTGTTAATTCTGTTACTAATAAGAAGACAAGTAGCAGTCTCGAAATCGATGAAAGGAAACGTATGTTTGGTTCCCTTAATTATTTCCTGTGAATTTTTTATAGAGAGATTATTCTTCTCCTCAGCTTTAGTAATTCGCCTAACATGTCAAACTTCTTTTATAGGCGAAGTTTCCCTGTTGAGCAGCCAACTATCTTCTGAAAAATGTGACCGTGCAAGCATATTGCTAAGCTGATTTTCAGATATTATCATTAAATCTCAAGAATAGATACTTGGAGTGGCGAGGAAGAATTTGGAGAAACAAAAGCAATTCAACTTAGAGACGAAGGGAGGTAAGAACCCATTATGTTATTTCAATTTGAACCTAGTTTCTATATCTGCTCTCTTTATTATGAATAATAGTGAAAACTCGACTTCAGAAAATGACCACTTGGTTCAAAATAAGATGGAGGTGCTTAAAGACAAAATTTTAGCAGCAAGAAAGCGGAACAGAAAGCATGAGAGAGAAGCTTCACGCCTTGTGATTAACAAGGTATAATATTAGGCCATAACTATTCATCTTAGAGAAAAATTCCCACAAGTTGTGAACTAATTTTTTTTTCTTATTCTAGTACTGTTTCAATTGCAGATTGAAAAAACAGTTGACATATATGACTGCTCCAAATGTCGCCATTTGGAGCACTATGTTCTACGCCTAGTGATGAGACCATGAGCTCTTTCACTTCTCAGTGTAATTTTAGATTGAGTGAAATTTTTGGAAGGGAACTATTGGAACGGCTCGGTTTGTATTTGCAAATGGAAGAAGACGAGGAGGAGGATAGAGAAGAGGGTGAAATATTATAATAATTTCAAGTTTTATTAGATTTTTTATTTTCATATTTGTTCCAAAAATATAATTGTACAGTTACAAGAAGAAAGTTAAATTGTATCCTACAATACATAGAATGAACCATTTTGGCACTATTGATTTAACTTGTAGAAATAAGATTTTTTGGCACTTTTTGCAGAATTCTAATGTTTTTCTCTTTTTTCTTGGCAAATACAAAACTTTATTGAGGAAGATATTTATAGAAAATGGTCGTTAATGCACAATCATTAGAACAACAACTAATGAAGGAAGCACCTATAAAACCCTATTTAAGTCATAAGAGAACCTAAATTTTAGGAGAACCTAAATCAACTGACCTTTGGGAATTAGAATAACTACTCCGACCTTCAACCATGTTTAGAAACGTTGCTGGGCACTAATGATTGAAAACTGAGTGCTGATACGAAGAGTTTTACATGTACGCCTAAAGACAATTCCATTAAGTGGGAATTACACCAAAGAGGCATAAGGGAAAAATGCTGCTAAATAAATTGGTTGCATATCTCACAACAGTAAAACAAAGATGAACCAAACTAGAAAAAAGGTTAGCATATGTATGTGATTTCATATCGCACAATGCTTCTAGTTGTTGAAACTCCTAGCAGTTTGAGCCCTGCCACATATATCTAGCTTGGTAAACTTGATCAAGAATGTGTAAGACCATACAACATCACCTCTCAATTGCCGAAGTCTTGCCTCATCGTTTTAGAAAGACATGGTGGCCTCTCTACCATATTCTCGTCCTAGAAATTATTTCCCATATAAGATATTCTTAGGTGACAGACCTACTTAACAGAAGTGGCCATCAGGTCATCAATTTTATGCGTGTGACACTGTTTTAGATCGATTTCAACCCCTAGACTGCATGGAAAGAAAACATTTTTACCTTGTTAAGAGCCTAAAAGTTTCAATAATTGAGCAGCTACCATGTGACTATGCAAACCTGTTGTTCATTTCTTTGGCACTTGTATGCTCTTACAGCTAAGAGTCTGAAAAATGTACTTTCATTATTACTGCAATGCGTTCTTTCTTCAATTGGGAGTGGGTTATTGCAGCAAGGTGTTAGATATGGAGGTTTTTTTTTTGAATTATTTATTATGGGTGTTGCATGTGCAATTGGAACGTAGTAAATAATAGCAGATAGTTCCTACTTGAATTTGTGGGTTTAAAGGCTGTGCAAACACTTTCTAATGTTCTTGTGATTGTTGAATGAGATTTTAGAGGCCTTATCCAATGGGATAGGGAAATAGGGAAGTTTACGTGGCAATTAATGGACATCTTTGAGCAGATTGATGAGGTACAGATTATGAGTATTTTTTTATTTGTTCCTAATTTCATATTCCTCATGAGACAAATACCCCTACTGATAACCGTTGTTAAGACACATTGTGTTTGAGCTCCCTTCTTCAAGAACTGATCAGATCTTATTTAGCAAAACTTCTATTTTAGCTTTTTTGGTCAACTCTATCACTCTTTAAAAAACCTAAAAAATTCACTCAATTTTTGTTGAAAATGGCCAACTTTTATGGAAAAATAAGCCGAGTCGGTTGGTAAAAATGGTTTTCTGATGCAATCGTGGAGCTGAATCTAGTATAGACAATAGACCTGTGGACCACATGGCACCACGTGGTGCCAAATGGTGCCACACATACAGATTTTATGTCTGGTGACGACCCTAATTCTCATTGAGGTAACAACATGAGGGTTACCTATAAAAAATAAATAACAAAAAATATAATTGAATAGAAATAGGTGGAGACTATGACTGAGAGTAGCTGAAAGAGAGAAGGAATGAGGAACCAAAAGTTGTGTATCTTCTAACTGCCAAAGCCAAAGTCTTTGAAAATTCAAATATCTTTACAAGTACAAAAAGTTATTTTATAGTTGGTATTAGGTAAAAGGCGATCCACCAACGGAGTTCTCCAATTGCTATTTAGGGATTCTATAGTCAGCATTTCCATGTGGCTTATTTGTTAGAAAAATAGAGCAATCATTAAATTTATTGAGTTAATAATCAAGGAAGAGTAAGCAACCACAAAAAACCACTAACTTACAGAGGTATGGCATTAATTTAAAATAACAACCAAAAATATCAGTTAATTTTATCAAAGGGCATTGTGGGTGTTAAGCCTGGTGATAACGAGTAGGTATAAAAGCTATAAACTCCATCTCACATTAAAGCTATACAAATGCGTTGAGAAATTTGGAATCTCTCTTAGGAAGGAAAAGAACCAAATCCTCATATTTCTTTTAAGCATTTTATCAAACACTTGACACGCAACTTTAAAATAATATATATTACTAATAAAACTATAAGAAAAATCTAAAACCAATTACTAAAAGCCAAACCATTAAATCCAATTAGTCGGATGAAACATCTCAAATGTTGTTGAAACAATGAAATAGATTGATTCATAGTTAAGCAAGAAGAACAAGCACCAAATGTCGAAGCAAAAAAAATGCCTAGAAAAAAAGGACATCCAATAAGAACATTGAAATAATTCAAATAACATCAAAGTGAAAAAGAACAAACTAGTTGTTTTGCAGAACTTCGATTTAATCTCCCAGCGAAAAAAATATTTGCAATCTAGGGTTTCAAAATCAATTTGAAGATGAGAGATTGCCTGATGATCTAGAGTTTTGAAAACGAGTTGGGAATGAGAGATCATCTGATGATGCCAATGGTGGACGTGGTGGATGATCAACCAATGGTGGAGGAGGGAGATGAAAACTCATCTCTTAAAATCCCTATGATAAGATTAAAATCTGAGAGATGAAAACCCATCTCTTAAAATCCCATTAAAATCACCCTAACCATCCCATAAAGCCAAAACAACAACCAAATCAAGAACAAAACAGGGAAAAGAGAAACACCAACCCCTTTGATACAATTAAAAAAAATTGAAAAATACCCAAAACCAATGCATCATATAAAACCCAGATCAAATATATATATACCTGCTGAATAATGGAATGCCTAGATGATGGAGAAGAAGCTGCACAGTTGTTCTCTGAGACCCTTGGAGACAGATCTAACTCCTTCAATTATATCAGACCTTCTTCTTCAGGAACCAACCCTAGGCAGAGAAGGGAGCTGTGCCGAAGAAGAGACGGTGAGAGCTGCGCAAGAAAATCGAAGCCAAAAGAACCCGCCATAAGCTTCCGAAATGCCCTTTATAGAAGGGTATTTCAATAAACTACTATGGATGTAATTCGTTCCACGTGATACCATTTGAGCGATCTCACGGATATCCGAAGTTCTGAAAATACCAAATGCCCGATCCGCTAAAACGTTTGAAGCCTATATATAGAGCTAAAACGTTTCATTTTCAGGGTCGTTTTTCTAAAGTCCCCTAAAATCTACTCTGATAAAGAACAAACAGAGAGTTGCTTCTGCTCTTATAAGAGCGAACCCACTAACCCAACCACAGCCTTAGAGAATTGGCATAATTTCTTTGATAACAAATACCAGCTCGACCCACTAACCCAAACACAGCCTTAGAGAATTGGCATAATGTTTTTGATAATAAATACCTACTCGAGAACACTGCTTATTCCAATAGTTCGATACGGGGGAAGGGAATATTATGGGGAAAACATCCTTTTTTGGAAGGATAAGTGGTTGGCAGATAATCCCGCTTTGCTATCAGATTCCCACACTTGTTCAATGTTTTGGAATCACCTCTTGCTACTTTTGCCGATACAATATGGATGACGGAAATTGACACATTCCTATGAAGAGACTTTATAATACTGAAATGGAAGTGCTTTCTACTGTTTTTGGCATCCTTGAAAAGTTAAACTTAGGTGACAGTGGTGAAGACGGGCGGACAACAAATTCAGCAAGTACACAATGAAGTCAGGTTTTAACCAAATTTTCAAGCCGTTTCAGAGAGTTGATTGGGCTCATATGTGGAAACTAAAATTTCCTTCAAGAATTAGTATCTTTATCTAGACCATGAACAGGAATAGGGTGTACCGACCATCGAAGATCTGAAGTACAGAGGTCTTCCTATTGATGAGAAGTGCTATTTTTACGACGAAGCTAAAACTGTCTCTTATTTGTTATGCATTGCAAAAGAGCTTAGTCGATTTGGGATAAATTCCTTTCGATCTTCAACGTATGAAGATGTTTTCCGCTACAAAACTTATAAAGGGAGAGACAAGGCTATGATTTAGTCGATGTGGGACTAAACTTCAACAACAACCTTGGGTAATATGGCCTCCACTACTCATAGCCAATTGATTTTGAGTTGAATGCACAAATTTATCAATTGTGACCTCTTTTGACTTGTTACTAAGCTTTAGGTGTCCTAATTTATATTAGTGGATTCTCATCCATCCAAAATTATATTGACCACAAAAAATTATCGAAAATCTTCAAATAAACTTTTTTATAATATTTATTTTCATAACAAATTTTTTTTAATAGGCATAACTTAGGAGGTTTTATGCAATTTTAGCATAACATAGGAGGGTATTTACAAAAAACCTTTGATTTTTTAAACTAAATCTTATAATTTTAGCCTATTTTTAGGCTCCCCTCTATCTATTTAAGTGCTCTATAGACTTATTTTAGGAGAGATTTCTTTCACAAGGGGCTCCACTATGTTGTAGAGTTACATACTCACATATATGGTGTATAGACTCTAGTATAATTAATTTAAAAAAGGAGCCATTACTTACACATGCTTTTTAAGTGATTGCATCGAGGTTAAAGAAAGACTTTATATTTTAGGGACATGTGACATGTAAAAACCAATCTAGGCTGTCTATTTAAAGTTCATGATCTACAAATCCTTAGTGGAAAAAATTAGAGCAAAATACGATATTTATCATATGATATATTGTTGTCCCTAAAATACGAAGTCTTTTTTTTATCCTTGGTGCATCACTTAAAAAATGAGTGCAAGTGATGGATCCCTTAAAAAAATTAAGAAATTTATTACACATAACAAGGTTTGAAATTAGAACCTAACTTTCACAAAGCACTAAGTTTACCACTAGAGCAGTTCATTAAGATATGTAAAGAATAAAAAAAAGCTTAATACATATATAATTTTACAAAGGCATCAAAATTATTAAATGAAAAAAAGTCGGGTCTTCCCGTTCATCATCGGATATGTTCAACAACTTCGATGGCCTCACGGGCTCCCTGCAACGTACTGTCACATTATCCTACTCTTTGGAGGATGATACTACCTTGTAGTCATTCTTCAAGGGAATTTTGAATTACGTCAATTTTGTTGGAACGGCCTAATCGATATGTATATGATTTTTTATTTATTTTATATCTAGTTTCGTTTATAGATATATATATGTTTTTGCGTTTGCTTAAAAAAAAATTTATACAAAATTTTAACATTAATTGATTAATTAATGTTTGGTACCAAACTGCTATATTCCTATCCCCATCGTTTGGACATTGTGGCTTTGGAGGAACAAAAACAAGATGCAACAATCTCTTGAACAACATTGCCGAATTGTAGGGGGCCTTGGGTTGTTGTTGTATATTTTTTTTAAATTTAGAAATAAAATAAAATATAAAATTCTATTTTGGCTTTCTTGGGAGGTGAAGTCTTGCCTTCCCTTCCTGAGGAGGTTTTCACCCGATTAAAAAGGGTGTTGGTTTTTTCTTGCTGCCTTAGAGGTTTCCCCTGTCACTCATGGACTCAACAAGTTCATATAGGTTAAACTTTATATGGTATTCAACTTGTTTTAATACTTATGAAAGTGAGAACTGTGAAAGTCAGTGTAGAATTATGGCAATCAAAATAAAGCAAAACGAGGGCAAACACAAGATTTACGTGATTTTACAATTCGCGTACATCCACAAGTGATGTTGAGTTCCTCTCACTAAATCTGTGAAACGATGGTTACAAAATTCTCAAACGTCAGCTCTCTCAATCAAAAATTGAGTTTCCTTCATATGGAACTTTATATCTAATACAAAGCGTAACTGCCCATATTAAAAATACCAAAATATCCTTAGTAACTCTAGAAAAAGCTCAACTCGCTCAATTATGGTTGGGTGTACAGTCTAGCCTATTGATTAGTAACACTAACAAAATTCAAAGCACAACCTCAACAGTAAAAATTCCATTATTTCCAAAGATTTTAAAACTAGTTGAAACCCACATTTAGGCCCTGTTTGATAGAGCGAGTTCTACCAAAAACTCTGTAAAATTTTAGTTTTTTACAAAAATCAAAACTTTTCACTGTTTGGCAATGGCGTGGGACCCACAAATTAGAGTTTAAAAAAAAAAAAACTCGGATAAAAGATTTAGCCAAAATTTGGCTGAAAATCTTTTCCGCCCACGACTTGGGTTAAAAGATCAACCTTCTTCTCATCTCCATTTTGGCCTAAATCTCTTTGGTTTTCTGCGTTTTTTTTTTTTTTCAGTTGGGTGCTAATTTGCCTGTATCGGTTTTTTGAGGTATTTATCTGTTTTTTCTGTTAGATTTTTGAGGTTCTGTTTAATTTTGAAGAACCCAATTGGGTAATCTTGTGTTTTTTGGTTGTTGATTTTATCTTTTTTTTTTTAGAACCATTTTCAGTTTATGGGTTTTGAAAATTTTCAGGTTATTTTAAATATAATTTTTTGATTAGAGGAGAAACATAGATGCAAAAATATTGGCTTTTTTTTTTGGATTTTTCCAAGGTTTTGTTCTTCAAGATTTAAGTCTTTGTTGATTCAAAATTAGGGTCCTTTATTCTTAAATTTCTTTTATTTTTGGTGATTTCTATGTGTGTTTTGGCTCGAGAATTTGGTGTTCAACCCTTGATTTAATAACCTAAATTTTTAGATCTTTCATCTCGTATAGTTTTTCTAATGATCTCAATGGTATTTGGCTTAATACGTTACAAAACCCATCTCTAGCATATATGAACTTCAGTAGTTTCCTATGCAGACTTCGATTATGTCTTCTCCAATCGTTCTCAATTGTCTTCCTCTATTGGTTTTATGTGTTTCCTTGAATTGGGTTTCTCAAATTAATTTGTTTAGACCCTTCTGAAACCAATTTTTCATTAATTTTATACAGGCTATTTCCAAACTTCCTGCATAGAAGATAAAAGAATGTCTTCTTCCCCATCATTAGCCCCAAACTCCGGATCTGAATCTGATCCTCGATGTTATGAATTATGGGTTTGGTTTAGTAATTTGTTATGTATTTTGTTGTTTATATATATATATATATATATATATATATATATATATATATATATATATATATATATATATTTTGTGAAACCACGAAAGCCATAACTTTCATTAAGATAATGAAATTTACTATGGATTAGGTGACTTTAAATGGAGTTTGTGTATTCTAATCAGTTTAGGAAGTGAATGTCTTCGCGAGTAAGGGATGGCTGACCAACGGTTTGTGATAATTTTAATGGTAGATTTTAGCCGTCGGAAAAAGCCATGCAATTTACAGTAAATCTTGCATGTGGCATTCGATCAGATGATAAAAACTATACAACGGGTCAATCTATTGTGGATTTTAAAGATAATCAAATTTTACGAATGCTAGTAGTCAAACGATTGACAAAAAAAAATTACAATCTTTGGATTTAAAAAAAAAAAAACTTGCAAGAGGTTTTACCAAACAAGGCCTTAATGCATATGATTGGGCAGATCCACCATTGCTCAACTATACTAATAAGACTTATAAAGTGAATTTTTTCTTTTATTTTTCTTAATAACATATGGTGTCCCAAGCTTGCCATTGGATTAATTCCCCGAGTGTAATCGCCCGAAAAATTATAAACGATGGACAACTTTTTGTAGACAATTTATTTTGCAGGCAGCTTATGTGGCACGACGTGATTGAGAATGCTTGGACCCCACTAAGTGTGCAGCCAGTCACATGGTGCATCACATAAAATGCCTTCTTAATTATCTTTCAAAAATTGTCCATTGTATAGCCAAAACGCCTCTACATGCCATGAGTATTTACAATTTACACACCTTATCTGGCACTCATTTATTAAATGATCCAGGTTGGTGTTGCTTAAACTTCCAACAGCTTACCGAGATTTTAAAAAAAAATGAAAAAAAAAAAAAACCAACAATGATCTGAGGCGTTGCATGTTCCGGAGACAAAAGTCCTCATCATACCAAAAAGAGTAACCAGAAAAAGTCGTACAATAATTTGTAACAGAGACATTAGTGTTTAGTTTTATTAACATTTTGTTGGTCAGGAGTATTATCTGGTCGGTAGCTCTAAGGCCCCGTGAGATTACTTGGGGTATGTAAAAGTTGACCTGAACACTTCAGAATATAAAAAAATAACAAAAAAAATGAACATTTTGCTTGAGTTTGATGGGTGAGATCAAAACTTTGACTAAAATATTTGTGGCACATGGCTCGAGAACCAAATATGTCTTTCTCTTTGGCCACTTGTGTCTTCAACTTTAGTGGCAAAGTTATCGCAGTCACTACTCACTAGTACTTGTGTATATTTTTGACCTTCTAATCTAATATGAAAAAACTCATGCTTTGATGCGGGTCATGGGTACTGATAATAGGGTCAATGATTTATATATTAAAAAAAAATAAAAATTAAATTAAAGTTGGTCCAATATGGCTATGATCAGGTCCAACTGGAGACCATACTTTCATGTTCAACCATATTTGCAGCCATTTGATACGACGGAATCTAATCTTTGTGACAGCCAAGGAGAGAAGTGAGATGCGTATTTCTCTGTCTTTTGTATTTTCTTTCGTAGTTCAAAGTATGGTTAAGTAATGGCGGTTATGAATCCTTGCCATTATGTAAGTGTTATAAACCACTAATTGTTCATGGGGCAATGATCAAGTCCAATTAGTTTGAATTAGATTTAGAGTTCAATTACATCTGCAGCTCTTGGAAATTGGAAAATTTTGACTGCACGTCATCCTATGAAAAGTGAAAATTATGAAAGTCAGGTTCTCCCATATTCAATGGCTGTAGATGTGATAGAACTCAAAATCCCATTCAACCTGATTGGACCTAACTATTGCCCTTGTTCATGGTATTAGCTTGAAATGTAAATTGATCATACGAATTAATATCATCAAATACTGGCTGATATATATTGGAATACAAGTTTTTGCAACCGAAGATTCTTGCGACAACTAATGATTCCACCGTACACTCTATTGACTGCCTTGAATCAGATGTTAGATGTATTTTTCGTTCCATTCTTTCACCCATTAGATATTGTGATCATGGCCACATATCAGACGGTCAGATTTTGTTTCCATGTGG
The DNA here is from genome assembly GCA_021018995.1 of Chloranthus sessilifolius. NCBI lineage: Eukaryota > Viridiplantae > Streptophyta > Magnoliopsida > Chloranthales > Chloranthaceae > Chloranthus > Chloranthus sessilifolius. The sequence goes on from CM037584.1 coordinate 19,421,648, forward strand.
CACACATCCTAAATTGACCGTGATCATGGTGTGCTATGCTACACTGTGATAATAGATGTGTGCCATGTGAAATTAACATCTGACCATATGATATGTAGGCCATGATCTCAAGATCTAATGTACGAAAAAGACCTCTATCATCTGATTCAAGGTAGTCAGAGATGTGAATGGTGGAACCATCAATTGCCACACGACTTAAAGGAAACCGTCGACTGCTTTGAATCAGCTGCTGGAGATCGTTTTTGGTTCCAATCTTCTACACAATAGATCTTGAGAATATGGGCTTACCACCAAACGATCACGTACATGTTGATTCAACGTGGCACACATCCCAAAAAGTGAATGATCATAGCATACCAAAAAAATGATTCATGTACACATTTTGGGATATATGTCACATGAAATCAACATGTGACCGTTTGATGGTAGGCCCATATTCTCAAGAACTATTGTGTGGAAGAATGTGACCAAAACAGTTTGCATCATCTGATTCAAATCAATCAACGGGTTTTCCTTTGTTTAAGTTGTGCGGCATTAACAAAAATGGGTGTTGCATTGACCCCTTGACCTCTTCCTCGACCATGGTGCAACATACAAAGAGGGATTCGTTAAAGAAATACTCTTTTACCATGATATAAGCGGAGTCTTTCCATTATCAGCTCATCAAGAGAGTCATAAAAGAAATATGATATTGTCCAACCGCTACTTTTGCATTGATGACATTTGGATTGAGATTTTTATAGAAAAGAAGGGTTTCGCTACGCAACCTTGAATGTTAATGGATCAATATTTTTAGGCAGGATTGCTGTACTCTCAGAACGAATTCTTGTGTTGGTAGTCCATTTGGCAATGGTTGTTCTTAAGCTCTTCTTGGTGATTTATTTGTGAATCATATACTGCAGAAAACAGTCATTACCAAATGGTGATTTGTTTGTGAATCACCAAGAAGGGCTTATGAACAACCATTGCCAAATGGACTACCACCACAAGAATTCATTCTTTTTTTTTTTTTTTTTTCTACCAAACCACAAGAATTCATTCTGAGAGTATATCAATGCTGCCTAAAAATATTGATCCACTTGGGTGCTTTCCCTCCATTTGGGCTTCTAGATATCCATTTGGGTGTTCCATTTGGGTGATTTCAAATGGATATCTAGTAGCCCTTTTCTCTCTCAGATACCCACTTGCAATCAGGTCTAGTGGGTTCTCTTTACAGAGGATCCGAGTTGTGGACCCGGATCCAATGATTCTAGTGGGGTTTTAAACTTTGCAGCCCTTTTCATTCCCTTGTAATATGTATATCTTAAAAGAGAAACCTAGACAAAGTGGGGATAACTTCTTAAAAAGGATAATTCAAAAAAGATGAATGATAATATATTTCCTTTCATTCAATTTCAACAAAGGGAATCATATTGCTTTGTGATGGTGACTTGGTTATCCACATAGCCCCCTATCACCTTTTTTATTTGCACGACTCTTTTTTCTTTCCACGGCCACTCGCTTGATTTCTAACCCCATAAAAGATGGCTTCATTATCAAGCTCTCAATTTCTCTTTGAGATTTGACTTTCTGATGTCATAAAACCTATTCTCTAAGGGCGTGTTTGATTGCACGTAATGGTACGGCTGTACGCGTTTCGGATGCACTTTATGCAAGTCATACTTTTTATGGGTGTTTGATTGCATTTCGGATGCACTTTATGCAAGTCATACTTTTTATGGGTGTTTGATTGCACTTTGACCATACATGTAATGGTACGGCCTTCACTACGCGTCTTTGAAAATGGATGCGAAGGTAGACCCTCGTATTCCACAATTACTACGAGGGTAGACCGTCCAAACTTTTTTGAGAAGTTTAGAGGGTAGACCCTCCAAACTTCTAAAAAAACTAAAGCCCCCCTCTCATTACTTGCCATTAAAGGTAGCTCTCGATGTCGGATGCGGACGAGGAATCTTGCTCAACGCCGTCGCTCTCTAGCTTAAAAAGAAAGGGAGCTCCGGCTACGTCGTTGGACTAGATTGCCGAAAAACGGCCGTTGACATGCTACGGAGAGCTTGGGCAGAGGGGGTTTCGGGGTACATAACGTGTCGGTAGGGGGACCCGAGATGTTTGCCTTTCGGTGATAACTGTTTCGATGTCATTGTGTCGAGCATGTTTCTGCATACCGTCGGTAAGGAGAACGGGTACCGGCCACCGGCGGCGGTGGCAGTGAGGAGGATGAAGGGGTTGGGTGAGCTGGTTAGGGTTTTGAAGCCGGGTGGGGTGGGTGTTATTTGGGATCTGGTGCACGTGCCCAAGTATGTGTGCAGGTTGCAGGAGATGAGAATGGAGGAGATAAGGGTTTCAGAGGCCGTTACGGCGTATATGGTGACCAGTAATATCGTATAGTTTCGGAAGTCGAGTCAGATGGTGGTGGGGGTTGGAGAAGGTCAGCCGTTGGATTGGAGAGGAACGGTGTTTTGATTTGATTACTCTATGGTGCATGTGGATTCTAGATTTTGGAATGAGATCAATATGGAGATAGCGAAGCCGAGCCAGATTTTTTTTTTTTCCTTTTTTAAGTAGTTCTAATTTGTAGTTTGTTATTTTTCGAAAAAGATAAGTAATTATGTATTATATAATGTTATATAAGTTATAGTTTGATTGACAAAATATATAATATTGGTAGCATTGCAGAATGATGATTAACTGTATATGCTTCTTTGGTCGCAATATCTTTTACTCTGTTTTTGCAATTGGGGATCTCTTACCTTCTCAATTTTAATTCTTCAGTCATGAGTGAGGTAATCTGTTAGCGTGAGGTGTAAGGCGTAACAGATCTATGAGGTTAGTTTTATGGTAAGAGAGCCCTTCTTCTCCATGCTTTTGGATTTTAGCAGAGCTCTTCTATCTTCATCTGAGAGCTTTTTATATAGCCTTAAGTGGTTAGTGATACATAAGTTGTTGAAAGGAGCATATGCAATCGAACAGTTGCAAAACGCGCTTAAGAGCAATACACGTTTTATATTTTGAACAATCAAACAAGCATATGTTACGTGTATTACCAATACAGGCCAAACGCGTACTCGTTACGTGTTGGTACATGAAACACGTTTTTCACTACGTGCAATCAAACAGGCCCTAAACATCGTGGCTACAGTAAAAATTTGTTGACTAAGATGTTATACCGTTGGACGCTAAAAGTTTATTTTGTTCCACCTAATTTTTGAGTCACTTTTTTTTTGGATTTGTGTTTCACCTGAAATAAAAATTGACTACTTGATAGTACGCCTAATTTTCATCGTCTGATTCGACTTCAATACGACCTCACAAATTGGATGGCTAACGCCTATTTGCAAATTTTGAGACAGTTTAATAACAACATGAAGTAACTAATCCCTTGGATTTTGTTTGTGCCATAATGGAGGGCAAAAAAATGAAAGTAACACATTTAAAACTTTCAATGGATTTTGTTTAAAAATCACCCCTTAAAAAGTGAAATGAAAAAAATGGAGCCCATGACTTTTGCCAAACATGGCCCCATATCTACAATTTCAATTGATTTTTTAATTTGTACATGACGTTGGAGGAGATTCAACACCAATTACTTCCATTAGGTGTGCTTTCTTAGGGTCGCCCACCATATATCTAAAGTCGTACATGCATGTGCTCTCACAGGTACGTGGTGTTATCCCTGGGCTACCTGTTGGGTGGGGTCCTGACCATAAAATTCGCAGTGATTGGAGGACCATTCTATCTATTCAGATATTGGCTTTCGGGGAAATGTAGAGAGAGAGAGCTTCTCTCCCATGTATGGACAAATTATCAAGCTCGTAAAGAACCGTTCGATGGAGAATCTCTCTCACATGCGTTGTAAAAGTCAATAAGCTTATGGAGAACCGTTTATCCCATCAAGCCCCATCAAAAGTAGACTCTTATTGTACCAGAAAAGTAGACTCTTATGGGTATAATTAAGGGCTGTTGGTTAGGTTTGATCCCAACATGTGAAAAGAGACTTTGAAGAGTGTTTTCGGGGCGAAATTGATCGATCGATTTAGGGAATCAATCGACCGATTATGGGAGAAAAAGTTTCACGGATTTGGACGTTTTGATCATTTAGAAAAGTTTTTTGGTCAAAGTTTCCTATTGAGAGTTGGAACCTATGAATAGAAGATTATTCTCTAGGGTTCGAAAATGAGTTTTCATAAGGGTGAAAATTGAAGAATACTTTTGGTAGACAAAGGTATTGAAGAATAGTTTGGGAATTGAAGCATTCAATTGAAGCCGTTCTTGTGTTAGAATCATCACTATATTCCAAGAGATCTCGTCTCTGTATTGAATGATTGAGTCATTGTTTATTCAACGTGTTGGCTATTGAAGATCATGTGAGATCTTGTTTGAGAGTGCACTAGAGAAACAAGAGTGTGTGCGTTATAAACGTTTCTAAATATAGTGCACACTCCGTAGACGTAGCCTTTGAACCACGTAAATTTCTTTGTGTTGTGTGTGATTGTTTTTGCTTGTTCTTTTTTCATATTCACAGCGATAGAGTTCGGTATCTCGAATTCTAACAAGAGCCCCTAAAAATTCAAGAGAGTTAATTTAATTTTCAATAAGATTAGTAGGCTAATTTGTGCTTTATAACTTTGTTAAACTTATAATGCCCAGGACTAGGATGACTGATTAATTAATAAGAAAGTTTAAATTGAATTCCGGTCTAGAAATGACTAATAGGCCAGCAATTTAATATTTCATTTTGAGTTGAACTCCTGTGACCGCTTTAAATGAATTGTGCCATGACCGTTCACTTTTTAGCAACGTGGCACACGTTTGATCAATCAAAGTTTTCCACCTATTATACCATCATTTACATGTCTCAATCCAAAAATACAAAAAAATTGAGAGGATTTGAACCATCCTATTGGTGCAGTTTAATCAGAGGAACTCATCTGTCTTTATTCTTTAATTTTATGTGATTATGTTTCTATTTCATTAAAGCGTGGATCTTTTAGATTTTGTGTTTCAGAAGATTTCATTTCCATCTTTGAAAATCTAATTGCAAACAGTAATTCTACTTTCTAAGTGAAATGGCATGAGCCTTACATTTCAACATCGAAGTATTTCTTTATTGTCTTTAAAGTTTAACAATCTAAACTTTCATCTTAAAGTTAATTTTAAGAGCTCTAAACATTTCATATGTGCATCTTACTGATTTACAATTCAAAGTCCATAAAAGAAATATACAAACTCCTAAATTCCTTTAATTTTGATTGTTTAGGAAAATGAAGGATCTCTTTTTTCATCGGGTCTCAGATCCCCGAACTTGAACGCAATCAAATAATAAATGGGTGAGGTTTGGGTCTTCCTTGACCCGATCCAACCCTAAACGACTGTTGACTTATATTATCTTTAGTAATTCTAACGAAAATACATTGCATGATAGCACAATGAACACAATTAATCAACACTGAGATTATACTTTATTATTATACCGAAAACTAATGCCATGCAGGGAGAATGTATCTAAGATGATAGGCTAAAATTAAACTTAAAACTTTTAAAAATTTTAAATGAAATAATCAATAGCAACGACAACGCTTCTGTTGTGTCCTACAAAAGGTTAACATCACCATTTCGATGATAGGCTAAAATTAAACTTAAAACTCTTAAAAATTTTAAATGAAATAATCAATAGCAACGACAACGCTTCTGTTGTATCCTACAAAAGGTTAACATCACCATTTCTGCGTTTACATATAATTGGCATCGACGTTTGCCAAACTACAGAATAGGACGTTGATTTCCATTAGTGGTATCGCTACTTTTTATTTTTTGATAATATGGTGTTCGGCCCTCTTAAAGAACCCGACTAATCTTAGGGGCACATTGTCAAGAGGGCGTGCTTTGACGTGCCATCAAACTCGTACGGTACTTCTCTACAATATGCAACGAAGCCAATTAATCTTTCCATCAAACTCTGATACCACTCGCCTAAAGGACAGAAACTCCTGCTCGTAGTTACCTTCTTTCTAAAGTCTATTATCCCGATACATCGTGCTCCTTACTTTCGTATCATGCTTGGCCTGCTCAAACTTCACTCCTTGTGTGCTCTACACAAGTACCTCCCTTCGCAACAGTAATGACATGTCGCGCCTCATGCCGTCTCATACCAACATGTCATGCCGACATACGAAACCAAACCCACCTCGTGTGCGTTCCGAGTTACTAGCAGACGTCGCATCGGACCCTCATGCTGTTGTGCTTTATAGAGTCCCACGCAGCCCTTAAGTGTCCTCGTGAAGTTGCCCAACTGTATGCATCGTGACGCGTAGTCCGGGACCATACTTCAACCTCACTTGGATGCCACACAGTATCGTTGTGTCGATGTCTTAAGCCCACCTTTTCAGGCGTAGGAGACACTTGCGCCTCCTTTGGCTACGCAAGGCCCCGTATGGGTGGGAGGCAACTCATCCAACACCTCTCCCACATGGATAGTCCAAACACTATTTATGGGTAAACAACTTGAGGACCTCAAACGTCTTGGTTTGACATACCCTCAATGGCACACACCTTCTGCCCGTGGCACACAGCGTCATGTTCTCAGCCATCACGCCCATGACTCCCCGCATCGTTCTCCCCTGCAACCGTGTCTTGACCACCGCAGTGCGACCACATTGCGAGACCCTCCTGGCCCAATGTCGCGTGCCCTCCTGACACTATATGTCGTGCCGCCCCAACACCAAGATGTCGCGTGTTCTCTTGGCACCACATTGCGTGTCCTCAGTACTAATGTTGCTAGCTAGAGTATTGACCCCATCACATCCTCCACCATTCCATAGTGTCAACGTCCTCGTTGACACATTATCGCAGTGAACTGACCCCGACAACTCCTCCCAGCCTGCTCGCGTCAACACACCACCATGCTGACATTCACAATCTAGTTCTTAGGTCCACACCTTTCCACTAGCTCCCCAATGTCACCATTTTCGGGTCAATCTGGTTCTGCAGTCACAAGACCCTCAGCTGTTAACTAGCTCTGCAATATCATCGCTTCTGGATCGAAATCGGCTCTGATACAAAATGTCACGGAGTCATTCCTTTCAACGTGCCCTCGTGTGCGGTGCTTAACTTCTCAAGCTAAGTAAGCTTGTCTCTGATACCAACTGTCACGGGGGTGCGCTCTGACGCGCCATCAAATCCACACGGTGCTTCTCTTTAGCATGCAACGAAGCCAATCAATCTCTCCATCAGACTTTGATACCACCTACTTAGAGGACGAAAACTCCTGCTCGTGATTACCTTCTTTTCAAGGCCTACCATTCTGATACATCGTGCCCCTTACGTTACGATACGCTTGATTGCACTTCTGTGTCATGCTTGGCCTGCTCAAGCTTGACTCTTAGTGTGTCTCGCACAAGTACCTTGCTTTGCAACAGTAATGACATGTCGCGCTTCATGCCGTCTTATACCAACATGTCATGCTGACATACCAAACCAAGTCCACCTCATGTGCGTTCTAAGTTATTAGCACACGTCGCATCGGACCCTCGTGCTGTCTTGCTCTACAGAGTCCCACGTAGCCCTTAAGTGTCCTTGTGAAGTTGCCTAGCTGTATGCACTATGACGCGTAGTCCGGGGCCATACTTCAATCTCACCTGAGTGCCACATGACATTATTGCGTCGACGTTTAAGGCCCACCCTTTCAAGCCTAGGAGACACTTGCGCTTCTTCTGGCGACGCAAGGCCTCATGTGGGTGAGAGACAACTCATTTAGCACTTCTCTCACATAGATGGTCCAAACACTATCTATGGGTAAACATCCTGAGGACTTCAAACATCTTGGTTTGACATACCCCCCATGACACACACCTTATGCCCATGGCACACAACGTTATGTCCTTAGCCATCACGCTCATGACTCCCCGCATCGTCTTCCGATCCCCTGCAACCGTGTCATGACCACCGCAGCGCGACCACGTCGTGAGACCCTCCTGGCCCCCATGTCGCATGCCCTCTTGGCACATATCGCGTGTCCCCCGACATCAATACTGTTAGCTAGAGTATTGGCACCGTCACAATGTGCACGCCCCAAATTGACACATGTTGGGCCAACACAGGATAAATCTCTAGGATAGCGTCAAGGGAGGGGACAAAAACTTAGGTCTCCTGCTTCCTAAGGTGCGTGCCGTGCCAGACCCCTTAAGGTTGAATTGCTACCTTTATCCTCACAAAGTATAAAGATCACTACTTTCTGATGCATAATCATTCGTATCTCACCAATTTGGATTAAATGAAATCAAGCGTACAATAGCTCAAAATATGTTGAGATGTTTAATGATAACATCCTAAACCGGTGAAAATCTATACAACATAAAAGTCCCTAAACCTTTCTAGAGAAGTTCCAACAAGAGAGAAGCATCATAACGAAAAAAATCCTTTCAAAGCTCACAAGCATAACCATATGGAAACGCAAACTATAAAATTAAAAGGCATAATGAATACAAGGGAAAATGAAGAACAAAACTAACTCTGAAATAAAGCTTTCATGAATGGAGAACTCACCATGCATGCTAATTTACAATTACAACATAACTTCAGTAAGGCACTTAGCCACTTAGCAAAAAGAGGATTCATGTTATAAAAGTTTTACACTATTATACTATTTTAAAATTTTTTGCATGATCAAGACTGCACGGATTTTTTGGGTTCAAAATTTTAAGTGTTCGCGAATTTCAAATTAGTATTCACGAATTTCAAAGACACCGAAATCGAGTGCATCCTGATTATGCAAAACTTTTCTGTTTCGATATAACAGCGCAAAACGCTTTCTTCCAAATCATGTTTCTCTAATTATGCCGGTAGTATGGGTATAAGGTAGTTCTTGGACAAATGAATAAAGCGCAAACGGCTGAGTCTTAAATTTTAAGGGATAGTGTTGGTGAGAGTTTGAGATGAATGGTGGGTTTGCTTTTGATCGAATCGTCATGAGGAGTTGATCGAGGGTGATAATGAAAATGTAGATAATACGTGTTGTGATGGTGCGCGATGATGCGAATACGATGTAATGAGGTGCTTGAGACTTGTCAATGATGGGTGTTTGAGATGGACTTTAATTGGTGATGTGGGTATTAGTATGACATAGATGGTGAGTGATAAAGGAAGATGAGAGATTATGAATGGTGAGCGGTGCGAGATTTGGGTTTGGGATGGAGGGTGAGTGATGTAAGAGATTTGGGTTTGAGATGGTGGTGAGTGATGAAAGATTTTGTGAATCTCAAAAATGCTTTAAATTAGACCTTTTTTGTAGAACCAAGAACATTAAGTTGAAAACCCCCAATATAGTGATAAATTTCGTCGAAATTTCGAGAAATTCATCGAAATGAGGGTCAAACGAAAATTTCGAAGAAATTTTGATACTTTCAGTGAAATTTCAAAAATTTCGGTTATTTCGACCAAATTTCAAAACTTTTTAAATTTTAGATTTTTTAAAAAACTTTTTTCCGAATATGTTTGCAATTTATAGAAATTTATAAAGTTTTCGAAATTTACACCACAGGGTTGCATCACCGCATGACTTGCCTAAGTGAATTGAGAGCCTTTTATAGAGGTGGCTAGAGTGCCATTTTTTTTCTCCTCACATATGTGGGACTAAATTCCGTTTAGAAAATCACTTTCTCACCCCACCTTCTTCAGTCGGCATGCATTGACTGCCTTTGAATCAATTGTAGAAGTCATTTTTTGTCTTCGTCTTCTACACAATGGATCTATGGATCGTGGGCGTATCATCAGATGATCGATTTTTTTATTACACATGGCACACATATCAAAAAGTGACCCTTAAATCATATGACCCTCATCATGCTCAAGCATGATTTTAGCGTCACTTTTTGAGATGTGTGTCATACGTAATAAAAAACCGACCGTATGATGGTATGCCCACGATCCATAGATCCATTGTGCAAAAGATAGGAATGAAAAATGACCTCCACCATCTAATTCCAAGGCGATCAATACATACCGAGTGGAGGAGGTGGGGTGAAAAAGCAGCCTTTTTTGGTGAGTATAACGACACCCTTTGTCAATTTGTCTTCTATAGTTTTATGCTTGCGCTCGACATCAGTACTTGGCCACTTGGATCAATTGTTTAAATATATTTTTTATATATTTTTAATCCCCGAAACTTTTTCAAATTTTTTTTGAAATATATCAAAATTAATCCGAAATATACCGATAGGACCCCCCACCAAAAAATTACCAAAAATGAAAAATAGGTTTTTATTGTTTTTGATAGTTAATTAAGGAAAATCCCAAAAGATTTCATCGTGAGGGATCCATCGGATAACGGTGGAAGCACCAAGGCCCAATTTGGCAAGGTACCTATGTAAGTATTTGTCTACAACTTTTCAAGGACCTTGTCACAGATAATGAATGAGCCAACATATTGTCAATGGCATATTTATTTAGGCTTTGGGATGTATTCAAATTTTTATGCTCTCTAAAGCCGATGCAACTTTTACGACAAATTTATCAAATGATGTCCAATGGTTGGCAGATCTTCTACTGACGAGTTTAACTCATCAATCAATGACCCACAGTGTGATGGATGAAGCTTGCTCAGGGATTTAAAGACAGAAATAAATCGCATATTCGGCCGGGTCCCAGACCAATACGTATTAGGTATTTGGATGCATATCGGCGAAACCGGCTAATGTTAAAGTACCTTTGTCTCATGCGCGCCGTGTAGTAGAGTAGTCTATATTTGAATATATGTATTTATGAATTTTTCAGAATTGCGACCGTTTAGGAATCAGAGCTTAACTAGGAATTTAGGGAACTGATTCTTATTCTTACTCCCATGCCTTAAAACATTCTTTAGAAACTCAAGAATTATATTACTGATCTGGGATTGAGCTGACTATCCCCTGAAGAGGGACGGCCTATTCTTAGTTTACTCCCATGCCTTAATATTAATGTTTCAGTTTTGTTCCCCACCAAACTTTTAATGTTTTGATTTCAGCCCTCACCGAAATCGAAATGAAATGTAACGATCCGAAATTTTACAACTTTTTGATTATAAGATTTTAGACCATACCTTTATATAGTGAATCATAGAAACAAAAATAAGACAATAAAAGCACCTTAAACAACAAAGAATAAAATTTCTTTAAAATCTTAATTAATTAAAATGAAACTCATAATAATGTTCTTATTTCAATAACAAAGTCCAACATGATTAAAGTTTAAACAGTCTTAATAAAATACTAATTGATTATTATCTCATTTATTTAAAAATCAATAATAATAACTAGAAAGGAAAATAGATAATTAGGCTACGAAGTCTTTATCGTCATTCTTTACAGGTTCCTGTGTACTGTGCACTCTCATCACCATAGGCCCATACGTTGTCCTCATCTACACCTATCTCATCTAGTCACCTACATCAATAAAGCGTATAAATTTATACTTGTATGGATCAGACATGTAATTCATTGAAGCATAAAATATTAATCATAGTCATATAAACGCATATGTATACTTCATGTGTATGCTTGTGACATGTATAATCTCAATAAACTAAAATGGACTGAACATAAAAATGAATATTAATATTACATGAATGCATCATTTTTTAAAATTTCATCTTTCTTGTTATGTAATGTACGTTAGACTCCGTCTCGCTCAAGACGTTGGGTCATAATCATGCTTATCGCTTGTTTAGTTAGACTCCGTCATGCTTAAGAATTAATCATATCATTTATTGCATGTCAAATTTCATCCCGCTCAAGACATTGGGTTTAATCATACTCATCATGTTCTTATTTAGTTAGACTTCATTATATACAAGATGTCAAGTCTAATACCTTCCTAAACTTCATCAGTGGGTCTAATATTTCTTAATCATGTTTAGTTAAATTTCATCAAACACAAGATGTTGGGTCTAATACCTTCTTAGATTCCATCATATACAAGATGTTGGGTCTAATGCTCATTAATCATTACTTGATATTTCATTATATTTTACGTGTCTTGATTGCGCATTGTATAAATCATTAAAAAACATGTAAAGTACATAAAAATAGTATTATAATACATAAGCATTTAAGTATATTAAATCATTGTACATAAATATTGAAGTGTACACAATCATATAATATGATCCTGGAACATAAATATTGACATTTAATGACACTGTTATGAGAAGAATTGAATATAAAACTTAACTGTTCAAACTCAATCCATTGATTTTATATTCAGGCTCAATCTATTGATTTTATATTTAGGCTCAATGGATTGATTTCTCAATCAATTGATTTAAATTCATGTATTTTTCAAAGCAATTTCATTTATCAATATCTATTCAGGCTTAATTGATTGATTTTTCAATTGATTGACTCAAATCCGTGTATTTTTCAAAGCAATTTCATTTATAAGTATCTGTTCAGACTTAATCTATTGAGTTCTGTTCATGCTCAATGGATTGATTTCTCCATCGATTGACTCAAATCTGTGTATTTTCTAAAGCAATTTCATTTTTCAATATCTATTCAAACTCAAGAGATCAATCTATTGAGTTAGTGCTTGGATTCAATCTATTGAGTTCTATTCATGTTCAATGGATTGATTTTTCAATCGATTGACTCAAATCTGTGTATTTTTCAAAGCAATTTCATTTATTAGTATCTGTTCAGACTCAATTTATTGAGTTAGTATTCAGACTCATCTATTGAGTTCTGTTCATTCTCAATGTATTGATTTCTCAATTAGTTGACTCAAATCTGTGCTCAGACTCAATAGATTGATTTTTCAGAATCAATTTATTGATTCCAATCCATGCTTTCAATCTCATCATAGGGTTTTCAACCCGTCTTCTTATTAACCCAAAATCATCAACATTAAATCTATCAATCATAGCATGCATCTTATTTTATTATCCATTCATTTTTTATAAAATAAAAGCATTAATTCACATAAAAATTTATTTTTAAATTAATATTTTATATTCAAGGGAAAACATGATTTCTTCATACCTAGATCGATCGTATCACCATGATTAGATCGAGATCCCAACAACGATAATGGTTCTAGAAGAACTTGTCTAGAACTCAAGCCTTTAACCAGCAGGCTATTATACAACTTGTAATCATTAATGACGGAAATAAATATAAGAGCTTGAAAATTAAAAATATTTATTTTTAGTTAAAACGCTTTGAAAAGTCAAGACATGCGATGAATACGTTATTAAGTATATACATATAATTTAGGTGTATTAAAGACATAAAATTCGAATCACAACACGAAATCCCAAATTTTCGATTTAAAATATATGTAATTTAAGATTTTGACCAAAATTTCTGTCGAAATTCAAAATTTTCACTACAAAAAATAAGATTATTAGCGACAATTTTTTACAAGAAAAACTATCGCTATTAACAAAAAAACTATTAAAGGCTATTAAGACTATTAGCGACAATTTTCTTGTTAATAGCGGCAATTTTTTGCACAAAAAACTGTCACTAATAGTCTTATTTTTTTGTAGTGTTTGGTCGAAATTTAAAATATCGGCCGAAATTTCGGTTTCGGTCCCCACCGAAACCAAAATCGAAATTTTTGATCCTTGATTGAGAGTCTAGCCCGCCCTGCATTGCTGGAACCCAATGTGCTTACATCGCACCACGCAAGCGGTCTGTTGAATGGTTTGTTATTTACGTCCGTCATATGTTAATGTTTATAAAATAATTACTGATTTTTCAAGATGATATTTTTGGTTTGTTATCCAATTTATATCCGATGAAATGGCTCGCTATGGGCCAATAGCTGACCTGTTTGATCCGATATTTGACTCAATGTCGAATCAGTGGAGTATATTATATTGTTGGGGGTATGTAGGAGATATATAAACCTATGAGCGTGGCCCTAGCTAGCTCACCATGACAATTTTATCCCACCAAGCAAACTGCATCGAAACAGTTTTTGTTATTTGGTCACTGCAACTGATGATTTTACTTGTTGACACCATTGACTTCTTCGAATCAAGTGATGGAGATCTCTTTTTGGTTCCAATCTTTCACATAATATATTTTGAGATTATGATTCATTTATCAGACGATAAAATATTGATTCCACATGAGACACATCCTCAAGATCAATTACTTGAAATATTGAGCCTAACAATGATCTCCACCGTCTGATTCAAGGCAGTGGTGGAGCAATTGGTTGTGTAGACAAAATCTTCTGTTGCAAATCCCGCACTCAATTGCACCTATAAACATGTTTTTGTCTTTTTGCCACCGTAACTATCAGCAAAAACCGCACTCAATTGCACCTCTGTCACATGATATAAACATGTTTTTGTTTTTGTCTTTTTCCCACCGTAACTGTAACAAAACTCCATCTCTCCATGCTTTGGTGCCGTGATCAAAACAAAACTCCAAAGTGTCAGATTAAGGACAATAAAGGATTGTATACGATATTACTTGTATACAAATCAAAATTGTAAAATCCTATTCTCTTTCTAGTAGGTGCTCATATAATCAATTAATCATGACCGCCCAATACGTGAAACAGCATTTGGATGCAAAATATCACAACGAACCTAAACCCATCAAACGGTTGTCCTTTTCCAAAGTTCAGCCAAAAATTCATTCATCCAATGGTTCTAATGGAAGATATGCCTCAAACAATGAAAAATATCCACTCATTATAATATTATCAAGTGGCAGAGAAAATAGGATTAATATTCATCTGACGGTCCTGATCAACTTAAATATTCTTTGACAGCAACCAAAGGTAACTAATATATTTACACTTGTATAAGGTATATTGCAGAATACTACTGACTGCTGCGGGTATGGGTTTTTGCAACCGAAAGATTGGTCAGGTGGTTCAACCGTAACTATATTGACTGCTTTTAATTAGACTATGAAGATCATCTTCGGTCTCATCTTTCACAAAATATTTCTTGAAATTATGGTTAGATTATCATACGGTCAAATATTAATTTCACGTGGAACATATCCCAAAAGTGGCTCTAAAACTCTTCTTATGGTACACTGTAATCATTGATGTCTGCCACTTTGGAAGATTTAATGTGTGAAGGATTGGCAGGAAGAAAGAGGATGCTATACAGAATCTTCTCCGTTGCAAAAACCCGTACCCTATTACTTATCTGATTATACATAATTCTGCTTATCCATTGAAACGCTCGTGCGCTTATATTAATTGGTGCTTTCAAAGGTCAGAAATATCCTACATTTTCTCACACCCTGCTCAGAGAGAGAGAGAGAGAGAGAGAGAGAGAGAGAGAGAGAGAGAGATCATGGCTATTGATGTCTGTCTCTTAGAAGCCAGGTATATGATCGATATTCTTATTTATTTACTTATTTTGTTTAATTCTGTTCCCATGTCTGCGGTGTTCCTAATTCTATTTTTAATTTAATACTTCCTGGGATGTTGCCAATGTGTTAATTTGTTTTTTGTGTCTGATTCTTTCACATAATTTTTTGGTGTATTGAATTTATGATGTGTTGCCTTGCCTTTGAGGTTCAGATTCATCAAAATCGTATGAGTTAATGACTTGTAAGCCATATATAATTGGGTTTCAGAATTTCACATGATTCTTTTGGACATCCACATTTTTTTGTTGGGAAATACACCATAAAACAAAAAAAGTTTAAAACGATATTTAGTTTAATTTAGGGTACCTTAATTTTCAAGCCAAGATTCTTCTTTCTCAACCCGAATTTCACGTGCTTAAACGGTTGACTGCTTTCAATAGGGTGATGGAGATCTTTTTTCGCCCCAATCTTCCACACAATGAATCTTCATATCATGGGCCTCTCATCAGACGGTCAGATTTTTATTAGACATGGCACACATCCATTGGGTGGAAGATTTATTTATTTATTTATTTTTTTGGGAGGGGGACGATCTCCATCGTCTGATTCAGGTACCATTTAATTTATTATGTATTTGGTTAAGTCTGTTAATTTCATCTTTTGTTTGCAACATATTTAACATTTTAAAAACACATGTAATCTATGTGAAACCATGTTGCAATTAATATTATTTTAGATTTTCAGTTACTCTTCATGCAAACAAAGCCAGAGTTTAGTTTGAATATTTCTAGATTACGACTGTCGCTTGATTTAAAATAAATCGATTACTAAATTACAGTTGTCAATTTGATGGATGACGGCCAGTTTGTGAATGGGACAAATATTCATTTTCATATTGACATGGTAGGAGTGTTTTGCAAACCACAAAAATGCAAGCAAGTTGGTCATTGCAGATGTGTTTCTGCTCCGAAATTCAAATCATATGGAATTTGTGGGTACCTTTTTTTCACTTAATTTTTGCTTTTTGGTGGTCGCATTTTGGAGAACACACAAATTGCACATGCATAAAAATGGAAAATAAATTTATTGAAGACTTTGAAACGGTTATGTGTTGGCCTTGTTGGGAACTGGCATGTTGATGTGGACAGATACCCATTCTGCACGGTGTCTTGATGATGATTTTGTGATGTACATGTGAGAGGATCAGTGTTTCCTCCATTTAAAAAAAAAAATTAATATTGATGCTTCAAGATATGGAATTTGTATCATGGGAATAAGGACTGGTGATTTAGGTGCGGGTTTGTCCAAATGTCCACACATAAAGAAGAGAAAGACAAACTAAAGTCAACCTATCTAAAACGCTAAACTGCCCTCAACTAGATAACACAAGTACAATGAGTCTCATTAACACTCCCCCTTATGTTGGACCATAGATATCGATCATGCCCAACTTGGAAACTAACTCATGTACCCTTGACCTTTCCACAACCTTTGTAAGCATATATACAAGTTGCTCTTGAGTGATAACATGAAGATTACAAAATGCCTTGTAGCTATCTTTTCCCTTGTTGAATGACACTCTGTTAGAACCTGTTTGTCAGATCTCCCTTAGGATGTGTGTGTGCCAAGATGGATGGTTTCTACCTTGATTGATCAAGGGTTTCAGTCACACTTCCTTCTCCCACCTGTTTATAGCCCAAAAGATTTTTAAAATGTTTTTAAGAAATTAAAAATTAGCTTGAAGTTATGTCAACAACGTGCTGTTACTGCAAAATTGGTTTAGTGCTCATAGCACGCTGTGATGTTTATAACAGTGTGCTGTGATGCTTCACAGCGCGCTGTTGTGGACATCACAACGTGTTGTGAGTTCCTCGGGACAAAACTTCACTTTTGATGAAAAAGGGTTTTTTGAACTTTTCCGTTTTTTGGGTCTTTTGGGGGCTTTAGGATTTTTAATATAAACCTTTTGAAAAAGGAGGAAAGTTAAGCAAGCTAAGAGAGCTTCTTCCTCCTAGTGAAAAAACCCTATCTTCTTCTTCTTCTTCTTCTTCTACCTTTTGAATCTTTTGTTTTTGCATAAACTGGTTTGTTCAAAAGGGTTATTTTCTTCATCAACATTTTATTCCTATTAACTCGAGTGAGTTAAGTGTTTTGCTCAAGTGAGTTGAGTGTGCTGAGCCCTAGAGATTAGGGTGTGATTGATAGCCTTGTGGATCTCAAGGTGGATCGCTATGCGTTCATGAACGATAGAGGAGAGCATCAAAATCGGAAAGCTATGGAGGCGACCCGCGATGGAGAGTTGGGTTGCATGGGGGTTTGATAGGGCATGCGCATTTGTCGGTATATCATTCGAAACTCTTTGTAATCATTTATTTCATAATGGATTTGGTTTGTGAACTTCGGTCCCGTGGTTTTTTCCAGTGATTGAGTTTCGACGTATATCTCGTGTTGTGGTGATTGTTGGCGTTCTTGTGTAATCACTAGATTAATTAGAATTGATCGAATACCCGATAAATTCCGTAGATAGACGGAATTTTACACTCAACCTCTATTGTTTCATTCTTTCATGACACACAAGCTTATTGGCAATATGAATAGCAGCTTGATTGTTACCATATAGCTTCATAGGCATCTTAACCTTGACCCCCAGGCCAAGAAGAATAAATTTCACGCACATACTCTCCCAAGCACCGTGGGCCATGGCCCTATACTTTGTTTATGCACTGGATCGAGCTAGAATATATATATATATATATATGGGTAATGATCCTCTTACTCGAGTCACTCGTGATTCGAGTCATATGATCATTTCCCTATATATATTTATAACTTTCACAAGATACTATATTCCCTCCAATAAATGTTCCGTAGCCAAAAGTGAATTGTCTGTCACTGTGCGAACCAACCCAGTCAGCATCCGTATATATCTCAATATCGTAATGCTCATGAACACTATACAGAATATCCTTCCTGGGAATAGATTTCAGGTGCCTAAGAATTCTATAAACTCTATCAAGGCGATCTTTGCTCGGAGAATGCATATGATGGCTAACAACACGTACAACTTAGGCAATATTAGGCCGAGTGACTATGAGATACATAAGTTTCCCAACAAGCCTTTGAGAAAATCCAACATCTACAAGAGGTTCATTCTCTTGGGTATCCATTTTATGATTGTGTGTCATGAGGGACTCAACTAGCTTAGCTCCGAACATACTTGTTTGTTTGAGGAGATCGATGTACTTTGTGATATTTAGATCCTCTTCTTTGACTTAGCTACCTCTATCCCCAAAAAATACTTGAGAGGTCAAAATCCTTTTATGTCAAACACTTTACTCAGATATACTTTTACAGCAGTGATCTCCTGTCAACATCATCACCTGTTATAATATTGTCATCCACGTATCCTATAAGCTCAGTTATGTGTTGCCCTTTTTAACAGTGTATGATCATGATGATTCCGTTTAAAATTAATCTTCATCATGACTTTATGGAATTTCTCTAACTAAGCCCGTGGGGATTTCTTTAATCCATATATAACCTTTTTCAGTTTGCACACTGAATTTTTGTCCCCTCTAATAAAAATTTAAGAGGAAGAAACATATAAAGTTCTTCTTGAAGGTCACAATGAAGGAAGACATTTATGACTTCTAGTTGATAAAGAGGCCTTCTTTTATAAGCAGCCGGAGAAAGGACAGTGATTTATTTCAATGTGGTAACTTGAGCAAAGGTCTCCTTATAATCAATCCCGTATGACTGTGCATACCACTTAGGGACTAGCCAAGCTTTATATCTATCCACGGATTCATCAGGCTTGTATTTAACAGTGTACACCCACCTACAACCAACCACCTTCCCTTCAGGACGAGCAGTCACCTCACGTTCAAGAGCTTTCATCTCCTCAATCATAGCACCCTTCAACTGAGGTTTTGACATAGCTTCAAAAATGTCAGATGGAATCTCCATGGAAGACATAGAAGAATTAAAAAAATGATATAAGGAGCTACAACTTTTTTTTAAATCTCACTCAATACTCGATGAAATCATATACAACTTGTTTCAGATACTTGGGAATGAATTTCCGGAACTGATACATACCATTACTCAAATCACCTTGTATCCCATTGGATATGCGAATCTGTAAAATCGAGCCGCGAAACACGGTGCATAATAATATATGCCTTTGATATGTCAGATGCTCAAGCTCGAAGAGGAAAAGTTACAAGGAAAACGATTCAAACCATGCAGATTTCGTGTCAATCAGAGATCAAAGATTTTGACCTGATGATGTCAGCATGACGTCATGCTGACTTCATCAGAGATGTGGTGCGATTCTGTGGGTGAGGCTCTGATACCAAGAAGAAATTTAGGATTAATGGTGAGTGGTTTAGTTTAGTCATATCAGGGTTAAGGAGGTGGCATTAGGTTTGAGAGGCTCGCTAGCATTTGTATTAAGCTGAGAATTTTACATCCACACGCCCAAAGTTACAACACACAAACCTACTACATCCATACTAATATACTAACAACATCAAGTAATAAAAAGAATTCTCAGGTTAATAAAGGTAATGATAAACAAATGACTAAAATTTTCCATAATTCATGTTCACAATCACCTTTTGTAAATACTGATTTAGCAGAATAACTGAATATAGAAAAAAATTTAATTCTCTATCTTCGTAAGAATGAATCGCAGGCAAATAGCGTTTTTCAGCTTGCAACTAGCGCGCTAGTGCTCGTACTCTTCTCATCGAGAGTCTGTTCTTTCAGGTACAGAAACAAAATCAAATTTGATACCTGTTCTTACTTTCAGTTTTCAAACAATAATTACTTTGAGGCTGCTATATCTTCTTGACAATGAATCTGATATCCTGGAGTCATTGTCAAATGTCAAACTAGTGTACTCTTCCATGACTGATTTGACAGCCTACATTGCGTTGCTTTAATAAATTCCAAATTTTTTTAACACCGTTCCTCTTAAACTCATCTATGTTGATAACTAAAAAATGCAATTGGTATTGCCTGTCATGGATCTGTGGTTGAGATTGTGTCTGAAAATTAATAGATTTGTCAGTTTTGCTTCTTGTTATTTGCTTACAGATGTAGGGCAGTGAAGGTTTCTTTGGCCATTTGTATGTTTTGAGGGTAATTATGAAAACTCACTAATGCTCTTTCTCTCTCTCTCTCTCTCTATATATATATATGTATAGATGTATGTGCATGTATGTGCTTTTTTTACCCATGTTTAAGTTGTGGGAGTTTTTATTTCTTTTTCTCGGATTTTTGGCAAGTCCTTTATAGGTTTTATTTGTCTTGTAACACATTCTCTTATTGATGATCAGAGAACCAATAAGCATTTTATGGCATGTTGATGTATCTTGGTTTGTAGAATTGTTATAGGAATTAATGTACAACTTTCAGGGATTGGATGCTACTACAGTTTTTCTTTCTTGACTTAATACTGTATATGGAGGTCATGTAGATTTTTTTGTACTATTTATGGTTTTAGGTAACCTCCTTTGACTTTGATATTTTCAAGCTACTAAAATCATACTTGTTTTGATTGTTGTACTAGGTATCTTCATTCATGTAAAGGGCAAGGGCTGCAACCTAATTCTTCCATTTTGTCGAACTTTTCTAAGGTTGTAGTTGATTTCATTGTTTAATTTTTTTAATGGTTAACCTATGTTATATGATTAAATTTTAATTGAATCCAACTGTAATTAATGAAATATGAAGTATGAAAGGTTTGTGTTTTTTGATAAAATCATATCTCTACCCTTTTTTTGATGAATAAAACCGGGTCTTCAATCATGCTAGGCTATTTGTCAAAAAATTGAATTCTTACTTTAACTTTTTTCATTAGTTGGAAAATTTTCAATTTCCAGCACCCATAAATAATAGAAAGAAAACCCAAAAGTCAAAGTTGTCCAATACATCACAAATTTTTTTCTTGATCAGTAATCAAACGAACATGCTCATGTTACCTCTATCAGAAGCCTCTCTATATAATCTTCTTCGTAAATACAGTTGTGGGTTACATTTGCTATGATGATACATGATCTGAGAGGAAACTGCAATAAAGCACTGCAACAATCTAATTTGGATTACATAAATGAGATTGTGCTGATTTGATGGCTGCAGTAGACCTATATACTTTTAACGGACTGCCTAGAGGATTGAACCTTTTGCTACAACCATGAGGTTGAACCTCAGCTTACCTAATAGAAACGACAGGGTACTGCCAATAATCCCATTGGTACTACCTCAAAAGGTTGATGCAAATAAATGAATTTTTGTTTGACGTAATCTTAAAATGTTATGGAAAATTGCAATTGGACTTCAAGAAGACCTACACAGAGAATAAAGTATCTTCAAAAGTGCCTTTTTTGAGTTATTTTTTACTTGCATAAGCAAGATTTCTGACTAAAAAGTTACTAACAATGTTGTGGTTGGTATTAAGAGTGTGTGTCTATATATTTTTTTGAAACTCACTAACCATGTTTCTTAGCATAACTCACCCAGTTCAGATCTAACATGGACCCGACCCATTAATAAATGTGTTGGCTCTGGATCTACCCGAACCTGACCTGCAATCTTACATGGGTCTGCTTATTTTATTGTGGACCAAACCTATACCTGACCCATTAGTAAATTTGGCAGGTCTGGGCAAAATCTAGAAGAGATGATGGCTACAATATCCTAGGGACTGAGTCATATAAACAACTTCCTTTAGATCACTATTCCAGAATGCATTCTTCGCATCAAGCCAATATATTTTCCAATCATTTGAGGAGGCAATCACAATAAGACTTCAAGTGGGAGTCATTTTGGCCACAGGAGAAAAGTCCCATTATAATCAATACTATATTTCTGCTTGTAGCCTTAAGCGATGATGGGCTTCATAGTTATCTAAAGAATTTCCGTCAGTTTTAACTTTCACCAGGTACACCCATTTGCCTTCAACAAGAGCAACACCTTTGGAAGAGGAAAGAAGTCCTAGATGTGATTAGCCTCAAGAGCATTTAACTCTTTTTGCAACATTTATGTTGAGCGACCTGCTTGTAGCTTGAAAAAATAGCAAGAGGGTCTAAGGTGGAAACCATGGTAGTGATGAGTCTATTAGTAGGAACCAAGATTTAGGATGAATGACATGTTGTAATGGATAAAGGAGAGGTAGATAGGAGATGGCCAAGAGATGATCTTCTTTTGTCTCTTTGATAGACCTGCAAACCTGAAGACAATGGAGATGGCCTAGGGCTAAAGTGACGACAAGAATGAACTTTGTTACAAGTGGTCATCATCAAGAGAACAAGCTTTATAAAAATTTGGAGTTTGCATAAAATTCAAAAGTAGAGAATAAGTAGTTGATAATGACTTATTGTCAGAAATTTTATAATATAACACCTAGCGATGCGGACATCAAACGTTACAAGGTATATAAGAAACACAAAAAGAAATTCGAAGCTTTGGAGCATTTCGGAGGCTGGATTAGTTTCATTATTTGAATTTTTTAAGGGTCAAGCACATATATGTTCACTCCAGCCCTCTTAAAAGTGGTCGTAACTCCTTCAATATATGTCGGAATTGCACGATTCTTGTCTTGTTGGAAAGCTTCTTCGATAAGCTTTCAAACAAGACTAATTTCGCATCAATTGGATATCGTTTGACCCTTCAAAAGTGGTCATGTAATGAAAAAAAAAAGATTAGTGGTGGAATTATTTGTGATCGTTAGATTAAAAAGTTTTAATGGTTAATTAGGAGATTTAATTTTAGTAATATTCTTAGGATTCTTTTCTTATAATACACATTGTAAATCGCTTATGAGATGGTTGATGATTAATGAAATTTATGAGTTTTGCTTTGTGCGAATTCTAGAGAACTTGAGGTGAGTTTTCATTAGAAGAGTGATTCTTCTTCGGCGTGCGGTTTGGTGTGAAGCCAATTATCTTCCTTGGAGCGATTTCTTGGATCTTCTATCTTTTCTTATTGTTAAGGTGATGCGGGACAAACGCTAAAATCCTAATATACGAATTTGGGATTAACTTTAGAATAAATTGAATAGCAGAAATATTCAAAATCAAACAACACATAAAATTAATTCAATAAAATTAATAAAACAATTAGATTAATCCATTTTAGCGTTGCATGCGTAAAAATTTCTCGATCTAGAAAAACGGCTCCGATGAGGGAACTCGAGATTTGTTCTAGTTTAGGGCATCAATCGACAATCGCAATATCGTCTCTCGACTCCTCGGGGATTTTAAATGAAATAAGGCTTAAAATAATTTAATAAAAGGGAACAATTTTAGGATTTTAATTTTATCAACGAAATTAAAGAAGGATAATACCTGACAATAACTAGAGAAAAGGCAAAATAAAAGGATAGATTTCAAGGCTTCACACCAAGGATTTTCCGAAGCTTTACATCACGGCTGTACGTCTGCTTTGCACCAAGTCGCACGAGAAACGATTGCTCACTCCTCAAGGTTTGAAGGATTCACTCCCTCGATTGAAAACTCTTCACAAGCTCTCTAGGGTTTGCACAAAAGCAACTCTCTTTTCATTCAATAATAAAAACTGATTAATAAAGTGTTCACAATGCCTTTATATAGGCTAAGAAAATCCTAAACGACATAAAACTCGCAATAAAAGAGTTCTAAAATAATAAAAGACTAAAAGATTAAAAAAAAAAAAAATTCGTCGCTGGACGGAGTCGTCCACGGCGCGCTGTGGCACTGTTCACGGTGCGCTCTCACTGTTCACGATGTCACTGTTCACAATTTTTTTTTTTTTTGGCGTTCCCCATCATTCTCCTCCACTCAAAATATTTCATCACCGATGAAACACGCACGTGGTACTGATCCAGTGTATTGGAACTCGTACGGTGGAACTCCTTGCAAGTCATCCGTTGACGTTTTCTGCCTCCTTTCTCTTTATTCTTTCATCTGCCTTCCTCTGTGTGATGTCCCCATCAATACTCCCCGGGTTGGAAAAACTCATCTCCAATGAGTTAGGAAATCCACGGATGCTACACTTCAGCAGCTCAATTCTTGGTTTGCCTTTCCACGCAGTGTGATACTTCTGATTCTTACCTTCATTGATATGGAAGCTTGGAAATTCTATGACCTTCTCATTTGACCCTTTCTCATATTGCACAGGTAAGGTACGAGATAGAAATTGGGTAAATGGGTGTAGTTGGATTGGGTGATCAATAAGGAATGGATCAAAGGGTAGGGTTGTGAGTTCTAAAATAGGCGTAAGATTTGTTTCGACAACTATCGGATAGTTGCTCTTGTCTAGAGGAAAATTTAGACCTTTATCTTTACCCTTTTCCGAGATTGGAAAATATTCCACATGCTCAGAACCATTAGGAATTAACACAAAACTGTTAGTATCAAATTCATTAAATATATTCAATGTGTTAGTCCGATCATGCGTATTTTCAGTGCTCAATAAATTCAAATTGTTAATCTCATGCAAATCAGAATGATGGTATGCTCTTATCAACTCTAATGACTCACTTGGGATGGACACACGATCAACACCGTCCTCGGTAATAGGAACTGTCCTAATGCAACCTATGGCTCTGACTGGAACTTCACCTTCCTCATCCTTAGAGTGCCACATGGTTCGTACACTTCTTCGGGTATCTCATTACTCTCTATCTCGGCATGCTCCCGAATGATCAAGGTTTGACCCTTACTGGGGCATTGAGATGCAAAGTGACCAAAACCTTGACCATTGGTCCCTTCCCTTTGTCAACCTGAGGAATCACGGATTTTGAAGATTAACTAAAGGCATTATTTCCCTTTTTTATAGGATTAGAATGATACTCAAGTTTGAAAGACTTAGATCGACCATTACTGGGGGTGTCAAGATACCGTTCTAATTCTTCAACCCTAGCAAAGCATTCCTCGAGATCCACAACGGGATAAGGAATGAGTTCTCTCTGTAACTCTGGGCGAAGACCCATTCGGAATCGGGAGGATAACTTTTGCTGGCTCATTTACATTGGCCTGCGTCATCAGATCTTCAAACTGATCAATGTACTCTATGACTGGGGAATCTCCTTGATGCAATGACTGCCACTGATCAAGAATACATTCATCATATGATACAGGAACATACTTTTCGTGCAGTTGGACTTTCATTTCAGCCCACGTGAAAATGAGACGAAGACCTTGGATTTGCCTACGACGCTCTACTCCCAACCAATAAAGTCTAGCTTGACCCATAAGCTTGACTTTGGCAAATCTGACCTTGCGCTCTTCGAACATGGAATACCACTCGAAGTAATTTTTCATACTGGCGACCCACTCAAGAAAGACTTTGGGTTGTCTTTTCCCATCAAAAGTAGGGGCATCCATTTTGACAGATTTCCTGACCTTATCATCCAGATTAACTTGGACCTCATGTCAGGGAGGAACATCTCTCCTACGGTCACGGTTGTTGACTCTATTGTGATTCTCAGCGATGAGCTCATTGATCTCTTCAAAACGGGTTTCTAAAGTCTCATACCTAGCTTGTTGATCAACGATGTGCTCATCCATCCAGGTTTGACTAGTGGTCACCTTAGATGCAAGATCTCTAATAAGGGCTTCTAAGCTACTAGTATCCATGATGGAATTATGCAAAATTAGATGGTGTAAGATAAAGTATACTAAAATCAAGTGAACCCTAAAATCTAAATGACACGGACAACCCTAAACTAAGACTGTGCTCTGATACCAAAACTGACGCGGGACAAACGCTAAAATCCTAATATGCGAATTTGGGATTAACTTTAGAATAAATTGAATAGCGGAAATATTCAAAATCAAGCAGCACATAAAATTAATTCAATGAAATTAATAAAACAATTAGATTAATCCATTTTAGCGTTGCATGTGTAAAAATTTCTCGATCTAGAAAAACGGCTCCGATGAGGGAACTCGAGATTCGTTCTAGTTTAGGGTATCAATCGACAATCGCAATATCGTCTCTCGACTCCTCGGGGATTTTAAATGAAATAAGGCTTAAAATAATTTAATAGAAGGGGAATCATTTGGGATTTTAATTTTATCAACTAAATTAAAGAAGGATAATACCTGATAATAACTAGAGAAAAGACAAAATAAAAGGATAGATTCCAAGGCTTCACACCAAGAATTTTCCGAAGCTTCACCCCATGGCTGTACATCGGCTTCGCACAAAGTCGCACGAGAAACGATTGCTCACTCCTCAAGGTTTGAAGGATTCACTCCCTCGATTAAAAATTCTTCACAAACTCTCTAGGGTTTGCACAGAAGCAACTCTTTTTTCATTCAATAATAAAAACTGATTAATAAAGTGTTCACAATGCCTTTATATAGGCTAAAAAAGCCATAAACGACATAAAACTCGCAATAAAAGAGTCCTAAAATAATAAAAGACTAAAAGG
Source organism: Chloranthus sessilifolius (assembly GCA_021018995.1). NCBI lineage: Eukaryota > Viridiplantae > Streptophyta > Magnoliopsida > Chloranthales > Chloranthaceae > Chloranthus > Chloranthus sessilifolius. The sequence continues at coordinate 19,448,384 of CM037584.1, forward strand.
TAAAAAAAGAAAATTTCCGTCGCTAGACGGAGTCGTCCACGGCACGCTTTGGCACTGTTCACGGTGCGCTGTCATTGTTCACAATTTTTTTTTTTTTTTTTTGGCGTTCCCCGTCACAGGGTTTTAGCGTTCGTCCTGCATCACATTGTCATCAGATAAAACCTTCGTTGACTCTCGAAAAAATTCCCATCTATGTCAAACTATCGAAAACCGTTTTGATGTTCACCATACCAGAGAAGATGCATTCAATATATTTAGGTGAGGTTTTGTCTTACCGTCTATAGGATAAAAATATGAAAAACTTACATCCAAAAATTTGTTACGAATACGATTATGTAGTTTTTTATAATACGAGATACTTCTAGGATCGGTGCAAGCGTACTTTCAACATATGCGTATTTTTTCATTCTGTAATGCCATTTTGTTTAGGTGTGTGTGGACATCACTGTTGATGTATCGTCCCTTTTATCCAATATGGATTGTTGAAACCCATTTGGACATGTATTCTCCACATGGGTCATACACATTTCTCCAATTGAGTCTCATATAAGCAATATATTGTTTAAACAACTAGAAACATATCAGATATTTGTCACAAAATAATAAAGCCATGTGAACTGACTATAATCATTAATATATAAAACAAAGTATCAACCATCACCTTTGAGCAATGGGTGTAGGTCCCTAAGAATCCGTGTTTAACAAGTTCGAATGAGTGAGATGAATTAATAGTATGCAATGGAACTTGTAAAACATGTGCCTTTGGAAGAGAGCAATCATCACATTTGTTCATCGCAATTTATATTGCCAAGAATCCTGAATTTCGCGAGTGAATAAAACATATAGAGATCGATCATCTTTCAACTCTCGTTGACTATCAATCAGGGGCAATTCATTGCCATGTTTGCACATAGACCTTCTGGTAAATTCCTTCTTAACCAAGCCATTGACCATTTAGAGATTTTAGATGCTTCTTAGCAAATTCTTAATGACATCTTTTAATCCATTGAAAGTTTGAGGGGATGTTATATATATATATATATATATATATATATATATATATATATATATATATATATATATACTATTTGTCTATAGGGGTATTAGACGTACCTTCTTTGGATGGATTAGTCCTTTCATTCATTGTTGAGATTTTTTTTAGCGTTAGATATATTGTTTTGTATATGTTTGGCTTAAGTCAAGGATGAATAGATTTATTATTCATTTTCCTAACTTTGTTTTTTTTTTTTATCCGTAAAGTAGCTTATATTGAAGCAGCAAGGCGCTGAGAAACCAATACAAGTGAGTGATCAAAAGAAAGAAAAACAGAACAACACCGATTGCTGCCCACACAAACCAAAACAGAGAATGCAGACATTACATCCGTCAACCTGGGTCCCACAAACAAGCTTTCTCCCGAGGAACTCTACCTCCCCTCTCCACCCAAAACCAGACCAGATCTCGAATGGCCCTCATAATCATTCCACTCGGGTGAGTTTTGCTCTCGAAAATCCGTAGATTTCTTTCTCCCCAAATACTCCACAACATCGCATAGAAAGCTGCCATCCAATCATCCCCTGTCAATCCATCCGCTTTGCTATCCTCCCACATCAGGTAGAGATTGTAAGGCGTGGTAGGCATAACCCAGCTCATCCGGAAGGACTTTAGGACGATGTTCCATAGCTCCCCTGCCAGTTTGCAATGAATAAGGAGATGAGAGGCGTTTTCCTTCTCTCCACCACACATCACACAAGAATTCGTGACCTCCTTTCCCCTTCGGATAAGCTGGTCAATAGTCAGGATTTTCTCTTTGAATAGCGTCCACGCAAAAATTTTTATTTTTGGCGGAATCACATCCTTCCATAACCCTGTCCCTCAGAATCTGATCAGAGGGTGGCGTGTCAGCATCCTATAGTAGGATTTGACACTGAACACACCATTGCGCCCCAGATTCCAGATCATGCGGTCTAGACCCGGCTGATGACGCTGGGCTTCATAAAGGTTCTGCATCAGGTTAGAGAATGGGATCATCTCCTCCTCCCTTAGCAATCTTCTTGTGATTCCAAACTCTACCTCCCTTCATTTTCGACACAAAGACGACAATCCTCCCTGCTTGGTTGACAGTAATGGCATAGATCTCGGGGAATACCTCTATGAGAGCACTGCCATTTAGCCATACGTCCTCCCAAAATCTAATACGGGTACCACATCCCCAATTGAACCTCAGTCCTTTAGCGAACAGTCCCCACGCGCTGCATATGCTTTTCTACCACGGCGAAGTACCCCTGTGAACTGTGATGTTTACACCCCAGTTACCCCTGATTGGGCCATACTTCTCCATCATCACGTCCCGCCAGAGATTGTCCGTCTCCTCCATCCTCCCCGCTCTCCAGAACCACTTCCCAAGCATCGCGATGTTCATCCACCTGAGACTGCGGATCCCCAGCCGCCCACAGTCTAGTGGTAGTTGGCATGTGTCCCAGTTGACAAGGTGATAACGCTTGTCCAGGCCCGCACCCTCCCATAGAAAGTTACGTTGAATAAGCTCAAGACGATTAAGGACCGCCATGGGGCACTTGAACATGGACATATGGAATATGGGGAGAGAGGAAAGAACCACCTTTACCAGGAGCAATCTTCCCGCACTACTCAGCAGCCTTCCCTTCCAAGATGATAGACGTTCAAATCTTTGCACCACCGGTTCCCAGTCCCTAGCAGCAGGAAGCCGAATCCCAAGTGGTAACCCTAAGTACTTGATTGGAAATTTCTCTATCGAGCACTCAACCGTCCTTGCCAGCTCATCCATCACCCTCGCATCAGCCCCAATACCCGTAATTGCCGACTTGGATAGGTTAACACGCTGCCCCACACCGCCTCATAAACTGATATCACATCCTTAATGTACCGGAACCCCTGCACCTCAGCCTTCCCGAATATCATGGTGTCATCAGCAAACTGAAGGTGTGAGATGAATCTCCCTTGCGCGCCTACCTTGATGCCCGTGATAAAATTACGCTGCCTGGCTTGCACCATGAGGCCCGATAGGGCTTCGCCAATCACATTGAACAGAAAAGGAGATAAGGGATCCCCTTGTCTCAGCCCTCTGGAGCTTTTAAAATAGCCCTCCGGCATGCCATTGACTAGGACCGAGAACCAAACTGAAGAGTAGCAACCCCTCATCCATCTCCTCCATGTAGTCTCAAACCCCATTCTGCCTAGCATGTAGTCTAAGCAATCCCAACTGATCCGGTCATAAGCCTTCTCCATATTGATCTTCTAGAGGGCAGCCGGTTGTCGATCATGATGCGCCGAATGGATGGTTTCTTGGGCCACAACTACCAGATCTACTAGCTGTCTACCCCTGACAAAGGCCCCCTGAGTCTCCGAAATTATCGTACTCATCACATGTTTGAGTCTATTGGCCAACACCTTAGCGATAATTTTATAGAGGCAATTGGTAAGACAGATTGGCCTGAAATCAGCGATATCATCAGCCCCTTCCTTCTTAGGTATGAGGGTTATGAAGGTAGAATTAAGACTATGCCCAATGAACCCGGTAGTATGAAACTCTTGCATCACCTCCATCAACTCATCTTTGATGATGGCCCAAAAGAATATGAAGAATTCCATTGTGAAGCCGTTAGGCCCAGGGGCCTTGTTCTTGGCTCCACGCTGAATCACTCTCCACACCTCCTCATCGGTGATCAGATTTTCCAAATTGCTCCGACTATCCTCCGTAAGTGTCTTAAAAGATAGCCCATCCAACTGTGGCCTGCGCAAACCATCATTCGTGTACATCTTGGTATAAAACTCAACAATGTGATCCCTGATCTGCTTCTCCTCCGAGTAGTTCACCCCATCAACAGCCAAGTTACCGATGTAGTTCGCCTTGTTCCTCGCGTTGGCGACTGCATGAAAAAATTTGGTATTGGTATCCCCTTCCTTTAGCCATTTGACCTTTGATTTTTGCTTCCAGCACATATCCTCAACCTTGCAAACCGAATTAGACTCCGTTTTTTCCCGGTACCTATCCTCCCGCTCATCCGCTGTGAGACACTATTTTCTTCTACCTCGTCTAACTCCTGTAACTGTCTTAAAATCTCCTCTTTTTTTACATGCACAGATCCGTAAACCTCCTTATTCCACTGTATGCTCTTCCTTTTAACCCACTGCAGTTTGGAAATGAATCAGAATTGCCGTCGTACCCCATGGTGTCTCTTCTCCCCACCAAGTTGGAACTAAGGCCTGGTACCCCTCATCCAATAACCACATATTCTTGAACCTGAACGGTCGGCCCCCTCCCCCGTGACTCGCACGTTAGCACAACCGGCTGGTGATCCGAAACAACCCTTGCCAAGCATTCTGCTCTTGCCCCTGGGAAGATATCTACCCAGTCCAACTTGCAAAGAAATCTGTCCAGTTTACTCAGTGTTGGATTCTCATGAAGATTCGACTATGTGAATCTCGCCCCACATAACGGTACCTCCATCAGTTCCCAATCCGATATGAAGGCGTTGAAGTCCCTCATCACCTAAATATTTGGTGGCCCCCCTTGTTTCTCGAACCCCCACCTTATCGCATTAAAATTCCCTCTCAGGCAGAAGGGATACTCCCATCTGGCTGCAAGTGCAGCCATCTCCATCCAAAAATCAGGCCTATCGGCATAAAAGTTCGGCCCATAGATCCCAGCAAACATCCACACTTTACCCGATACCTTGTTTCGAAGAACCACCGCAGCCGAGAACAATCCAAACTCTTCGTCCATTTTGTCGAACACCCGGGAATCCCACGCGACTTTGTTAACTTTGTTTTGGAAGTATGCATTTGGTACTGTTGGGTTTAGATATTGAAAACAAATCTTGTCGTCATTAATGTAGAGCAGCTGAAGCTTTTCTAAATGCTTCTTTTTAGATCTGTGTATTACATGCATTCGATAAAAAGTCCTTGAAACGCCATTTCATGAAAACACAACTGACTTTTTGATAAATATTTATTTCTGGTTCAGGCTAAGCTTAGAAAATCTTGTCATGAGCTATGTAACCTGGAGGTCTTCCTGGACCAGCTGAAGGATGTGGATTTTCTTCCGCTTATTGATGTGTTTACGGAAATCGATTCATATGAAATTCAGGCAGTTGACCTACTTCATGCGCCATCTCGTGTCTTATGTAATGGAGAATATGTTTTATCTCTTATCGATGCAGTTAATCAAAAGCTTCGAGTTGTCGATCTGCAGGATTTGTCAATTGGGAAAGACTTTTTGTGGTATGTAGTGATTTTCTATGCAACCTCTTTGAATGCAATATGTCATTTCCAATTGTCTGTCCACTTGAAATTTCTTATTTTTTGAAAATATGGTTTAATAAATAAACTGACTCCCAAAACCAATCATTGAAAAATAGACAGTTTAGAGAAGAATAAGGAAAGACTACACATGCTTTCCATTTTGTTTAAATTTGGAACCTGACAATAGGAACACATGGAGACAAAAAAAATTTAAAGAAAGCAGTCAACAGCAACAAACAAGAGAAAATTGAAGGATTAGCTTCTTTTCTTTTTTCTTTCTTTACAGTAAGTGAATAGGAAAGAAGTGGCCCATATTCATGTGGAAAAAGGGAAAAATAAAAATTGGTTTCTCTCTCTCTCTCTCTCTCTCTCTCTCTCTTCTCTCTCTTTGAATGCAATATGTCATTTCCAATTGTCTGTCCACTTGAAATTTCTTATTTTTTGAAAATATGGTTTAATAAATAAACTGACTCCCAAAACCAACCATTGAAAAATAGACAGTTTAGAGAAGAATAAGGAAAGACTACACATGCTTTCCATTTTGTTTAAATTTGGAACCTGACAATAGGAACACATGGAGACAAAAAAAATTTAAAGAAAGCAGTCAACAGCAACAAACAAGAGAAAATTGAAGGATTAGCTTCTTTTCTTTTTTCTTTCTTTACAGTAAGTGAATAGGAAAGAAGTGGCCCATATTCATGTGGAAAAAGGGAAAAATAAAAATTGGTTTCTCTCTCTCTCTCTCTCTTTCTCTCTCTCTCTCTCTCTCTCTCTCTCTCTCTTCTCTCTCTTAGAAAATTACTTTGATCTAAGGAAATTGAACACTCATATCAGACGACGAAGAGAAAATAATGGATAAAAATCACTGATACAGTTGGGCAGATTAACGAGAAGAACCTATTACAAACTAAACATGTATATGAAATTCTATGCGTGGCTATCCGATTAATTCCAAAGCTATCTATCGATTATATAACCCACACAAAAAGAAGAACCATTTTTTACATGGAAAACCCAATCACTTGGAAAAGTCATGGGACCGAAGTCCGAGCAAACAAATCCACTTTAGAAAAACGATTACAAAGGGTTACGAATGATTACTGACAATGCACACATGTCCTATCAAACATCTAAGTAATCCAACGGTCCATCACGAACCGTCTCCATGGCTCCGGATTTGAAAGCCCTATCCAACTGTTGACACACGCACAACGATCCAACCGATGATCACCACACAGTGGTCCACCTAAGCTCCATGGGCACCCAATCAACACCCAAACTACATGGGCAATTTGAATACAAGAGAGAAAGAGGAAAACCCTTTAAAAAAAAAAAAAATGATTCGATTTCAAAGGGACAAGAAGATCACAACAATTTGAAACATGGGGGATTGATCTAATTTGGTAAAATCCTCAAGAACGATGAGATCATCTCCCCAAATGGTTGCTCAAAATGGTTGGTAAAAATTTCTGCAATATTCCCTTAAAAAATCGTCATAAAAAATTAGGGCTTAAGACTTTTAAGTAACAACAGCGGCGGTCCCTGAACAGTGTTCACAGTCGATCTCAGAACCTATCATGGTTGGCCGCCGAACCAAACAATACATGGTTGTAAGAACCGTGGTTGACCTATTAATTTTGTACCAAAAACCGTTTTTAAGGACTTTTAAGCAAATAAAACAAAGGGTACCATAGAATTTAGGAGGACCAGGCATCGGGGACCATAGAACACACACCATCTTGGCTGACACCCTACCTAATGAGATTCATCTTGATTTTGTCAAAGGGATGTGACAAAAAAAAAATCCTATAGGATGGATTCGAGATTTGTGTTCTTCATGTTGGAGGCACTTGTTTCCTCATTTGGAAATTCAAAGTCCCTAGTATTAGAGTTGTTCCCCTTGGGCTGTGCCACCATTGGGACGATTCCTTGTCTTCATTTATGTGATCAGAAATAGCAAAACAATTTGTGGGTAAAGGGTATAATATTACCAATCATTCTCGAAACATTCTGATGTAGGAAAAGTGTCAGCCTATGTCTCTTTCTGTCACGTTTAACCATTATAGTTCATCCATCCGTAGTCTATCTTGATTTTTATGAGATGTAAACTTGCATATTTGAACTGGGAAAGTAAAAACGAAAAGGAAAAAATGGATCTGATTTTTCTGATACCATGAACCTGATCCATCTAAACTATGCAAAAACAATAGATGAACAGAACAACAACATTGATGAATGATGATGAATAACAATTGAAGTGATTCTGACATGGGACAACTGTCACAACCCAAAATCCACGCACTTGGATCTCGAGTCACGACACAGACAAATCAGAAGTAAACACTAAACCTGAAATAACAAATTTCTAACTAGAGATCGAAAAACAAATATCCAGGCAACCAGATATATGATAAAGAAAAGAAACTTTTCTTTTTCGTACATAAAACAGGTCAAACTATTGCAATACATTAAACTAAACACTACGTACCAGACACAAAGATCTGCACCAGATAACCCTGCTGAAACTCTGCCAAATGATCTTTCTCCAATCCCTTTCCTTAACCTGCAGGGTGGTTAAACCACCGTAAGAGCTAATCCACATGCTCTGCAAGTAACCATTCTAATATATATTGACTAAACCACTAATATGCCGATAGTTTCAAATTATCATCCTATTAGTCTAACGTCTTGTTTTTCTTGTTCAACTAATCAAATAATTCAGTTGCAATCATGACTATCAGTGGTTGAAAACAAATCTCGTACACAGGTAAATATCACATTTAGATACAAATCTAGTATCTACTACAAGGTGCTTTTCTCAGAGAGCAGATAACAGAATTCTAAGTGAACAGATAACAAATTCAAATCAGATAACAGAATTACCACTAACAACAACATTTCGGATTTTGTGTATCAAGGTACTTTGCAGTCCGGTGTTTTCACTGAACTCAGGTTGGTATTAATGTTTTCCAGACCAAACAGATAAATCAGATAGACATTTTCAGACCATACAAATAAATCAGACAGATATGCCCAGACCAGACAGATAAATCATATAGATATTTTCATATCAGACAGATAACTTAGAAGCTTACACTTAAACTACCGCAATAGACTTATTGCTGTTGGGGATTATTTTATAGCTAACCACACAAATACCAAGTGCTTTACTCAGCTCAACTGTTAGTTGAGATAACAGAGCAGATATCGGATTGACCTCGCCAGGGTCTTATACTTGTCCCATTCAGACTCATTGACATTATCGATGTCTTTCTGTTATTCAAATCTAGCGCAAAAATATCGAAAAATATTAGAACTAAGATATCAACAAATTTTGAAACATTCAAAATATTCAGGTCGAAACAATTGGGTGTAACAGATCAGATGAGCATATATCGACACATTCAAGTCGAAACAGTCAGGTGTAGCAGATTAGATGAGCATATATCGACACATTCAAGTCGAAACAGTCAGGTGTAACAGATTAGATGAGCATATATTGACAGTTAGGTATAACAGATCATATGAGTAGATGACGAACAGATCAAATGTGTAGATGTAACCGATTGTCTACACATTCAGATTTCAGGTGTAACAGATTATCTGATTTCAGACTTTACATTTTTCAGAAAACTAAAAGAGCAGCCCACATGCATCCCTTCATGTTTCCTAGAGGGTTTTCCGAGAGGGTACAACATCAACACAACAAGCCAATCAGTAACACATAAACCCAACTTTCATATTTCAATTGGGGTATAAACTGCATTAATTGCTTTGGTTTTAGGTTCGATTACCACTGCAGGTATTACAAGCTCAGATTTAAAGGTATCACAGATCAGAGAGAAACAAGTTGTTCCACGCCTATCCAAACTACAAGTTAGGGGTGCATACACATATGCAAAAAATAAAATAAAAGCCATATTATAGACGTATGCCAAACGCAGGCTTCCACTTGCTTAGTAGAACATAGATGTAAAATCCAAAATAAACTAGAAGAAACACAGGCAGATTACTAACAAATAAATAATTAGAAATTATCGCTTGAATCAGGGGTTACATAAAATGTGCTAGAATAAGTACTTGCCTTAAAATTACAAGCGGCTATAGGGTCTATCTGTGTCGTGAACTCTTTCTTCCTCTCTCTAGAGCACTTTCTCTCTCTCCCTCTCTCTTCTTCTCTTTCTTCCTCAGATGCTCTCTCTTTCTCTCTTTCTCTTTCTTTTTCTTTCTTTTTCTTTCTTTTCTTTCTCTGGCTCTCCTCTCTCTTTTATTTTTTTGTGTTTTTGTCTTATCTCCACAACCAACCGCCCCCCAATTTCCCAACATCTCAGCTCTTCTACGAACGTCTAGAAACTTCCCTTCTTTTATTATATTATATTAGATCTTATATTACATTCTATTATATGCTATTAAAGTATAAAGTATATTATATTATATTCTAGTATATATGATATTATATTATATAAACTATGAATGCACACTCCATGTGCCACCCCCACATAACATGGGTCAATGGGTTGGGTCCCACTAAATGTGCCAACCAATTATTGGTGAGAACCCAGGTCTAAACTATTGTGACTGCCTTTAATCACATGATGCTGATAACATTTCATTCCAAGCCTTCGTACAACGGATCCTGAGGCCATTGCCTTGCCATCAGACGGTTAATCTGTGATTATCAATCACATGATACAAAGCCCATCAAATTGGCCGTAGTGTCACGTGGCACACATGCCCAAAACTGATCTCCATGGTCTAATCGAACAATGTCAATGGGTTTTAATACATTTTTGTATTTGGATATGTGCCATGTAAAATCGTCATGCTTATCAGTGGATGTGAACCACCCGTTTGGTGTACTTTAATATCAACCATTAAATAAACACATAAACAAAGGATGTCACGCAGAATCGAACTACGGACCATCAATTAACTATCTGACCTGGTTTCAAATCGGGTCCTTACATCCTCCTCTCATGAAATTTCGTCCTCGAAATTTACGATTTGCTACCAAACAACTCTTCTCATTCCCAAATTGCTTACCTTCCAGACTGATTTTGCTAGTGAATCTTGACAAGTGAAATCTTCTTGTTCCGATGTACTTTTCTTTTCTGTCTACAATTCAGATAGGTTGGTCACTATATGAAAATTCCTCGTGGTGGTATCGGTTCGTACTTGAATATCGGAGCAGGATCTCGAACATGTCTTCGTAACTCAGACACATGGAATACGCTGTGGATGGCTGACAGATGCGGAGGTACTGCTAGTGTATAAGCAACGTCATTGATTCGATTCAGAACCTTAAAAGGACGACGAAACCTGGGGCTCAGTTTACCTTTCTTTCTGATTCGCATCACACCTTTCGCTGGAGAGACTTTCAACAATATAGGTTTACTCTTCTCACACACCAATTCCTCTTGCTATCTGCGTAACGTTATCTGCTTTGAGCTATCTAAAGTCAATCTGTAATGCATTTAATCTTTTTAATCTTTTTCCCTGTTTCCTGCATTCATTCCGACCTTAACAATTTTCTTTTACCATCCTTGTCCCAACAAAGAGGTGAACAACAAAGTCTACCATACAGAGCTTCATATGGTGCCATCTGAATACTAGCCTGATAGCTATTATTATATGCAACTTCACTCAAAGGCAAGAATTGATCCCACCTTCAGCACACAAGCCCGTAACATATCTTATAGTATCTAACTTCTGTTGTCGTACCAAACTTTCAGATCAGACCGTTCCAGTACTCCGACGTGAAACGTAAATTTCTATCAGATACAATTGCTTTCGAAATTCCATGGAACCTCACAATCTCAGTGACAAACAGCTGGGTCAATTAGGTCAATGGGTCATTCTTCCTAATGAATAGTAGCATCCCACTTTCATTCCAACATATCGAGGGCTGTAAGTTACCTGCGGGTTCTGTCTTAATGTGCTAATAGATCAAACAATTTGAAATATATTAACTAAGTCAGGAATGTCAGATGCACAATCTACCATGACTACCGTCCTTATGGATATTAAAATCCAGCTTAAATCTTGCACTCACATATGCCATTATAGCCCTCAATCTAGAATCCTTCTGTTGAGCCTTTGTAATTTTGTGAAGAATGGTAGGTCGAACACGTAAATTGACAAACATAATTTTTTTTTTAGACTTACCCCTTTGTAATTTCGTCCCAATCTATTACTTTCTATAACTGTCGCCATTCAGAAATCATTGGTTGAGCAACCAATCTGTAAAGCAGCAGCCACAACCTTGACTATTCCAGACTGATAATTGACTGACAAATCAGAATCTTGCAGAAATTCAATCCATCTCCATTGTCGGATAGTCAACTCTTTCCGGTCAACAAGTAGTGCACACAACTATGTCTGAATCCCATACAAATACTGCTTTCAACTTTTAAGGCAAACACTATCACAATCAATTCTCGACCATGCGTTGGATAGTTCTGCTCACGAACTTTGAATTGTCTAGAAGCATAACATTACGAAACTGCATCGACACACATCCTAACCCAATTCGAAATGCATCACTACCGATCCTGTATCCCTCGCTGTCTGAAAGAATGGTTAACATTGGCGCAGAAGTCACGCTATACTTGTTTCACATCGATCTCTTCAGATAAATTTCACATGGTCCCAAGGCAATTGAGTGAAAGGAGCTGCAATACAAGAAAAGTCCTGAACAATTCTTCGAGATCTTAGTTATTGAACTTGGTTTGTCCCAATCCCAGATGGCTTCTACTTGACAGGAATCATCAGTTACACCCTCCTTCGATATCACAAAGCCTAGGAAAGTAACTTTCAGAACGCACATTTCCTCACGTCATCATATACTTTATTGTCTTGTAACACGTGCCAGGCTACTCACAGATATTGTTCATGATTAACATGGGACAGAGAATGAACGAGGACATCATCAATGAAAACAACAATAAACGGGTCTAGATATGGTTTAAAACCTCGATTTAGGTCCATGAACCCTCCAGGTGCATTGGTCAATCCCAGTGGCATTACTCCGAAACTTAGTAACCAAAGCTGGAATAGAATGGATCTTGAGTATTATTATTTTATTTTATTTATTATTATTTATTTATTTTTTGTAAATTCGCAACTGATAATATCAAGATCTCAGATCAAGTTTTGAAAAGGTGGGCAAACAACTCTTCAATTCTCGGGATAGGATTCTTATTCTTAAGTATAGTATAATCAGTTTCATGCTATGGCGGTAGATCAGACAATTCATCCTGAAGCAGATCAACAAATTTTATGAACGATCAAACTATTTTCAACCCTTAACTTATTCCAAACCAGTCAACATGAACTTGGTAAGCAGAGAACCAATCCACACCCAAGAACACAACACTTGCACACTTATACACAATTCATTTCATTCATCAAGTCGTAATTACAAAAGCATGATTGGTATCAAAAGAGTGTTTGTAGTACAAAATTTCATTAATTCACATCTATGCTCAATTTAGCAAAAAGGGACCGACACTACAGGTCAAGTTTCGAGTCTCAAGGCCTTGCTTGTCCTTGCACCAACATCAGTGGTGACAATTTCTTTCTTAGGCCAGTCTAGTGCTCTACAAGGCTCTTCTCTAACTGAACTTGATAATGGCTCAGTCTGTACGTTGATGCTCAGAGGATTCTGACTTGGTTGTCTCTGAGGCAATGTAGTCAGAGATTGTAATAATGTCAGGATTTGGTTCCTCATTGTAGTCCTCATTTGAGTCCTCATTGTAGGCATCATTTGGGTCCTCATTGTAGTCATCATTTGGGTCCTTATTGTTCATGTCCTCAGCGTCTTGTTCATCCTCACTTGGGTCAGTCAACTCGCCTTTGCTGAGGTTATCTAGGTTGTCTGTCATTTTCGAATTCATCAAAATTATCTGCTATTGCTTCCTCGACCGATCGGACGTTGAGCATAGAAGGCGGCGGAAAAGTGTATTCTTCATGGCCTCGATGGTTTCTTGTAACATCAATAATCCCAGACGCCCCTTGGGGTACATAACGACTAGCCTGTCTATAACACACTGAGCAAGGTAGCTTAGTCTTCTTTTTCGCTACCGTCCTCTCCATTATTCCCTGGTCATCACAGGGAACACAATATCACAACTGGATAGCAGGTACACATCCTATGCCTAGCCTATGGGTCCACACCTTAAGGCCAGCTAAGGGTTCGCTAAACCGAAATCTCTGATACCACACTGTCACAACCCAAAATCCACACACCTGGATCTCAAGTCACGACATAGACAGATCATAAGTAAACATTAAACCTGAAATAACAATTTCTAACCAGAGATCGTAAACAAATATCCAAACAACCAGATTTACAGAAGAAACTTTTCTTTTTCTTATATAAAACAGGTGATACTATCGCAATACATTAAACTAAACACTACGTACCAGACACAGATCTGCACCAGATAACCATGCTGAAACTCCGCCAACTGATCTTTCTCCAATCCCTTTCCTTAACCTGCAGGGTGGTTAAACCACCGTAAGAACTAATCCACATGCTCCGCAAGTAACCATTCTAATACATGTTCACTAAACTACTAACATGCCGATAGTATCAAATTATCAACTTGTCAGTCTAACATCTCTTTTTTCTTATACAAATAATCAAATAATTTAGTTCCAATCATGATTGTCAGTGGTTGAAAACAAATCTCGTACACAGGTAAATATCACATACAGATATGAATCCAGTATCTACTACATGGTGCTTTTCTCAGAGAACTGATAACAAATTCAAAGCAGATAACAAAATTCTTAGAGAACAGATAACATATTTAGACCAGATAACAGAATTACCACTAACAACAAGATTTCAGATTTTGTGTATCAAGGTACTTTGTAGTCAGATGTTTTCACTGAACTCAGGTTGGTATTAACGCTTTCCAGACCAGACAGATAGACATTTCCAGACCATACAAATAAATCAGACATATATGCCCAGATCATACAGATATTTTCAGATCAGACAGATAACTTAGAAGCTTACACTTTAACTACCACAACAGACTTATCGTTGTTGGGGATTGTTTTATAACTAATTGCACAAATATCTAGTGCTTTCCTCAACTCAACTGTTAGTTGAGATCATATAACATAACAGTAACAGATAACAAGGCAAATATCAACTTGACCTGGCCAAGGTCTTATACTTGTCCCATTCGGACTCATCGGCATTATCGATTTTCTGGTATTCAAATCTAGTGCAAAAATATCAGAACTAAGATATCAACAGATTTCGAAACATTCGAAATATTCACGTCGAAACAGTTAGGCGTAACAAATTAGATGAGCATATATTGGCACATTTAAGTCGAAACAGTCAGGTGTAACAGATCAGATGAGTATATATCGACACATTCAAGTTGAAACAGTTAGGTGTAATATATCAGATGGGCATATATTGACAGTCAGGTATAACAGATCATATGAGCAGATGTCGAACAGATCAGATGAGCAAATGTAACTGATTATCTACACATTCAGATTTCTGGTGTAACAGATTATCTGCTTTCAGGCTTTACATTTTTTAGAAAACTAAAAGAGCAGCCCACATGTATCCCTTCATGTTTCCCAGAGGGTTTTCCCAGAGGGTGCAACATCAACACAACAAGCCAATCAGTAACACATAAACCCAGCTTTAATATTTCAATTGGGGTATAAACTGCATTAATTGTTTTGGTTTTGGGTTCCATTACCCCTACAAGTTTTACAAGCTCAGATTTAAAGGTATCACAGATAAGAGAAAAACAAGTTGTTTCACGCCCATCCAAACTAAAAGTTAGGGGTGAATACACATATGCCAAGAATAAAACAAAAGTCATATTATAAGCGTATGCCAAATGCAGACTTCCACTTGCTTAGTAGAACATAGATGTAAAATCCAAAATAAACAAGACGTAACATAGGCAGATTACTAACAGATAAATAACTAGAAATTACCCTGTTTCACAAGATGTGCTAGAATAGGTACTTGCCTCAAAATTACAAGTGACTATAGGGTCCGTCTGCATCGTGAACTCTTTCTTCCTGTCTCTCTCTCTCTCGCCTTTCTCTTTCTTTTTCTTTCTTCCTCAAATGCTCTCTCTCAGACTTTCTCTCTTTCTCTTTCTCTTTCTTTTTCTCTCTGGCTCTCTCTCCCTTTTCTGTTTTTCTTCTATTATTTTTTTGTGTTTTTGTCTTATCTCCACCACCAATCGCCCCCCAATTACCCAACATCACAGATCTTCTACGAACGTCTAGAAACTTCCCTTCTTTTATTATATTATATTAGATCTTATATTATATTCTATTATATGCTATTAAAGTATAAAGTATATTATATTATATTCTAGTATATATGATATTATTTTTTTTTATCAGTAATAAAAGATTATAAAAAACCCAGCAAGGCTGAAGCTGTATACAATCAAGCGACATAGATTAAAAGCAGAAGGCCTATAACTAAGAACAACAAACACGACTCAAGACCCCACACAGATCCACCCTAGCAAAACCCCCTTAACCCGGCTCCCAAGGGAAATTGGGACTGCTGTCCCCCTGTCCACCACGCTCGCCTCAGAAGGTAATGAGCTCTGAGACCGCCCTAATAACCATTCCGACAGGTTTGGTTTTGTCTTCAAAAATTCTGCGGTTCCTCTCACACCATATACACCAGAAGACGGCGAACATCGCTCCCCTCCAAGCCCCCCTATTCTCACCTTTCACCCTCGCCGCCTCCCAGCTCAACATTAGCGCATAAGGAGACTGAGGTATCACCCAAGATATACCGAAGGCTCTAAGAATGGCTCCCCAGACCTCATAAGCCACACGACAATGAAGGAAAAGATGAGCAGTGAACTCCGCCCCGTCGGAACATATAGCACACGTCGTAGGGACGTCAATTCCCCTCCAAATCAGCTGGTCCCTGGTAAGAATTTTGTCCTTACACACTGTCCAAATGAAAAACCTGATTTTGAGAGGAAAGGGTTCCTTCCATAACCATCTACCCTCGAACCTGATAAGCGGGCGTCGCGAGAGCCATCGGTAAAAAGCATTGGCGCTGAACTTCTCCGCCCGATTCATGTCCCAAATCCTCTTATCAGCCCTTAGAGTGTTCCGCTGCGCCGCATATAGCCTACTCAGCAGCTCCATATAGCTCCCCACCTCGCCGTCTCTAAGACGCCTTCTGATGACAACATCCCAGGTACTTCTGTCACTGACAAAGCTCACAAATTCATTAATCCTACCACCCTGATTCGAGGAAAGGGCGTAAATTTCCGGAAACCTGACCCTGAGCGGACTCACATCCAACCACGAATCTTCTCAGAAACAGATACGGGACCCACACCCCCAGCTGTATCGCACCCTTCTTGCCCAAAGCTCTCAGGTACGTGACATATCCCTCCACCATGATGAGCTATTCCTGTGGGTAGATAGACCTATCCCCTAACTCCCCCCTTAAAGGCCATACTTGTCGCGCAAAACCACCCACCAGAGACTACCTCTCTCCTCCACCCTTTCCGCTCTCCAAATCCACTTTCCCAGCATTGCCAAATTTGTTCTCTTGAGACTCCAAATCCCCAACCCTCCATAAGCAATAGGCAACTGGCAAGTGTCCCAATTGACGAGGTGGTACCGCCTGTTCAGACCTGCCCCCTCCCACAAAAACGACCTTTGAATACGCTCCAATCTGTTAATAATTTTAGCGGGACACCTAAACATGAAGAAGAAGATGGGGATCGAGGATAACACTGTTTTAACCAAGACCTGCCTTCCCCACTACTGAGCAGCCTACCTTTCCAAGCCGATAATCGCTGTTCAAATCTCTGCACTACCGGGAGCCAGTCACGGCTCGTGGGCTTTCTGATCCCGAGCGGCATGCCCAGATATCTGATGGGCAGCCCCTCAATGCGACACCCAATCGAAACAGCTAAGGGAGTCAGAGCCTGATCCTCCACCCTTATACCCAATATCGTGGATTTAAGGAGATTAACCTGTTGGCCCAACACTGCCTCGTACACTGAGAGCACATCAACCATAGCGCGAATTTCCGTCCCATCAGCCTTCCCAAACAAAATCATGTTGTCCGCATACTGAAGGTGCGTAATAAACCTCCCGTGATCGCCGACTCTGATGCCAGTAAGCATACCCAATCCCCTTGCATGCCCGATCAGTTCAGATAAAGCCTCCCCCACCAAATTAAATAAGAAGGGGGATTGAGGGTCACCCTACCTAAGACCACTAGAGCTCTTGAAATACCCCGTCGTTGTCCCATTAATCAGCACTGAGAACCATGGAGAAGAAAAACACCCGCGCATCCATTTCCTCCAAGTGACACCAAACCCCAACCTTCCAAGCATATATTCTAGATTCTCCCAACTAACCCGGTCATAAGCCTTCTCCATGTCAACCTTCCAGACCACAGCCGACCTATGAAGAGCATAAGCCGAGTGGATGGTCTCGTTAGCAACTGCCACAAGGTCCGTAAGATGTCTCCCACGGACGAAAGCCCCTTGATAGTTAGATATGATAGTACCCATCACCCACTTAAGCCTATTAGCCAACACCTTGGCGATAATCTTGTAAACGCAGTTGATCAGACTGATCGGTCGGTAATCGGAAATATTTTCAGCCCCATGAACCTTGGGGATGAGGGTAACAAATGTAGAATTTAGTGTTCCCCCAATAAACCCTGAAGAGTGAAATTCGTGAAAAACCTCAATCAGATCCACCTTAATACACTCCCAGAACGCGCTATAAAATTCCATGGTAAATCCATCCAGCCCCGGTGATTTATTGCTGCCACCAAATCTGATTGCGGTCCACACTTCCTCTTCCGTAAATGTGCTTTCCAACCCCCTACTAACCTCGTCTGAGATAGACGTGAACTGAAGCTCGTCCAAAACTGGCCTCGGAAGACCCTCATCCGTGTACAATCGTTCGTAAAAATCCACAATACTATCCCGTACCTCCTCATGCCCCGAGTATGCGACCCCAGCCACTATAATATTCTCCAAATACTTCGATTTGTTGCGGGCATTTGCAACCGCATGGAAATACTTCGTGTTGGCGTCCCCCTCTTTGAACCACCTACCCTTCGTTTTCTGCATCCAGCAAAGTTCCTCAGCCATACATCTCTCACTGAACTCCGCCTTAGTTTGCATTCTCGCCTCCCTCTCTCATCCGCCGTAAGATTTCTAGTCTCCTCCAAATTATCTAACTCCTTCAGCTTCGAAAGCAAATCCTCCTTTCGAACGTGCACCATCCCATACACCTCCCTATTCCAAGTCTTGATTCTATCCTTCGCCCGACGCAGCTTAGTAATGAAACGAAAGGCAGCCATCCCATTGGACACCGGTTCCGCTCACCAGCCCCGAACCTTCTCCCGAAAAGCGTCGTCCACCAATCACATATTCTCAAATCGGAAAGGGGAGGGTCCCCTTCCCCGAGTCTCGCAAGTAAGAACAATAGGCCGGTGATCCGAAATGGCGCGCGCGAAGGCTTCCAATCTGGCACCCGGGAATAAGTCCAACCAGTCGGTAGTGCAAAGAAACCTGTCTACCCTGCTGAAAGACGGCGAGTCCTGCAAACTAGACCACGTTAATCTGGCCCCCATCAACGGGATATCAAATAATCCCTAGCCTGCTATGAAGGAGTTGAAATCTCTCATGACCCGAAGGTTTGCCGAGCCACCCTGCTTCTCAAAATCCCACTGGATAGCGTTGAAATCCCCAGCCAAGAAAATTGGAAAATCCCAGCGACCAGCCAACTCCGCTATCAACTATGAACGCACACTCCATGTGCAACTCCCACGTAACATGGGACAATGGGTTGGGTCCCACTAAATGCGCCAACCAAATTGCTGGTGAGAACCAAGGTCTAAACTATTGGGATTGCCTTTAATCACATGATGGTGATCATATTTCATTCCAAGCCTTCATACAACGAATCCTGAGACCATTGCCTTACCATCAGATGGTTAGTCTGTGATTATCGATCACATGGTACATGGTACATAGCCCATCAAATTGGTCGTAGTGTTACGTGGCACATATGCCCAAAACTAATCTCCATAGTCTGATTGAATGTCAATGGCTTTTAACACATTTTTGTATTTGGATATGTTCCATGTAAAAACGTCATGCTTATAAGTGGATGCATGGGTCAAAATATCGTCCGATACCGATATGTATCGGTTTTGGAGGTCAGCGGTATGATACATAGGGTATGTATCGTACCCTATATAAATTACTCATATTATCGTCCGATACGGGCAAAGTATCGCCCGTATCGTCCGTATCGGACGATAATATCAAATTATCGAATGATAATTTCATATTATCCTCCAATAATTTGGAAAAAATTTAAAATTTTTGAAAGGACTGAAATTATCGTCCGATAATTTCAAAAAAGTCTGTGGGCCCCACCCTTTGACCCAGCTGACTATAGGCTCGGGTTTTGGGTTTTTTTCCTCATTTTATGCATCTTCTCTCTTCTCTCTTCTCTCTTCTTCCTTCTTCTTCCTTCTTCTTCCTCTCTTCTTTTTTGGTTATTTACACGCTAAATCGTCGCCGAATCGCACAAAAAAATACGAGATCAACGTGGAAGGTACATGTTTATCATTTTACCATCATTTTATTTCATTTTAAATGTTAAAATAAGGTAGATCTACCTTATTTAAGGATAGATCTACCTTATATGAGGGTAGATCTACCCTTAAATTTTATCATTTACTCATAATTTTAATTATTATAATTATTATAATTATTTTAATATCTACCATTAAATATGGTAGATCTACCTTATATAAGGGTAGATGTAGTCATAAATTTGGTAGATCTACCATATTTAATGGTAGATCTACTCATAAATATGGAAGATCTACTATATTTAATGGTAGATATTAAATTAATTTAAATAATTTAAATAATTATAATAATTAAAATAATTAAAATTATGGGTCAAAAATAATATAAATAATTAAAATTATGGGTCACATGTAATTAAAAGTATGGGTCACAAAATAAATAATATAACTAATAAAATAATGGGGTCAATATGGGTCACATATAATTAAAATTAAAATTAATATGGGTCACATATCATATGGGTCACATATAATTAATAAAATAATGGAGTCAATATGGGTCACATATAATTAAAATTAAAATCAATATGAGTCACATATAATATGGGTCACATATAATTAATAAAATAATGGGGTCAATATGGGTCACATAATTTAAACTTAAAATTAATAGGGGTCACATATAATTAAATTTATGGGTCACATATTAAATTATATGAGACCCATATTAATTTTAATAATAAATTTAATTATATGTGACCCATATTAATTATATGTAACCATCACATATAATTAAAATAATTAATATTATGGGATATGTCCCATAAAACATTAGAATAATATGAAATAAATTTAAAATAAATTTTTAAAAATTTGAATAATATCAAATAAGTATTCATAAATTAGAATAATATCAAATAAATATTCATAAATTAGAATAATATCAAATAAATATTCATAAATTATAATAATATCAAATAAATTTGGTAAAATATAATCTAATCTTTTAAAAATTAGAATAATATAAAATAAAATTTCAAATGTAATATAAATTTTTCAAAAATTATAATAATATCAAATAAATTTGGTAAAATATAATCTAATTTTTTAAAAATTAGAATAATATAAAATAAAATATCAAATGTAATCTAAATTTTATAAAAATTAGAATAATATCAAATAAATTTAATAAAATATAATCTAATATTTTTAAAATAGCAATAATTAAAAAATAAATTTTATTTTCGAGTGTAAATTAGATGTTTAGTTTAATACAATCGTTTGCTCATTCATGCAGGTGAAATAAATAAATATGGTACGATTGTCAGATCCATCATGGCATTACGGTACACCAATAGATGGTGATAGACTCCGGATACAGTGTAAGCTTTGTGGAAAAAAATTGCTGGGAGGAGGTATCACATGGTTAAAGGAGCATCTGGCTCACGTAAAGGGAGAAACAAAAGGGTGTCCTAGTGTACCCAGAGAAGTAAAAGAAAATATCAGAGCTAGTTTACAAGCGGCAAAGGGAAAGAAAAAAAAGTCGTGATGATAGGGAAATGTATGAGAGAATCAGGAGGGCAGATCCAGAGTTTACATCACCTGGACCTGAGGATGATGAGGATGAGGATGAGGATGAGCAGAGAGCGAGAGCTATGAGAGAGAGTGTCAGAGAAGCACAACAGCTCCGAGATCAGGAAGAAGTCGATTATCGGTTTCGGTCCAGGTTGAGGGGCCCATCCATGCCTGCTATCGGTGGTGGATCTAGTCATAGGCCACATGTTGATGTTGATGAGGATGTTGAGCAGACTGCCGGGTTGCGTAGGTCAGCATCCGGGAGGGATTATAGGCCGTCTACTAGAGGCCGTACTACAGCCCCCATGGATCCATTCATGTAGCGCACTGAAAGCTCCAAACAAACCAAATTGAGTGCAATCTCACTTACAAAAATGGGGAAGAAGCTTGAAAAATTCATTGCCAAGTTTTTTATATACAACCACATTCCGACCCAAGTAGCAGAGTCGCCGTACTTCAAAAGCATGATGATATAAGTGCAGAAGTTGGTCCAGGAGTTAAAAAGCCTTCTGCATACGAGATATCTGGGCTCTTACTAAAAGATGAGTATGATGAGATAACTGCCTATGTACAAAGCTTTGAGGATGTATGGGATGAGAGAGGTTACACAATTATGTGCGATGGATGGACTGGTCCCACAAAAAAGGGTTTGATCAACTTTTTGGTTTACAGCGATGCCAGGACAGTATTTTTGAAATCAGTTGATGCTTCTAGACACGTAAAGACTGATGACTAACTCTTTCAACTAATGGATAAGGTAGTTCAAGAGGTTGGAGAGCAGCGGGTTGTGCAGGTGATAACAGACAATGCGGCAAATTACAAAGCCGCTGGATTAAAACTAATGATGAAGAGACGTCACCTGTACTGGACCCCGTGTGCCGCTCATTGCGTGGGCCTCATTCTTGAGGATTTAGGAAAGAGAAGCAAGGCACAGACAACTATTTAGAAGGGAAGAATGATTACTTCCTACCTATACAGCAGTGACAAGCTGGTCAATTTAATGAGAGCCTTCACGAACAATGAGTTGCTCTGACCTGCGATTACACGTTTTGTAACACAGTTTTTAGCCCTACAGAGTTTGGCTAGATATAGGCGTGAGATGAAAAGCATGGTGTCATCGGAAGAATAGAATCAACATGAAATAGGACTCTCACGAGCAAAGAGACTAGTTTGCACTGAAGTTACTGACCTGATCTACAGCACGCAGTTTTGGGCAGATGTTGACCACCTGATAGCCGTCACTATCCCGTTGGTGCAAGTGTTGAGATTGGTTGATGGTGATGACAAACCAACGATGTGGTACCCTTATGAGTCAATGGATAAGGCAAAATTGGCTATAAAAACCAAATGCCCTACAAAATATAAACGATACTGGGCGATTATCGACAAGAGGTGGGATGCACAATTTCACCGGTACTTGCATGCAACAGGTATAACATGTTGCACAATTACGTAGTGATATTTATTTATTTATTCATTATTTTCATATATTGATGAAATTGCTCATATTTGATGTGTAGCACACTACTTGAATCCAGCCTTCCAGTATACGCGATACTTCGAGCTGAGTGACACTGATGAAGTGTATACCGATTTGCTCAATATAATCCAAAGAATGCTCCCTGAGTTGGCGGACCAAGGTCAAGCGATAAGAGATGTGAGTAATCATAGTATCATACCTTATAACTAATAAGTCAAATGTCATGTGATATTATCATCTATTTATTGATATGTGCCTTACTGTGTTTCATCTTTATAGATTGACATGTTTCGCAAGAGACATGGGTCATTTGGGACCCCGTTGGCGCAATCCCAAATTAAACACGACAAACCCACTGATTGATGGATGCATTATGGAGGTGATGGTCCGATATTGAGGCGGGTAGCAATGAGGGTATTGTCGCAAACATGTTCCTCGTCCAACTGTGAGCGAAATTGGAGCACTTTCTCTCTCATTCATATACTAAGACAAGGAATAGACTAACTATGGACCGATTGAAAAAGTTAGTCTACTGCCACTACAACATGCAATTAAGGGTCAGGAATATACAGAGGACCAACCATGGTAAGCAATTACATGAAGTCTTAGATCCTCAATTATATGAAGTCTTACTTACATATTATACTAATTCATCTATCATATTCTACCTTACAGACAGTGAATATTTTGATCCCATCCAGTTGGATAATATATTCGAGGAGGATGACCCTTTGAATCAATGGATCGAAGAGAGAGAAGAGCCAGTCTTGGATACTGAGAGCACTGAATGGCTGGACAATGCTGAAAGAGTAGGGGAGCAGCAGACTTCCCAACCACCGAGGCGGAAAAGAAGATTGAATTGTCATTCAGTGGTTGGATCTAATGACGAAACGCAACCCGATAGTGATGATGGGAGTGGTGAGGATGATGGTGGAGGGGACGTTGGCACTAGTGGTGGAGGGGAGGATGCTGGTACCTTTGATCCTTATAGAGATATGGCGGCATGGGACGATGACTTAACACCGTTAACACAGTTCGACACTCTTACATTTAGAATGGGAGGGATTGAAGGAAGAGGAGCATCGGAATTATATCAAACACCACTACCACCACAACGTCCACAAGATGATACGGATATGGGTTATATGACTTCTAGCTTCGGGGGATTCAGTTTGCAAAATACCGAAGATTCAGCAACTAGTAACCCATACTACCAGCCACAACAAACCTACCCAGTGCCATATGACTTCGTTGGTCAGATTTTTAGAGGACCGGCCTTTACATACTACATTGGGCCATATTCGTTGCTACAGCCTCAGTTTCAAGGGGGCACATATGATCATGGGTATCAATATGGCCAACATTATACGTAAAGGTCGGAAAGCTCGCGCACCGATGACGATGATGATCATGAGGGCCAAGAATCACCACGAAATTCAATGTGGCTCTAAAGTAAGTTTTCCATATACACCTAAATTTATTTTTATCAACATAGCTATTAATTTTGACAATATATAATTTATTTTTGTCAATATACATTGTAATTTGCGTCGATCAAATTATGAAATATTGTTAATAAAATATGCATGTAATCAGCTGGTCAAAAATAATGTTAGAAGATCTATTACATTAGGTAAAAAATGTGATCTTAAGTCAAAAATAAGTCACAAAATAGGCATGTCACTTGGGTTAAGTCACAAAATAGGCATGTTACTTATATATTCATCTAAATAATGCATCAAAAAGTCAAAAATAAAAGTAAAAATAGTTGAAATAAATATAAAATAAATAAATATAAATTTTCAGATTTTTTTGATATTTTTTTGGGATTTTTTTTTTTTTGAATGTATCAAACCGATACATTCAATGTATCGCCGATACATTGAATGTATCGGACGATACCCGATACGTATCGTCCTGGAGGTCAGGACAATACATATCGGAAATCCGGTTTTTTGACCCATGAGTGGATGTGAACCACCCGTTTGGTGTACTTTAATATTAGCCATTAAATAAACACATAAACAGAGGATATCATGCAGAATCGAACTACGGACCGTCAGTTAACTATCTGACTTAGTTTTAAACCGGGTCCTTACAACGGCGACCCTAAAATCCATGAATGCCCATGATATGAAATTAAACTAATTTATTAAACAATTAAGCACAAATTAAAGCAATACCTTAAGATTTCGCTTAAGTGACCATGCTTGATTCACTTAGGGTCCAATCTGGCGCACGAGATCCGTCAGGAAATGTGAAAGAGACGATCCTAGAGATAGAACTCTAGCTTCACCTAGGTCGTGGTGTTCGATCATGATTCGGGGTGGAGTCGGTAGTTCCTCGCTAGAGCTTTTGAATGGAGGCAATCAATGACACAAATTGAACAAGCTCAAACCCAACAACGGTCATGGATCGACGGGTTAAGATCGGATTCGATCAACAATGATGGACATCAAAGTTATTCTAGATCTAGGGTTTAGGAATTGGAACAATCAATTAAAAGGGAAAAATTGGATGCAAGTGATTAACAAGAAAATGGGAAGATTAAACAAGAACAAGGAGAAAATCAAAGATACCATGGGCATCTCACCCTTGGCCTCACTCCAAATCCATCACGGGGAAGAAGACTCACTCTTCAAAGCTCCTCTCAAGCCAAAAATGCAATGCACTTTTCATTAAAATCAACCAATGCCAAAAATGACTTACAAGATATGTTTTATAATGATGACAAATATGAATAACCCTAAAATAGAAAAGTACCATGTTACCCTAAAAGGTAACTTACATTTGACATAAAAAGAAAACAGAAAAAAGGATAAAAATGACAACTTCTGTCACGAGATTTGCTCGAGCTGATTTGGTTCCCACTAGAGCGGAAATCTTTACAAAGGGTCGCTTGAGCGACAACTAGGAATCGATCGAGCGAATTTTGGCCAAAATTTTTGGCCTTGATTCCTTATGCTCCCTCGCTCGAGCGACAATAGACCGAGAGTTTGCCTGTGTTTTTGAAACCTTCTTGCTCAAGCGAGAATGATGTTAGCTCGAGTGAATCTGGGCATGGACTCTCTTTTTGGCTGCTCCTTAAGGCCTTTCCCCAGGGGATCTTGGCGCTCCATGGCTCCTCCATCGCCTCTTTTTCCGCCAGTATACCCTGTACGGCCTAAAACCTAGGTCCTCGGTGGCGGTGTCCCCACCAAATTCTTATGTTTATTGGCACTTGTTATATTATAACCCCTTTACGTTCAATGCTTCATAACGTCTATGAGTTCATAGCTTAAACAATGCATTTTACCAATGCGGGTCAGAAATAACATGGGCAGATCATGCTACAAGGCTTCTGTGCAAACCCCATTATGTCTCACTTGGTAAAGCTCAAAGCTACAAAGTAGTGCTTCGTACAATTTTTAGGGACACACGTTAAGAGGTAGCAACAAGCTTAGAGATGCATTGGACCCAAATGTAATATGGGACGCAGAACTCTTTTACATTTAGCTAGTTCCTTTTTTTTGTCCCGTTACCACAATGAATCAGCCATGTGATAAATTCTAAGAATTTTCATAGTGTATCATGAAACTCCATTATGGTGTGATTATAGCCCATTGACTTTCTATTAATAACGTAAACGTAAACAATGTAAACAATGATAAAATAAGTACAACTACAATACAAGTTTTGCAGCTGGAGTCAGATGAGGTTGATCATCAACAAGAAGCTAACTCCATTTGGCCAAAAGCACCGAAGTCCATTCTTATCTATGAATTTGATCATTTTCTGCAATACTTGATCCATTTGTGCAAAAATAATGATTTCATAATCTCTTTCCCATCACCAATCATTGATGTTAGGCATCAAGTCGTCAATAACCGATGGAGAAGTATATTGTACCTTGGATTCATTTTCCGGATCTCATCTTTAAAACTCATTTCATTTATCCTGATCACTTTCTTTTTCCCCCTAGAATATCTATAGAAAATTTAATTGTAGCGACCCTGAAAATTTAAATAATTGACTGTTTGACTGGTTTGACTTTAGTCAAATCCTTGATAAAACATATTTTTACATATATATGGGGAATGTGCATGCACGCGCCCAACCTCGATGCTGAACCCGGGCCCTGGTTCAAGCCCCAACATTGACTATTAACTGTTTGACTAGTTTGACCACAGTTAAACCACTGATCATTATTTGTGAGAGATGCGACCTTGGGCCTGGTTGATAAAATATGGAAAAAAGGTATATATAAATACGCATATTTTTGTTATGTAAGTGGAGTGTGCCAACACACGTGCAACCCGAGCACGAATCCAGGATCAGGCCCGAGCCCAAACATTCTCACGATGAGACTTGGTTTCAAAAATAAATAAATAAATAAGTACACAAATATATATATATAATATGGAGGGTGCTTGTGCTCAACACCGAAGTCTTCTTTTCTAAAAAAAGTGATTTTTGATATCCAGGTGCCCAAATGCAACCGAATCCCAGACCACAAGGAAGCCAAGCAAATTCCTTATTTGATACAATCTATGGGAGTGTGCCAAGTGGCACACTCCAATTGAAAAACAAAATCACTTTAGACATTCGGGTGCCAAGGAAGTTGCCAACGTCCTTGGTTGTATCTAGATAGAAGTTCCCTTATGGTAACTCCTAAGCAAAAGGGGAGTATGCCATGTGGCACACTCTATACTATAAAGGATGAAGAGAGGACTCGTGGGCAAGGATCAAAATCTCGGTTTTGGTTTTGGTTTTAGTTTCGGTTTCGGTCAGGACCCGAATCGTAAATTGGTCAAAATTTTGGAAATTTCGGTCAAAATTTCGGTAAATTTTGAATATTTTTTAAAATATGCTCCGAACTTTACCGAACTTTGCCAAACTTTATTTTCTTAATTTTTTTAAAGCTATTTAACATTATTAGAACAGATATATACCATGGATCAAAATGTCAGTTTAGGTTTCGGTTTCGCTCATGACCCGAATCGTAAAATTTGGTAATTTTTTATCAAATTTTTGATAAATTTCGAAAAATGCAATATGAAGATCATATGTACTTGCACTCGCTTTTTAAGTGATTGCACCAAGGTTAAAAAAAAAAGTTCGTATTTTAGGGACATATGATACGCGAAAACGCAATGTGGGCCGTCTGATCTAAAGTTCATGATCTATAGATCCTTAGTGTACAAGATTGACACCAAATATAAACTTCACCATGTGATTAAATATAGTCAAAGGCTATTATATCATACAATAATTTGAAACGCAATCTGGGCCGTCTAATCTAAAGTTCATGATCTATAGATCCTTAGTGGACAAAATTGGCACGAAATATAATCTTCATCATGTGATTACCTACATCGTACGATGTAGATCACTAACATCGTAAACTTTGCTGGTGTAGAAACCAAGTCGTAAACTCTGCTAGTGTGTATGTGACTAACATAAGAGTGAGTCCCATACTCCTTTTAATATATATTGCAGTTATTTACTGTTTATGTTTGCAGTTCGGTGGAGAAACTAGGTCGGTGGAGAAACCAGCGGCAAGTCGGTGGCGAAACCAGCGGCAAGTCGACTCATATATTTCTTCTTCTTCCTCTTCCATTCATGGATTTTATAGCTAAGGAAGAAGAAAAATGGGGTCTTTTTTCTAAAAATTGGGTTTTAAAACCTTTATAAAAAAGCTGCTCTTCTTCTTCTTTTTTTTTTTTTTTTTTTTTTTTTTTTTTTTTTTTTTTTTTATGCCAAAGGAAAAATAGAAATGGGATTTTTTTTTTACAAAAATTGGGTTTTAAAACTCTTTAAAAATTTTCAAATTTCTAAAATTTTTAAAAGGGGCGAGAATGCATAATCCGGCCGATAATTTGAAAATTCGGCCGATAATTGCACAGTTTTAGAAGGGGGGCGGTTTTATGATTTTTCGGTCTCGGCCGAAAATTTGAATTTTCGGCCGAGATTTTGATCCTTGCTCGTGGGTCGCTCTATTCTCTTGCATGCTTGATCAAAAAAAAGTGCACCGAAGCTCTCTCGGCTTCTCTCTCTCTCTCAGCGTATGCACTCTCTCCCTCTCTCAGAGTCTGGTACACAACACCACCCTGTTGCTCATTATGTCTCACTGATTTCAGTTTGATAGAGAAGAAAAGAGAAAAAAGAAACGAGAGAAGCCCGCATCCCTCGCTAGAACAAGAAACGCTGATCCCGCAAAACCTCGGACCCCGCTCACGGATTGCGCTGAACCAGCAACAAACCCGTACCGAAATCATCACAAAAGGTAGGTACCCTCACATCCATTCCAAACTCCGTAGATCTCCCTTAAAAGTCGTTAAAAATCATTTAATAAAATTATTTATGGGATGAAAAATAGGCAATTGGGTTTTTTAGCACGTGTGTTCGATTACGTGGGTCAAACAGTTGTCCCCCGTGATTGAACGGTGCGTGCGACGAATATGCCCGCAACATCTCAGAACAATATGTCACAGCCTGAGTACTGCTAAGACTCATTTAGCCTTTTTTATGGCATATGGGTCATGTTTGACCTCCTATTTGACCTTTTTAATGGCCAAACCGAGCCCAAACATTGACCCCTTTTAATTCATGGCCTTTTATTGATTTCGGTTTGATAGAGAAGAAAAGAGGAAAAAGAAACAAGAGAAGCCCGCATCCCTCGCTAGAACTAGAAACGTTGATGCCACAAAGCCTCAGACCCGCGCATGGATTGCGGTAAACCAGCGACAAGCCTGTACCGAAATCATCACAAAAGGTAGTTACCCTCACATCCATTCCAAACTCCGTAGATCCCCCCTTAAAAGTCTTTAAAAATCATTTAATAGAATTATTTATGGGATGAAAAATAAAGAAAAATAGGGAATTGGGTGTTTTAGCACGTGTGTTCGATTATGTGGGTCAAACAGTTGTCCCTCGTGATTGAACTAATGCAATGGGAAGATGGGCACATCCCACTGCAACGTTCTACCCGGGGTGTGTGAGACGAATATGCCCGCAACATCTCAGAACAAATACGTCACAGCCGAGTACCGCCAAAACTCATTAGCCTTTTTAATTAATGGCGCAGGGGTCTTGTTCGACCCCCTATACATCTCAGAACAAATACGTTACAGCTGAGTACTACTAAGACTCATTTAGCCTTTTTTATGGCGTAGGGGTCATGTTTGTCCCCTATTTGACCTTTTTAATGGCCAAACCCGTCAAGAGCCCGAACATTGACCCCTTTTAATTCATGGCCTTTAATTGATTTAATGGTCCTGATCTTCCGATCGATCATTTATGAAAATATTGTTTTATTTTGAAAACCGTGCCTCGCGAATAAACCTGATCTTCACGAACTTGGTCATGGAAATCGGTGAACATTTAAAGAAAACTTTGAACATAGACCAATGTTTGATTTATGTGCTTTATGTCCTTGTAAAATATCTTCCTGATAGACATGTAAAAGTAGGGGTCAAACTTCAAATCAGACCGCTGCCCTATGTACACTATCGACATAGATGGGGTGTTTGCATATGGTTTGATTCATTTTCTAATCATAATCAGAACATGAAAACTCTTTGTTTTTAAATTGTGCACATTTCTAGCAGAGCTGATCACCGAAATGTGCACCTATTGTGTGATGTGACCCATGAAAATTGGCAACAGCTAAATTAGTCAAACTTTGGCCCCTTGATTCATGGAAATCAGAGAATTTTGTGTCACGCACTGGACATGAACCCCTGTCCATTTTCAATGCCCTACCTGCCTGAGAACTTTCATCCCATTGGAAATCAGAGAGTTGAGGCGAGATCTTATGGTCAAATCGAACAAACCAGTTCTTGGCTAAAATTGGAAGTTTTATATTTAATTGTTCTGAAATCATCCGTTGAACCTGATCGGTTAGATTCTGACCTGATTTCGAGAAATATTCATACAACCTCGGTTTGCAGCTCAACACTTAGACCACTCACCCGTACATAACAAGTGCGTCTCACCCACTGCTGGAGGGTGCCGGAATCCTCCAAGAATTTAGGGTTTTGGTCGGATCATCTCCCTGATCATTTTTTCCTCTTGCAACACCATCAGCAGACGACTGAAGAAAGGGTTTCCAGCATCGTCTTCCACCTCGAGCCATGCCCTCCATGGATCAAAAAATCGGATTTTCAATAAGTATCGTCCAAACCTCTAGGACGATACATAACGCGGATCGTCCGATACATTCAATGTATCGGTGATACATTGAATGTATCGGTGATACATTGAATGTATCATCCTGGTACATTTTTAAAAAAAAATCCCAAAAAATATCATAAAATTATGGGATGAACGATTAATTGACCGATAATTTGGACGATACGGACAATAAATTAGACGATATGGATGATAATTTGACCGGATAATTTGATTGTTTCTAAAGGACCAGAGAAAACCCCTAAAATTCTGAGATTGACGATAAATTGACCGATAATTTGGATGATTCAAATGATAATTTGAACGATAATTTGACTGTTTTCTAGGGGCCCCGATAAAAACCCGTTTTACCGTATTGTCCAGGTCCAAAACCGATACGTATCGCATATCGGACGATATTTTGATCCATGATACCCTATGCAATAGTTGCAGGTTTTTAGGGTTTCTTTGTACGCCTTAAGAACCTGTCAAAATCAATTTATGAGGCATCAAATCCACTAGAAATTCGATTTTGATGCCTCTTTGAACCGTTTGCACAGATCTGTGGTGATCTGGGCCACCGGAAGTTGATCTGCATCGTCGGAATCCTACACAATGGTCGCCGGAATTGCCTCAGACCCCAGAACAATTGCTGGAAATGTTTTATCAAGGGATTTACTCCTCTCTTATGATCATCGAAAGTATCTCATGCAATTTTGAGTGGCCGGATCTTTCCCAGAGTCGCCGGACACAGCCCAGACAGTGAATACTTCGCCGGAACTCACTGGAAACATCTATTCTTCACCAGAGAAACACTCTAGTTTCCTGTTTTGCAGCTCGGGGAAAAGATATTCATAAGGATCTCTAAAGGAATGGTGGAAAGGATGGGGTTTTCCGATGGGGGGAGATTGTTTGTCCGACGATAAATATCTTGGTGTTGATAGGATATGGCTAAATATGGAAACTATAGGATGGTTGATGGGGGGGAGAATGGTTTTCTGGTGCTTGTAGTGGGTGGTGCACCGGTGGTGTTGCAGAATGGGGACTGGATGTGCTACGGCTATGGCAAATTGAACTTCAAACAACGGATTCGCTGCCATGCTTGAGGGTGCGATGCTCATTGGAGCGCGGGAGTTATCATTAAGGACTCTTTGAAAGTTAACTCTAGCATTGGAGGGAGGAGGTGCGGTGACAAGCATATGATCATTTCGCAGCGTCAATGAAGAGATATCTGTAACGGCCGGAACATCGCGGGGAAACATTTCAAGAGGGTTAACCAGTTTTATCAATAGCAGGCGGGCACTACCGGAAGGCGAAGTCGACAGTACCATGCCAGAGACCGGTGGGGTGCCTGTGATATGCCATTCGAGGGGAAGGTTCCTGGGTTGAGGGAGTCGGTTCCTAGTATTGGCTAGCCCTTCGTTAATGGTGGGCCAAGGCATATCCCTGAAACCTTTCCTCTTGTCGTTACTGATGATATTTATGAGGCTAATCAATTGCTCAATCATAAGAGATGGGTCTTGCTTTCCTTGGAGATTTCTAAAGACAGTGATACTTTTGACTGTATCAACGTTAAAGCGTACTTTATATGGTTGCTCGACAACCCTTACAAAGTGGGGATTACAGTTTCTAAGATGTCTAAAGCTTGTTTCATATTGGTCTTCTCCGAGGAAGCCTATCCGGTGGCAAAGACCTTGCAACATATAGGGACAGCTCTGGGGGGGGGGGGGGGGGAGGCTCACTTTGTTCGGTGGGATGAGAATATGTACAGAACTTCGCATCAAAATGGAGAAGACAACATCTGGTTGCGCATCCATGGCATACCCCTTCACACCTGGACCAACGAAGTCCTCAGCGGTATCAGAAGGTGCGGGACTTTCCTCGGGACCGACCCTTCCACTGCGGCCTGGGAGGACATCAGGTTCGCGCGGATCTCGGTGCGCTCCAAGGACGCCAATCAGATACCCTGGCGAGGAGACGTCCTCGTTAACGGGCGTCGCTATAGGTGCTGGCTCGAATTGGAGTGGGGTAAATAGATATTGGTTGATGATAAGTGTGAAGTACGAGCCAGACGGATACGGTCCGGTGATATACAAGATTCGGTGATCCGGCAGAACGAAATTCTCCGCAAAAAGGGCGGAGTTGATGGGAAAAGGGAAAGACCAAAGCCTGCAGAGCTTGTTCAAGGATCGGGCTCCATCCCGACAGGTGTCTGACAACGGCTCCGTCGGGGGGACCCATGCCTTATCGAAGCAACATGGCATTATAAAATGGACCAAATGGAGAGGCAGGTCTTGGACTGTTGGAACTTGGCTTTCTCCGAGGCCCACAAAACGCAAGTAGATCACAGAAGGCTTTATAGCCAACAGATGGAGGATCAGAGGGTCCAGATTGCTCCTTTGCAATTGGCAACATCGAAACCTGAATCGTCTGTATAGAGGAATGGCTGGAGGGAACAACTCGAGGTCAATGGCCTTTCTGAGGAGGGATTATCAATGGAATGCCATCGGGTGCCAACATGTGGTGGGTTGGAAGAGAAAGCCGCAAGTTCAGGTACGTCGAGTACGTGTCTGCTGAAAGGTAAGGCGGCTGGATTTAATTTGGACGGGGCGGCCTTTAATGCTGATGGCAGGGTAGGTGATGCACGCGGGAAAGTCGTGAACCACACCGTCATGTCGATGCATCAGTCGCGAGAATTTTGGAGTGGTTCTCCGGATTCAATTTCTCCACGAGGTTAACTAAGATGGGAGAAGATGTCGCCTCCTGATGAAGCTCATACTAAAAGATAGACATGTGGTGGATTCTGGGGCGGTGCTGGTTACTTGGATGACGTGGCTTCTTGTTCTCGCGTGAGCGACGCAGATTCTAGTGTCGGGTCTCGGGCAGTGGGATCGGGTCTTGGCTTGATGCATGGGACCAAGGCCTGGCCCAGCAGATCGTGACCCATTAATGACCCATGTTCTAGATTGGCTAGGACAGTTTGTGGTCTTTGACGTTTGTTCATTCGGTCAAGCAGACTGAACCTGTAGGGCCGGGGCTACATTCTTGCTTTTCTAATGCTTCTTTGGGTCTTGTGTGTAGATGTAGTGGAATCTCATGCGAGCCTGATTGTAAGCAATATCCCCCATCGCACCCGGCACCCTCAGAGAATGGGAGGTTAGATCAAGCGGGCTGTAATTCTAATGACTCGGATACCATTGAGCAGTTATCGTCTGACGGTGAACCCGCAGATGCTTCCAAGGCCGGGCTGGAGAAGTCCAAAGGGGAACGGTTGGCTACTCTCGGTGAATATTTAGGGGTCTCATACAACGGTCTGCGTGATGCTCTCCTAAAAATATATCGTGATATTTTAGACAAGCGGAAGTAGATGTCCAAGGTGAATAGGAGTAGAGGGAAAAGGGTTGGGTCAGATCAAGATGGGGGTTATTTTATGCACACCATAGGAAGGGTTTGAGAAGAGCTAAGGGAAAAGAAGGGCAGGCTCTGGGACGTGGATCTCCTTATGGGAGCCCTCAGGTGGGTTGTTAGCGGTCCTGATCTGTGGCTGGTATATATCTTTGTTTGGTTATGAAGTTTTTGATTTGAAATGTTAGAGGGCTGGGCAATCGGGATAAAAGGTCGCTGGTAAAATCCTTAATCAAAGATCAGAACTTTGAGGTGATAGATTTGCAAGAGACTAAGCGGGAATAGGTGAACGACTCGACGGTAAACTCGGTTTTGGGAGACAAATTGTGGAATTGGTTGGCACTTGATGCGGCTGGCATCAGGGGTGGTGTGCTTCTAGCTTGGGATTCTAATATATTTAAGCTGGTGGACTCGGAGATGGGTAGTTATTTTGTGGCGGTCCTCCTTCAGGATAGTAGGAGCGAGAACCAGTGGGTGGCCATTACTGTTTATGGCCCTACGGTCAATAGTTTCAGACGAGAGTTCTTTTTCCAGCTAAGCGCCATTATCAACAAATGAGATTTTCCGGTTTGTGTGGGGGGGGGGGGAGGATTTTAGTGCCCTAAAGCAATGCGGGGGGGGAAATCAGAGGTCTCATTGATCTCACGGCTAAAGATCTCTTTATGGAGTGTATCTCGCGAGGCTTACTTTTTGATATTGGAATGGTTGGGGGTCGGTTTACTTGGTCGAATGGTCAGGATGGGCCCACTTTGTGTAGGCTTGACAGATTCTTATGTGGGATGAATTTTTTGGATGGCCCAACGCCTCTGTTCAACTTCAGCATACGACTATATCGGACCATAAGCCGATTTTGCTATCCTGCCCCGATAGTCCTTCATCGGGTTCTGCTCCGGGTCCGTTTCGGTTTGTCAATGCTTGGCTTCAAGATAAGGACTTCAAAGATAGACTCCAAGGATGGTGGAATCAGGACCGAATTTCTGGTACACCGTTGTATATTTTTACCGCGAAATTGAAGAATCTGAAAGCGCAGATTAAGGCATGGAACAAAGAAAGGTTTGGGTCGGTGGCTCGGTTGAAGGAAGGCCTTCTAGCTGAAATCACAATGTTGGATCACTTGGAAGAATGTGGGTTGCTTGCTGAGGAGGACAGGGAAATCAGGTTGATGCTAAAAGTGGCTACAACACGAAACTGTTAGGGGAGGAGCAACTTTGGAAGCAGAAAGCTAAGGCTCATTGGCTGCGGGAAGGAGTTAGTAACACTAAATTCTTTCACGCAGTCGCAAATGGTAGAAAGAATCATAACCGGATCTCATCCATTGAGATCGATGGAATTAGGTATGCGGATCGGAATGAGGTGTAGGCAAAGATTGTGGAATTCTTTAAGGGGTTGTATGCATCGGAGGTGGTGGGTAGACCATCACTGGATGGAGTCCCTTTCAGTTCTATTGGCACAGATAGAGCTGGGTACCTCGAGAGGATGTTCACGGAGGCAGAAGTGAAGGTTGCCATGGAGAAGTTGGGTAGCAACAAATCTCCGGGCCTGGATGGGTTTACCCTGGAGTTCTTCAAATCCTCATGGCATATCATTCACACGGATTTCATGGATTTTCTATGCGACTTTCACACGTATGGCAAGCTGGCAAAGAGTCTCAATTCCTCGTTTATTGCACTCATCCTAAGTGTGTGGGGGTCAGTGATATTGCAAACTTTCAGACCTATCAGTCTCACTGGGTGTGCTTACAAGATCGTTGCTAAAATTTTTGCCTCACGCCTCAAGGAAGTGATCAACACGCTGATTTCTAATGTGCAGGGGGTTTTCATCCCCGGTAGACAACTGTTAGACATCACAGTTACGGCAGTGGAAACGATCGACTCGGTTAAAAGGTGGAAGGATAAGGGTTGGGTCTTTAGGATCGATATGGAAAAGGCGTATGACAGGGTCCAGTGGGATTTTCTCGATTATGTGCTCTCTAGAATGGGGTTTGGTGAGGTATGGAGGCAATGGATGAAGGGCTGCTATGCGTCGGTAAGATTCTTGGTGATGATTAATGGAGCTCCTTACGATTACTTCAAGAGCAAGAGAGGGCTAAGACAAAGATGCCCGCTTTCACCTATGTTATTCAATTGCGTCGGGGAGGCTCTACATAGGTTGTTTATGAGGGCGGAAGCCCTTAATCTGATTACGGGTTTCTCGGTGGCGGACAACGAAATGTTTATTACTCACTTGCAATATGCCGATGATACGATGGTCTTCTGTAACGGAAGTCGGGGTTATATGGAAATTAAAGCGGTTACCGATTTGATGGCCCTCTTGAAGGTGTGCCAAGCTAGAAAATTAATTTACACAAATCCAGCCTGACCGACATTAATATTTCCAACGAGGAAACGGAGAGGGTCGCTGTGATGATCGAGTGTAGGAAAGAAAATCTGC
Source organism: Chloranthus sessilifolius (assembly GCA_021018995.1). NCBI lineage: Eukaryota > Viridiplantae > Streptophyta > Magnoliopsida > Chloranthales > Chloranthaceae > Chloranthus > Chloranthus sessilifolius. The sequence continues at coordinate 19,485,313 of CM037584.1, forward strand.
CTATCACCTATCTTGGTATCCCACTAGGAATCGGGAAGTGCAGAGCGAGAAGTTGGGAGGGGCTAGTGCAGAGACTCTAGAAAAGGTTGGCTACGTGGAAAAGTAAGATGCTTAGCAACGGGGGCGGCTCACACTCATAAAATCCACTCTAGCCTCCGGTCTTTATGATGTCTATTTTTATGGCTCCAGTGAGTATCACGAAGAAGTTAGAGAAGATAATTAGAGATTTTCTTTGGGAAGGAAATAGGGATCGAACGAAGTTTCACCTAGTGAAATGGGCGGAGTGTTGCGACTACAAGAAGAAGGGGGTCTAAGGATTCGAAGACTTCGGCTACTGAACATAGCCCTCCTCGCAAAGCGGCTATGGTGGATTGGCGACGGAAGAGAAAGGGATAAATTGTGGTGGCAGCTGGTTACCGATAAATACGGAGCGTCGGAGGAGCCCTAAAACTATATCTTCAGGTCAAATCATGAGTCGGCCTGGTGGAAGGAGGTGAAGCAGTGTGCGAGTTACATTCAAAATGGTATCAGGTACAATTGCGGTGACCGTCAGCGGATCCGTTTTTGACAAGATAGATGGGTCGGAGAACAACCACTTCAATTTAGGTTTCCTATGATCTATATGCTTTCACACTCAAAGGAGGTCGCTATGACCAACGTTGTGCAATTGATTCAGGGTACCTGAGTTTGGAGTATTCCGACGCGTTGTAGCCTTAGATAGTGGGAAGTGGATGAAATTCGAAATCTTATGACCCTCATTAGGGGAATGGTTCCCAACGATAGTAATAGGGATCGAAGGCTCTGGAGGTACTTGGCCAAAGAAATTTCTCGATCAAATCAGCTTCTGAAGCAGGAGAGGATTAGTAATGGTCGGTGGTGGGCTGGCTTCTGGAGAATCAAGATTCTACCCAAAATTAAAATCTTTGTGCGGACTGTAGTGCGGGGGAGAATTCTTACTCGTGATCAGCTCCGAAGGAGAAACATACCAGTGTGAAACAAATGCCTCCTATGTATGAGGGGGAGGGAATCGGTGGCGCATGCCCTGCTCCATTGCTCTTTCGCACGTGCTATTTGGTACAAGATCTTTGGCTTTTTCAATGTGTATTGGGTTATCCCTGGTCGGCCGGTCCAAATGATGGAAATGTGGAAGGAAATTGGGGTAGAGGATTAGAAGAAGGGATTGTGGCCTATGACTGTGTATACCGTGTTTTGGGCTATCTAGGTCGAGAGAAATAATAGTGTTCAGACGAAGGGCTAAACCGCTTGCGATGGTTATCCGCGATATCCGGGACTTCATTGTTAATTGGAATGCTGTGAAGATGGTTGATTTAAAGGAGGGGCTTCAGCATTTCCTGATGCTTTGCAACTGTTGTACTGTATAGTTCTTGTGGGTCATGAGAGGCTGCTATTTATGTTGGGGGATAGGCCGAAATTAAATAAAATTAATTCAAATTTAATCTCAAAATTAACTCGATACCTTTGGGTTCAGAGAATTCAGATAAGTAGATCATGCGAGATCTGGCTAGGGTCTAGTCCGATGCGCAAGTACCGTTAGATTTAAGGCGGGATCGGGCCTAGAGATAGAACTCTAGCTTTTTCAGGCTTGGGCGTTCGTCTTCGATCCGATGTAAATTCACGAGTTCGAACCAGGGTTGCGGAATTAAGTTTATGGTTTTGTAATAGGCTTATGGTTTGGTTTAGGTTTATAGTTTAGAAAAGGGTTTTTAACTCTGATTGATTTTGGGTTTTAAAAAAAAGGGTTTAGGGTTTTGGGATCAAGAAATCAATAGCTTGGGATTTAGAAAAGCAAGCAGAGATTGATAAATAGCAAATATAATGAAAGATCAAGAAAATGGATGACAAAAGATAATCAAGAAGATATATGGGAATCACTCTCTTGGCCTCACACCAAACTCATTTCTGGAAGAATAATATTCAAGCAATAATGTATTCAAAATATTCAAAAACTAATTAAATTGTCTTTACAACCCTCCTTATATAGGCCATCAATAATTAAAATAGTGGGGGGTCAAAATCACGGGCGTCTGTCACTGTTCACGGACGTCCGTCATTGTTCACAATCACTGTTCATATTTTTTTCCCTCCCTTGAAGTTGCGGTACTCGGGTTACTCGGGCTCCCTCTTCACTTCATTTGACTCCAGCAGAAGCGCTGTGGTCCAAAACCAATGTCCACGTATTCGGCATCCTCGTCAATTCCCTTGAACCAAAAAGGTTTCATCACTGATGAAACACGCTCGTGGTAGATGTCGATCAAGTCAGGGTTCAATTGTCGAACTTCATTCTCTTGAATCCAAGTATTTTCGGACTCCGATTTGTCGACCTATTTAACCAAGTACTTCTGGAATCCTCCGTCATGTGTGGAGACGGCATGATCACTTATTATATCCTTTATCTCATCTTTTCTCTGTTTGCTTGGGGAAGGAAGTCGTACGGGCTACAAGGTTAAGTTGGGGCTATGAGGTGGCTGGAGTGGGTTTTTAGGAGGTGGGGTGAAACCCAAGTAAGGAATCAAGTCCTCTACATTAAACATTGAACTAAACCCCGTACTTGGAGGAAGCTCAAGTACGTATGCATTAGGACCACTCTTAGCCAAAATTCTAAAAGGTCCAGTGCCTCGGGATTGGAGCTTCTTTGCGGATCCCGATGAGAACCGCTCAGGCCTAATTCTGACCATCACATAATCACCCTCACCCACTTGATATTCTTTAAAACTCCTGTGAGCATCAATAGATAATTTATATTAACTGTTGCTTGAATTAATCTTTTGTCTAATTTCGGCATACAAGCTATGTATGTGTTGTTCAAATGCATGGGCAGACTCTGACACTCTATGAGATGCAGACATGAGGATCAAATCTAAAGGGGTCCTAGGCCTATGACCATGTACTACCTCAGGACTCATGCCTATGGACCTATTGACATAATTATTGTAGGCAAACTCAGTTGTAGGTAAAATGGTATCCCAGGTCCTAATATGATCACCGACAAGACTACGAAGGAGATTCCTAGGGCTCCTATTGGTGCTTTCTGTTTGGCCATCTGTTTGAGGGTGATAAGCTGTCGAAAATTGATGCATGATGCCCATCATGTGCCAAAGGGTCTTTTAGAAATAGCTAGTGAATTTGACATCCCTATCAGACACAATGGTTTTGGGCAACCCATGAAGACGTACTACCTCCGCGAAGAACAATTTAGCAAGGTGAGATGCATCGGAGGTCTTAGAACACGGTATGAAGTGGGTCATCTTGGAAAATCGATCCACTACAACAAAGATAGAATCGTGCTTCCTCGAAGTTTTAGGAAGTCCCAGCACGAAGTCCATTGAGAGGTCTTGCCACGGTGTGTGTGGCACGGGTAATGGGGTGTACAAACCAGTATTTTGTTTTGTCTGCTGCGACACTTGGCAAGTACGACAGTGTTTGACAACCCGGGCGACATCTCTCATTAGGCTAGGCCAAAAGAACCTATCCTCTATAAGTGCAACAGTTTTATTATGCCCAAAATGTCCAGCCATCCGTCCAGCATGTAACTCTCAAATGAGAAAGTCACGCAATGAAGTGCGAGAAATACAAAGGCACTTGCCTTTAAATAAGTACCCATCTTGGATGGTGTACGCTGAGTGTGTACTGGTCGGGTCACTAAGGAGAGCAGTGTACTCTATCCCAAAATCTGGGCACTCAGGGTACTCTTCCTTTAATCGTTCGAACCCTACAACCACGGTGCTCATAGAGTGCAAAGTCGTCACTCGACAACTAAGCGCATCAGCAGCCTTGTTTTCAGCACCGGCCTTGTGCTTTAAATAAGGAGAGCAGTGTACTCTATCCCAAAATCTGGGCACTCAGGGTACTCTTCCTTTAATCGTTCGAACCCTACAACCACGGTGCTCATAGAGTGCAAAGTCGTTACTCGACGACTAAGCGCATCAGCAGCCTTGTTTTCAGCACCGGCCTTGTGCTTTAACACAAATGTGAACCCTTGAAGGTACTCGACCCACTTAGTGTGCCTTGGTTTCAACTTTTTCTGTGAAGCAAGAAAGCGTAAGGCTTCATGGTTAGAGAATAGCACAAATTCCTGTGGTCTAAGGTAATGTTTCCAATACTAAAGAGATCGAACTCCTTATCATAGGTGGAGTGTTTTTCTTTGCCTCATTAATTTTTTCACTAAAATAGGCCACTGGGTGACCCTCTTGGTTAAGCATTCCTCCAATACCTACACCCGATGCGTCGCATGCGACTTCGAAGACGTTAGAAAAGTCTGGTAATCGCATGACGGGTGCACTACTCATTCGTTGTTTGATCTCAGCAAAGGCTTTCGTCGTCGGTTTGTCCCATTTAAAGTCCCCCTTTTTCATGCAATCAGTAATTGGGTCCATAATGGTGCTAAAGCTTCTTATGAAGCGACAATAGAAAGTAGTCAAACCATGGAAGCTGCGGACATCATGTGTGTTCTTAGGCATGGGCCACTCCACAATGGCTGTAACCTTTTTGGGGTTCGCGACCATTCCATCGGCCGAGATAATAAATCCCAAAAAGACAACAGAACGTTGCATGATGGTGCACTTCTTGAGATTTGCAAACAACTTCTCGCCCTTGAGGGTTTCACAGACCACCATAAGGTGGTTCAAGTGCTGATCCATGTCATGACTATAGATCAGGATGTCACCGAAATAAACAACAAGGAATTTGCCTAGAAACTTCCTCAACACTTAGGTCATGAGTCTCATGAAAGTACTCGGGGCGTTAGAAAGCTCAAATGGCATGACCGTCTACTCATAAAGACCATCCTTAGTCTTAAAGGCGGTTTTCCACTCATCACCGAGACGGATTCAGACTTGATGGTAGCCACTCTTAAGGTTTATCTTTGAAAAGATAGTGATATCAACCATCATATCGAGCATGCCATCGAGCCTTGGTATGGGAAATCGATACTTAATCGTAATCTTATTGATTGCACGGCTATTCACAGACATGCGCCACGTACCATCTTTCTTAGGAGTGAGTAGGGCAGGTACGACACATGGGCTCATGCTCTCTTGGATGAACCCCTTCTGAAGGAGCTCATTGACTTGCCGAGTCAACTTGGTATGCTCAATCAGATTCAACCTGTAGTGGGGCAGGTTCGGTAAGGTAGATCGGGGAACCAAGTCTATTGCGTGTTGGATATCACACAGGGGAGGGAGTTCGTTTGGTAAGTCTTCAGGGAAGACATCTGTAAACTCTTTCAAGATTGGCCCAACCTCCTTGGGACACTCGCTCACTAACTCAGGAGTACTCTCAACAGTGACAACTACGTACACCACACTCTCATCTAATGATGCTTTCTCGAATTCAGAAGGGCTCACAATATGAATGAATTTAAAAGACTCACCCTTCTTCTCGATTTTGTTGGTCGATGGCATTTTGGGAGGCAAAGGGTGTAAAGTAATCTTCTTGCCCTTATGCATGAACGTGCATATGTTTAATCGACCGTAAAGAGTCACGTTCATGTCGTAGAGCCACGGCTTCCCAAAATAATATGACCCACATCCCTGGGCACCACATCACACCATAAGGTGTTCGAATAAGATCCTAATTGAATCGGTACACCACCTTTTCGACATGGGAATGGATGAAGAGTCAACTCATGCGACCTTATAAGGTCTCGGGTGGGCTTCGGGTGTAAGCCCCAAGTGGCGTACGGCATGAGTTGATACTACGTTAGTGCAACTACCGCTATCCACGATGACCTTACAATTCTTTTCACCAAATTTGGCAAAGGTGTGGAAGATGTTCTCTCTTCGCCAGTCATCCTTTTCATCCCGTTGAGGCTGTGCAAGGGCACACCTCACAACCAAAGCATGGCCAATAGCATCACCCTCATCATCACTGGGTGTGTTGTCCTGCTCAAACACTTCTTCAACCACTATATCTCCTTCCTCTTCCTCTCCCTCGATGAGGAGATTCCTTTGGGGGTCTTTTGTAGGGCATTGGGCGGCAATGTGTCCCATCCCATGACATTTATAACACTTTACTGAAGAGCTGCCCTTTAAGGATTCTCCAACTACACATTTTCCCCTTTCAAACCTCGTATTGGTAGAGACAGGTTGTGTAGGCTTGGGAGGAGGATTAAATCGTCCATCACCGGAGTGTTGAATTGTGGCTTGATTCTCTTCACCACCGAGGTTTTCAAATATCACTCAAGATCTTGCACAACGACATAACATCTTTCAAGAGTTTCCATGAGGTGAGAAATCAATTCTTTTTGCAAATTAAGTCGCAATCCGGTGCGAAATCTAGAGAGTGATTTTATGGTCTTCCGATACTTTGGCCCTTATCATAAATTCTTCGAATTTGACAATGTAATTGGTCACGGGCATACCACCTTGGCGTAAATTTTTCCACTGGTCGAGGAGGCGTTGGTGGTATGATAAAGAAGCATACTTCTTAGTAAGTCGTTCCTTTATGTTGTCCCAACAGGTAATGGGAGGGCAACCCGCATTCACCCTAATGCGCTCAACATTAAGCCAAAAAAGTCTAGCTTGACCAACCAATTTCATTTTAACGAGTCTGATACAACGGTCTTCATTCATGTTATACCAATCAAAGTGTTGGTCCATGTCGGAAAGCCAATCGAGGAAGACTGTATGGTCCATTCTTCCATCGAAAGTCGGAATCTCAACTCTGGCATTCTTAAGGAGTTGAACTTCGGGATCGTAGTCATCTCTACGAGGATTCGTACGATTCTGATTCCGATTACCTTGGCGACCATGGTGCCCTTGGTGTTGATCCTCAAGTTCACCAATCGCTTCCAGTTGGCTGATTCGATCACATAATCTATCATTACCAACTCCTAGGGATGTTTGGGCTTGCTCTATGGTATTCAGACGTGCATTAATCGCACGCAACTCTTCTCGCATACCATTTAGGGCATTGAGAATCGCACTCGAGTCCATGGTGATCACAGATTCCTAATAGGGTTTTAAAATGGAATGCAATATGGACTCACAAAAGAAAAAAAGAAAAAAATAATGCAATAAAGTAAATATGACAAGCAAAGATGCCCTAACTTAGAAACCTAGTGCTCTGATATCAAAACTGACGGGGGATGGTAACACTAAAATGCGTGATTGATGATTTAATGCAATTTGGCCAAAATTAAATAAAATTAATTCAAGCTTAATCTCAAAATTAACTTGATACCTTCGGATTCAGAGAATTCAGATAAGTAGATCACACGAGATCCGGCTAGGGTCCAGTTCGATGCGCAAGTACCGTTATATTTAAGGCGGGATCAGGCCTAGAGATAGAACTCTAGTTTTTTCAAGCTTAGGCGTTCGTCTTCGATGTGATGTAAATTCACAGGCTCGAACCAGGGTTGCGAAATTAGGTTTATGATTTTGTAATAGGCTTATGGTTTGGTTTAGATTTATGGTTTAGAAAAGGGTTTTTGACTTTGATTGATTTAGGGTTTAAAAAAAAGGGTTTAGGGTTTTAGGATCAAGAAATCAATAGATTGGGATTTAGAAAAGCAAGCAGAGATCGATAAATAGCAAATATAATGAAAGATCAAGAAAATAGATGACAAAAGATAAGCAAGAAGATATATGGGAATCACTCCCTTGGCCTTACACCAAACTCATCTCGGGAAGAAGAATATTCAAGCAATAATGCATTCAAAATATTCAAAAACTAATTAAATTGTCTTTACAACCTTCTTATATAGGCCACTAATAATTAATTCGAAATAAAGAGTCCTAATAATAATAAAAGACTGAAAAAGGAAATTTTCGCAAAATTAGAAAACCTCGTCACGATGCCCACGGACGTCCGTGACATACGGACAGTGGGGGGTCAAAATCACGGATGTCCATCACTGTTCACGGACGTCCTTCATTGTTCACAATCACTGTTCATTTTTTTTTTCCTCTCTTGAAGCTGTGGTACTCGGGTTACTCGAGCTCCCTTTTCACTTCTTTCGACGCCGGTAGAAGTGATGTGGTCCAAAACCAATGTCCACGTACTCGGCGTCCTCGTTAGTTGTTATCGACTCAAATAAAAAAAACACTTAGACCGCTCATATAGATGCCATTTCAAAGTTATATCCAGCATATGAGTAGTCGATTTCGATCGGCTCAACACGATTTACGCAATGGAACAAAAATATCAACTTATGAGGTTGATTGCAAAAAGGTCAATTGGTTGATCCATAGACTTTTGGGGCTACGTGCATGTACTTGGAGTTGATGGTCTTGGTGGAGGAAGATTAAGTTAGGAGAACGTGATTAGGGTTAGAAGTGTGAGATTAAGTTAGGGTTAGAGAAGAAGAGAAGAAACTTAATTAGGAGAAAGTGAATTGACTTAATGAGATTAGTGGGGTCTCATTAGCCTTTATATTAATAGACCCTACTACATACACACCACAATATCATACCACACACCCATTACATCAATATAACTAATAACTCTAACACTCCTCCTCAAGCTGGAGCATGTATATCATACATGTCCAGCGTGACCATAATATCCTGCAGAACTGTAGGACATAAAGGCTTGGTGAAAGACATCTTCAAGTTGTTTGGGCAAAGCAACATCATTAAGTTCCAAGTAGTTGTTCCACACTTTTTCTCTAACAAAATGAATATCCACCTCTGTGTTTCGTTCTCTCATGTAACACAGAATCAGAAGCTATTTTCTCAGCGACTTCATTATGACAATAAAGAGGCATAGATCCCTAGAAAGAGGAAACCCTAGCTTAGGAATGAGAGAGCGCAACCACAACATCTCGCATGCACCATGTGCAATAACACGATACTTAGCCTCCGCACTAGAGTGAGAAACCACATGTCGTTTCTTGCTCTTCCATGTTACAAGAGTATCTCCAAGAAATGCATAATACCCAGAAGTGGATCTCCTATTAGTAACAACACCAGCCCAGTCTTCATCAGTATATTCAAATTTTTGAAGATGACCATGAGAACGATAGGGAATGCCTCGTCCATGATTGGAATTGAGATATCTCAAAATCCTATGAGCAGCTGCCATATGAGGAACATGTGGGGCATGCATAAACTGGCTAACTGCAAAAGTGATATCTGGACCTGTCAAGGGGAGGTAAATCAAACGTCCAACAAGCCTCTGATGCTCATGAGGATCAGAGAGAGCTCCCCCTCTTTTCCATTTAGTGACAATTTTGGATCCATAGGAGAAGTAGCAGGCTTACATTCCAACATTCCAGTGTGCTTGAGAAGATCTAAGGCATACTTTCTTTGAGATAGAAAGATGCCTTTTCTTGAGCGGGCAACCTCCAGACCAAGAAAATACTTCAGCGTGCCTAAATCATTCACCTCAAAGCTTTGACTGAGTTTTTCTTTCACATACAAATGAAATCTGAGTCATCTCCTATGAGGTTGATATCATCCACATACACTAGCAAAATAGTGCGGCCCACTAGACTAAAATGAACAAATACTGTATGCTTAGATTGACATCTCTGAAATCCCATCTCAAGAATGACGCTGCTAAAGTGATAAAACCAAGCTCGGGGTGACTGCTTCAACCCATAAATAGCCTCATGTAGCTGACATACATGTGGCGAGGACTCATCCTGAAGCAGGAAGCCAGGAGGTGGTTTCATATAAACTTCCTCATGTAGATTCCCATTTAAGAAAGCATTTTTAACATCCAACTGGAAGAGTGGCCAACTCTGATTTGAAGCAATAGATGAAAGCACACGAACTAAGGTGGGCTTAGCAATAGGAGCAAAGGTAGCAGCATAATCTAACCCGTAGGTCCGCTTATACCCCTGGGAAACCAAATGAGCTTTATAGCGAGCCACAGATCCATCAGGGTGTTGCTTAACAGCAAACACCCATTTACATCCCACAACAGTCTTCTCTGGAGGAAAGAGGTACAATATCCCATGTGTGATTCTTCTGCAGGCAGACATCTCTTCTAGCATTGCTACTTTCCATTGAGGATGAGCCAGGGCATCATGGAATGAGCGAGGAATGGTGACAGTGTCCACCTTAGCAAGAAAGGCCTTATATACCGCTGAAAGAGGTTGATAGGAGATATATTTGGCAATGGGATATGGGGTAGTAACACATGTACAAACTCCTTTTCTGACTGCAATAGGAACATGAAGATCAGGCACATCAGTAAGAGGCTGGAGAGGAAAGTAAGGTAGGAGAAGAAGCACTTACAGGAGCACAAGAAGAGGAAGGTGGCGGTGGCATAGAGGAGGAGGTACCATGCCGCTTTTGATGTTTGTAAGTCAAATAATTTTCCTACATAGGTTGCTGCCCTGATGTTGGAGCAACAATAGGAACAGGCAAAGGAATTTCAACAATAGAGACAAGACTCAGCCGATCAGTAGAAAAATATGCCATATTTTCAAAAAAGGAAACATCCTGATCATAACACCGATACCCCTTGGATTGAGAAGAGTACCCAATAAAAAAACACTTGATAGCCTTATCATCTAATTTTTCCCTACTTTGACTCAAATTTTGAACAAAACAGACACAACCAAACACTTTTGGAGGCACACAAAATAAAGTATGCAGATGCAAATATCTATATGGAATACCACCATGCAGTAAACGTGTAGGAAGGCGATTAATTAAAAAACAAGCAGTAAGCAATGGCATTGACCAATAAGACTTAGGTACGTGCATACCTCGTAATAGTGAACAAGTCACTCCAAGAAGATGTTTGCGTTACGCTCTGCAACACCATTTTGTTGAGTGTATGGACAAGACAACTGATGAGAGATAACATGTGACTTAAGATACTGATCAAAGGCATCAGAAATATATTTGCCTCCAATATCAGTACGTAGATTTTTAAGGCAACCCCCATACTGAGTCTTCACAATTGAGAGGAACTTTTGAAATTTAAGAAAACTGCATCTTTGGTTTTCAAGAGATACACCCAGGTGAGACGAGAATCACCCATAAAGATAACATAATACTTGAAACCATCAAAAGAAACAATAGGGGATGGGCGCCAAACATCAGAATGCACCAATTCAAAAGGAACAGAAGAATAATGCATGTGAGATGGATATGAAGTACGAATATGTTTTGACAATTCATAGATTTCACGTTGGAATTTACTAGAAGTGCATAAAGATTTAAAAGAAGGAATAAAATGACAGTTTTAAATCCTACATGCCCCAAACGGGCATGCCATAAAACTAGAGTGCCACTAGCAACATCAAACGAAGACAAAGAATCAAAGATAATGAGAGAAGTAGCATCATCAGTAGCAGTAGCAGAAGCAGCCAAACTATCCACTCCAACGTCAAAATAGTAGAGTTCCCCACGCTTTATGCCTCTACCAACAATCCTTCTCGTAGTAAGCTCCTGCAAGACACAATGAGAAGGATAAACAATTACACGACAATGTAATTGTTTTGCAAGACGACTAACAGAGAGTAAATTGGTAGAGAAATGTGAAACATGTAAAGTATTCGACTAGGAAAGTGATGGAGACAGAGGCATAGTTCCAACGCCGAGAACAAGAGTAAATGAGCCATCGGCAAGACGAACCTGAGCTGATGTGCTAGTTGGAGAGTAACTAGAAAAATTCTGAAGTAGAACTAGATGTTGCAGTGGATGTAGAAGGTGTCTGTGCCCGCATCTCATCACGAACCATCTCAAGAATATCAGCACGTAAGGTACCCAAAGAATCTAATGGAGACGTGGTGGTCACATCTATGACAGGCTCGGTCCCAGAAACAACAGCATTGTGAGCAGATGATCTCATAGACGAAGAATTTGGATATCTGTGCAGCTTGTAGCACCGATCGCGGTCATGTCCAACCTTCCCATAGTGAGAACAAACTACAGAGGAACAACCACGTCCCCTACCACCACGGCCTCTACCATGGTCACAGTCGGATCCTCTACCACTACCAGCCTGGAAGGAAAATCAGTGACAAAAGCAGTACTCTCAGAAGACGTGACACCAGGGGTAGATGCCATAATAGATCGATGTTGCTCCTCAGAGAATAAAATACCATAAGCTGTATTAAGGGATGGAAGAGGTCAAGTAGTATTAAGGGATGGAAGACGTGACACCAGGGGTAGATGCCATAATAGATCGATGTTACTCCTCAGAGAATAAAATACCATAAGCTGTATTAAGGGATGGAATTTGTGTGCACGTTTGCTCATATTCTGGACGTCGACCTCCCAGAAAAGTATAAATCTGTTGACACTCATGTCGGCGAGTAAGAATGGTTGTGACATCGTCATTGAACTGAGAAAGAGGCTCATAGTGACTGAGGTCTTCCCACATGCTCAGTAAAGCGCTGAAATACTCCCCCATTGACATATCTCCTAGCTTACACTCTGCTATACCACGTGTAAGCTGATAAATGTGAGTATCATTCTCGGCAGGGCAAAGTTTTCCTCAAGTTTACTCCACAACGGGGATCAAACTCGTAGAACATAAAAGTTCGTGAAATGCTAGGCTCCATGGAATTAAAGAACAAACCAAGGATAAGAGCATTATCGGCCTCCCAACCAGCAATATCAGAGGATCCGGGCTTTGGCCGTGGGGTGGTTCCAGTAAGAAGGCCCATCTTCTTACGCCCCTGAATATATAATGTAATGGCTCTCTTCGATTGAAATAGTTGGAGGAGTTTAGTTTGATCGTAGTAATGCTTGACAGAAGATTATCCAAACTGAGACCAATATACTTATCCCCCATTATTGGAAATTAAAAAACAGGAGTAACGATGAAATCTTGTGTGAAATTCTCAATAGAAAATTCAGATTGCTGTGAAACCACAAACTGGTGTGGTACCATAATAAAAACAGCACTTGCTGTTGTGAAAAGAGAAAAAGTATAGGGCTGCAATTAAAAAGTTTAAGGAAAAAGGCAAAAAACATCACCGAGAGAGTATGAAAGTCTTCATAGACAGCTCAAAATCTGATCCAAACTTGATGAAAAACAACTCCCAATCGATCTGAAGGACATGAGGTGCAGAAATTCCAAACTGTGATCTGATGCTTCAAATCTTCACAGAAAATGGTGCAACTTAATTTAATGGATCCCAGACACAAAACCATAGCAACCCCCACCCAGCATACTAGCAATCTCAGTCACATGGAAAACTGGGATAAAAAAATCTGTGAATCAGCTGAGATCTACAGGTTTTAAAAAACCTTTTGAAAAATCATGATAGCCATATCTTGTCTCGATCAAAGAGACAAACAAACTCCCACGAAGATTCTGATGGAAATGGTATAAAATTCTGGTCAAACAGATGTAAAAAATGTTGACGTTACTTACGTCAGCAGGACGACGTGTTCTGATCAGCACCTTTCTCTGATACCAACTTGGAGTTGATGGTCTTGGTGGAGGAAGATGAAGTTAGGAGAACGTGATTAGGGTTAGAAGTGTGAGATTAAGTTAGGGTTAGAGATGAAACTTAATTAGGAGAAAGTGAATTGACTTAGCGAGATTAGTGGGTCTCATTAACCTTTATATTAATAGACCCTACTAAATACACATCACAATATTATACCACACACCCATTACATTAATATAGCTAATAACTCTAACACATGTGACTAAAATGCCTTCTATTGTCGTAAACTATATAATATTGGGAAGATATCCACAAGATCTTTCGAACAATATAAATTTGGTGAAATTTGGAACCCATGTACGAAAGGTCAAACTTTGGCCACTCGTCGAGGCATGAGCTTTCGCAAGTGTCCGCACTATCCAAACAGCCTTCAATTTCAGTGTGTTATGTGTCACTGGAAAGCTCTGCCTGAAGACTTTTCAATGATATCATCCTTGCTTAGATTGAAGATCGTTTGATATGATTGAAGCCCTTCGAAGTTATAATTATTTCAATGAAACTGTATATATGTGATGCATAGATTTGATTTATTTGTAACTTTATATATGAACATATACATATATGTATTATGTGTTGGACTAAACCTTAGTAACTTGACCCTCGTCTCTGTATGCATTAAACAGAGGGTTCACATATGATTATAACCAAACCCCCTGTATTTTTGGAACTCAATAGAAAGCCTACATATTTATATACACACAATTGAATATTTTATGTTCTCCTAAATATTTGACGTACTTTGTCTTTCCCCATAGCATGATGTTAGATTACTACTTGATTGATTCATATGTTATTTTACTCATTTGTGATTGCATTTGATGTTCTGCTTGTTGCATAGCCTTGCTGTTTTATTATGTCTGCCTACTTTTGATTTGATATGCCATATTTATTTCTCCTAATATCCTGCTAGTTTCATATTGCTATGTCCTGTATATTCTGCCTGTTATATTTCAGTCATGATTACTGTTGCATACTATATCCATGCTTGCATCCCATGCATCACGTAGAGACAGACCTTAGCGCATTACTGCCATTGACCTATAGAACACTGTGTATGTACTGCTTGTTTTTATCGTGGTGTGGTATATTATCGTAATTACATTGAAACAACTACGATGTCGTATCCACATGCCTCACTACTCATGGTGGTATGTGATGCCATGACGAGTGGGGTGAGTGTGAATTCAATGTCGCATGTCATATGAGTTATAAATCACGTGTTAGCACACACAGTTCATGAGTAGATTGAGGTGAATTGGTTGTGCTACCCATTGAGTTACATGTTCTGTAGCTCAACCCTTTGTGGTTTATATTTTTTAGATATCTACGGAGGAGAGGTACTGATGGGGAATTTAGATCCGCATGTTTGCATCGTGATCGGGCCAATCGAAGCAAGCTAGCAAGGAAGAAATGGACCCATAAATGGGCTTTCAAAAGACCCGTTAAAGACCCGTGTGCACATTAATTTAGGCAATATTTTATCTAGGTTTAGTTTCCTTTCTTATTAGGATTCTTTTAATAAGTGACTTGTTGTAGGACTAGTTTCCTTATTTGAATTATTTAGGGGTCAGGCACATATATGTGATATGTGACTGTTAATCTCGTCACTTTCTGCGCAACCATCGGAAAAGTGATCATAAATCTACCAGTATGTGTCAAAATTGTGTGATTATTGTCTTGTTAGAAAGCTACTTCAATAAGCTTTCAAACATGACCAATTTCACGTCAATCGGACATTGTTTGACCTTTCAAAAGTGATCGCGTAATAAAAAAAAAGGATTAATGGTGAAATCAATTATGACTGTTAGATTAGAAAGTTTTAATGGTTGATTAGGAGTTTTATTTTAAGTAGTATTCCTAGGGTTTCTTTTTTTTATAAATACACATTGTAATCTCTTATGAGAATTAGTATTGATGATGAATGAAAATGATGAGTTTTGCTTTGTGCGAATTCTAGAAAACTTGAGATGAGTTTTCGATCGAAGGAGTGATTCTTTCAAACCTAAAGAGTGAGAAATCGTTTCTCATATGACTTGGTGCGAAGCCGACGTACAGCCTTGGTGCGAAGCCTTGGAAACCCGTTGGTGCGAAGCCGACAAGCCTCTCTAGAGCGAATCCGGAGATCTCCTATCTTCTTCTTCTTCTTTTTATTTTATTTTAATCAAAAGTTTAAGACCCTAAACCCCTTCCACGCGGGATTCTGCTATTTTAGGGTTAGCTTGCAATTCCGTCCCGCGTTAGGTACCTACTGGCGACATTTATGCGTCTTCTGATGATTCCATTGAGGATGATGCCGTGACTCCAGGGGATGAGGTGGACCTAGAGGACTGTTATGAGCATTGAGGGATATCTTGAAACTTAGACTTTAGCTTCAGTTTAAACTCCAGTTATTATTCATTATCAGAGTTATGTCGTTTACAGTTAGTACGTGAGGAGTTTTGGATTGACGTGGGAAGTCGTTCCATCTCATGTTTATAATAGGTATACTTTATTTCAGATAGATGATTATTTGCTTTTATTTCATATCATCAGTTCCCTTGTGATTGATGTTTTATAGTAGGTGAGTGGAAGTTATAAATGTGGGAATGAATGGGACTATTATAGTTGATTGAATGATAAACGTGAATTAATCAGCAACTCAGAGACTCACATTGAAAGACTTGGGAAGTGATCCAATCTTACAATGTATCTTGTCTTTTAAAGTGTCCATGATCATAGCTATGAATAGATTAATGGATCCAATTATTTAGAAAATCACACAAGTTAGGAATTTAGATTATTATAAGTAATGAAATTATTAAGTCTGCCACATGAGGAATGAAGTAAAAATAAATTTTTTCGGTTCCCAAATTTTAAGAATTGACAATTATATCAATTGGATAAGATCTGCTTGTCCACTTAATCACATTGGGATGCATGCGGGTCACATCACAGAATTCTATTCCCTCGCGTCGAGGGTATGATTTCGGGTCGTGACATTAGTCATTGTTTATATTCCGAGTAGCTCTTCTATAAGATCTTCTGAAATTTTGGCTTTTAAATGCTGTGTTCTCTTTTGGTAGATTTTACTGCACTTTCTCTCCCTTCACCACTTTTCTCCTATTGCAAATTGCATCAGAGTAAATTCCGTATATTTGACTTCACAACAGTGGCATTCTCTCATGGGTAATTATAATTTGATTTTATGAGAAAATTTGAGTGAGAAGTTATGTTCATTTGATTACTCCCTCCTCGTTATCTTATGTTGCATTGTTAGGGATATTTCTCAGAGAGGCTTGGCATGCCAGGTGTTAAACTTGCCATCCTCCCGTATCAGAAAGCTCAACATGACAGGCAAATTCATGCAATTACACACTCTTAATCTGGATTTCAGCATGTCATTGACTATTTTCCGGGAAGATTGCTTTAGATGCATGCCAAATTTGATACGGCTCTCCATGTGTGGAACAAGAATCGCTAACCTTTGGATGGCAATTGCCGCTTTGTCAAAGCTCCCTTCTTTGCTAGAACTCCGGTTTCAAAACTGTTTGTGTTGCATCTACACGGGGCCATGTCCCACATCATCTGGTGGAAAGTCAAAGTCTTTTGCACACGAGAAAATCGGTTCTCATCAACCACAGTTTAATCCGCATGATGGATCGCCATCTATATTTCAAAATTCACAATACTCGAGCGCAGAAGAGATATTCACTACATGTTTTCTGATGATGATGTGCGTCAAAGCACAACTGAGGAGTCATCAGATGAAAGTGAAGTGGGTTTTTCATGGCAAGGTATGGATTGCTGGATGGAAATACTATCGAATGATCTCCATGAGTTGAGTGGTTGGACCAATCCCGAAAATGTTGCTCTCACAATTGGTCGTGCCGTTGCATTTAGTAGCAGTTCTTCACTCCCAGTGCCCTTCAAGGTTTATGATGAACCCATTGATACTCATCAGATTGATATATCTGATGATTTGGGCAAGGAACGTGTATATGGCTATGTAGCCCCTGATAAATTTTCTAGTCAAATTAACTCCGGTATACAAATTTCTTCCAGCGCAGTAATGATGGAAGATGAAGAAGGCTATTCGACAAGACTAAGGCATACTCTGGCTTCCTCAGACGGTGTTCCAAGAAAGTATATTTCATATCATCCTTCACCCATTTGTTTTGAGAAACATTATAGAGAATACATGGTAGCTTCATTGCCACAGTTGAAAGTTTTAGATAATTTGCCTGTTAAAATCACAGATAGGGAAAATGCAAAGATGGTCTTTTCTGAATATTACGAGTATTTGCCATACAATAGAAAATACAAAGAGAGTGTTGTTAGTCTGTTGCAACAGCGTGAAATGGGATCAAGAACTGGGCTGCAAAATTCTCCTATGTTAAAGCAGCTATATTCTTCTGGAAGTCACCATTCCTTTTCTAGGTCAATTTCTGCTGCCAAAGTTGGTGCTTCTGCATGGCCACTCTTACATCCAGTTTCTTAGTTTAGAATTCTTTCGAGGGAAGAAACTAAAAGTTTTCGTCCACGGCAGTTTGAATATAACCCTTCTAATCCTAGCCTCATGGTTTTCGGAACTTTGGATGGAGAGCTGGTGGTCATCAACCATGAAAGTGGGAGACTCGTTGGTTATCTCCCCTCTGTAGGAATCTCGGACCGCATTTTGGGACTCTATTGGCTTAAAAAGTATCCATCAAAGGTATGTGGCTACGAGAAAGTGGATCTTTTGCATTTTTAGTAATGATAGCTGATCCAGTTACGATGCTAAGTGAATTTAAAATTCTAATAGTGCATCTTGTAGTCAAGTTTTAATCTGAATTTCCAGTTTTGATAAAATCATAGATCTAACTCTTGGACAACAATGAGCCATATGCGATACGTCTTGGTGAGCATAGTGATAAATTTCGTTTTCAGCAATATTTTGGTAGGTCATTTCGGTTCATTTCGGATAAATTTCGGGAAAATTTGAAAATTTTCAAGAAAAGTTCGGGGGAGTAAAAAACTATATATAAATTATATTTAATATTTATATGACTAAAATTTATCACTTAAAAAATTGGCCAGTCTTTAAAAAGATTTTGTTAATCTCACTAAAATTAAATAGATTTTAGAAATTTCAGTAAAATCCCCGAAAGTTTTGTACGACCCCTTTTCCGGGGAATTTAGTCGAAATTTGTCACTATGTTGGTGAGCCACCCAAGACATATCCTTTGTAGTATATTGTAACTTCAATATCCGAGACAATACCCGCTACCCGAACTATTCATCTCAGTATCAGCACAGACCCTTTCCAAAACCAATACCAAGATCCTAATCCTTGAATAAAATGGACTCATGCTTGTTCAAAAAATATGTTTATATGTTCAAAGTTCGCTTAAATTTGTCACTATGCTAGTGAGCCACCCAAGACATATCCTTTGTAGTAAATTGTAACTTCAATATCCGAGACGCTACCCGCTACCCGAGACTATTCATCTCCGTATCGGCACAGACCCTTAGCAAAACCAATACCAAGATCTAAATCCTTGAATAAAATGGACTCATGCTTGCTGAAAAAAAAAATCCATTTTTTATCTGTTCGAAGTTCGCCGAAATTTGTCACTATGTTGGTGAGCCACCTAAGACATATCCTTTGTAGTATATTGTAACTTCAATATCCGAGACGATACCCGCTACCCGTGACTATTCATCTCGTTATCGGCACAGATCCTTACCAAAACCAATACAAAGATCTTAATCCTTGAATAAAATGGATTCATGCTTGTTGAAAAAAACAATCCATTTGTTTATACGTTTGAAGTTTGTATTTTCCTTGGTCCCTTCACGATATGATAATATTATCAGTGCTTTACACCTTAGCCCTTCTCCATCTAGAACGATTGGCTGTTATGCCACTTCATCAGGTTGTTACGATTCGCCACTATTGGCTATGGCCTTTGAGAAGCATCTTTTCTGTATTATAAATCGGCCCTGCTGTAGCACTGTAGAAAATATTCCTTGCATTATGTCATCCTCTTCTCCATTTCTCTTTTACTGTTTTCTATTGTTTGTCTTTAAATATCTGATCATTTTTTTTTACTGCGTTGAACATCAGCTCATTGCTGGCTCTGATAGTGGTTCGTTGATGATGTATGATGTGTGTAAAATGCCATCAATTGTTTCCGAGGGTTACCATAGTGCGGATGCTGCTACATTTATATTTGATGAATTTGAGCAATTGACATCTGTTCATATCAATTCAACAGATGAATTGCTTCTTTCAAGTGGATATTCGAAACATGTGGCTCTATATGACATAGGAAGTGGAAAGCGCTTACAGTTTTTAAAAGATTTGCATCGAGAACATATTAATGTTGTCAAGTTTGCCCACCATTCTCCCTCCATATTCGCTACTTCATCCTTTGACAGAGAAGATGTGGGACTTGAGGCAAAGCCCATTGCGTCCCTGTTACACGGTTTCCAGCTCAAGAGGGAACGTGATGGTCTGCTTTTCTCCGGATGATCACTATCTACTCTCATCAGCTGTTGACAACGAGGTATTTCTATAAATAGCAATCAAATAACTTATGGCTTGTTTGGTAATACAGAAATGACTTATTTGTTCTGAAATATGTGGTGAGAAATTCATTTTCCACCATTTTCTATTCTTTGGTAACCATTGTGGGGCCCACATGGAAAGTGTAACTTGGCCCAAAATAAGCTTTCAGTGATATTTTCATGGAAACTGAGTTTTACGGATGCACTACAAATATGCTTGGGTTCTAAAGTTCCATTTTTCAAACTACATTGAATAAGAATTTATATTACCCTCATTTGAGAATTTATATCTCTAGATGACGTTTTGCCAAACAACATCTAGAGATTTTCTCAAGTCCTACGAATATATTTTTCCTACAAATGAAAATAAATGAAAATGTATATTTTACCCACAAACACATTTTCACCTACAAATTCTCAAATGAGGCCTTATGCTTAGCATTCCTTCACCAGAACCTAAACGGTAATTCATGCAGGTTAAGCAATTTTTGGCGGTAGATGGTAGGCTCCACATGAAATTCAGCATTGCTTCAATGGGGAGTTCTCAGAATTATACACATTCATATTACATGAACGGTCGGGACTATATAATCAGTGGCAGTTGTGAGGAAAATGTTGTTCGTATTTGCTGTGCTCAAATTGGAAGGCGACTTCGGGATATCTCATTTGAGGTATTTGAAACTTCAATGGAATTTTATTTTTTGTTTTTTGTTTCGTGCGCCAAAATGCGACGAATGTGATCATGAAACGTGACTTGCTTGATCGGCCGTTGAATTGTTTTTTGATTCAGCACTGATGAGTGGTGACCCACAAGACTCCCTTCTTTCTCAATAACTCATCTTAATGCACAATTTTTCATTATTATATGAAGGTTACGCTTGGGTTAGCTCTTATAGGAGTGGACCCAGCTCTCCGCCTGACTCTGTCAGATCTGCTCTAGCAAAGAGCAGTTTTATTACTTAAAAAAGCTCCCCGTCAGAATAGATGGGGCAAGGAGCAGTGTTACCAAACCTGAAAACAGTTCCCCATGGAGCTAAAAGGCGAAAGGCTAACCCAAACGTAGCCGAAGCCTCCACTAAAATGGGCATCTATAATGGCGATATCATTAGTCCACCAGGATTAACTTTCTAGCTCCATTTACTAGAGACATGATCATCCCTTTTTCTTTTCTTTTTAATAGGATTCTATATACTGTGTATCTGTGATGTTAAATTATTTTATTATCTATAAAAACATTACACGACTTTTACTTGTGTAGAATAATAGTTTACTCTTTACTAATAACGATTGTGAAATGTTTTCATTTTTTTTTTTCAAAGTTCATCTGTCTGACAATTCCTAATGATTCTGGTGTTGTGCAACTTCTCCATGACTAAATGGTATTGTGGAAATTTTCTTTGTAAAGGTGAACACTTTTCAGTTTTCAGTACCAAGTTACCAACTCAATATGATACAGATAAACCCCTTCTTGCACAAAGGTCTTACCATTTCCGAAGAAACTGGAATTAATCACTTTCAATTTTCATTCAGTTCAGGAGTTTTCATCTGTTTTCACACCCTTTTAAGACCTTGAAAGTTGGAAAAAGTTCTTAGAACATGACATAGAATATTGATCAGTGCAAGAAAGATTTTATGAATGCCAGTAAGGCAGCTAAGCAAATTGATAGCATCTTTTTTTTGTATAGCTAACCGTAGTTTACAGCCCAATTCAGTAGATAAGTAATTTGCTTGAAGTTGTCAAAAGCATGGTTCTAAAACTCGGTGAGTAGATGAGTCGCTTGACCGAGATATCGAGTCAAGACGAGATTTGCTAGGATGATGCAACCATGGTTCATAAACTGCCTATATCCATAAAATACTTTTGTGGGGTAAGGTTTTAGAAAACGTGTAATCTATCTAGCAACCTGCTAGCTTTCTCTGTCATTCTGGGATGAAGAGAAGGGAAGGAAGAAGAGAATAAGAATCTCAAGTTTATTATAATTTACCAAGCGGGAGACTCGATGTTTTATTCGAGTTAACTCAACCTGGCTGACGTCCGAGTCGAGCCAAGTTTTTGGATTTTTGAACCATAGTTGTAGGAAAAGGTGTATTTCATCCACGAAATACTCTTTGTTAATGCCAAGAGAGAATAATACTAACACAAATTTGGTTGAATTGATTAAAAATTTATGACTGATTTGAAAATGGTCATAAATATGTTTAAACCGTTTGGGACTTTTGGACCATGGTACATAGTCAACAGTAGTGCTTGAGGATTTTGCTGGTGTTTGAAGTAGCAGCTACTTTATAATTAAATTTTTTGAGCAAAGTGTAATAGCAGTCGAAAATACTAGTAGGCACGTTGTCTTGCCAGCCAAATGGCACACCACAGACATTACCCAGCCTGCCTTAGGATCAATGTTCAAAAGTAAATGACATATAACAATGGTGGTAGGTAATTAGGTATCAAGTAAAAAATGGATCCTTATAGATGGATCAGAACATTCTTCGTTACCCTTGCATTATTGGAGTTATTTTTTATAGGTAAGCGTATGATTTGAACCCCTGACCTTAACGCTACATGCTTGAGGGAATCAACACTGGGGCAAAGATCCAATCCCCTAGAATCTAAATTCTCTTTCTATGCATTCGAAATTTTACATGGAACTTTTCATACAGTGAGATCTCTCTGATCTCTGGCCAGATTTTTTTGTCCGAAATAGTGATTCTAGTCAGTTGCATTAGGGAGTATCATTTGCAACAAAACTGTTAATTTCTACTGAAGTAGTTTTTATTGTTGACTATAATTTATTAATTTGGGTAGCATTGCACTGATCGGAAACTTTTGTTGTAGAATTTATCATTTATGATTGTTTGTGAATATGGTTCTATGGTGTTGGCTGTTGCTATTGAAATTAAGGTTTGTTCCTTTGCAGGGTAGAGGCTCAAGAAATGCTTTGTTTGTGCAATCCTTGAGGGGTGATCCATTTCGGGTGAGACTTCTCTTCTGCTACATACTAATTAAAGTGACTCTACTGTTTGTCAGGAGTAACAGTGTTGGGTAATAAAATAAAAATAATAAAGATAGAAATATCCTACCTGAATTGCAATTTTACATGTGATTTTCCGTCCTTTTTTAGCCGTGAATACCTCCTCCAGATATAGTCTTGCCAATGTGAGAGTATAAAATATGTCCATTGGGTCGGATCGGGTTGATGTAACTCAATTATTTTCAGGTCAGATCAGGTTTAGATGGATGACCCGACCCGACCCGTTGACTTTCCCCCTCGAATCCTGACATGATGACCTTACACAACCTTATGAATTGATACCCGCCCACCAGACCTGTTAAGTAACTTAAATTATAAATTTAAGAGATAATATATAGCCCCACCCTCGTGAGATATAAGTTATTACTTGAGTAACTTCAGTTATAACTTAAAGCTATAAGGTTATGTTATAATATGTCCCGTCGATCCATCCCGCCAACCGCTGACCGGATCCAAATACCTCACCTGCCGAATTGAAGATATGAAGACCTGACCCGAAGATCCGACTCAAACCATCGGGTTGGGCACAGAATGCTCAACCCCGAAGGTCAGGTCAAGTCGGGTCAGGTGGGGCCTCAAAGAGTTGGGCAGCCAAAATTTTGGCCCAACCCGAACCGACCCATTTACATCCCTAATTAGAAGTACACATATCCTGTATAATTCTTTGATAGTCTAGAATAAGCAAATCTAATTTTCAAATCTTTTCATTAGGATAAAATCTCAAGAATTTTATGCTTTGGTCCCAGGTTTTCCACTTCAGTGTCCTAGCAGCATATCTGCGCCCAAGTTCAAAATCCGAGATCATAAAGGTATCTATGTGTGCGCTAATTCCTTCATCACAACATTCTCCATGACATTTTCATGAGCGCTCTTTTCTCACTTTAATTTTTTTTGTTTTTTCGGAACTATGCATGCAGATCAACTTGCTAGCATCAAATGATGATACCAAAGACGACTCTCATGGCCGACATTGTCATCGCTCCTATAGTAGGGGTGGCTGACTTTTTTTCTTTTTTTTTTTTGTAAATATTTTTCTTTATTTTGAGTGTA
Organism: Chloranthus sessilifolius; assembly: GCA_021018995.1. Classification (NCBI taxonomy): domain Eukaryota; kingdom Viridiplantae; phylum Streptophyta; class Magnoliopsida; order Chloranthales; family Chloranthaceae; genus Chloranthus; species Chloranthus sessilifolius. The sequence continues at coordinate 19,509,301 of CM037584.1, forward strand.
TTGAATGTGTAATTACAACTATGCTATAATTGTAATAAGAATCAGAAGTTACGGTGCCATCCTATTAGCGCAGTTTAATATCCATTGTTAATATTAGTAGTTTAAAACTGTGTTCAGCTATCCATTCTAGAGTGCACAGATCGGACGGTATAACACCCAAGGAGTGATTTTCGGGCCCATGGATCGCTCAGAACAAACTTTTCACTTTGATGATTTGGGATTGCTCAAAATCTCTAAATGGTTCTCATATACCATTATTCCATACAAGAAAAGGCGTGGAATCAAATTGCTTCAGTTGTCCCCCTTGTGTCCCTAACGGGATTATCATAACATATGCCTGTTTTATTCGAAGGCTCTTAACGGGGTATCCAGCCTCTTAGAGCACCCAACTATGTTCCCGGGTACGATCAACACCCAAACTTAGGACCTCCACATCATGAGGCGCGGTCCTGGTCACTATTCCGGCACCAACATGTCCAGAATTGGTAAAGTATGCAAAAGGATATAGAATCATGATCACTGGTCATTCAAATTTGTACACGTGGCTGAGATTCATTTGATGTGGAGGTTTCCGACTATCCTCTCATCTCAGAGAACTTTTTGTGCCTCACTGTAGCTGTTTATGATGGCTGGGTTTTGAGGCTGAATCTAATCTAAACGGCTACCACTTGTATCACCTAATGAAGGTACATCACTTGGATCAAAGTTGTTATTTAGATAATCTTTCAACAAAAACAATTATATAGGTTTGGAGGCTTGACAATTGGACCCTTGAAATCAAACGATGTTTGACTTTTACGTTTTAAAAGTTATTTTAAAATATTATAAAAAAAATAGATCTATACAATACACCCAAGCTATGCGTGGAACCTAGGTACATGGTCAGCGTGAACATTTAGGTGCACGCTCCCTTTTTCTTTCGAAATTTAAGTTGTGTGAAAATTCCCCTACCATGTGTTATAGCGAAGGTGTCAACTTGGGCACCGGTGTCCAATATCCGTCCATGACAGACTGGTGGGAATTGGCCGATACCGATACGGCGCAGTAGATTTTAAAAATAAAAAATAAAACAATAAAGGAAAATAGAGGTATCGGCTGATACCCGAGTTGATACCTGATATATATCGGCATCAATACGTATCGGTAACGGTATCGGCCAATTTTTTATACTATAGTTATATCTAGTGACTACTGCTACAGTTGGAAGCTACTTTATAGGATAAATTCAGGGCCGGCCCTGGGCCCCCAAATTTTTGGGTTTGGGGGCCCCATATTTTGAAAGTCTTTAACTATGTAATTGCTTAATATAATTTTTAATGTATAAAATTGTTAAATTGTTTAGTTGGTTAAGTGATAGAGTGGCTTTACTTTTTCGTCAATAGGTTGTGGGTTCGACTCTTCTTAGTCTCATATTTGTATATTTTTTTGAATGGGTCAAAGATCGGGTCGGTCCAGATCATTGGCGGGGTTACTGGGCCAAGCCAGTCATATGTATTGACCCAGTCGATTCTATGGCTCAATTTTGATCGGACCAGATTTATTTGACCAAATCCTTTATATATAGGGTACCTCTAAACGTGCTCACGCGTTCTCCGGAAGCGCCCACATCCCTGATCCCTTGAAAACCATTGATTCCTTTGAATGAGATGATCGAGATTAATTTTCATACCTATCTTTTACAAAATAGATCTACAGATCACAGCCGACCAATCAGACGGTCAATTTTTTGTTTCATGTGTCACAAATCCCCCCAAAAATGTCCTTGAATCATATGGCACACATCACGCTCAAATGTGATTTTATGACCATTTTTTAGGATCTATGATATGTTGAATCACAAATCGATAATTTGATAGGTGCACCATAATCTTAAGATCTATTGAGTGAAAGATGTGGGTGAAAAAAGATTTCCGTCATATGATTCGAAGGATTCAATAGTTTTCAAGGGGTATGGGATGTGGGTGCGTTTAGAGGTACCCTTATATATATATATATATATATATATATATATATATATATATATATATATACCTTTCAATCCACCCACCGAATCTTTGAGTTACCCATGTTGAAATGCATTGATTCCGTTGAATCAGATGATGAAAATTGTTTATCCATGGACGCACTATCAGATGGTCAGTGTTTTATTTCATGTGGTACACACCTTAGAAAAGTGACCTTAACATCATGTGCACGTGCAAAGTTGATTTTAAGGTCATTTTTTGGGGGGTGTACCACATGAAATAAAAAATTGGCTGTCTAATGGTACCCCCATAATCTCAAGATTCATCAAGTGAATGATTGGGATGATGAACAATTTCCATCGTCCGATTCAATGTAGTCAATGGATTTCAGCATGGGTGAACTCAAAGATTCAGTGGGTGGATTTAAAGGTACTCTCTCTCTCTCTCTCTCTCTCTCTCTCTCTCTCTCTCTATATATATATATATATATATATATAACAAGTGACCTATCAATTTTGATCTACTTGATGAGACTTATCTATTGAACATATGTTTGAAACTTTTGAGACTATTAAAATACTAAAAATTGGCAATGAAAGATTCAATGATAGTTAAAGTAATAAAACAAATGTTAAAATGTTATTAGTTGGGTTACTTAATCCATCGGATACGTTCTACTATTTAACTTTTCTCTTTTTGTTTTGCATTTTTCTTTAATATGTGCTTTCTTTAATTTGTTAGCTGTATTTTCAAATTATAATCAATAGAAGAAAGTATGGGGATATTTGTAATATAAAAGTAATGAGTATTATTTTATTTATAAATAAATAATTATAATAATTTTTATTTTTTAAAATTAATATGAAAGAGGGGCCTCATTTTAAGAACTTACCTTGGGCCGTCAAAATCTCATATTCGGCCTGGATAAATTACTTGCCTTTTTGGCAACCTTTTTCCATAAGAAGCACATCTCACACAAGGACCTACTCCTCTAGCACAAAATGATCTTCATTTTCAATATTTGATAGACCTTTTCAAGAAGGAATCGGATACACCTTTTGACATTACCGGAGAAGTGTTTTTGTTTTTTGAGAAGGTTGCCCGAACAGGGCATTGATACCCGTTGACATGAGGCATCTCCTTAGCTAAAAAACATATTAGCTATTTGTCTTTTCAATCTTAAAATTACTTTAAAAAATAATAGTAATATCCCTTCAAGCTTAAAATACATCATTTTTATCGCCTTATTTGCTACCCTTCCGAAAATAACAAATTTATGTTGGAGCTTTGCCATTGTAACTTATCGTCCTTCTCAATAAGACAATTGTGATACGTCATTGTCTTTTAGCAACTATTCAATCACAAATGTTGCACTCTATATTGCCTTGGTTTCAATTCTTCCTTCATTCTTGATTTTTATATTGTTTATTTTTCGTTAGAACTTTCATATTATATGAATTTTCATCAATTTTGGTTGCCTTCCTGGATGATTTTGGCATATTTTGTTTGAATTAATGTTTTTTCAATAATGATATATTGCTGCATTTATAAATCAGTTTGAGAATGTTAACTTCAAACTGCGATGTCATGTGAAAGCAACCATAACATATATCGAAGCAAAAAAACGCATATCAAAGAAGTGATGGTGCTAAAAGTATTAATTCATAATAAATATAAAATATACCACAATCGTCCACAATGATATCAAATTTATGAAAGGGCACTTTAGTAAAACAATCTTGAAAAATAAATGTTTTAGCAAAACAATCTCGAACTTAAATATTTTAAAAAAACGATGCTTTTACAGTTTTCAGAACTTCAAAAACCCGTGAAAGCACTATAAAAATAGTGCTTTCACGGGTTTTTGAAGTTCTGAAAATTGTGAAAATACCGTTTTTTAAAATCTTTTAAGTTCAGGGTTGTTTTTCTAAAATGTTTGTTTTTCAAGATTGTTTTTCTAATTACTCCTTTACGAAAATCCATATAATGAGAAAAGTCCAACAAAGATAGACACCATACCTAAAAATAAAATAAAAAATCTTATGTTTGACTTGTCGACCAATAGTAAAGAATATGACAGCAAAATATACTATCATGTGTTGTATATGTTTAATTATTCAAATCATTCAAATGACAGACCATTATTTAAATTTCACTCATCTCAAAAGCCATAATCACCGTATTTTATAAATTAGAAGTGACAAAGCTTATAGTTAAAAAAGGTTGGTATATAGTAAGTGTGTTGTTCACTCTTACGGGTGAACGGAATTGCTTCTAGTACCAAGAGAAAACCTGTTAGCATCCATTTGCAAATTTATATGTGAACTTGATAGTTTAAGATGTAAACAACGTTGTCGTTTCTCGAGTTAAGTTAGGGTTGCCACTTTGAAAGCGGCCAAATCCCCCTTCAAAATCGTTAATTGCTTCGAATCATATGGATCTTGAGTTCATACCGCACTTATCCAATGGTCAGCTTTTTATTTTCCGTGTCCCAAATCCCCAAAAAATGGCGCTAAAGCTAAGTTTGAGTGTGATGTGTGACATAAGATTGAAGAGCTATTCTTTGGGGATCTGTGCCACATGGAATAAAAAACTGACCGTTAGATAAGTGCGTCATGATCTCAAGATCCATTGTGTGAAAGATCGGGGTGAAACAAGATCTCCATCATCTGATCCGAAGCAATAAACTATTTTTACGAGGTTTGAGAAAAGCGCTTTGAGAGAACGCATGGGCAAGAACAGAGGTACCCATTTTCTTCCTCTCCTTTTTTTTTGTTCTTTGATTGTTTTTTGTTCTTTTCAAATCAAATTTTAGGAATTGTAATAATTTCAACTCCCATTTGCGTGCCTAGAGCTGCATTTGGGTTAGCTCGTTTGGGGCAAAAAGCAACTCTTTCACTTTTTTGGCTCTGATAGAAAATTACTTTTACAATTGGTCACACAGTTCTTTACCTCATTTGCTTTGGCGGGGAGCCATTTTAAGTGATAAAACTGCTCTATGTCTGTTTTATCTCAGAGCAGATTTTATCTGCTCTGACAAAAAGCAAGCAAAGAGCTGCTTTTGTTCTTATAAGAGTTAACCCAAACAAAACCTAGGACTATCAATGGGTTGGGTCCACCCAATACTTGACTTGCCTAACTCGGAGTTTTACTAGGTCGGACAAATAAATTTGGCAACTCGGGTTGCGCGGGGCCTGAAGTATCCGAGTGCTCGGGTGAACTCAAAAGTAATGTTACGAAAAAATTAATTCTGTTTGGGTATCAGATTCAGTGGACCTGCTCCGATATCTTATATAAATGGGAACCATTATCTGCACACATTTTTCAAGTGATTGCACCAAATTTAAAGAAAGATTTAGTATTTTAAGGACATCTGATATGTAAAAATGCAATATGGGTCGTTTGATTTGAAGTTCATGATCAATAGATCTTTGGTACATAAAATTAGAGCAAAACACGATACTTGTCATATGATTTATTGTAGTCAATTGTTGAATTAAATAATTGCATTTGACTCTATTTAATCAAATAATGAAAATTATATTTTATTCTAATCTTTTGTAATTGATATCTTTAAATCATGACCTTCAAACCAAACGGCTTAGATAGTGTTTTCACATAATAGAAGTCGCCAAATTTTCAAGTCTTTCTTTTAAATTCGGTGCAATCACTTAAAAAGTGTGTGCAAGTAATGGCTCCTATATAAATTAAAGATCCTTTAACCTAGTGGATCGGGTGACATCCGGATGCACCGACAGCCCTATTTACCATGCAAGATTCTATCTTTTTTTACCTTATAATCCAAGATTCTTCTCTTCAACCTGCCTTTTTTGAGTAGGCAATGGAGATTATTTTTAACCCCAATCTTAGATACTACAGATCTGATGATCATGGGCCTACCATTGAATGATCAGATTTTGATTTTATTTAGCACCCATACAAAAAATACGTTTGACGTACACTAATAATTATGTTCACAGTTTAAGATATGTGTCATGTGAAATAAAAATTTGACCATTGCTCATAATCTCCATCTCCATCTCCATCCAACGGTCCACCAAGCTATGTCGGTGGCCTTTATCCACCTGGTTTAAATGTGCAGACACCACTGCGTTTTCTGTCAGTACCAAACCCTAGCTTCCATTGATTCACAGCTGGATGAATCTCCAATGGTGGAACACAACTGGTTGTACCATGATTAAGGCCGGGTCCACTGGTGCTAAGGGGTCCCTGTAGTTGGTGATGCAGATTTTGAACGGTGCAGTAGTGGAGTGATCAAATGCATGCCAAGTGGCACTGATCTAAAAAAATATAATAAAAAAAATATTGGACTCTAAAAAAATGGTCAATTACTGGGTGACACGCATATCTAGTGCATGAATTTTTATATTTTTTTCCAACTTTGACTAACTTTTGAACGTAGATAAGATATGTTTCAATTTTTTATTTTTTAGGCAATGGACCCTATTGATTTTGTACTTCATATGTCACATGGCACCTGATCTTCATATGCCATATGGCACTCATATGATAATAGTGCAGCTTTACACTCCACATCTAACCAAACATCCATATATGTGTATGTGTGCGGAATGGTGTAAGAGCCTCTGATAATGTTATTGGATATGCGGTGGGTGAGATGATAAATATGCATCACGCATTAAATCACACCTGTCTCTGGGTGAGAAGTAGGTTATCTAGTAGATCGTGAACAAGATGTATCGAGATCTGAGATGGATAAAATGTATCTAGAGAAGATGGAGAGTTTAGTGGCTTTTCTTGTTCTTATTTTTTAACAACTAATATTAAAGCTCAACAATAAGATGGTTTGCGTTCTCGTTATTTAAAGGATATATGTTCCGATGATCCACAACCATTTAGATAATTTAGCTTGATTCAAGATATGCATAATAGTGCATATTAGTGAAGTATAGGTTATTCGTTTAAAATAAAACATATATTTTAATAGTATAAGATCATTTAAACACCATTTTACATATGATATGATATAGCTAAGAACAGTATACATATGACACAATATGGCAAAGACGCGAGAAGTCTTGTTATCTCCACCTTAATGGCTTTACTGTACGCATACGCTGAGTCAGGCCCTTTAAATATCCTTCAATGTGATTGACCCGTAGAGTATAATTATGTTTTATAATTCATAGAAAAGTTAGTGATTTTGTCAATCGGGACACTTTATAAAAATAATTAACATGATCATGGTTTTATAAATTGCGCGGACGAGAGCAACAATAACAAATTTTAGTTTTAAATGTAATTTGTATAGGATGTTATACTAGTACATACTCGGTGGTGTAGTAATCATCACTTTTATACAGTCGCCACTATTTCCACACTTCGGATCCAATTTATGCGATGAGCCTCTGAACGGCCATTATGCTTTCTCCAAATTTGTTCCCACTAGTATCTCCTGAATCTGTGATACTCTAATTTTTAATAACTAATATTGAAGCTTGACATTATTTTCACTAATTTGCATACTTGTAAATAGTTAATGGGCACTAAAGGAATTATTGGTAAGACGAGCTGATGTGGCAACAACGATCAAGAGATCTATGGTTAAAGAATGGGGACAGGAACACATCGATCATATTTTCAGCGATGGCCTCAAAGATGAAAGTGGTGTTTAGAAGGAAGAAGTAGGGGATATTCAGAATATAATCCAAGGATATTATCAAAATTTGTTCTCCTTTGCGCAACCAAACCGGATTGATGAGACACTGACAAGTGTGGAGGCAAAGGTATCTCAACAACAAAACAATGATCTCACTAAGCCTTTTGCAGCGGCAGAAATTATGGAAGCTCTGAAGCAGATGCACACCCCTCGAAGACCTCGAACCCGGACGGTATATGTCAGCTCTATTTTATCAAAAAATTTGGTCTTCTGTTGTTCAATTTGCTTTAGCTTGTTTTAATGGGAATGCTGAGCTCAGTGAGCTGTGTGAGGTAAATAAAACTAATATTGTTCTGATACCAAAATTACAACAGCCCTCTGAGACCACCGAATTCGGCCCTATTAGCCTTTGTAATGTATTATATAAAATTATTGCAAGAACTTTAGCAAATAGGCTTAAACTTGTCCTTCCCTCCATTTCTGAATCTGAGAGTGCTTTTGTACCTGGACGTCTCATCACCCATAACACGCTTGTTGCTTTTGAGATTGACTACTACTTAAAAGGCAAATGTTATGGAAAGGATGGGGTAATGCCACTATAAAAATACAGATTATTAGCAGCAATTTTTTGGAACAAAATACTGACACTAGTAACAAAAAACTATTAGCGGCAAGAGTATTAGCAGCCGTTTTTTGTTAATAGCGGCAGTTTTTGGCTGCCGCTAATAGTCTTATTTTTTGTAGAGTGCGCTTTAAAGCTAGACGTGAGCAAGGTATCCGACCAGGTGAAATGACAGTTTCTTGAAGCCACTATGCTCCGATTGGGTTTTACTCAATGGTGGGTGGATCTTATAATGGGATGTGTGACTAGGGTCACATATTCCCTCTTGGCGAATGGCAGCGTTTTTGGAAACATCTTGCCTACGAGGGGTGTTAGGCAAGGTGACCCCCTCAGCCCGTATTTGTTTATAATTTGCTCCAAGGTCTTAACTAACAACCTTCAAAATGCTGTCCATAGTTCTGTTATTTCAGGTGCACAGATTTGTAGAGGAGCACCTCGTGTATCTCATCTCTTTTTTGCATATGACAGTATTGACTACATGAAAGCCACCGAAGATGAATGTGAGGAGATTAAAAGGCTGTTGAGCTTATATGAAGGTGCATCGGAGCAACAAATAAACTACTCCAAATCGGCGATTCTTTTTAGCAAGAATACTCCAAACCATAAACGAGAGGAGGTTCAAAGATTACTTAGCATCCGCCAAGTCACAAACTTGGAGAGATACGGTGGTGGGTCATTCAAAAAATCAAAATTTTGGCTTCATAAAGGGCCGGGTCAGATATGGAATAAGCTCCACGGTTGGAAGGAAAAGTTTCTTTCAAAAGTCAGAAAAGAAAACCTTATTAAGGCGGTAGCCAGCTATCCCTACTTACTCAATGAGTTGTTTTCGCTTACCCACTAACCTCCTACAAAACATCTCGGAGATCATTAGGAAATTCTAGTGGGGGAAGAACAACAATAAAAATGGTGTGCACTGGGGTTTAAAGACCTCAATGCTTTTAACTTAGCTATGTTGGCCAAACAAAGGTGGAGGCTTCTGTCGAGTCCATATTCGGCTACATTTTGTTAAATAAACATAAAAATATTATAAAAATAAAATAGACAAAGTTTACACTTTATTATTACTCTAGACCATTCAAATGTACAACCATGCTATATTTATAATACAATAAAGAGGGTAGTTTGAGTGGTTTGGGTAGTTTGTACGAAGTGGGATAGTTTGGGTAGTTTGTAAAAGGTGGGATAGTTTGGGTACTTAGGTTGTAACAAGTGGGGACGTTTGTAGAAGGTGGATGTATACTTAATGTGCGAGTGTAACAAAGACACCCGAATGTTTGAAGGTGATCATAGGTAGAGGTACAATTGAAAAGCATTTCATAAGGGATTTTACCATTAAGGTTTGATGCAGGAATTCGATTAATAAGGTAAGTGGTAGTGAGTACACATTCTCCCCAAAAATATAATAGTAAGTTGGCTTGAAAACGCAAGACTCGGGCTACTTCAAGAAGATGTCAGTGTTTTCTCTCTACCACCCCATTTTGTTGTGGGATTTCAGTTCGTTGATGAAGAATTTCATGTTCGTGAAAAAAATTTTGCATAGCAGTAGAAAGAAATTTCATGCCATTGTCGGTCCTTATTTGACAAATTGGATTTTGAAATTGATTTTTAATTATTGTACAAAACTTTGTGAGAAATAAATATATTTCAGATTTAAAACGCATAAGATAAACCCATATACAACGTGAAAAATCATCTACAATAGTAAGAAAGTTGTGTGCACCAGTGAGAGAAGCAGTAAGATATCCACCATAAATATCACAATATATTAGATCAAAAGGACGACTAATACAATTATCACTTAAAGAAAAATGACTGCGCGTTTGTTTAGAAATTTGACAAACATCACAGTGAGAGTTAAAGTGAAAATTATTTTTTGAAAGAGAAGACAAATTAGATAGACGAATAGTAGAAGGGTGCCCAAGTCGTATGTACCAGAGGTTAGAGTTTGGTCTTGTAATAGGCATGACTGATGGTGTTGATGTTGTTGGTTGGATGAAATGATAAAGATCATCCCTTAGTTCACCCGCTCCAATCAGCTTCCTCGATGACAGGTCCTGAAAAATATAAAATGTTGGAAAAAATATAACAGCATAGTTCAATTATTGCGTTAGTTTGCGGACAGATAGTAGGTTGAATGGAAATTAGAGTACACAAAGAACATCATGTAAAATAATATTATTAGAAAGATTGACATAACCAATATGTGTGATGGTTGTCATGTCACCAGTAGGTAACTTAACAGGTTTGGCTTCAAGAGTTTGAATCAAACTCGTAAAAGAAGATGCATAAGGGGTCATGTGATCAGACGCACCACTATCGATAATCCATGTGGCGAAAGGAAATGAAATAACAGAAATGCAAGAAAATAATGACATGTTACCAGCAAGATTGGCGGATTTTTTATTTGCATTGAGCAATAATAGGAGTTGTTGGTATTGTTTTGCTGAGAGATTGGGGAGCACATGATCGGTGGTTGGATTCATCCTATCTCGACGATTGCAAGGAGTTCCAAGTAGTGAAGCGTTATGAGCAGTAATAACGTTTGATGAAGTGCGATTGTTATAAGGTTGGTTCCATTTTCCTTTTCCAAAATTTTGTGGGTAACTAACTATTTTCTAATATTTTGCCTTTATGTGACCCATCATACCACAATGATCACAATAAGGACGTCATCGGCCTTGTCCACTATTTCGATTGCGTTGGTTATCTCCACCAACATTAAGATGTCTAGTATTAACAATGAGTACTGTCGAATCATTGATGTGTGGAGTGGACAAGTGGAGGAGTCTTTGCTTCTCTTCTTGGCTGATAATGGCATATGCTTTACTAACCATGAGGAGAGGATCCATGGCTAAGATTTGGCTACGAATGGAAGAATATGTCTCATTGAGTCCCATTAAAAATTGGTACATTCGTTCTATTTCTTAAAACTGTTGAAGCTCTTTGAATGCTCCACAAGTGCATTCAGATGTTAATACATGAGTTCCTAATTCATCCCAATAGGATTTCATGGTATTATAGTAGGTTACCAATGATTGTTGATCTTATTGCAGCATGCATATTGCACGTTTAAGTTGAAAGACTCAAGGATTATTGCTTTGTGAGAATCATTCTTCGAGATCCAGCCATGCGTCACCCGGTGTATCGCCATAGATGATGCTACTGGTGAGACTTTTGTCGATGGCATTGAGTATCCATGACAAAACCATGTCATTGCAACGATCCATGCTTGAAGCTTTGCTGAGTTCATAGTTGGTTTCTTGAGGGTGCCATCAACAAATCCAAGTTTGTTTTAGCATTCAATGCGATTTTCATCGATCTTTTTCCAGTGAAATAGTTTTCACCGATAAGAGAAGTTGAAACGAGAGTAGCACCCGGATGATCGGATGGATGAAGAAAATAGGAAGACGCCACATCATTAATCAAATTTGACACGATAGATGAACAACCATCCGCCATTTGACGAACCAAATATTCAACGAGAGAAAGAAAAAAAAAATTCAAGAGCCGAGTGGCTCTGATACTATGTTAAATAAACATAAAAATATTATAAAAATAAATGAGACAAAGTTTACACTTTGTTATTACTCAATGTCATTCAAATGTACAACCATGCTATATTTATAATACAACAAAGAGGGTAGTTTAAGTGGTTTGGATAGTTTGCAGGAAGTGGGATAGTTTGGATAGTTTGTAGAAGGTGGGGTAGTTTGGGTAGTTAGTTTGTAGAAAGTGGGAACGTTTGTAGAAGGTGGGATAGTTTCGGTAGTTTATAGAAAGTGGGGACGTTTGTAGAAGGTGGGGTAGTTTCGGTAGTTTGTAGAAAGTGGGGTTCTAATATGTTTAAAATCCTAAAAGTAAAATATTTATCTACAACAAATTTTATGGGAACATCAATCAGCTGAAATCCGTCATTTTCATGGAGAAGCATCCTATCAGCGAGGCATATTGTTTAGCAGGGCTTGATTTGGAGAATTGGGAATGGGGAGGATGTCAACATGTGGGAGGATCGGTAGATATATACCACGGCCAAGCACATTCAAAGTTATCACACCAAGGGACAAATTTCACTGGCGCACAGAAGGTAACCAAACTAATTGATCACAAAAATGGAGTATAGCAAAGAGGCACAATTCGGCAAGATTTCTTTCCGGAGGTCTTGTCTATCCCAATTTCAAAAGCTCCTTGTCATATACAAGAGCTAGTGTGAGCTCACACAAAAGATGGCAAATTTACGATTCACAATTCTTACTATATGGCTTTAAATGATATGGAAAATTTTCATTTGGCTGAGGGACCTATGTAACGGGGGTGCAACCCGACACCGGCTATCACACCTGTGCGGCATCTCGATGTCACGTGCAACGAGACTAGCCTACCCAACCATCAGACTCTTATACCACCCGCTTAAAGGACAGGAACCCCCGTTCATGGTTACCTTCTGTCGAGGCCAATCATTCATTGCATTGTGTCCCTTACGATACCTATGGTCGCACTTCTGTGTCTCGCTTGTCCTGCTTAAGCTTCACCCTCGCATGCCCTGAAATAGTACCTCGCTTCGCAACAGTGGCATGCAGCTCCTCATGTCGTCTCATTCCAACATAACTCGTCGACATACCAAATCAAGCCCACCATCGTGTGTGTTCCCTGTTACTAACACACGTCAGCATCCGACCCTTAGCTACCGTGCACCATAGTGTCAAACGTAGCCCTTGAGTGTCTCCCTTGTTGCCCATCCAAGTGCACTGCAACGCATAGTCCGGGGCCACATGGCAACCTCACCTTAGGTGACACACGACATTGCTAAAGCATCGTCCTAGGCCCACCCTTTCAGGCCTAAGAAACCACTGCGAACCCTTCAGTGCCGCATGGCCCCTGTGTGTAGGGGAATAGCTCCACAGCTCATTTTCCTCAAGTATGGTCTAAACATCACCTCAAGCCATTCAGCAGAAAAACTTTAAAGGTATTGGTTTGACATACCACCATGACACGCGAACCTCTACTCGTAGCACACAGTTCCATCTTCTACACTAACATGCCCCCTGAGACCAGCTTCCACACCCCACGCACGTTTAGTCGTTACACTAGATCCTCACGCAGCTCGAGTCACCGTTGCACCATATATACGGAAGAGGCACGCAACGCAAGGCCCCACACGCCTCCGCGCTCCCGCGTCACACACCTAGCTCCAAGGCTTGACACCCTACCTACTAGCCAATCCATCCAGCTTCAAGGCTCCCACGCCTTCCCGCTGCTATCCCAAGTATTGACCCCGTCACATCCTCCCCTACTCTATAATGTCAACATCCTTGCTGACGCAATATCACAAATGGAATGACCATGCCAACTCCTCTCAACCTGTTAACGTCAACACACCAGCATGCTGACACCCAATATCTAGCTCCGAGGTTTGGTACCTCCTCGCTAGTTCAACATCAGTCCCTGATACACTTATTTTTCACGTTGTTGTCCCATACTAGTGCTATCCATCACCATACCATTCACCAAGCATTCGGCTTCCCCAAATTCAGCTTCTGCAACACCCTGTTATCTCGACCCTGCCTTCACCACTCTGTTTCCCAAGCTCTCCTTTGGTCCACCCTAGTTCTTAGGTATTCACCTTCCGACTAGCTCCCCAGCGTCACCCATCTCAGATTCTCCTGGTTCATCAGTCTCAAGGCCCTCACCTCTTAACTAGCTATGAGAAGTCGCGTGCCCTTTTAGCATCACATCGCGTGCCCCACTGGCACCAAGATGTTGCGTGCTCTCTTGGCACCACATCTCATGCCCACTTCACATTAAGATATTGCGTGCTCTCTTGGCACCACATCGCGTGTCCACTTGACACCAAGATGTCGTGTGCCTTCTTGGCATTACATCACATGCCCGCTGGCACCAAGATGTCGCGTGCCCTCTTGGCAACACATCGCGTGCCCGCTGGCACCAAGATGTTGCATACCTTCTTGGCACCACATCGCGTGTCCTCTTGACACTAATTCACCTCATCCAGATCGAACTTGGCTCTGATACCATCTATCACAGGGGCACAACTCGACACCAGCTATCACACTCGTGCGACACCTCGATGTCGCGTGCAACGATGCCAACCTATCCAACCATCAGACTTTGATACCACTCGCCTAGAGGACGGGAACTCCCATTCATGGTTACCTTCTCTCTAGGCCAACCATTCATCGCATTGTGTCCCTTACGATACTCATGCTCGCACCTTTGTGCCTTGCTTAGCCTGCTCAAGCTTCACACTCGCGTGCCCTGCACTAGTACCTCACTTCACAACAGTGGCATGCAGCTCCTCATGTCGTCCCATTCCAACATAACTCACCGACATACCGAACCAAGCCCACCATCGTGTGTATTTTCCGTTACTAACACACGTCAACATCCGGTCCTCAGCTACCGTGCACTACAGTGTCCCATGTAGCCCTTAAGTGCCTCCCTTGTTGCCCATTCAAGTGCACCGCGATGCGTAGTCCGGGGCCACATGACAACCTCACATTAGGTGACGCACGACATTGTAGAAACTGTTGGTATTTGGCCATGGTGCCGTTAGGCACAACCGATATTATGGAGATTTTCTCAAGTAAATCTCCATAATATCGGTAATAAACCATTGTTACCATATTTATATAGAAATTGTATTTATAGTATATTATATTAACTAATATTTATTTTAAACATACTTTTGGAAACAAAATTTTGTAAAACGGTAACAGAGTTTATTGTACATTAATAACAAAATTAAGATGGGTTGTTTCTCCGATTGAATACGCATAAATCCGAACGTTAGAATTTTGGCTATAAAAAGGCTTGTGTCATGAGCAAAATATCGAAAAACAGAAAGAAGACGTTCGTTGAGAAATAGTGCCTATTTGATCGGTGATCACTAGCTTTGCGGCATCGCTTTCTTGATCTTGCGATCAACCGTTGACGACGATCCAAACCATCATTGGTATCAAAGCAAGGTTGTCATTTTTTGTCGGCAACGAGCAACACCGACTCCTTCCCGGCGCATCACCATCATCACCGATCGATCACCAACTATAGATCTCCTTAGATCAGATCCAGCACCCTGCATCACCATCAAGATTAAATCCAAATTGTCGATCGGATCCACATCTTTACTGAAATTTTTTTCGGATCCAAATCTTCACTGAAATTTTTTTTAGCACCCTGCATCTAAGAATACCATTACACCGTTTTCGGTTCACCACCATTCAAGCTCCTTATAGAAAGCCCTTTTTTTTTTTTTTCTGTAGCTACTGTTTTACAGAGAAGCTACATTTCATAAAAGAAATAATAGCTTTTAATTTTTTTTTTGAAAGTTGTAACTTTTCCTCGATAGTAGAGTCGGTGATGTGAAATAAAGGGACAACACAACAACTTTTTCAAGAGTTATTATTATTACCTTTAGCCAAGCCTAGCCAAGAAAAGCCAAGCCGAGCCAAACTATTTTTTCTTCATCAACCGTACCTAAAACTCTTGTAGCTATACTCTTTTACAGATTTGGTGCTTCTATTAACACCGAATTCAGTATTTGTCATTCGGTATTTTCAAAATATTGGAGTCGATACAACTCTGATTGAGGTGTCATTTTCGCCAGCAGATTCCTGAGAACGTGGCATACATTCTAAAAACCTTCAATCTGACATTAGCACATTCTGGAGCAACATCATTGATCAAGCCACTACGAACCGTCCACGTGCAAAAGCTCGGTATTGGTATTCTATCGATTGATTTCAGTTGAACCGGTCAGTCGTGCCTAAAACCTTCTCATTTAAATTTATTTTTTCATACATAAATTTAGAAAGTGACTTCTAAAGTAGTGATGCATGAACTAGCTAATACTGAAAAATTATTTGGTTTAAATTATCCAAACTGGAGACGTAAAATAAATCAAATTCTAAGCTTGTATAAGATTGATTATGTTTTAGAAAATGAAGTTTTTGAAAAACCATCATTCGATGTTTCAAAGGATATTATGAAAAAATATAATAAATGGGTCGACGATGATAAAATTGCTAGAACTACTATTCTTACTTTTATGAATATTGAATTGGTTCATGTATTTGATGATTATAAAACTGCTAAAAAAATTATGCATGCTATATATAAAAAATATGGAACCACTTTTAAAACATATATTCAACTCCTTTTACAAAAATATCATTCATGTAAGATGAAAGAAATAGATTCGATTATTGATCACGTGAACAGGATGACGGTATTGGCTAAGGACCTTGCCGCGGCCGGTAACGAAATTTCTGACCGTATGCAAGTCAATGTTACTTTGAATAGTCTTCCTAAGTCATGGGAACCCATCGTTATTGCGTTGAATCACTCAGCGCAAAATGTGACCATGTTAAGCATCCCAATGCATTTAGGAATTGAAGAAGAAAGAAAGAATAGAAAGAAAAATATTGAACTTCTTCTCAGTGAGTCTCAACCCTCTGGATCTCAAATTGAAACGAATAAGAAAAATAATAAATTTAAGGGAAAAAAGAAATTTTTTAAACATTCTAAGAATCAAAAAAAAAAAATTTCCAAACATCCCAAAGGAAAATGTTACACTTATAGAAAATCAGGTCATTACAAATCAAACTGTCCCGAAAAATCTAAGAATAACAATAATAATGGTAATAGGCGCAATGTTGTTTGTGTTTGTTCTGAATCATTGGTTGCAGAACATGATCTGAATGGTTGGTAGGTAGATTCTACCTCTACACGACATGTCGCTAGGTGTCGGGATGGTTTTGTGGAATTCAAAGAGGTTAAAGCCAACGAGCAGCGTATCTATATGAGAAATGACACGTATTGTGACATGTTAGGAATTGGTACTTTCAAGCTGCAGTTACCTGGGAATATTAATCTCTGTTTGTCTGAAACTTTGTATACACCAAATATGAGACACAATCTGATTTCTGTTCCTAAACTAGATGAAAAAGGTTTTGCGGTTAGATTTTTATGTAGAAAAGTGTCAATTGGGAAGCATCGATGTATCATTGCTTGGGGAAGTAGGATGAACAACTTGTATCGTCTGAATGTGATTAATGAAACTTCTACTTCCGCTTACTTTGATGTGTCTATGAATGTATATGTGATGATGACCCATATCTATGGCACTTAAGACTCGAAATATAAATAAGATTAAAATGAAAAGTATGTCAGATAAAGAATTAATTCCCAAACTTAAAAATTTTAATTTTCCTACTTGTAAATCATGTTTATCTGAAAAATTAGCTCGTAAACCGTTCCCCAAAGCTGAAAGATGTAAACAATTACATGAAATAATTCACTCTGATATATGTGGACCTTCTAATGTAAAAACTCATAAACAAAAATATTATTTTATTATTTTTATAGATGACTATTTTAGGTTTGGCCACGTGTATCTAATTGATAATAAATCAAAAGCTTTAGATATGTTCAAATAATATAAAAGTGAGGTGGAAAATCAATTAGGAAGAAATATCAAAATTTTAAGAACAGATAGAAGAGGAGAATTTACTTCTGATGAATTAAAAAAAATTTGTAGCAAATTTGGAATTAAATGTCACTTAACAATGGCTTACACACCACAACAAAATGGTGTAGCTAAAAGACGAAATAGAACTCTAATGGAAATGGCAAGATCCATGTTATCTCATTATAATTTATCTAAAATTTTTTGGGGAGAAGCCTTAAGTACCACTATGTATATTCTTAATAGAGTTCCAACCAAAGCGATAGAAACAACTCCTTATGAATTATGGACATGAAGAAAAACAGACTTAAGTAACTTAAGAAAATGGGGTTCGATTGCTCATGTGTTAATACCATATCAACTCAGAGATAAGTTAGATAATAAAACCATTAGATGTCATTTTATAGGATATTCTGATGGATTAAAAGGTTATAGGTTTTATCATAAAGATAAGGGATTAATAGAAAGTAGAGATGCTAAATTTTTAGAAGATCAAATCGATGATAATGATTCACAAACTGAAAATATAGATCCTTTTGTGATCGATGATGATCACTCTATTACAAATAATGATTCTATACAACCAGTGAGCATAGAAACATTTGTACCTCATACTACAATTAGTGGTCAAAAAAGAATTAAGACTCCTCCATCCTACTTGAATGATTTTTATGTTCACTTAAATGAAAATATAGTAGAAATTGACTTGGGCCTAGGAGATGATCCTAGTAATTATAATGAAGCTATTAGTTCACCTGAATGTAATAAATGGGTAAAAGCAATGACTAAAGAACTTGATTCCATAGAAAAGAACAAAGTATGGGAATTTAGTGATTTGCTTAGTGATAGAAATGCTATAGGATGTAAATGAGTATTGAAAAAGAAACTAAAATCAGATGGTTCAATTGATAAATTTAAAGTTAGATTTGTAGCCAAAGGCTTTACCCAAAGAGAAGGGATAGATTATCTTGATATATATTCTCCTATAGCTAAATTTATGTTAATTAAAATCATTTTAGCTATTATTGCCCATTTTAATTTAGAACTGTTCCAAATGGATGTTAAAATTGCTTTTTTTAAATAGAGAATTAAAAGAAATCATTTTTATGAAACAACCAGAAGGTTTCGAGATTAAAGGACATGAAGATAAAGTATATAAGTTTAAAAAATCTTTATACGGGCTCAAACAATCTTCACGTCAATGGTATTTGATATTTCATAGTGCAATACTTAAAATGGGATATGTGGTTAACAAATTAGATCATTGTGTATATGCCTTAAAAAGTAAGAGTAGTTTTACTATTTTATCCTTGTATGTAGATGATATACTTCTTGCTGGAAATGATTGATAACATCAAATCACGGCTTAACTCTCAGTTTGAGATGAAAGACATGAGAGAGGCATCTTATGTTCTTGGAATAAATATAAATAGAGATAGAAAATCTCGAATGATCTATTTAAACCAAGAAAGATATATTGACATCATTCTAAAAAGATTTAAAATAGCTAGTTGTAATCCTTTGTCTATACCAGTAGAAAAGGGATTGAAACTCAGTAAAAAAGATTGTCCATGTGACGGACAAGAAAGATTAAACATTTCCTATGCTCAAGTAGTATGGAGTTTGATGTATGCTATGCTATGTACGAGACCAGATATCGCCTTCGCAAAAGGTCTTGTTAGTAAATACCAAAATAACCCTGGTATAAAACACTAGCAAGCAGTAAAAAGAATTTTGAAGTATTTAAAGGGTACGAAACATCTTAAATTATGTTTTCAATCCTATAAGCTTGAGGTTCAAGGATATTCTGATTCTGATAATGCTGGGAATAAGGATGATGGAAAATTCACCTCTGATCATGTTTTTCCTCTTTAAAGAAGTTGTTATTTCTTGGTCTAGTAAGAAATAAGGATGTGTTGCTCTACATACTCAAGAAGCCGAGTATGTGGCTTGTAATGTAGCTTGTATATATGCCGTCCGGATAAAACGTTTCATCAAAGATATGAAACTTGATATAACCGACAAGCCTGCGTATTTATTTTGTGACAACAAAGCTGCAATTAAATTGATTGAAAGTGGAGCAAATAGCTCTAAGGGCAAACACATTAAAGTTCAATATCAATACATTCAAGATGTAGTAGAGACAGGTGAAGTGACAATAAGTCATTTACCTTCTTCTGATATGGTTGTCGGCCCTTTGACAAAAGGTCTAAGTGTGGAATTATTTTCAAAGCATGTTGTCTTGATGGGACTTAGGGATGCCTAAGTCAAAATTGATTCTAATGCACTTAAAAATTTGTCTCTATTGAAAAAGAAGTACTGTGATGGGCAAATCCACTTTGGCGAGTATAACCTCACGATTGGGATAAATGGTCATGATAGACAAATCCGCTCTGACGTGAAAAACCTCGTGACTTAGAAAAGATTTATTGTGACGGACAAATGCATTTTTGGCATACAAAATCTCACAATTGGGATATGTTCTAATGGGTAAATCCTAAAAAGGCAAAAGCCTTAGACATATCACGGCCCACATCGCTAAGTGGGAAATGTTGGTATTTGGCCATGGTGCCGTTAGGCACAACCGATATTATGGAGATTTTCTCGAGTAAATCTCCATAATATCGGTAATAAACCATTGTTATCATATTTATATAGAAATTGTATTTATAGTATATTATATTAACTCCGTATGTAGGAGAATAACTCCAGAGCTCCTTTCCCTCAAATATGGTCTAAACACCACCTCAAGTCATCCAGCACACTACAAAAAATAAGACTATTAGCAACAACCAAAAACTGCCGCTAAGTCTTTAATAGTTTTTTGTTAATAGCGGCAGTTTTTTGCTCCTAAAAACTGATGCTAATAATCTGTTAGTGGCAGGAGAATTTTAAAGATATTGGTTTGACATACCACCATGGCACATGAACCTCTACCTGTAGCACACAGTGCCATCCTCCACACCAACATGCCCCCTGAGACCAGCTTCCACACCCCACGCTCGTCTAGTCGCCACACTATATTCTCATCTAGCTCAAGTCACCGTCGCATCATACATAGGGAAGACGCACGCGATGCAAGGCCCTACACGCCTCCGAGCTCGAGCATCACACACTTAGCACCAAGGCCCGATGCCCTACCTGTTAGTCAATCCAACCAGCTCCAAGACCCTCACGTCTTTCTACTACTATCCCGATTATTGGCCCCGTCACACCTAGGCTCAGCTAGGGAGAGGACGATATGGAAGGCTATATGGGCTGCTGAAATGCGAAACAAAATAAAAGTCTTCGCTTGGCGTTTGTGGAAGAACATCCTTCCCGTGAAAGCCAATATACATTGGAAGATGAGGCATATAAATAACATGTTCCCTATTTGTGAAACTGGAACGGAATCCACCATTCATGCTATCAGCGATTGTGACAGCGTTGAACGTACATGGTTCCTCAGCCCTTGGGGTGCACGTGTGCATTTGACATCAGAGGATTATGTGCTTCGGTGGTTATTTACAGTTATTAAATCAATCGGAGTAGCAGATCTCAACATTTTCTTCACAGTGGCCTCGGTTATCTGTAATAACATGAACAAACGGGTTAATGGTGAAATCCCAAGCGACCCCTACCAAACGGCTTCGTTCGCCAAAGCGTATTTGGATGAATGCTTAGAAGTGCAAGCGAGCCCGGCCACCTCTCTATATCAGAAGTTAGTTTCAGCACATAACAAGCTCCCCAACATGGTATTATCAAAATCAATGTGGATGACGCTTTTAATTAAAGAGTCTAAAGGGGGCATATATTGGTGTCACTGCTAGAAACATCGAAGGCGTAATTGTGGGAGCTATGACAAAGCATCTGACCGCTGTTACAAATGCTAAATTAGAAGAAATGCTAGCCTTGCAGATGGGAATCCATTTTGCTCTGGAAAACGAGTGGACATCGGCTCTCTTCAAAGGCGATTCATGCAATGTTATTAGATCGGTGGTGGAAACTATAGAAAATCTATGGGAATATCGGCCTATTATTGAAGATATAAAGGACAATTTGCAACTTTTTGATGCAGCAAAATGTGTGCATGTTCCTACATGGGCTAATGAGGCAGCTGATTGCTTACCAAAGTTTGCTTCTTCTGCTATAAATATTTCTGATTGTAATGTCAGGATTGGTAGGGATCATTCCAATCCCAATTCAGAATTTCTTTGCTTCTGGTTCTTTTTAATGAAATTGATTATTCCCATAAATAATAAAAAATAGTTAATGGGTAGAACTTGAGCCTAAATTAAGCCCAAATGTTTAACAGTAATACATTAATTTCGGCCTGAGCCTGTCAGGCACAGCGCGTTATACCATTTCACATTGGGCCTAATCCTAATGTTTTATGCCCGACATATAGGGATGCAGGTTCGGTGTACTGAATCGAACCCAATTTTTTCGGTGTTCGGATCAGTACACCCCAAATCGAAACCCATTTAGTTTGGTTTTTTTTTTTTTTTTTTGAACCCGAAACCAAAATCGAAACCGATCTGATTCGGTTAGGTTTGGTTCGGCTCGGTTTAGGTAAAAAACCTATTTTTAGGGTATTTTTTCTCGCTTGTTTTGGTTTATTCAGCCTACTCCCTCGGTTTCGGTTTCAAGCCATCCAAACCAAAACTGAACCGAATTGGGGTTCTGTTCAGTTTGTCTCGAGTTTCGGTGTGGTTCGATTCCCTCGATTTTCGGTTTGGTTTCGGTGTTCGATTCAAGACTTACATCCCTACCGACATATTAGCAAGTTGGCTCGGGTCAAAATTTTAGGTCCAATTAAAAATCAAGTAAATAGTATCAAATGATCGTTAACAGATGAATATATACTTTTGATTGTATGGGAAGCACACCATCTTCCTTTAGAGAAAATTATAGATTTACCACATGCCATCTCTCTTGGGATTAGGGCTGCAGCTGAGCCGAGCCAGCTCGACAACTCGGCCCGGCTTGGCTCGGCCCGAAAAATAAGAGCTTTTCTCTTTAGAGCTCAACTCGAGGCTCAAAAAATAAGATCTTTTCTCTTTAGAGCTCAGCTCTCGAGTTGAGCCAAGCTGAGCAGTTTGTAGCTCGAATGAAATGAGCCGAGCTCGGGCTAAGGCCGGCTTAGCCTAGCTCGGCTCTATGACTCGGTTTATATATATAATTAACTTTGAGAAATCTATTTTACCCTTCAAAGTAACCATTTAAGTTTATTCAATGGTTATTTTGAAGGATAAAATAGGAACTTTTGGCCCCCACTTGCCCTAATTTTTACTTTATATATTATATAGTATCCACTGTTACTCTTATCCACGGTTCTCAATATCACATCCGTTTGAGAGCAAACTGAGATGACTAGTGGATCATATTAAACTAGTGAAGCCATTTTTATCATTTTATATATTTTAAAAATAATTAACATTTTCATCTATCATATTTTTTATCTTGATTTATATATTTTATTAAGGGAATACAATAGTTATCAAGCATATTTCAAGAGTTATGCACTCAACTGACTTCACCCAATTGGTCTAATTTCATCAATGTTAATCATGCTACATGAGTCTAAGAAAATTTTCAAACCCATGGTTTGACTATCAAATTAACCAACAAGGAGCTACAAATTAAATTATAAGTGCCATTCAAAAAGATATCTATTAAAAAGATACGCGATTTTTATTTTGAATTCATTTTTTATAATAGAGCATACTTGGCTCAAAATTCGGAGAACTGAGTTAGAACTTGAAATTTTTGAGCTCGAAGAGCCTAGAGCCAACTCCAGCTCGACTCGTATAAGGTAGAAGCAAGCTAGAGCTGACCTAAGCTCGTGCTCGGCCTGACTCGGTTGAGCCCTAGTTGGGATGCAGCTTCTTTCCTTAAAAAAGGAAAAGGTTTGAAACAATTTGCTGGCAATTTCCCATGTGGATTGTTGGTTCATCATAGTCCATCATAGAAGAACGCACTAGATTCCCATATCTTCTTTTGGGAGCCACCCCATAAAGTGGAACAAGGCTTGGTGGGAGGCACCTGAGGTTGTTGTCTCTGAGCACCTATATTTGCACTTAAAGAATTTTGGGAGCACATATTACGACCGAAGCCCATTTACTGTAATATTGTACGGTTCTGAAATATTGTACGGTTCTAAGCTTAGGTTTTCGCTTTGGTTTCATTTCTGGAATGGGCGTAAGTCTTCACTCAAAACGCGTCATGACATGTAGCGTCTGTAATCACATATAGCCCAAAATGAGAACTTTTCTCTTTTCGATGTAGGATTATTACAATCCCCCTACCTTATAAAAGAGTCATCATCAACTCTGATATCATTCTATAAATTAAAAATGATACATGTGGAAGTCAAAAAAAATTCGATTCCATGTAATTCCCTTTGCATGAGATACATTTGGTCGCGATCATAGATTTACTGACAGCGCCTACATTCAAAATCCCTTGAAAACATGGACTTAGTGACACTGACAGTCCCTACTTTCAAATGCCCATCTCAAGCCTTGAAATAAGACGATAGAGATCTTTTTCACCTTAATCTTTCACACACAAGTCTTTTTTTTATTTTACCTGACACAGATCCGAAAAAATGATCTTAAACAAGTTGCAGCTCAAACATGATTTTTAAGGGATGTTTTTGAGACCGGTACAATATGAAATAAAAATTTATAAGGGATGTTTTTGAGACCTGTACAATATGAGATAAAAATTTAACCGTATGATAATACGATCGTGATCTTAAGATTTGTTATGTGGAAGATTTGAGTGAAAAACAGTCTGCATCCTCTATAGCAAGCGGTCAATGGGTTCAAGGGGTATTGGAAGGTACTTTCGCGTAATCCTAGCTTCTGATCCTTGTAGATGCTACCATCCCGAGGTGGAATAGGCGACCCTTAAATGCGAGTGCCCTCCACCAAATAAATCTAACTTCACTTCAAAAGTGGCCTTAAAACATCCAAATTTATAGTCAAAGTGGTGTACACAAGGTATACACTCGTATCAAGTGTCCCACAAAATTAAAGATTGCTGTTTACCAATTCCATCAATGGCGCTTTATGTGACACTCCAGATTGATCATCGGCTATAACTTATTTCATATTATAGAAAAGCTGTACATGTCTTACACGCGATCTTTAACGTAAAATGACGAAGCTTCGGGGTTCTCACCATCAGAAACCGCGTAGTACGAAAGTAAAAGCCAAAGCCACTTATTGCCTCGGCGCGCTCTATTGCCAGCTCGTCACCCTTCTTCGCTATAAATTCCATGCAACACTTTACCTTAACATCATCTTCTGCTTCTTTTCACCATCACCTTCTGCTCTCTCTCTCTCTCTCTCTCTCTCTCTCTCTCTCTATATATATATATATATATATATATATATATATATATATATATGATGAAGCTCCTCCCTCCCACCACAGTGCTCATGTTTCTTCTCATAAGCTTTTCTTTTCTCCAAACCACAGTCATGGCTGGTTCAGGTAAGAGATTGATAACAATTCTTTTAAGTCGGTGGGTTTTCTTTTTAATATATGATCAAGGGATATTTATTATTTGCTGTTCTTGTTAATTTTTGTTTGGTAATCATATGTATTCAGATTTCTGCAACTCAAAGTGTGCGACAAGGTGCTCTAAAGCTGCTGTTCAGGGTCGTTGTTTGAAGTACTGTGGTATCTGCTGTAAGGATTGCAACTGTGTTCCTTCAGGGACTTATGGCCACAAGGATGAGTGCCCTTGTTACAGAGACAAGAAAGCTGCCAGTGGCAAAAGCAAGTGCCCCTAAAAGCCACCCACCCCCTTCTTCAGCCTCTCTGTAGCCTTTTCAAGTAATGTTTCTTGTGGCTGTTTGTAATAAATTTATATAATATATGGTGCATGTAGAGCACCAAGTTGTAGAAAGAGGAGTTGCTGCTACTGGAATATTGGTGCGTGTTGAGTTCGTCATAAAAATCTCCATCCATAATGACTAGGTGGAGTGCTATTGTATTTAAAAATATGTGGTGTGCAAATATCCTATTTCCAGGTATGTAATGTAACTAAGTTCGTTCTAGTCTTGTTTATGCCGTGCGATTTCGTTGAATATTTGACGACTTTCTTTCAAATCTGTTGTCTTAATGACATCGCAGTTTAATTTGCCGACTCTGACATATCCATAATCCAATGCATTTGTCTACACTACAATGAGCGAGAGGACTGCTCGTGGCAGACAATGAGCTGGCAAAATGTCATCTGTGCCCTGTATGGAGTTGAGCGGCACGGATTTCTATGCTCTCAGCTCTGCAGGGCTGCCAGATGAAATGTTGTCAGCTTACTGGCTGGCTGCTCTATGCATTCTTTAATTCTCCCTTTAGATGTGCCATCTGTGTCCATAAATTTTTTATTATTTTGGTTGCAAATTAAATGAACGTCTGAAACTTGGGTTTTGAGGTGGTATTTGGGCTCGAGAATTGAGAAGTGGACAACTGGACATGAACACGTGATATTGTTATGGTGGACGTCTGTGCTGTCACTTGCTACTTTTAATAATAAAAAAATAATTTTATCTTACGGAAAACTTTTGTGTATTGCTGTTTTTATGGTAAAGAAGGCCCATCACATGCACACATTTTGTGCTGTGCCTGTGAAAGGGTTGTTACATTTTGTTGCTAAACTGCTCATAGTGTTATAGTGGCAATGGAGGTACGGTCCTACTTCAAAATCCATTGATGGTGCTCATGGACCACTGCATCCATAAGACTAAAGATTGGGGAGAAAAGCATTCTCCATTGGCTGATCCAAAGCGGTCACCGTATTTTTGAAGAGTCCGTCACACGAAAGCAACGTATTTTTGGAGTCCATCACACAAAGAGCCTTTATTATTATTATTATTATTAAGGATTAGAACCCGGAGCGGACATTTATATACCAAATTGAAGTGAGCCTTTCATACTTCATTGTTAAGTGTAATTTATTATTATGTCATTTATCATACATTTTTTAATTGTTTAAATCGTCCAAGTGACCGTTCATCATTAAAATATATGTCATCCAAAAAATCATCCCAACAAGGGAACGTCTACAAACTTTAATATTAGTCCTCAAAATTAAGAATATTCGTTAATATTAAAGTATAATCGTTAATATTAGAGTCTAAGATCAAATGATTTTAACCTTCCATGAAAAATGTGATTTTCGAGCCCATTGTGCATTTCCTTTTTGCTTATGATCTAACATTTGACATACGGTGTGGATTACCCACATCATAAACCATCTTAGGTATTTAAATGACAGTTGTCGGTCCGTAATCCACATCATAAACCATCTTAGGTGTTTAAATGACAATTGTCGGTCCCTATATGAAAACATTAAGTTACAAAATTCAAATCTTTGAATCTTCTTTTTATCAGAGTTGAAAACTAAAACAAATAAAATTATTGACAGTTCGACCACAAATAATGAACCGAGGTGAAATGAACTACAAACCGGTTCATGTTCAAGGGTTCACAAGGTTACCTCAAACAGTGGAGATCAGTTTTTTTATCCCAAATCTTCCACACAATCTAGCTTTTTAGATTATGGGCCTACCATTAGACCTTCACATATTAGTTTAATGTGGCACACATCCCAAAAAGTGAACGAATATAGTATACCATAAAAAATGATTTAGGTTCATAGTTTGGGATGCATGTTACATGAAAATAACATGTGACCGCCTGATGTTATGTCCATGATCTTAGGATCTATTGTTAGGCAGATTGGGACAAAAAATGATCTTTATTGTCTAATTTAATGTAGTCAATAATTTTTCCTTTGCTCAAGTGGTGGGCACAACAGTCCACACAATTGGGTGGCATGTACGGACTTCCATGCATTGGAAGTCCGTCAATGCCACACCGCCATACAGACATGTTAATTGCTTTACCCCACATGATATGTCCACACCCATTGTAGACTAATTCATAAAAAAAATGGGTGTGGCAATAGCACTGCTCTTTTTCCTTATAGATAGAATTTGACAACCCAGTTTACAGGTTGGACCATCACCGTCACATTTGTAGGCTAAGTGTGTCAACTTTTCCCCAGTTCACCCCATTAAAGAAGTTGTTCTTATTGAAAGCTAGGGGTATGATCAGGTCCTATCAATTAGGACCCTACATGGGTTCTACTTTATCTCTTCACCAATAAATGTTTGAGAGAGAAATTAAGGAGCAAAGGTCCTACAATGAAGAACGGTATTACCAGTTCTACTCTATCATGTTATAGAAAGTGAAAATTAAAAAAGTCAAGATTCTCCTATTTTCAAGACGAGCGGATGGAATAAGACTGAAAATTTGATTCTACCTAGTAGGACGTGACCATTGCAAGAGAAAAATGTATGGAAATGAATAAATGTTTGAGAGAGAAATTGACGTGGAGGAGAGAGAAAGAGAAATGTGTTGAAACCAATAAATGCTTGAGACAGAAATTAACATGGAGGAGAGAGAAAGTAGATTGATCAAAGTTATGCTCCAAGTGGCATATAAGTGGGAGATCATGACCCTATCCGTCTAACCGCTGTCAATAGAGTTGATCTCTTTCATATTTTGCGACATATTTTTATTTTTATTTTTTATGAGAGACATATTTATTTATTTTAACAAAGCAAACATATAATCACGAATGAGCTTGGAAGTGTTTAGTATGGGCCTGCAAATCTGGAGGTTACGGCTCAATGTAGAATCAATTTTAATGTGGGTGACCTAGCTGCAATATTTTCAGCTGTTGCATATTACTTCATGCACATATAGACACACAGACTAAGTCAAAAGAAGAAGCATGGTCTTCATGGACAAGCTCTTGGAATGCTAGCAAGTGTCATGTTAACTCATATGTTAAGTGTAGTGGGTACAAAAATCACACACACTGGGCCATTTGAACCATCGGACAGTTGTTTGATTAAATTGATATTTGCACCTGCAAATTACTCGTAGGTGTAATTCTTTGGTTGAGATGACTACCAATGATGAGCTGCTAGCTGACTTGATCATAGATGTTTGTTCAAGTGGTCAGAGAGTTGCTCCCAAAAACTATTGACCCTAAACATTTTGAGAACAAAGAAACTTTTACCAGATAGAAGAACAAATTTACGCCATGCGGTGACAATGGGACGCCTTTTTAGCCAATCCACTTCATCTGCGGATTTCACTTGGTCCAAAAATATATACCCATCAGCAGTTCAGCACCATCGAATTCAAGAACTTCATTATAAATCCCATATTAGTTGTGAACAACAGATTATATTAAAAACCCCGTATCAAATGGTTTGACTGCTCCATCGCCACCAACTTTAGGCTAACAACAGTTAACTTGATGCTTTGCAACTTGGACGACTTGGGATTGGTCAAGGATATGTGCTACATGGCACAGCAAGCGCACCAATGAGCATTCCCTCTATTGATGTGACCTGTAAATGACGCTCCATTAAGAAGTTCCTTCTTGTTTGGATCAAGGATCAAAATATCAGTTTCATTTTCGGTTTCGGGCATGACTGATACCAAAAATTTGACCGAAATTTTAAATTTCGGCTGAAAATTTCACTGTCATAAAGAACTTGCACGAAATTCAGGGGTTGTTTTCGTTTCGGTGAGGACCGAAGCCAATAAATTTCGGCCGACAATTTGAATTAGCAGCCGAAATTTTGAACCATGGTTTGGATAGATAAAAAGGTAAGGCTCTAGTGGCCTAGGAGTTAAGCACTAGCACTGAAATATCAAAGGGCCTACCAAAATATCTAAGTGCTCATTATATATATATATATATATATATATATATATATATATATATATATATATATATACATATATATTGGAAACCCCATTAAAATCAATTTGAGTTTCAATGCACCAACAACTACCAAAAGAAGCATTTCTCGCTAATTGTGCATATTCAAGACCATTCGGGGTTCAGATTCGCCCACGAACCGATCAATTCCATCCATCAGATGCTAAAACCTTTTTTTCCTCCTCTACTGCCAACCCGTTATATACGTCACTGAAATTTATTCTCACAGCCAGTCATTAAACGATACAATATAAGCCTAAATATCACTTAAAAACATTTATTACAATCTTTTGATGATTGATTATGAGTGTAATATGTGAGGGCAAGAACCGGATCCAGGAGTCGAAGGATGGTTTGCTAATTCGGCCACCAGGGGATAGCCTTCTTTCTAGTGAGATCTCTACAAAATGCAGCAAGCAAGTTCTTCGATGTTGTCACAAAGGATTGCACTACCTGTACTTTTGCATCCCAAATTTTGTAACAATTTTTAAGAGAGCAAGTGCAACGTGCTCCCTATTTCCTCCAGAAACAAACAGTCTTCTCACGCTATAGATTTCAAAAAGTTTTTGAGAGGAGCCATTTGCAGGAAAAAATAATGCCAGGTAATGAATCAAATATACTGGGGAAATGGATCAGGGGTCACGCTCATTAAGCTCTGATATACCAGAGTTAGAGGGGTTGGAGTTCTTGCTCAGCACTGGAAGCATCAACGGCCCTGTACGTCCCTAGCATTTGCTGTCTCCGTCTCCAAACATACCATAGTGCAAAAGTTGAAATACCAAGCATCAAAGCCACCACAACTCCCAGGACCATTGCTAACAAGTGTCGATCCCACCAATTCCTGCAACACTCCACATGAAACGGAAGGTATAAAAACAGGACAAACACATAAAATTTGTTAAAAGAAAGTCCTCCATTTTGGTCCCAAGCATTCAAGTGTTGCGCTGTTCCACAAACCTAGCTATGACAGGGTCCATTAGGAGGGATTGTCATTTCACCATGTCAGGAAAGATGACGAAAAACTCTTGAGGCATGAAGCCAAGACCATGTCAGAAATACATATATATATATATATATATATATATATATATATATATATGCTCATTAGTTAATGAAACTTAAACTAGTGAAATTTATTTTGTCAACTATATCATTTTGTACGTTAGGTACTAAGTACATAATTCCACTATCTTGGAAGGATGCCTAACACAGGCATGAAAAATTGCTTAATGATTAATTAAGATTGAGCAGGATAAGCAAGACCATGCTGGAAATGCATACATGCCCATTAGTTAATGAAACTTAAACTAGTGAAATTTATTTTGTCAACTATGTTATTTTGTACATTAGCTACTAAATACATAGTTCCAATATCTTGGAAGGATACCCAACTCGGGCATGAAAAATTGCTTAATGATTAATTAAGCGTGAGCAGGATAAGCAAAATAAGCTCAGAAGTATAGTTGTTAAATGCGTCAGATAGCCTAGGAGGTAAGCAGGCCCTAGGTGAGGCATAGGCGAAGCCTAGGAGTTGAGGACTAGTAATATTATAATTACTTTCTTACTTATTATAATAATCTATGGAGGATCTGTAATAAATGATAAATATATGATTATAAAAAATAATAATAATAATAACAAGAAAGGACAACATACGAAATGAATACATCAGAGAAAATGTTTTAGAGTGGCGCCTATAAAGGAAAAAAAATTACTCAATATCGCTTGAGGTGGTTTGGACATGTTCATCGGACGCTAAAAGCAGACCCTACCCGAAGGATTGAGACTCTACTAGCACAAGGACGCAGGAAAAGAGTAAGACCAATGAATACCTAGATGGAAGCCGTGAGAAGGGATATGAAGGATTGTGAAGTTACAGAGAGCTTTGCACTAATCAGAAACGAGTGGAGAAATAAAGAGTTGCAAAGCCAACCCCAAATAGATGTGATAAGGCTTTGATGATGACAATGATGAAACAATAATAAAAATGTGAACATTTCTTCATTAAGCATCAATCATCTTGTAAAATTGTAGGGTGAAAGCGCAAAATAACAACTCACAACTAACAAGCGACAATTAACAAATTGAATAAACAAAAATAATAAGTAGATCATCTGTGTTGAAAGAATAGTAATCTTATAATTTTTGAATTTTAAAGGCTCTATTGATCGATAATGGTCAATTTAAAGTTAATTTGATATAGTTGAAAATTTTTTAGAAAATATTTCAAGATAGTTTCTTGATCTAATTTCGTTTTGATTAATCTCAGAAAGAGTTGGAAAAATTAGGTTCTTAAGGGATTGGGCCTTAGCGGAAGTGATGATTGTAATTTGAGGTCAAGGATCTAAATTGCAACCCATGGCTATGATTAATGAACTTCTTATAACGGTTGGTACGTCATTCGATAACTTGTGGTAGTTCTTAATAGACCCACCTAAATGCCCTCTAGAAGCATAGCATGTCTCCTTATGTACCCATGGCAGGTAAAGCACAAGCGGGTTATGCCTAGGGGGGCACCCTCCCTAAGCATGTCCTAGGTGGCAAAGTGAGAACCTAGGTGCAGCTTTTGACAACAAAGCTCAGAAGACATCAACGAAATTAATGAAAACCAGTCAAGTAAATTATTAACTAAATTTTCTTTATAAGTGACTTGATATTGGATTCCATTAATTTGTTCTAAAATAAGTCTTGAAACCTAATAAGACCGCTAACATTAGAACTCCTAAGCTAACCATTAAAATTTCTAATCTAACGGTCACAATTAATTCAATCATTAATTCCTTTTTTAATGTGTGACCTCTTTTGAAGGGTCAAACGATGTCTGACTAACGTGAAATTGATCTTATTTGAAAGTTTATCGAAGTAGCTTTCAAACAAGCCAACAATCGCACAATTCCGATGAGAATTGAAAGAGTTATGACCAGTGATGTCATATGCGATCGCATATGCCAATCTTGGATGGTTGTATCGCATATGCCATGATGGCATATGCGATAGGTAAGTATGCCATCGCATACAATAGTATGCCATGGCATACTTCTCCACTGGAAGTTTTTTATTTTTTTTTTGCCTTTGCTTTTCAAGCTTCCCCAAGCCCTATAAATAGGGGGTTTCTTTTCCTAATGCTCCTCATTCTACAATAATTTTTCTATTTACTCTTTCCTTCTCTTTTGTATGGTCCACTATTTTTGTACTATTTTAACTTATTTTTTAATAAAATTTATATTTTCCCTTCAACCTTATGGAGATGTACCATTGTGGGTTAGAACTTAGAATTTACCCTTTTCCTTCCTTTTTGTATGTTCCTATATTCATTTTTGTACTATTTTGTTTAACATTAATAAAATTTATATTTTCCCTTCTAACTTATGAGTTATATACTTTTATTTCGCATTCTATTCACTACAAAATTAATAGAGCCAAAACTTAACACAAAACATATTATTGATCAATATGGGGAACTTTGAGAATTTTTTTAGATTTTTTGGAAATTTTCTGAAAAAAAAAAAAGAAAAAAAAAAAAGGTTATGCCATGGCATATGCGATGGCCCTATGCCATCGCATATGGTCGCATATGCCATTTGACTACAATGGTTATGACTTATGATCACTTTTTTGACGGCTATGCTAAAAGTGGCGAAATTGATGGTCACATGTCACATATGTGCCTGAAGCCTAAATAATTTAAATAAGGAAACTAAAACAAAAACTAAAAAGCAACTTTGTGTGAATTAAACTTCTATCAGTCAACGCAACCTTCAGTCAACCCAAGCTTGACTCACGATCGACCTGATCCTCATTGCAATCGACCATTATATGATTCACGGTCGACCGTGAATCTGAGACTCTATTTTCTGCGGGAGTCCCCTCACGACTTTTGACCAATCTCTTAACAGGGCTTTAAAGGTCCATTCGTGAGTTCACTTCTTCATTAATTTCCTTTTCTTAATCAGTCCACGATTCCAACGTGTAGGCTTCGATTCCGCATCACATACCTAAAGTACCTTGTATCAGTGGCCTCTGATACCGATACGTATCAGTATTGTCCGAGATTTGAACCATGTAGTGTACATAACATTTAATTGTTTATGATGTTCATTATTTTTTATATTTGTGTTGATTGTTAAATTTTAATTTATTATAAACATATTTAAAAATTTAAATGTCACAAATTAGTAATAGAAATGCAGACTAAAATAATAGTAGATCGTTTTCTATTAATACATATAAATATTTAAATATATAAATAAATAATGAATATAAATATAGAAATTATAATCAAAATGTGCCTAGGCTCTAAGACCCTTGGCGCCTTAGGTGTGTCTTCACCTTTGGCTACACTGATTGACCTATTAACAAGTACCAGCTAGTTCTTATCAAGTATGTTCCTTAAGCTCAGAATTTAAAACTTCAACTACTAACTAAAATACCAAATCTTCGTCAACAATGAGGTATCATTCCAGTTTATTAAAAATAAGCTATTTGCATAAATCGAATTTTACAAAAATTGAACTGGACTGGTTTAAGTCATTAATATGTACCTAACAGTTTCCGAGTTAGAATTTGAATTGAGTGAAGTTTATGATGCCAGACCCCAGGCACTGAACATGGGCCATAATCAGGGTTGATTTTTCACTGGATATGTAAAGTTGGTTGTAAAGCAGGGAACATTGCCACTGATAAAACCCAAAGCTGTAGAAACCTACATGCTTCCTTGATTACTTCAAAATAGCGACATGCCTTTCACCCAAACATATCAAATAGCAGGGTGAACAAAGAATTTAGACAAGCTCAATCTCCAGTGACTATAAGATGCACATCTATATGTTCTTTAATTGATTTTTTAGCAGCCTTGCAAAATTTGTATGATAATACATTCAATATTCAACTCTAGCAGGATAAAAAATTTATGACATTTTCAAGGTTTCTAAGATAGAATGAGTTCAACAAACAAGGACATATACAAAAATCAAAGATGAATATCCAACAAGATATTATTGAGTTATATCCCACGATCCAGTGCAGATTAATCGTGATTAAGTTACAGACTTGCCAATATAAATAAGAAATAATAAGGAACAAGGACAATTCCATCAAGGCAACAGAGCAATTAATTAAATACCTTTTCGGTGGTGGCTCAATTTTCCATTCGACCAATTGATAGCTTCCAAAGTTCTCAGGAAGGCGAACTCGGTGTTCAGTTAAGCGGGAAATTATGCTCTGCAGATATAACAGAATCATTTGAGAACTTGAATGTATAGTGTTGGGGTTTTTTTTCCTTTGTTTTTTTTTACTGAATAGTTTGTAAATAAGAAAGGCCAGTGTTTTTTCCAAATGTTTCTTGATATGCTTTAAACAATCATACCATTGCTGTGATATTAGAGATGCTATCGGCAGATCCTGCTGGATATATAGCCCATCGGATGAAGGAACCATTTCCTTTGCTAGTAAAATTCAATAAATGGACCTGGAATCATTCATTTCCTTAGAAGCAGCACCAACTATGAGGATTTTGAATTAGTAAGCAAATAAAATATAAGAAGGCTCTAGACCGTACTGTTATGACAATTTTTATACAAGTAGTAACCATCCATAAAACTCTGGGGTTTGCAATCAAAAATAAAAAATAAAGAAAAGATTTGTGTAACCTGATGTATATCAACTTCTAACTCATGTGCAATAAATTCTTCAAGCTCTGTTATGTGAGGCACCAGATCTGGATACTTTATGCTCAAGGACATATCAAACGTTATGATCCCAACTTTGAACTGGCCTGAGCATCAAAGACAATGAAAAAAATTAAATCACAAACCATCTCTGTGCAGACTCTTCCAGACAATGAAGAAATGAAAGATAGATTTATAACAAGACCAAACAATTAACCGAGCTTCAGTGCAACTAATTAGAATTTAAGTTTGGACCAAAGATGCTCAACAGAACTCAAAGTTCATAAAGAAAACAATCAAGTACTACACACCCTAGCCCCAAAACGAATAATGGACATCTAAAATCCTGATTATACTAAACACACTCCTACCTAAAATACCTCCAATTAAATAAATAAAAACAATAGATAATAAAAATGAATTAGAGAATCACACTTCTCTCAAAACTATTACACAACCTGATTTTCAATAGAATCACCTTTTATTACATTTGGAACAATTAGGAAACATCTTCTGTACATAGGTAATAAAAGCTGTCTACTAGAGAGTACATTTATGATTTTGGATAATAATTGTAATATAGTATGAAGACAAGATGGGTAGCGGCTACTTTAAAATTCCCATGAGCTTCGGAAACGGTATCCACTCTCTCTGTTTCTCTTTAACATGGTGGACAAAGCTTTAAGTAAACTATTGACTAAGGCTTCGAATATCGGTTTCCGTGAAGGTCTCAAGATCACAAACATTGAACATCCCATTTCTCACCTCCAACATGCTGATGACACACTCATGATTAGGGAGCTCATATACATCAAATTGGTGGTTAAATGTTATGAAGCATTATCGGGGAAAAAAGTAAATATTAGGAAATCACTATCCTAAGGGGTGGAACCGAGTGGTGGAAATGCTATCAGAAGATAGCATGGATATCCAGGTCCTTTTGGATATCCAGAAGTCATTATTTGACAACGAGAAGGTGAGCCCATATTTTCCTAAGGCTCTGGAATACATGGAAGGCCTTTTTCTCAAAAAAATTTAAATGGAAGGGGCAAATAGCCTAGTCAATCTTTCTTTTTTCGGTATGCCACTCTGTGAGCAAGGAGCGCCGCGAGCAGAGTGAGTGAGAATGGATAAAGTTGACGAGTCACTTCAGTTGTTCTTGGGATCGGAATATCTCGGGCTGCTGGTATGTTTTGGGAAGCTACCAAAAACACTTTGGGAACCAGTAGTGGGAAGGCTTTGGAAAAAGGTTATCAATGTGGAAGGTTAGGCTCCTATACATAGGGGATAATTAGTCTCATTAAAACACTGGTTTACTTTAAGTCTATGTTCAATTGCCCGATGAGCATCATAGACAAGTTGGAAATTATTGAAAGATGCCTCCTTTGGAGTGGAGAAGGGGAAAACAGAAGATCCACCTCATTAATTGGGATGTTTTCTGCTTATCTAAGGAAGAGGGAGGGACTTGGAATTAGAATGGAATTAGAAAGTTATGAGAGATGAATGAGGCACTCCAAGGAAAATGGCTTTGGAGGGTGGGGAAGAAAGTCAATCATTGTGGTTAAAGATGGTTGGTAATAAATATGCTATGGAGAATAATGATTGGGAAATCCACGCCTTGAGGTCGGGTTGGTGAAAAGGTATATGCTAAGTTAAAGACTCTTCCAATAAGTGCATTCAGTCATTCAGTTTCAAATGGAGAGTGGTGATCGGGTAAAATTTTGGGAAGATCTGTGGTGTAATGAAAGGTCTCTTTGCTTGTCCTATGCTAAATTGTACACTAGCGCCACATGGAGAGGCTCTTGTTTGTGATGTTGGTGAAAGAGAATTAGCATACACAGTTTGGAATATTTTCCTATACCGGAATCTAAGGGAAGATAAATTTAATTCATAGGCGGAGTTACTAAGAAAGTTGGTGCCCCCATGGGATTGAGGATAGGAGAGTGTGGGCAAGGGAGGAAGAATGAAAATGCTCGGTAAAATCCTTCAACTTATTCCTGTGTAGAGGGCCTTTGATTGAGCAACATTGGACTTCTTTATGGATATTCCAGCTTCTCCGAGGACTGTTGGGACTTGGGAAGCAGCATGGGAGAAGACACTGACAGTAAAACTGCTACATAGAAGGGGCTTCTCGATGTCAACCAATTATCATGTGCTTATGTAGTGGGGAGTCGGCTGAACATCTGCCAATTCATTGTCGTGTGGCATATCAGATCTGGTCTCACTTTAGGGGGTTATTCCAAGTATACAGATGTTCTCCAGATTCATGTTCCAACCTTATTGCGTCATGGAACAGTGGCATTGGCAATGAGAAAGAAAACTTTGGCATCTGCAACTTCCGATTGTGATTTTCAGATATATGTGGAAAGAAAGGAATAAGAGGATATTCCAACATAAATCAAACTTGGTTGAAGGGTTGATATCAGTAATTAAGGATCGTATGGTAGGATAAGCGGTAGTGACACCGGCTCAGAAAGCTTATTTAAGATCTGATTCTTGCTTCAGCTGGACTGGTTTGGAACCAACTTAAGGGCAGGGAGTTAAGCAAACTACTATCAGTTCTGTTTGGTTTTCTCTGTACAGTGCGTATTACACCTTGGCATGACGTTGTGTCATGCCTAGTTTCTTTTGTATTTTTTTATTTTTTTTGCTTTCCCTTTTTGATATAAATTTGATTATTGATCCAAAAAAAAAATTGTCATAGCCTAAGGAAATGCAAGTCACCTTTTTCTAGTTTATTCGCTAGTTGTATATGGATATACAGAGACACACCCCAATTAAAATATTTTCTCTCTCACTCCTTGGATGTCAGAAAATAGTTAATATCCACTTGATCTCGAAAAATTTCATGTTGTCCTTTCGACAACATAAATTTGTTAGGAATATGGTCACAAAACTTTGGAATACATTTTGAAGCCCAAAATGGTGTATTTGCAAAATCCATAGAAATTGCTATAAAAGTAATCTAAAAGTCTTCTTCGAAATAAGCCATTAAGAACTTCAATTGGATAAAAAAACAAAGTTATGCTTCCCAACATGAGGGCACCAACCTCCCTGATATGGAAAGAACAAGTCCTCGAATTCAGTTGACAGTTCTTGAGAAGAATTTTTTCACCTTGCTTTCACTATATACAACTGTTTTTTTTTTAACGGTAGCAAAGAAATTCATTGAAAGAGCGCAAATGCAAAAGGATACAACCCAGACCGCAAGGGTGGGTAGAGAATACAAGCCCGCTGATGAGGCATTAGAAGGTAGTGAGCAACTACCTAGCAGATCCCACCCACCTCAGAGGGCACCCAAAAGGAATGGAAAACCCCCTTCGAAAACAACAAGGAAGCTACATGTTAAAACAAAATTTGACCCACTTGTCTAGCAAAGAGGACCCTCTGGCATCATCCTCCTTAAGCCCCAGCGACCCCCCCAGCTGAGAGCAAAGTCCCGTGCCGATTTGATAATAAACTTAAATGGTCTAGCCTCTTAACGAAAGACTCGACTGTTTCATTCAAATCAATGGCCTGGAGGACGGCGTAAATGGTAACTTTCTAGACGTCTGAAAGTTTCATCACCTCCCATTGTTCAAAAAGGAAATTGCAGTTGTTCGGGAAGGCCCATGAGATTTTAAAAATAAGTAGAACAGCCCACCACACCTCAGACGTGAAAGAGCAATGGAGAAGAATATGGTCAATGCTCTCTACGGCAAAGGACGCATCTGCTTCTGATATGAACTCTACGAATGAGTTGGTTAACCGTGAGAATTCTTCACCAAGTAACAGTCCAAGAGAAGAACTTAATCTTAGGCAGGATCTTCACCTTCCAGATTTTGTGCCAAACCTGTTTATCATTGCAGGCATTATGTTTAGCAAGCTCCCCACAGAAAGACCTGACAGTAAACTTTCCCATGTGAAATATAACTCCTTTTCTTCGGTGTCTATAAGACCATAACAAGCTCAAACCCATGTTAAATTGATTTATTTATGTTCAGGGGCAATAAAAGGCACTTTAAAAAGGGATCTTCATATAATTAATTGGGTGATAGGAGTTCTACCTCTCCATCTCTACAGAATTCTCCCTATCATCTGTTTGTGAGACTAATAATGGTGTGTCTATGGTTTATATGGTGTGTGAATTGTCATTGAAATGATTACTATAAATACTAATAAATGAAGGGTGAAAGGTAACTCAACTTACAAGTTACAACCCTAATTCTCTCCAACTTTCTTCTTCTTCTTCTCTCACTCCCTTTCTTCGCTAACAAAACCTAATTTCACCTTAACCTAACCTAATCGAATCCACATCGCAAAATCAAATTTGGTATTAAAGCAGGTTGGACCCCTGCATGTCCTGTTGCTGATGTCACCTTTTCTATTGCTGATGTCAGTAAGGTCAAACTATTGACCCCAGGTTCCAGATTTTTTAGCACAGTTATGATCAGAATTCTATGGAGATTATTTTTTAATACTCGTGACCTGTGCGTATAAAGACTACCGGCACATGGGTGATGCTATGTTTAGCTAGTATAGCTGGGCTGGCCTCTTGTTTGTTCTTGAAGCTTCCTATTTCAAGGTAGACTTACGGGGTTTCCAAAGGCATTTTTCCTGTAAAAGTAAGTCTCAATTTTTTGTGCTTTTAAGCTCTATGAGATCATAAGAGGGGCTCGAATCTGACTGGGTATTGATCGGAACTTCCAGTGGAAAGAAATTTGTCCTATCAAGCCCTTTTTGTCAGATTTATTGAATCACATGAAACCCCTTCTCTCTCACTCGATTCACTCTTTTCTAGGATTTCATATTTCGGGTGATTTTCTGCTGTTGTTTCTCAAGTGGGCGTGGATCAGTTTTGAGTTACAAACCTCCTTGATGTGGTGTCACACTAAATGGTTCAGTTTTGAGGAAGATATGGTGAGATTTTGTGCATGGCTGTGTCTCCCATTGAAGGGACAATGTTGTGATAACATTGTACATCATGTGTGACACTTGGTGGACTGACCAACAGTATTGTTGGTTTATTTGAGTGATTTACGGTCGCCTAGATAGCGGTTTCGAGACAGGTTTGGTGGTTGTTTGACATATAGTTGGAGTCTTGTTTGCTACATAGCTGTGCAGTGTCAATGTACTTGGGGGTTGTGATTGCAGTATTATTATTGTTGTTGAAATTCTCTGAGGTTGTG
The DNA here is from genome assembly GCA_021018995.1 of Chloranthus sessilifolius. NCBI lineage: Eukaryota > Viridiplantae > Streptophyta > Magnoliopsida > Chloranthales > Chloranthaceae > Chloranthus > Chloranthus sessilifolius. Next base: position 19,549,643 of record CM037584.1, read on the forward strand.
CAGTCAGTGTTTGATTTAGCGTTCTGTGGTATCGCCATGGAAGTTGTGTGGGAAGGAGTCTAGTGCTAATCAACTTGGCTGCATTTTGGCTGTAATGGAAGAACTGAAGGGTAATGTCTACTGTGCTGGTGCCAGAAAGAGATGGGTTAATGACGGGTTGTATGTTGATGCAACATACCCATTATAATGTAGACAAGGTGTTACTTTCTCATTCCTATTTGTCTGAGACACATATTGTTGGATCTAACCATACTTCCACGTCAAATCTGTCCCCATAGATTATTGATTCTAGAGCTACTGATCACATGTCTGGTATGTCTTCCTGTCTTATTTTATTTCACTATTACCAAAATAGTGTAATGTCTGCGTCGCCGATGGATCCCTTGTTGCTTGGAAAGGGATGGTTCAGGTTGATCAAATACCTTTTTAATCCACTCTACATGTTCCAAAAATGCTCATTAATCTCTTGTCAGTTAGCAGTCTCACCAAATAACTCAATCGTAGTGGTACTTTTTTCCAAATTATTGTGTTTTCAAGACTGGTCTAAGAGGAAGATGTTTGGACATGATCGTGATGAGAGAGGGCTCTACCTATTTGATGTCAAAGGAGCTTCAGAGAAGACTGCTTGCAAGTTGCGGCTGCTACTATCTCATTAGATATTGTGCATCTGTGACGCTTACACCTTGGTCATCTTTCCGCACCTCCGTACCTCGGTTGCAAGAATTGTTCCCTCAACAATTCAACTCATCTGATGACTCCCAGTTCACATGTGAGGTTGCTCAATTGTCTACACATCATTGTACTTCCTATCATGTGAGTCATAGTAGCAGTGTTACTCCTTTACCTCTCTATTACTTCTATGTTTGGTTATTGCTACTTTGTGTCCTTTATTGATGATTGTACTCATTTCACTACCTTATATATGATGAGAACCAGAGAAGAGGATGCCTCTATTTTTCCAGTGCCCCACAAATTTGTTCAAATCTATGAAAACAGAAGATGTTACAATCAGATAATGGCGGAGAGTACTCTTTCAATCACTTCAATCACATCTTCAGGATCATGGTATTGAGTGGTAAAAATTGGTATCTTCTCGAGGTAGGCTGTGCCTTGTTAATTGAGATGAATGTGCCAAAAAGGGTAAGCTATTCTTTTCTTTTTTTTTGATCGGTAAAGAGAGATATATTGAAAACAGCAAGACACTGAAGGACAATACAAAGACACAATCGAAAAAACAGAGAATAACGGAAAGGGAAATAAACAAAAATAGGCCCAGCCATGGACAGAACCAGCCCCGACCCCAGCACCCGCAAGCAAGTCAGCTCAGCCGGCATCCCATAACAGATGCTCCACATAATTTCCCCCCTCGCTCGCGACCCATAACCAAACAAGGTCTCTCACAGCTCTCATGATCATCCCCACCGGCCTGCTCTGTTGCTCAAAAATTCTCAGGTTCCTCTCCCCCCATATGGACCACAACACCGCAAAGAACGCGGCCATCCAATACCCCTTGCAATGATCCTCGACCACGGCAAACATCCATATGACCCATTGACAGTAGAGAGTGGAAGGGGTAACCCAGGCCATACTAAACACCTTTAGCACAATGGACCACAATCCCCTAGCCACCAGGGTAAGCTATTCTTACGACGTATTTTGAAATTAATAGAATGCCAACTCTTGTTCCTCAAGGCAAATCTCCTTTTCGCTTGTTATCTCCTCCATCATTACTCTTTCCAGTCCCTCCTAGGGCATTTGAACATTTGTGATTTTCCCAGGTACCTGATGCTCGTGATAAACTAGATGCCAAAGTTGTTCGGTGTGTTTTCATTGAATAACCTATACTAAAAAAGGGTATAAGTGTTATGGTCTTATTTCTGCTAGACGATTTGTGTATATGTACATTACATTCTTTAATCCATCCTTACTATGCCTTTATCAATATCCACTGCCCTTTTTAAGGGGGGAGTAGAAAGGAAGAGAGCACTTTGTCATTGTCGTATCCCATTCATGAGACATTGCCTGAGGTCAAAGATAAGTACTCGCAATGACAAATGAAGATGTACAAGTAAAATGTGCCCAATGATGGGCAAAGAAATGGAGACGAATATGATCAAGTCAATGTTCTGACAGATGGCCAAAATAAAAGGGTGTGTGAGATAAAAAGGAAGCCTTGGAAAAGTCCTTACTTGAGGGAACATGGAGGAAGAACAAGCCCACTCTCTCACAAATTATGGACCAAACTTCAACAGCAGAGGCTAGTCTACAAGAAAGTGGAACTCTCGTGCCTCACGTGTCTGAAATGGACCTATCTTGATTGGTGGCCAAGGGTTCTACCCAAACCTGCAGTGTTGATTATCAGGACACCTTTGCATCTATGGCCAAGTTGAATTCAATTCATCTCCTCTAATCTCTTGCAGCCCAAGGGAGATGAACACTTCACCAATTTGATGTTGAGAACGCTTCCCTCCATGGAGATCTTAAAGAGGAGGTTTATATGCTCTTCCGCTGATTTTACTCGTGAGAGGGAAAGGGTAATGTATGCCCGCTCAGAAAAGCAATTTATGGCTTGAAGCGATCACCAAAGGCATGGTTCAAGAAGTTTAGTGATGCAATTATTTGTGTAGATGAAATTATTTTCACAGGAGATGATGAAGAGATTAGGAGACTCAAACAGTATATGAGTAGGGTGTTTGAAATTAAACCTCTGGGTCCTGTAAAGTATTTTTGGGAATTGAGGTTGTCAAGTCAAGGAAGGTTTTTTGTATTTCTTAGAGGAAGTGTGCTTTGGATTTGCTTCACCAGACTGGTATGTTAGGGTGTAAAATCTCAATACGATTGATCCAAATCACATAATAAATTCAGAAGATGGAGAGCCACTTCCAGATATATGGATGTATCAAATATTAGTTGGAAAATTGATATATCCCAGCATCAATTGTCCAAATATAGCTACGTTGTGAGTGCCGTCAGCATAATTGATTTTTAGATACTTGAAGTTTAGTCCATGGAAGAGAATATTATATAGCAACCATGACCACTTTGAGGTGAAAGTATATACAAATGTAGGTTGGGCAGGATCACTTAGTGATAGGAGATCCACCACGGGATATTGTGCCTTTATTGCAGGCAATTTGGTTGCTTGGAGGAGTACAAAATAGCATGTGATGCCCAATTCAGGTGTTGAGGTTGAATATAGGGCAATGTTGTAAGGGAGCCATGAAGGAATACAGATTAGATTTATTCTAGCGAATTTAGGAATCAATGTACAACTTCCTATGAGCCTCTTTGGAGACAATGAAGCTGACATAGGAGAGAATCTGGTCTATCATAATGAACTTAGCATATTGAAGTTGATTGTCATTTAGTTCAAGAAAAGGTTAAAGCCAATGAGTTTTGCATTCGTCAAGTCAGTTCTCAAGAACACAAAGCCGATATTCTCACATGAACTTATATCCAAGTTGGGCACGCTTGAGATCTATGTACCAACTTGAAAGGAGAGATGGTGTGACTATTATTGGTGTGTTTATAGGGTTATATGGTGTCTGTATAGTCATTAATCATTATAATAAGTATTATAAATTCTAATAAAAGAAGGGTCTAGGCAACCCTAATTCTCTCCAACTTTCTTCATCTTCTCTCACCCCCTTTCTTCTCTATCAAACCTTAACTTCACCTTAACCTAACCTAGTCGGATCTACATCGCATTATCCAGTTTCATCATCATAGAATATATATGTGTGTGTGTGTGTGCGCTCAACTTTCACTCGTAACTCATATTTCTTCGTCAATATCGCCATTACCTCACAAGTGTGTGTGTGTGTGTGTGTGGGTAGTTGCTCAACTTTCACTCGTAACTCATATTTCTTCGTCAATATCGCCATTATCTCACAAGTTCTACCATTCATCTCTCCAGGGAGAATGAACTATGTATAGCACCAGATGATGGAATGAGCAATGGCCTTGATCTACCTAAGAGGAACTACAGAAGAGACTAGATTCAATGTTAAAATAGAGAACGGTGGTAAGCAAGCTCCAAGCCAAACCAAAATTTTAAATCAATAACTATAAAATTTGAATTACCATAACTTAAAAAGTACACATTTAAATAGCTCCTAAACCCTAGACTGAATCTGAAACCTACATCTATTGTAATCCTAACGTCCATTTAACAAAGTAAAAACCAAACCTAATTATTTTAATAATAACTACAATATCCTAAACAATTGGATCTACATACATTATGCAATGATGTATGGATTCTAGTCGACCCTAAATAGATGGGATAAGGCTTTGATGATGATGATTGCATGAAGTATGTACTCTAGTCATAACTTGCTCAGTTCTTGGTGAATCATGTGATCTTGAGTTTGCTCGAACGCTAACTCAATAAGATTACAAAAGAGTACCAATTTAATGATGTTCAAACACCATTTAGTACCCGAAAACTGGTCATAATCATGAAAAATTATCTCAGGTACCAGCTTTTGTCGTCTTGCACTGATTGTATGTAAAGTGAAGACCTTTTATGAACATGCCCATATGCCTAGATATTCACATAAACTCCACCTCAAACTCCACCTTGCATGCCTCAAACATTGGTGCATGCCAAAAAAAAAGAACCAGTTATAAAACTCTAACAATTGAGAATCATGTCTTCATCACCACCTTAAGTGCATCATTTTTTTGGGGCTTGACCACCATCAATCGTACATAGACCATATGCTAAACCTTTGTGATATACATCAGTTTATCTCATTAGCTGTGAAGCTATCCCACTATACTGCCCAGTAACACAGTCTGAAATTTTGAATCCCTCTTGCTAAATGAACCCTTTGGACTCCTCTAAGCCACTTACTATTGTCTTTCATTTAATCTTTTAGGTTTCAGCTGATCTATCATCTATGCCAAATAAAACTGCACATGTTCTTTGGGTCCACAAGGAGTATCACCTATGGTAAATATTAGTGATGTTGCCCAGCCACTATTTCCAGCATCTTCAAAAGGTTTTCATCAAATTACTATGGGATCAATTTTGAACTCATCACTATCATTAAAAATGCAACTCAAAAAAAAAAGCACAAGAACTCTACAAGGAATTGAAGGAAATATTATGCTACAGAAATCATTCACATACCTCGTGCTACTAGAACGAAAGCTGAATTTTTTTGGGCTAATAAACTCAACAGAAAAGATAAGCTATGTGACAAAATTTCAGTAGATAGATTCATTCGTAGCATATAGATTAGAACAGTTTAGACAACCTATGATGATTGCTGGAAAATTTTCAGGTTGGACTTATTTAAAAAATAAATAAATAAATAAAAAGAACAGAGAACTGTCGCCCTAAAGCATTAATAACATCAAATATATACTAACGATAGAAGATTGGATGTGCAAAGATCAGTCAAACCCAATTTACATCCAACAGGTCAAGTATCAACTTTACACAGAAATCTACAATGACTTGTTCATGTTTCAGCCGCACAGATTAGCTGCATAGTTTAAAGATCATTTGCAGGCTTGCAGCTCACTAGACCTGGCAATATAGAGTGTTGCTGTTCACTAGGAGGCAAACTAGGCGGCATGCTTATAGTTGAGTTCCTGTTATAGGAAGCTGAAGGTGCCGGAGAAGGTGCTCCAGGTATATGCAGTATCTCCCATAATTCAGAACAATTAGTTTTCCAGAACCCAATCTTTTCATTCTCACGGTCATAAGTTACAAGTGTATTGCGGACAATGATTCCTGTTAGAAAAACAAGAGATACTCACTAAGAAAATTTTGAATTATGCCAGTACGACATGACAGGAAAAATAAAATACCAAAAAAAAAAAGCAAAAAAAAAAATCGTTATCATATATTGAACGATCAAGGTTTCAGGAGCTATATCAGACACTCTTTGGACTGATACAGACATGTATCGGACAGTCGATACAGAATTTTTTGAAAAAAACATCTGGAAAAATCAGCTGAGAAAATTGATACCCTGCAGTATCAGCCGATATGATAGGGTACTGGCTGATACTTGCTAATACAGGCAAGTATCAGCCAGCCAAATTTCGAGCCATAATGCAGTGGATGTCATCCAGCATGCATATGCCAAAAAATATTATTGTGTATGGTGCACTATGAATTAATCATCACCATACCTCCCAAAAGAGTTGTTGGATCTTTTCCGTTCTGAAAGATTCCCAAGCAATAAGCACCATGAACCTTTGAATGCTTTACAATGAATCAAGATGACAGAAGAGAAAAATAAGAACATTAGCCACTGTATATCAATTGTATTGGCAAAGTATTACCAGCACATTAAATAAATAAACAGCCTGGATCCTAGAATTAACTTCACCATTACCCGGAATAAGTAGTTTTCAGGAGCTAGCAACAACTTCTGGCCATTGCCAAAAACCAAATCAACCTCTGGAAAAGTCTTTGAGAGTTCGGAAACATTACTAGAACATTACCTCAAATAGTTATTAAAGTCCAAATAAGTAAAATTCTGATAGAAATATTATCAAATGAGCTTTTTGTTTGCAATATAAGCATTACCTTCCAGCACCAGAGAAACAAATATCATTATAAGTTGGGTCTGGACCACGGATTGGTTTAAGGTTATGAAGATTCTTTGCAATCTGCAGATACAAAGAAAATCACCATTTAAAACAGCATACAGTAATATATATATATATATATATATATATATATATATATATATATATATATATATATATACAGTAAATCAGTAATAACCAAGGTTTCAAAACTTTTCATTGTAAGAATTGGCCAATGCTAAGACCAAGTTGACTCAGTGATAATGCATTGACTCAACCATGTTATTACAACCCAAAAGGAGAGTTCTGAAAATAACCCCACCCAAGTGACAATTATCGGTTGAATCATACAGGGCTTACTAAGCTGATATGTGAGGAACTCAGCTGTGTCGAGTGGGTTCTAGGCTGTGTTCCCTAAATTTGTGATTCATATTGGGTCACACAGAAACCACATTGACCTGGCCAAATCTCACTGATTTCTCGAGTCTTGAAAACTTGGTGATTGAAGCAAATTAGCTACGTGAATGTCCCATTAATACATACAGCAGAATAATTTGAAAATAAAATGGTTTTACATCAGATATACGAAAGGGGTTCATTAGCATACATTGTTTGTTAATAATGTGGTGATAGGTGGCCAAAAGAATATGTTGGAACAATGGAGAAAGACATTAGAGTCGATGGGTTTGAATTGGGGGTGCATATGGTTATCGACCTGGACTCAACACGGTTGGACCCGGCCTAGTAGGGTTTGATAAATTTTTGTTACATCCAAATGTTGGTTCCCATTAAAAAAAAGATCCAAAAATGGGGAACTTCGTGGTGAACACGACCCAGCCCGAACTCGAGTGTATTTTGGGTTGAATCTGGATCACTTAAAGCCGGACCTGAACCAACCCAAACTCAAATCTAAATCTGGATATCAATATATATATATATATATATATATATATATATATATATATATATATATATATATAATATATCATCATCATCATCACCACCACAACCTCATATATCCTCATCCCATTTATTTGGTGTAGGCTTTGTGAGTGCAGGTTTTCACTGGTCTTCCTCCTCCTACTTCCTTATGTCTAGCATCTCAATCCTTCACATAGCGCCTTGTGATGGGGGCATGCGGCGTGGCTAGCCGCAGGGCCACTCGTTACACTTGTGCCCCATGTGAGGCATTGGTAGATTGAAGTTGGGGCATCGTAGGCGCGTCACCAAGTCATGAGGGCTTCGCCGTAAATACTCCGAGAACTTTGGTCGTGGGCCATGAGGGCATGCAACATGGTGGCATGATGGGTTCGCGACGTGGTCGAGACACGGTCGCATGGGGGAAGTTGCGCAGGACGTTGGGGCGTATTGGTGTGAAGATGACACTGTGTGCCACAGACCGGGGGACGTGTGCCCTGGTGGTATGTCAAACAAATACCTTTGAGGTCCTCCCATTCCTTTCCCCCAGATGGTGTTTAACCCATATATACGGGGACTTGAGCTTAGCAACTACGCGCCGTACTACTAGACGTGTCGCTAGCCTGTGTCCCCTACCCTAACACGTGCGGGCACATGCATCCGGACCTTGCTTCGTCAAGTGCATTGGTTGGTTGCTCTTGGGCACTCGTGGTGTGCAGCCAAGGGTCATCGCGTTTGGGGTGGTTCCGACCACCTCCACGGTGCGGGTCAACTCCGAATGAAGGCCGGAACCATAGTTGTCAATGCGCATCGCATTCAGGACCCAGCATTGCTTCACTCTATGAGAATTTTTAGGCTGACCTAGCTGGGGAAACTAGGTGTCGCGTGCGAGTTCACGTCGCAACGAGTGACTCCGTGACAACCTGCTTCTCGCCTTCGATAGACATATCCAAACCACCTCAAGCGACATTCTAAAAAAAAATTCCCTTATCAGTGCCTCTCAAATTTCCTCTTATATAATCGTTCCTAATTTTATCATTTCTTGTTACTCCACATATCCATCTTAGCATATGCATCTCCGCCCCATGCAGTCAATCTTCTTATCACTCTTTCATAGCCCAACATTTTGCACCATATATATATATATATATATATATATATATATATATATATAGGACCCCATGTTTAAAAAAAAAAAAACTTAAAAATTAAAACGCAAATGCCAAACATTGACTGACTTCAATGGTCTAGATTTCAAGGCTCAAAAAACACATGGTGGAGATTAGGGTTGTGCAGAAAACAGACCGAACTGACCGAAACCGACCAAAATTTCGGTTCGGTAGCGGTTTCAGGGCATATCGGTTCAGTTTCGATTTTGGAGAAATGGCTTATCGAGTTATCGGTTCAGTTTCGGTTTTAACGTAAAAAACCCGAAACCGAACCGATAAGAAACCGATAATGGATATTGCTTAGGTGCATCTACAAAAAAATAGGTTGCAATTAAAAAATTCTTTTAAAAGTTAAAACCTAAACTTAAATGTAAAAAACTATTCGTTTTTATCAGCCCAACAAATAGAAAGGCAAAAAGGTAAAAACACTTCATTTTTATCGTTTTCTACACAGACCTAACCGAAACCCTTCATGTTCCCATTTGTTTCCACTTCCCACCGTCGGTGCCATCCATCACGATTGGATCTGGCAATCCCATACGGCATTACGGCCACACTCCACAACAGGTTTCTCTCTCTCTCTCTCTCTCTCTCTTCCTCTCAGTGTCTTTGTTCCTCTCTTTCTCTGTTCCTCTCTCTGTTCCTCTCTCTGTCTCTCTTGCTTTTTTTTTTTTAATTTTACAAATAGGGTTTAGTTTTTAATATACAAAGGAGTGGTAAAATTTTTAGGGTTTCATTTGATTTATACATTAATATACATAGGGATTAGTATTTTTTAGTGAACGGAAATTGATGTTAAATGCTACAAATAAAAAAACTGAGGCTTAGAAACCGAAAACCAACCATACCGATAATTATCGGTTCGATTTCGGTTTGAGAAACTAGAAACCGATAGTTATCTGTTCGGTTTAGCATGAAAACCGACCCAATAACACCCCTAGTGGAGATGAGCTTTTGAAAAAAATATAAATTTCAAAGATGATTTAAACAGTGCACCTATGCTCCACATGGCAATAAAACACGGTTTTGGGTGCCACTTGGACCTCGACAGTGGACCTTGGGACGCCCAGCATCCTCCACTGGAGGATGGAATCATTTCCATGTATGTATATATATATATATATATATATATATATATATATATATATATATATATATATATATATATGTGTGTGTGTGTGTGTGTGTGTGTGTGTAATATATATGCATATAACCAAAACCGACCCGATTTGGGTTCGGGTCGGGTACTCGAAGTTCCCAATCTCCTCAACACGAACCCGACCCAAATCAAATATTTTCGGGTTTGGTAGGATTATTTCAGGTTTCGGTTCCAATCAGGTCGGGTTAAAAAAAAAATGTTAAAATTTGAAAATAATATATAAAAAATGAAGAAAAATATAAAAATCAAAATAAATAATAAAAAACAAAAAACACAAAATTAGGGATGAAAATTGCGAAGGAAAAAAATAAAATTATATTATTTATGACTAATGTGAGAGAATTACAAAATTATAAGAGAGAATTACATTTTTTTAACTAAATAGCTAAAAATAAAATTATAAAAATAAGAAAAATGCTACATATTGAGATCTATTTCTTCATCAATAGGTCCTAGGGTATCCCTTATACGTTGCAACTCCGCATCTTCACCTTCGACGTCTCTTTCGTCGTTCTCTGCTAGAATCCAACCCCTTAGACAAACAAAGGCCTCCACCGTGTTTTCTTTCCATCGACTACAGTACGTTCCTATTGTCCATCCACACGTAGTAAATGTGGATTCTGCTACCGCTGTAGACACAGGAATAGCTAGTAGATCTTGTGCCATAACGGCTAGCACGGGATATTGAGAAGACATATTATTCCAAAACTCTAAAATATTAAATTTCTTATTGTCGTCATTCCATTCTATGAGGACCCTCTCTAAATAAAAACCTAATTCGTCGCTAGGGTGAGAAGAGGAAGATTCTATTAGATTGGTTTGTCCACATCTTGTTGAATGAGGTTTCTAAATCTTTTAACTTCGAAGAAAATTTATGTGTACTAGGTGTTTCGGTATTAGTATCTTCATTTAATTTTCTTTTATAATATATCAATAATTCAAAGCATTTATTTTTATAAAAGGTTATACTGTCTTTACTTTTATTAGAATTATTACCACCAAATATCATTAGATTAAATTCTAATGCGGCTACTTTTGACCTAGGGTTCATTATATTTGCTAATACTAAACTAGTAAGCATTGGATCCCAATAATTAGTGTATTTTTCTCTCATGTCCTTTATAGCGGGGTAATCTTTATTTTCAACTAGGTTACCTATAATCTCTATATTTTGACCTAACCACTTGTTGGATGTTACAAAAGAACTTTTGGAGAATAGGGTCGTAGCACTTTTAAAATTTTCAAAAAAATATTTTATAATTTTTAAATCTTCCCAATTGTTTATCGTCTTTAAACCTAAATTTTTAACTGCTTGATTCACTTCTACATATAAGTGTATGATAGAGTCTAGCATGTCATATGTGCTACTTTATCGTGTCGTGCAAATCTGGAACTAGTTTTCCAACTGGAATATTATGCGCCTTTAAATTTTCTTCAAATTGTTGTAATTTAGCAGGTGACCATTTTATTAATTCGATAGACGACCTAACTTCTTCAATCATTATTTTCCAAAATAGTTTAAACCATCATTTACTATTAAGTTTAATATATGTGTGGAATGCCACACGTGAAATATCTCCCTTAAAATAGGCATTCTAACCTTTAAGTGATTATTCGATAGTTCATCTATGGCGGATTTATTATTAGTGACATTATCTAGGCTTAGCGAAATTTTATCTTTAATTTCAAAAGTGTTTAATGTTATCATACAGCATTAGCTATGTTAGCACCCGTATGCGGGCTCGAATTACGGAGAAGGCAATATGTTTATTCATCACCTAACTAGCATCTACATAATGTGCCATTACGCACATGTATGGCTTACCGGTTATCGATATCCATATGTCCGAAGTTAGACGTATGGCACCAGGTACATTTTTTAAGGGTTTAATTATATCTTCTTGTTTTTCTTTAAAATATTCAGTTACATCGATTTTAAGGATTGTCCTACTTATGGGTTGATATTGTAGGTAAAAGCTTTTTTAATCCATTTGATAAAATGTGGACTATCCATCCAAACGAAGGGGACCTCTTCTTAGATAAAAAAGTTAAGGATTTCTAAACGGGCTACCACCGGGTCGTATAACCATTTACCTACTTCTCCCTCTTTATTTATGGTAAGTCTGCTTTGACCGGGTAGTAATTGGTCAATAGACGAGTTAGACTTAGCTTTCACACATCTTTCCAAATGGGCTTTCATGCTCGATGTGCCATGCGTTTTGCTGTCAGTGCCAAAAATATCACCGCACGCCTTATATTTGCCCTTCTTTTTCCATCTTGATCCTCATATTCATCAAAATTCAACCATACATCGGATCTTTGTCCCTTTTCCACCCTTTTTTACTGTTGTTGAAGCTTGGGAACCCAAGCCTTATTCATTTCTAGGGGGAGGAGGTGGTGTTGGAGATGGTTGTTCCACGTCATTAGGGCGATCACCACCCTCTCTCAAATGCACCTCGAAGTTATGGGTATCCATATTTCTAGTGGATGATGATCATGAATTGGAATCCATCAGAAATATAGGTAGCCTTAGGTAGGGATCCGGATTATGGGTGCTAAAACAAAAACAAAAACAAATGCCATAAATATATAGTACAGCTGTACAGAGAGAGAGAGAGAGAGAAAGAGAGAAGCTTCAAGATGAAGAAGCTTGAGCTTGGAGATGTTGACGGGGAACGCCAAAAGATCGAGAGCCTTGGATTTGGGGCCACAACAGATTTCCGACTTCAGAAAGGCCTAAAGATGACACAAGCCAGAGTACCATAGCTTCAAGAGAGAAAAGGAGGTTGAAACCATCATCAAAACAGCCACAGCTCGCTGTGAACAGTACCACAGCGCGCCGTGGATGACTCCGACCAGCAACGGGATTTCTAATTTTTCTGCGGAAATTGCCTTTTTTTAATCTCTATTTATTTTAGGACTCTTTATTTCGAATTTTACTTTGGTTGCTTATACACATTCTAATTGGTTATTGATTATTTTGAAAGAGCTATTGCTTGAATGGAGAGAGTCTTCTTCCCAGTGATGAGATTGGTGTGAGGCCAAGAGAGTGATTCTCATCTATTTTCTTTTGATCTATTATTATCTTTGCTATCCATCAATCTCTGTTTTCTCAAAAATCTTCATCCACATTGATTCTCAGTTTCGAAACCCTCATCTATCCCGAATCCCTAATTTATTCCAAAACCATAAACCTATTACAAAACCATAAACCTATTCCGAAACTATAAACCTATTACAAAACCATAAACCTGCTCTCCCTAAATCTACTCCACAACCCTAGTTCAAACCCGTCAATCTACATCGGATTGACGACAAACAGCCAAGCCTGGAAAAGCTAGAGTTTATCTCTAGACCCGATCCCGCACTAAATCTAACGAGACTTGCGCATCGGAGTGAACCCTATCCAAATCTCGCGTGATCTATCAGAATTTCTAAAACCTTAAGGTATGTATATAATTTTGCAATTAAGTTTGAATTAATTTTATTTAATTTCGGCAAATTCCCCTTCAAATCATTATTCACGCATTCTAGGGTTCTCGTCTCGCGTCAGTTTTGGTATCAGAGCTCTAGGTTTTCTAAGTTAGGGCATATTTGTATGACATTTTATTTTATCGCATTTTGATTTTCATTGCATTTTATCTCATTTGTGTTCAAAAGTATGCACGTCTACTGTTTGACAAAATTCATCATCCATTGTTGGTTCATATTTGCATGTCATTTAGAACCCATGTAGTAAGTCGTGTTCACCATAAGCATGAGCGAGATTGCCGATGTCATTAGGGACATCAAAGCCGAATTGTGTGCGATTAAGAATGGAAGCCGCTACGCTCCAAATTCTTGGTAAAGTTCCAAAAGTCGTGATGGGACTAGAGTCAGGGGATACCCCCCATTATCGTGAACCCGAGTACGATCCCGTCGAGAAGTTTCTAAAATCTATTTGGGATGAAGTTCCAAATTTTGAGGGATGGATGAATCCTAAAACCTTCGTGGAATGGTTGTCTAGTGCATGGATCAAAATCTCGGTTTTGGTTTTGGTTTTGGTCAGGACCTGAACCGTAAATTGGTCAAAATTTCGGTCAATTTCGAGTATTTTTTAAAATATGCTCAGAACTTTACCGAACTTTGCCGAACTTTATTTTCGTAGTTTTTTTAAGCTATTTAACATTATTAGAACAAATATATACCATGGATCAAAATATCAGTTTAGGTTTCGGTTTCGTTAATGACCCGAACTGTAAATTGGTCAAAATTTTGGTAATTTTCGATCAAATTTTCGATAAATTTCGGAAAACGCAATCTGAAGATCATATGTGCTTGCACTCGCTTTTTAAGTGATTGCACCAAGGTTAAAAAAAAAAGTTTGTATTTTAGGGACATGTGATACGTGAAAACGAAATGTGGGCCGTCTTATCTAAAGTTCATGATCTATAGATCCTTAATGGACAAGATTGACACCAAATATAAACTTCATCATGTGATTAAATATAGTCGAAGGCTATTATATCATACGATAATTTGATATCAAACGGTAATTTGAAAACGCAATCTAGGTCGTCTGATCTAAAGTTCATGATCTATAGATCCTTAGTGGACAAGATTGGCATGAAATATAATCTTCATCATGTGATTACCTACATCGTACGATGTAGATCACCTACATCGTAAACCCTGCTAGTGTAAGATCACTTAAACACTATTCTAGTGTGTATGTGACGACATGAGAGTGAGTCTCATACTCCTTTCAATATAAAATATGTTTGCAAGGATATTTACACATGTTTGCATGTCGGTGGAGAAACCAGTTCGGTGGAGAAAACAGCGGCAAGTCGGTGGCGAAACAACTCCCATATTTCTTCTTCTTTTGTTTTTTTCTTGTTCTTCTTCCCTGTTTTTTTTTTTAGTCTTCCTCTTCCATCCATGGGTTTTATAGCTAAGGAAGAAGAAAAATGGGATCTTTTTTCCAAAAATTGGGTTTTAAAACCCTTAAAAAAAAGTTGTTCTTCTTCTTTCTTTCTTTTTTTTCATGGGTTTTATGCCAAAGGAAGAATAGAAATGGGATTTTTTTTTACAAAAATTGGGTTTTAAAACCCTTTTAAAATTTTCAAATTTCTAAAATTCTAAAAAGGGGCGAGAATGCATATTCCAGCCGATAGTTTGAAATTATCGGCCGATAATTTCAAATTATCGGCCGGAAATTTGAATTTCCAAATTATCGGCCGATAATTTGGAAATTCAGCCGATAATTACACATTTTTAGGGGCGGATTTTATGATTTTTCCGTCTCGAAACCGGCCGAAACCGAGACGTCTCGGCCGAAAATTTGAATTTTCGGCCGAGATTTTGATCCATGGTCTAGTGTAGAGGACTATTTTGATTGGTATGGCATACCAAACTAGTATAAAATTAGGCTAATGGAGACAAAGTTGGAGGGTAATACTAAATTTTTTTGGACTCGCTTAGAACATCGTACTGAGTCTCTTCGAAACAAATTCATCTCCACAGGGGATGACATGAAGGTGGAACTTATCGAAAACTGCTTAACACACCGTCACCTTCTACGAAATTTGAAAAGTACGACAAACAAGTGTCACGGATTTGGACACGTTGCTTACCAGTGCTCCACAAAATTTTCCACTCCGAATTGATTGACTAAAAGAAAAGGTTCTAAGGAGCGAGAAAATATGAAAATGGAAGAAATCATGTATGACATACTGTGATGAGTGAAGAGGAGATAGAAGAAGCTGATGAAAGTCTCATTTGTATTAAAGAGACTCCTATCTCCCTTGTGAATAGTGAAGTTGGTCGAGTTCACGTGGGTCCAAAGAACTGGGTACACAAGAACCATTAGTGTCAATTGAATCAAGTTCCCCAGAGTCTTTGGTTTTGGTTGACACGAGCACGCACAAGTTAATCGAGTCGAGTGTACATGTGTCATTCATGTCCCTTGATTCGATCACACATAAGTTGATAGTGCACACAGAGTTGGTTGTGCCTAAGTCGTTCATGTTAGTAGAGCTAAGAGCACTTGAGTCGGTTACATGTGAGTCGTTAGCGTTGCAAACACATGAGAGTATCAAGTTTATAGAGACACGTACATATTATAGTTCTGAATTGCATACCGCTTCACATTCCGAGTCTTATTGTGAGTCAACTTTTGAGTTTCATTTTGCATTGCATGCCGAAATTAAACAGAAGATTAATTCAAGCAACAATCAATACAAATTATCTGTTGATACTCACAGGCGTTTTAAGGAATTTCATATGGGTGATCATGTGATGGTCCGCATTAGGCCTGAGCGGTTCCCATAGGGATCCGCAAAGAAGCTCCAATCCCGAGGCGCTTGACCTTTTAGAATTTTGGCTAGGAGTGGTCCTAGTGCATATGTACTTGAGCTTCCTCCAGGTACGGGAGTTCGTTCAACGTTCAATGTGGAGGACTTAGTTCCTTCCCTGAGTTCAACCACACCTCCGTGCAATCCTTTCCAAAAGCTCCCTATTCACAATCCCAACCCAACTTTACAGCCGATACCCCTTCCCTCCCCAAGCAGGCAGAGAAAAGAGGTAATTGAGGAAAGATTAGATGATCTTGTGGCATTCACCTGCGACTGGGAGTTTCTAGCTTATGAGATGAAGAGGGTTAATACGTCAACTACTGAGAGTACATGGGTCAGTCATGAAAGAGTTTGCCACTTGAGTTATCGTATTCCCGAGGAGAGGATTACAGTGTGCATCACGCTACAATCAACCAAGATCATGATCATATGTCACCCGATGCCGAGATTGCAAGGAGTTCCACCGTGCGAGTTCTGATACACTTGATCAATACCACGTGCGTGTTTCATCGGTGATGAAATATTTTGAGTGGGGGAGAATGACGGAGAACGCCAAGATCGAAAGCCTTGGATTTGGGGCCACAACAGATTTCTGACTTCAAAAAAGCTTAAAGAGGACACAAGCACAAGTACCATAACTTCAAGGGAGAAAAGGAGGTCAAACTTCATCAAATCGCCACACATGAATAAAGATTACGGCCAGAGATGACTCCGACCAGCTACAGGATTTCTAATTTTTCTGCGAAAATTGTTTTTTTTGTCTTTATTTATTTTAGGACTCTTTATTTCGAATTTTACTTTGGTTGCCTATTTAAAGAGGCTTGTAAACACATTCTAATTGGCTATTGATTATTTTGAAAGAGCTATTGCTTGAATGGATAGTCTTCTTCCCCGTGATGGGTTTGGTGTGAGGCCAAGGGAGTGATTCCTACTTATTTTCTTTTGATATATTATTATCTTTGCTATTTATCAATCTCTGTTTTCTCTAAAATCTTCATCCATATTGATTCCCAGTTCCGAAACTCTCATCTATCCCGAATCCCTAATTTATTCCAAAACCATAAACCTATTACAAAGCCATAAACCTATTTCGAAACTATAAACCTATTACAAAACCACAAACTTGTTCCCACCCTAAATCCATTCCACAACCCTTGTTCGAACCCGTGAATCTACATCGAATTGACGACAAACTCCCAAGCCTGGAAAAACTAGATTCTATCTCTAGGCCCCATCCCGCCTTAAATCTAACGGGACTTGCATATGGGACTGACCCTATCCGGATCTCTCGTGTGATCTACCTATCAAAATTTCTAAAACCCTAAGGTATTTAAATAATTTTGCGATTAAGTTTGAATTAATTTTATTTAATTTCGGCAAATTCCCCTTCAAATCATTATTCACGCATTCTAGGGTCCCGTCCCGCGTCAGATGTTCTTAAGCCTTAAGCTTGAGCTTCAAGTTGTGTGTTTGAGCTTGTGTGCTTGAGCTTGTGGTGATGGTGATTACAATTTACAATAAATAAAAAATAAAAATATTTGAAGAAGGGCTTGGGATTTGTGAAAGAGAGATTATTTTTTGGGAGAGAGAGAGCTTAAGAATGTTGTGGTTTGGGGGGGAGAGGTGGTATTTATAGATTTTCAAAAGAAAAACAAAAAAAAAAATACAACAAAAAATCATCCACCTTCTCCAAGGCTAGTTTTCTAGCTGTTGGGGTCCCAACAACTAGAAAACTAGCCGTTGGTTGGGTCGGGTCGCGTCAAGTCAAGGTCAGCACGGATAGGGTCAAGTTCGGGTCTGGTTTACTTCGGTTTCAGGTCTTTGTTTACTTCAGTTTTGGGTCGGTTTTTTATTTTTTCAGTTTGTTTTCGGCTTCTCAACCTACCCAATCGGGTTGTCGGGTCTAGGGACCCAAAACCGAAACCGATCCGAACAAGTTCGGTTCAGTTCGGGTTGGGCCATCTTTGGTTTCGGTTCAGATTTAGGCCAGGTCAGAACGCCGGGTTTTGGTTCGGGCTCAGGTTTCTGGCCCAAACTTGCATCTGCGTATACGTATATATGCACAAACACACACACACACACACACACACACACACATATACATAATAGGCCGGACCGACATACTAATTTGAACACCCTAAGTTGCAATTTGGTGGAGGTGGATTGAATTAGAAGACTAGTTTGTGCCAGTTTCTATTTTGAGTTTACTGGTAGTAGTGTCTAATATGGTGCAGTTTTAATTAGTAGTTACATTTTATTATTTAGCAAGTCATTATTTTTATTTGAAATGTAAGGTGTGGATTAAAATAATAAATAGCAACACTAGCTAGTTTTAAATTTAGAAAGTAGCTAGATTTTATTTTCTTTGTAGGTAAAATCCAGTCTGACAATAGAGGGCTAGGATGTGATGTTAGGAATGTATTGCAGAGACTATATGAGCCAAAGGAGCCTCAATATATAGGTTGGGTCATGCTCGTGCATGGGAGGCTGATTTTGAATAAATAAAAGTTGATTTTTAAAGTGCAATTTAGCATCTTGTTCCCCTCAAGTCTATAGATGACTCTAAGACCTATTTGCTTGAGTTTAGGATAAGTTAACTAGTGTAAACAGCCATCTAAAGACTTCTAATTAAATTTTCTTCTCTTGATCACCCATTTCTCTTTATCTCTTGTTGAACTTTCAACCGTTTTTGTTGCTCGATTAATCGAGTAGTGGAGCTTACGTCACAATCCAATATCTTGAAGATAAATTCAATCTCTTTTCTCATAGGTTTTTTGGTCCAAACCTGACCAAACCCAACCCATACCCAGCCACGAATATTCAAAGGTTGGCTCTGGATCTAGATTGACCCAGACATGAACCTAGATCCAAACTGAGTCCAGTTATTTTCAGTCAGATCCAACTGGGACCCAACTCGATTCCAAAATGATTAGGGCATGGGTCTAAAATCCAAAATTGATTCCTAAACGGAGCAAATCTGCCTCGATCCAACCCATTTGCACCCCTAGGTTGATACATTACCAAAACGTACTTAGGATATATGGAGTGCAACTTTAGCAAACATGAAGGGATGGAGGATGATTTCATCACAATTGAAAATCATTTAGTGCAAGAATGTGACACATTTCAGTATATAGGCTATACTATATAACCAGATGGTGAGGAGGATATCTCAAACAAGTTCAATGTAGAATGGGTATTGGAAACAAACGAGGTGTGTGTTGTGTGTCCGAGGACCCCTTTGATTGAAGGTATGATTTTGTACGGCAGCGGAAGGACCTGCATTAGGGCATGGTGTAGAGTGTTGAGCTACAAAGAAGCAACAAGAAGATAATAGAGTACACGTAGTTGAGATACATTTATTGAGGTGGATGGATGGAGTAACAAGGAAAGAAAGACTTATGGATGAGTGCATAACAGAAAGTTTGGGGGTGGCTCCAATAAAAGACAAAAGTAAGGATGTCATTTGAAATAGTTTGGACATGTCCATTAGAGACCTGAAACAACCCTCATAAGGATTGAAATGATAAAAGCACAAGGAAGTAGGAGAAGGGGAAGAGCAATAAGGACTTGGAGGGCAGTAGTGAGCAGTGTTGAGAGGGATTACAAAGTGATAGAAGGCTTAACCCTAAACACAAAAATAAGAATTACAAGCCTAAATGGAACAAGGAAATATGGCTAGGATGATGATGATGATGCATTAAAGAAAGTTTGCTTGCAACATTTATTTATCACTGGAAGCTGGAACAATTTTTCAGGACCTTTTATCTCTCAGGCTTAATTGTGTTACTTGCATCGACGGTAAGGCTTCTAGACATTTGGAAACTGTACATCGTGGAAGCGGACAAGCCCCTTAATTATTCTATTTTTTATTTAAATACTTCCAGTACTGGCTTACATTCAAGTCCTTAATTGTAACTTATATCTGAAACTGGCAAAGCATATTCTTTAGTACACGGTGATCTCAGACCATTAATGTGAAGTGTTAAGCGAAATAGTTCAAATTAAGCCTTATTCTATGATTAAAGTCACTTTTTTCTTCTGCAATTAAAGTGGAGAACAAAAATACCATCTACGCAGCATCAGTGTAAAGTTGTCATCCCCAAAAACTTAAACAATGAAATATATTTAAAGTAAAGAAACCTTACAGCTTCCTTTAATGCTACAAATGCTGCTTGGGGTAGGTACGCATAGGTAGTACCACTATCCAGGACAGTTCCATGCTTGGTATCAAAAACCCTTGGGTTCAACTTCAATGGCTTTCCAGCAACATGTATTTCCTTCAGCTCAATATTGTAATATGGACTGTTGCCATCCCGAGACTAGAGTAAATGTGTCAGATGTATCAAATGTATTTGTTAGGAAAATCAATCATTATGATCTCGCTAAGGAAAATGAGTAATGAATCATACCTGCGGACAGGGTCTGAATGGGAAAAGACCATGTTAGGAGGAGGAGAAATTCCACCAAGAACCATTGCACCCCCACCTAAATCCATCCCACCATAACATAAAGAAAAGGAATCGCTTATTACACCCTTGTCAACAAGCTGATCCATTATACTGAGCTGGCCACGGCCCAGACCAATTATGCCATCAGCACGTTGACTATAAAGATCACCGGTCTCTTGATTTTCACAACCAAAAACAGCACGTTGTGGCTCAAGAATACTTTCCTTGCCAAAGGATACAATATCCTCACCAAGCACCCCACTGCTAGAGCTCATTTCAGCATACTGCCTCTCATAAGTACACTGCATTGTTTCCCTATCACAAGTACAGTCCAAACTGCATTTTACCGGTTGGTAAGTGCTCGACTCATCAGGCTGGAACTTTGGATCCTGGATAACAACAAAAATGACCATTCAGCAAGTAAGCAGAAACAAACAAAAGTTATCCGCAGAATCAATCAAGACTGGGAGAATCAGTAACCGATGGGATAAGATACTCCCATAGCTAAATACACATATAACACATTTATATCAATCAACACTATCAAGTACCAACAAATTTAGTAACACAAACAAGACTACTTGCCTATAAATTTTACTCATAAAAAAGCTTACTCATACTAACGTGTCCCAGAGTCCCAGTTTACCCTACGTGAACACAATAGCAAGACATGGAACTAGTAATTTTGACAAATGAACTATGCAACCAGGCGTTTTGGTGCTGGTTTGAGTAAGCTAACAAAGAGCAAATTGGGGGAGGAAATGGTGCAAACGCAATCACTCAAGACAATTCGTAAATAAAGAGGGATCTTATTCAATTGACCACAAGGTTATAACCATGGTTTCAAAACAAACCGATACTGATACATGTCAGCACTATGAATCAGTTTTGGCCTAGTCTGATACATTATCAATACCGACAATGATATCAGTATCCTGTAGGTATCAGCCGATATCTACTAGTATTGGCAGGTATCCGCAAATACAGCTGATACATAAGCCATACAAAATTTGGTATCCCTTGATATCAGTTGATATGTATCGGTATTAGCAAGTATTAGTCGATGTCACATCTGATACTGGGGCAGTAGGGCTGTCAATGGGTTGGGTCGACCCGATACCTGAGCGACCTGAGCTAGTTCTTTTTACCGGTCGGGTACATAAACTTGACCATCGATTCCGACCATTGGGTTGGGGTCCCCTCAAAGGTCGGGTCGGGCAAAAATTGGGTCGGACCAACCCAACCCGATATTTTATATATTAAATGAAGGAAATAAGGGGTTTTGTACCGGGGGGTTGGGTTGGTTGGGTCAAGCGCATACGCTTGACTCGTCAGGTCATATCAGACCAGGTCAGGTCAGGCATATACTCTTGACACATCGGGCAGCCAAAATTTTGGCCTGACCCATTGACAAACATATCCAATACCCAAAGTTTAAACCTTAGTTACAACATAGTTAATCCCAAAGATTAAACTTTAATGACAAACTGACAACAACCATTGTGAATAAGAGAAGTCGAACTCCATAGTTCTATTCCTATGTCTACAAATGATGTAAGGGTGTCTTCAAATCTCAACTAGATTGTGACGATCAATGTTATGGCCTATAGCATGGCC
Source organism: Chloranthus sessilifolius (assembly GCA_021018995.1). Lineage (NCBI taxonomy): Eukaryota > Viridiplantae > Streptophyta > Magnoliopsida > Chloranthales > Chloranthaceae > Chloranthus > Chloranthus sessilifolius. The sequence continues at coordinate 19,571,844 of CM037584.1, forward strand.
ACTCAAATGTGACCTCCCAGTCTCTATTTACAGACGAACATGCAACTTCAGATGATAGGTGACAGCCAACAACAATTATCTTCTTCAATAGATGAGAAGTGAACTTAAGGGAACCAAAACAAATGTCCTTTAATTTGTCACTTGAATCTTCACTAGATTACTGGACTGACAATGATCTTGACATCCTGTTCAATTCCTAAGGTTGGCAATGACCGTGTTCTAAATGAGATTGGCAATGGTACCATCTTTGGAAGTCATTTGAATAAGGCTAAAAATGACCATATTTCACCCTAGGACGACTCAAAAGTTATCGTACTACAATTAGAAAGTGGTTGAAAATGACCACGTAAGTAGAATCCTAAACATATTCCAATCCTTTGAACAAGTCTCATCATAAAATTAACCCGACCAAACGGGTGTCAATAAGAACAAGAATTTAATCAACAACTCACACGTTTGGTTGGAATGGATGGTATTGCCTCAAAAATTGGCAAAATGTTACCTATAAAAAAAATAAAAAAATTGTGCAAAAAGATCTCAAAATTGAAACTTGAAGACATCACAGTTGAATCAACAAAAATTCTTTGATTTTTTATCCAGAATTCAATTTGAAACTAAATTCAATTGAATATCTTTATCTATAAAATGAGTAGGCGAATTGCTTACAAAGCATCTCGAATCATCAAGGATGGGCTTAAATATTTAGAGAAATCCCTCCAACGGTTTAAAATGCTTTTAATTGTCGAAGGACTTAACCCAAAATTTAAAAGAAGATACTCTTGAGCATAGTGTCACATAAGAGCAAAATTTTCAACCACTCACCCTGTGCATTACCCCAATGTCGCCACGCCAAAGGTATCCTACTCACCCACCAAATCTCATACCACCCATCTCATGATCAAAAATCACACTACCCTTGTGCAGCCCATGAAGCTATATATACTTGACTATCCAACTTCGACGCATGCCAACCCAACTATTGCACAAGGTTTAGCCCACTCATGCTATATCGACGGAAAGCTCACCCAAGCACCAACTTAACCACCTCATGGCCAGTTCGTGCCTCACCTTGTGCCACATGCACTAGGACTTCGCAGTCGACATTACAAGTCAACTTGTCATGCTGGTCCAATAACAACATATCTTGTTATGTACTCATACTAAGATCGTCATGTGTTTGGCCCTCGCCACCGCACAAGCCTCATTCAAGTTTTTGACCTGCTCGTTGAGCCACAAGCATATTCGGCTAGTGTGTACAATTATGACCCATAGCCCGCAAAGTGCATCTCTCCACCTTTCTCAATAGTGTATCCATTGTCCGTCTTAGTTGAATCACAACCAAGGTCGAAAATAAGCCAACACATGAAATCCCCAGGAGTCATCCATCCTAGGACTGTTCCCACCAAGCATAGTTAATTCATAGAGTTCCTCCCATATAAACCATCAAGCATAGCGCCCATGACATCTAAACCTCCCATGGAGTAAGGTGGCATAGTGCCCACCAACCATCGTCCTAAGGTCACACCTAAAGGCATAGGAGACCATTGGCATTCCCTCTAGTAGAACCACCATGTAGGCGGTAATTCTTTGACTAACCCTTTCATATATATGGTTATAAAGTCAATCCTTGGAAATTAGCAAGACAACCCCAAAGTAGCATACTCCTCATGATGGAGCATACTCCTAAAACACATGTAAGTTTCCAAAAGCCCTAAAATGGACTAAAAACCCAAGGAACAAGAGAATGGCTTGAATAACTAAACATCCCTCCAAATTGAAAACAAGACCATGCATGGATGCATTTCTTGTTTTTATTTAAAACAAGGTTTTGTGATTTGTAAAAATGTCATATCAATATCAGATTCAATAATGCACCCATTTTGTTAAAAAGCTTACGGTTTCAATTCCTACAATTTAATGTGGTCTCAAAATAAAAAATAATTCACAATTCAACTTGATAACACATTTTAGACAAACCTGTGCGGTGCAGGTATTAAGGATTATTAATTGCTTAAAGATAGCTTACTTTTATCTATGGGAGATGAATTAGAATTGTAAGTAACATATTGAAACTGGATGCTTACTGATGATTGACTGCTAAGATACTCAATATAGTTCATTAGTAAATCGATAATGATGTGAAGTGAAATGTCTGAAGTAAATATGATGTGAAATATCAGAAGAAAACTAATTTACCCATGTCACATGACTCCATCTTAAAATATTTAAAACTTTCAGACAATTTCGAAAAACTAGAAAGAAAAATACATCGATTTACAATTTAATTTGGTAAGGCATGCTATCAAAATTATAATCAGATTCGGTTTTCTGGATAAAACATTAGGAATTATGATTATATATCTTATTCGTTCTGCTAATTTTGAACTTCTTAACTTTAAAGCAAGTTGTTTTCTTGCTTTAAAGTTTTATATATATATATATATATATATATATATATATATATATATATATCCTCCAATGGAGGACGGTGGGTGTCCCCCAAGGTCCACCGTGGTGCTCCATGTGGAGCTCAGCCGGTGCATTTTTATATCAGTGTTGTCAGAATACTACAATCCACGATCCAGATTGTACGATTCGTACCGAATCGGGAGTTTTCCTATCCGATCCTGGGAATGGATCAAAAATGCCCTCGGATCTTACGATCCTAAGATCCGTATCTGGCGATCCCAGCTGGATTGTATATTTTCAAAATGTTTAATTTTCTTTTTTATTTTTGAATAAAAGTAACTTGTAAGTTACATTATGATGAAAAGGAACGTTTGAAACCTATTAGGCCCACTATCTCTTATTCTATTGAAAATATTTTAGGGTTTTGTCTTCTTCCAAAAAGGCAAAAACCCTATTCATTCATTTTCAAATATCTTCCTCTTATGAACTCGGATTTAGATGCCGTTTGTTCCAAAAGTTTTCTTTTGTCAAGGGCTTCGAAATACATATGAAGTATGCTAGCTTTGGTGGCTCTTGAAGAAATACTTATTTCCAACCAACTTCTCAAGTAAGGAAAAGAGTTTCTCTTTATTTTAAGTTTTTATAGATTCTCTAATCATTTAGTTTGAGTTCTCATCAACTACGATCATTCCCCCTCGACGTATACGACAAAGTAAGGCTAGCACTAGTAAGCAAGAAGATTTCACGTCGGAGCATTGGACTAGAATCTATGGGAAATTGGAATGAGTTTGAATTGAAGGTTTAAAAGTGTATGCCATCTTGAAAAAAGAGAGATTCAAATTAAAAACTATTGATTAAAACTGAAAAGTATACAGTTCCTGATAGAAATGATGATATTTTTTGAAATTCCAACAAGATCTTTTTTTCACTGTTTTCACGCATTACAAAGACTGGTGCTCTAGGTGCTGCTTTTTCCCAATAAAAACTATGAATAAAAAGATAGCTATTTCAACTCTTTTGAATTTCCAATTTCAACTATTTTACTTTAAGCAGCCCTAAAATTTCTAAAGAAAGGAATCAATGATAAAATCTACATCATTCTATGTTGTAAATCATGAGAATCTTAAATGAACCTGTTTGGTTATTTTTTTTATTTTTCCAGTTTTTTAATTCACATATAAAAACAAATTTGGTTTACTTCTGTCTTTCTAATTTAAACCAAACTAATCTGCCATTTTACTTTTCAATTATTTGACACTTAGATTTCTTTCCTTTTCATGAATTATTACCGAACTAATCCTGATCATTTCGCTCACCAATTTATGGCTCCTACATATGTTGGTAACTATGTTCCGAACATTGAATGTTACAACTGTTATAAGCGAGCAATACAAATTGATGAACAAACCTAAATATTTGATGCCATTTTATTTTTGTTGATTTTACAATATAAAATGGAGGGTCAAAGTTTCTATGAGGCAGCTGCAATTGTATTCGAAGTGTGAGATACAAAGTTTTTAGAGTAGGAAAGAGGCCAAAAAAAGGAAGCCTTGTTTTAAGAATAAACTAACCCATCTCTTTTCAACAAATGATAAAAAATTAAAGTAAGAAGAATTAACTATGATGAACGAAGAGAACCCATAATTACCCACTGAAAATCAGCACAAATAGCTTTGGCCCCTCACATGGTTTTGGAATCTTTTTTCTAAATTGAACAATGAAATTCAATCATAAAAGCTCAATCATCCACGCACTAAGGCCTTGTTTGGCAACTCTTTTCCAAAAAGTACTTCTCAAAGGGAAAAATGATGGGTGAAGAGCACATTTCATTCACGGACCTGGCCACCTCTAGCTGAAAATGGTGTTTTCTTGAGAAGCTGCCTCATGCTGCTTCTCACACAACACCATTTTTAGCATGTGGTAGACTTTTTTTGAGAAGCAACATTGATAACCTCTTTAAAACACCTAGGAAGTGCTTCTTAGAAATGGGTTGCCAAAGAGGACCTAAGTTATATAAATTTATATAAGTAACCAGAGAGAAAGGATGCGACTACATATAGATAATGCATTTATACATTGTTACACCCCAGAAGGAATAAGGGTATATCTTTCCGCTCCATTAACACCTAGCCCCACCTAGGTACTTTGGTGTACATATAGTATTAGAGCTACCACCACAGCCTGGGTCCAAGTCGGGGAAGGAGCAACCTATGGAAAGGCTACCTGAAGGGCCCACAAAAAGGGTACAAGAGTGAAAGCTGCCAAAGAGTGGGCCGCCGCATGGTGATATGTTACAACCCCAAAGCAATAGGGGCATCACTTTCTGCCCCATTACTGCCTAAGTGCTTTTGGTGTATTAGTTAGGTTCTTAACATACATATAGACAAAAATGAAGCCCCAAAAAACGAACAGTCAAATCAGCACGCTCTCCATTTATTTGCAATCAAAATTCAGATTTAATTAAATGATCGAGATCAAATGAATGCAGGTAAGATCATGAAAATTGAAACACCGTTAAATCATATCCTCATCTCTGTCATATATAAAAACCCTAATGTCAACTTACCTGATGCTTGCCGCACTGATCGCAGGTGGAACACGGAACATAAGTGACCGTACTCCCGGAATCAACAATAAGCGCAAATTTCTGAGGCGGCGTGCCGATCCAAAGCCGGGTGGTGTAATAACTGCACAGATCAAGAACCAAATAGCTCACATCGATCAACAAAATCTAATGAAGAAAAGTAGAAAACAGATCTAAATACCAAAATCCGAACTGATACCAAATCGAGAAATTAAAAGTTGAAGAAGAAAGAATCGAACCCGTTGATCAGCAGATCGTCGTGGAGACGCATACGGGCGTTAGGCATCGGGTGGTCGTCTTTCTGCAGATGCCGGCGGCGGAAAACGCCGTCGACGGAGTTCCGAGACGAATTTGCGGAGGAGAGAAAGAGGGGCAGTACCATGGCAGGGCGTAATGAACGGACGAGATTTTCGGGATTTCCGTGAATCTCTGCAGAACAAAAGAACGAGAGGCGGTGGTGGAGAAAAGCCATGAGGAGGAGAGTGGCGGCTGCTCGAACCCATGCCCCAGCCATGGTCGATGGCATGGGATGCGTCGCGGAGACAGAGAGAGAAAGAGGGATTCTACGGCGACGTAGATAACTGAAATTCGACGTCAAGGTAAAGAATAGAGAGATGCGAATTTCGAAATGGAGAGAGAGCGAGGAGGGGGGGGGGGGTCAAAGTCGCCGCTCTTAGATGTTACGTTCGACTTTGAATACAATTTGTCGTTATATTCTTTTCTTTTCTTTTTCTTTAGAAGTGTTGTTATATTCTATTGACTATTGATCAACTGATCAGCATCATTATTATTAGTTGCTTCTCAATCATAAAATGTTCGCACAAATAATTATATCAAATACAAATTTTCTTTTCACGATTTTTAGAAAGATCATCAAACGAGGAGATTATCATCACACCCTTATTTCTTTACACAATTCTTGGATCTATCATCTATATATCGAAATAGAATATTATCATATTACACCCTTATTTCATCTATTTGAAGTCTTTTTTGCAAATCTAATTTCTCCACTTATTTCATTAATATGTCCCTTCAAAGAGATGGCAAGAATATCATTTGAGCATCAATTTTTTTCTAAGTTACTTGCATACCTTAAACGTTGCCAACGCACCATCCAACATTTTATGTTTTTCTCAGTTGTGAGAGATCAAATTGTCACTTTTATCTTATGGTTTGAGGTTTAATTGAAAAAATAATAATAATAATAAAATTTGACCCGTTAATGGGAGCCAAAGATTTGTGGGTCTACACTTCGAATGTAAAGCAAGAGAGAAACTTCGAGTATACGTTGTTTCGTTTTATTTATCTAATGGAGATTGATCGTGTGGTGTGTTCATCATGATGTTAATATGGGTGGCTTTATTTGCAGCGAGAGATCTTTAAATGAAACCAATGAGTGTGTTGCGCCTTAAGTTTTCTGCGTTGCAAATAAGATAAATTTAAAGTTTATTTTATTTGCGACCTATAAAAATTTCTTTCCAACTGTGTATAGGTTGTGCTTGAAGTTGTGTAGGCTGCAAATAAAGCAACCTAAGACCAAATATTTAAAAATCATGCATATAGTCAAATCAATTGGGTCCCAAGCGTATATTGAATTGAAGTTCGGTTTTCTATCATGCCATGTCGTGCTATTTGAGCTCAATCCATATTATCCAAGTGTTAGTCCATCTTTAGAACATCTTTTTAGCGAAAAAATTATAACCATAAGTAAAAATATAAATCATAGATTGGCGAATTTTAAAATCATCCATTAAAACTAAGAACAACAACTAATATTGAATTCAACAATCTAATATTTGGGCCTATTGTTCTTTTACTTATGATCTATCACTTTGATAGTGTGAATTACCTACATCTTAAATAATTAATAATGTATGGTCATTTAAACACCATCTTGATATTTAAATGGCGGTCGAGAGAGTCGATACCATTTATCAAACCAGTTGATATTAAAGTAATTTTTTTCAATTTTTTGTTTTAAAATATATAAATAATTTTAAATAATAAAAAAATTATCTAAAGGAAATTTTTGGGTCACTAGGTCGGGTGGACTGAAGTGGGTTATTGGGTCAGGTCCAATAGGTAGGGTGTTATTGAGCCAAGTCATGCATCCAAACACGTTTTAGGTCGACCCAACCCGATAGTCATCTACACGGGTCAGGTATTCAGTCAACCTGACCTGCTGACAACCCCATTTGCAGTCCCAGGCAGTAGGTATGGTGTTAAATAATGGGTTGACCCAATACCTGACCTACCAGACCCATGTTTTTTACTGGGTTGGTCATAAATCAGGTCCGGTCTGGTCAGGTGTGGTTGGGTCGGCCTAAAAACGGGTTTAGATGCATGACTCAGCCCAATAACATCCTCCCTATCCGACCCGACTCGATAACCCGCTTCACCCATGCTGACCTGTTGACTCTACCCGACTCAATGGCCTGTAACTTAAGTGACTTAAGTTAATAAGGCGTACATCAGTACATCTGTACATGTACTCTTTTGACTTGTCTAGCAGTGCATGAAAATTGTAAGCAATTAAAAATGGTCCATTTCCAAATTATTTTAATCTGTTTTCAAAGGGTAGAGGTAGTCTGATACCAGCGACGGACAAGTTAACTTATAGATCTGACACTAATTTGCAATCACATGACACCTAATCTGATGATCGGGTATCATAGTTAGGAGCGGCTCGATGATCATAATTATTTTGAGGAAAAAAATAAAATATAAAATGTAAAACTGCATAGTCTATGACATCAATCGCGGTGAGAAATGAACGGTAAAACCAAATATAATTTTACCATTCATTTATGTGGAATTGACTCCTTTGATCACATTAGTTTTTATATTTTAATTTTAATTTTTTTTCACAAAATAATTGTGATCATCGAACTGCTCTTATCCATGACATCCGATCATGTGATTGGGTGGGAACTACTCTTATCCATGACATCCGATCAGGTGACTGGGTGTCACGTAGTTGCAAATTAGAGTGGGACCAAATAAGTTACTTGGTCTATGATATCAGGCTACAGTTAACCATTAAGACCCATTTCCTATTATTTTGACCTGCAGACTCGACCCGAAAATTTGATTCATCAACTCAACCCACCAAATTGACCTGAAAATTTTACCTCCTGACTCACCCCAAATGCCCGATCTCGAATGCCTGGCCCGAAGACCCAACTTAATGCCCGAACCAAATGCCCGACCCGATGACAACCCTAACGACAAATAGATTGGGTTCTGGCTGTGGTACTTAACTGAGATTAAGTTGGAATGCTCTAATGATCAAGAGCTTTAGCTCAGTCCCATATGCTAATTAAGCTTATGTATACTAATTGACCGACACCAAATAGTGATTTGGACTAAGTTGCAAATGGTGCTTCGGAATGGGTCAATTTCTTTGAAAGTGGCATCATTTTTTATGAAGTGTGTTTAGGGCTATCAATTCCGGCCTTATATCCGGATCGGGCTAAATATATTGAAACCCGGATCAATCCGGGCCGGACTTGGGTTAAGTATTCCAACACCCGGCTCGGGCCCTGAGATTAACTGTTGTCTGTTATAATCATTGTGCAACGTTGTCCATTATAACTATTGTGTAACAAATAAAAATGAAATACTTGAATAAAAGCATGTATCTGAGCCTCTATAATGTTAATATAATTATTTAATATTCTTCAAACCTTTATTAGGAAAAAAATAACTAAAGTCTAACCAAATTTTATTAGAAAAAATTGCCCCCCAAAAAAAGCCCAACTAAATTTTATTAAAAAAATACCTGGAAAAACGTCTAAGCCCAGCTCCGCCCGATAGAGGTCTTGCTTGGGCTGAATACATCACAACCCGAGTTAGGGCCGGGTTAAAAATTTTGGGAACCCGACCCAGATAGGTTAGGGTCGGGTTGAACCTCAGGCTGGCCCTAATCCGGCCCATTGAGAGCCCTAAGTGTGATGTCTATTTCAAGACCATTATCTAAAATTATATTATATTAAAGATTGGAACAAAAAAAAATTTCTCTCTTGTGATTCAAAGCAATCAAAATACCTTTAAAATGAGGCGCCAAATCGGTTTTAGAGATCTACATAGAAGCTATTTAATTTAAAAGTATGAAACTAATTTGACTCGGGCGATACAGTTTTCCTTTTATGCAATATTTAACCTACAAAATCTTTGTAACAGGTTCTTTGAATTAAGCGCTACATTTGATAAAACTATGTGTCATGGGTATCAATTCAGTCATCCCAAATGTGTTCTAAAACACTTTTGGGATGGGTTGGTTATTCTATAAGAATACCGACTATTGGGTATCTCAATTGGGAACCCGGGTGCCATGAACAATGTAGTGGCCAAGCATTCAAATTTTTTTCTTTTTTTTAGGCATAAGTGTTTAAGGGGTCTAGCCTTGATATACTTAAACAAGAGAATTAGAAGAAAAAAGAAAAATAAAAATAAGTAACTTAGATTCAAAACTTAATCATGATCAGGAGTCAAATAGAACCTAAAGAAGACAATAAAAAAATTTCACAAAAACATTTTTATTCTTGTGATTCTCGGCACGCCTTGCAAGCTAGCCAATCGGTGTCGCTCATAATGTTCGCCAAAAGATGCTTCACTTGCCTTTATGAGTTCCTTAAAAAACCTCACACAAACTTTTTTTCAGATAAAGCAAATTTATAAGGAAATTTATATTTTCAGCCTTATAAGTTTACTTATTTATAGAAACGGCCCTATAATTTGAAACTTTGCAGAATATATCAGTTCCAAGTTAAGCTATTTTCACGTCAATACCAATATATTTTTTCATTATATATATGTTTATTTTTCATTATTTTTTATCGTCTCTTTTACCTTATTTGATAACTATCACACATCAGTTATCTTAACCAATTATAGTTGTTTAAACCAATTATAACTCAGGTTAAAATTCTAAAATATAAAAGAAAATAAAAAGAAATTAAAGAGAAGAAAAAAATAGAAATATAAAACAAATAAAGGCTGCTATCTTAAGATAGCGACTCATAATCTTAAATTAGCAACCCGCTTTAAGATAGTTGGTTGAGATAATTGATGTGTGGTAGTTATCAAATGATCAATATCTTAAGATAGCAAGCCGCTATCTCGCCGCTATCTTAAGATAACAGATAGCGACTCGCTATTTTAAGTTAGCGGCCCGCTTTAATATAGTTGGTTGAAATAACTAATGTGTGATAGTTATCAAATAAGATACACTCTAATACAACAACCACTATTTTAAGATAGCGGGCCGCTATCTCGCCGTTATCTTAAGATAGCGGATAGCAACTCGCTATCTTAATTTAGCAGCTCGCTTTAAAATAATTGGTTGAGATAATTGATGTGTGATAGTTTTCAACACTACAAAAAATAAGACTATTAGCGGCAGTTTTTTTTAATAAAAAACTGCCGCTATTAGTCCTGTCGCTACAAAAAACTGCCGTTACAAAAATAATAGCGGCAGTTTTTTGTAGCGACAGGACTAAAAGTAGTAGTTTTTTATTAAAAAAAACTGTCGCTAATAGTCTTATTTTTTGTAGTGCAAATAAGATACACTCTAATACAATCGTTATCTTAAGATGGTGGCTCGCTATTTTAGTGGCCTGCTTTAAGATAGTTGGTTGAGATAACTGATGTGTGACAGTTATCAAATAAGATACAGTCTAATACGGGCACTATCTTACCTCTATCTTAAGATAGCGACTTACTATCTTAAGTTAGCAGTCCGCTTTAAGATAGTTAGTTGAGATAGTTAATGTGTGTTAATTATCACTTATCTCAACCAACTATCTTAAAGCGGACCGCTAAGTTAAGATAGCGGTCGTATTAGAGTACCTTATTTTATAACTACTATACATTAGTTATCTCAACCATCTTAATGCGGGTCGCTAACTTAAGATGGCGAGCCGCTATCTTAAGATAATGGCCCGCTATATTAAGACAACGATCGCTTTTGTTTGTTCTATATTTCTATCTTTTTTCTTTTCTAATTAATTTTCTTTTTATTTTCTTCTGTATTTTAGAATTTTAACATAATTACAATTAGTTTAGATAACTATAATTAATTGATTTAGATAATTGTAATTAGTTGAGGCTAAATTTTTATGCCCCGAGACCTGAAGGTCTAAAATCTCGAGGTATGATCAAGTCAAATGATAAGCATCAAACAAAGCAATATATCTTATAAACATATAATTAATTTTTTTTAAAGATGTTAGAGGTTCAAACTGTCAAATAACAAGGATTTAAAAGTTTGCGGGCCCGTTGAATAACAAGGATTTAAAAGTTTGAGAGGCTTCTCAGGGTTCAACCTAGTCAGGCTTGGTCAATAGTAGGTTTTGGGAAGTGCATCCACTGTTATCCGGATATAGGGATGCTAATTCGGTCTGTCGAACCCAATTGAAACCGAAATTTTCAATTTTCAAGTCGCTTCCATAGAAATTGATCCCAAACCGAAATCACTTTGATTTCAGTACACTGAAACCCCATTTTCCACACCAGAACCGGACCGGAAAACCCATTTTTTGGTTTTCAATGGGGCTCGGTTCCAGTTTGAAAATTTTTTTTTCTTTGTTGAAAAAATTAACAAACCCTAATGGGTAGAACCACAAAGGAAGAAGACTACCTTGTGATTTTAGCAAGTACTTCTTAAATTTGATGGGACATATCTATGATGAAATGACGTCTAAAACTGTACCAGATGGTCAGATTTGGCCCCAATTGTAACTTAATCGATGGTTCAGTAGACCGAATTTGCATAAGGGGTGTTGCCTTGCAAGGAATGCACTATTTGTATATAAGCACCATGCGGCACCTCTCACCAAGATCGGGAATCATGGCAATTTAGACAAGATCTATCAAGAAGTACCAATTAAAATATTTGGGCAAAATCCAATGCATAATCACCATTGAAAATGTGGTGAAAGATGGCCAAAATCAAGGCTAAGTTGGTTGGGCTTCACCTTATCTTTGACCCATTAAACGGAGGCTAAAAAAGTGAAAAAAATAATAATTATTTTTTTAAATCAAATGTGCTCTAGCTTATTAATCCAAAATGGGAGTTGTTTTGAATTGATCATGTCACGTGGCATGTGATCTTTCATCCAGATGCAGCCCTCCAAGGCTGGACCAGGAAGCCTCTTCCCAATTCTTTATACATGCCACTTAAATGGACATCATATAATGTCTCATATTTAAACTCCTAGAACATCGGTGGTGCATCACGTGGCATTCAAACACATGTTTGAGGGCCACGTCGATCCACCCAGGGGTCTCAATTGGCCAGGTACGGGAGGGCCTTAAATGGGCCAAATATAATTGGGCCTATTTTACCTAGATGATATCCAGCCCGGTAACTAATCCTGACGGGTTGGGCAAGCCCATTTGTGAATCAGGCCTACTTACCTTAGCTCATACTCGGGCCATGGTGGGCGGGTCAAGCTTCACAAGTCGGCTTGACTATTTTTATATAAATGATCTCGATTGACAGGCCAACCTGACTTCAGACTAAACGAACGAGTCTCTTGAAACTAGCCCATATTCGGCTTGATTACCAATCGGGTTGGGCCAGCTCGTTTATTAAGCAAGCCTACCTACCTCAGCCTATACCGGGCCCATGGCAGGTCAGGCTGAGCTCAAACCCTACTCGAGCCTCCCTAGTAAAAGAAAAAATATTTTAATCTTTATGATTAAAAATGGTCAATATCTTAAAAAAATGAAGGGTAAATTAGAAATTAAGTCATTATTCATATTCACATCGTTAGATCAAGACAAATATTTTTTTATTTTTTCTTTCTAGAGCCTCTAAGCAGGGCCTGCCCGGGTAGAGAGGTATGAGGGGCTCTAGACCTATATAATTTTTGAATATATTATAATATATTCTTCTTATGTAAGATTTTCTATGGGCAAGCCCCCAACTCTATAATATCATAGCCTCCAAATGAGTTCCCTTGAGCCCAAATCTATGTTATAGTTGTTGGATTTCATGGATTTTGTGGCCCTTAAGCCACACATTTTGGTGAAAGTCGAAAGGGTCCAATTGTTGACTTAGAGAAATAGTGAAATACTAGTTGTGGTCAAACTAGAAGTCTCTAATAAATTCAAGGTTGTGATTTACCCTAACATAAATGTAGTATTCATAATCATTAGATTCCTTGATGAGCAAGTTTTTAACCTAATTGGCTACCTAAATAAAGAGATGTAGAGTTTCTCTTTCTACACACAATACGTATTAATTGAATTGAAGGAATTTAAGAGAACCTCATCTTCTCTACAATGTTCAAAGAAAGAGAAGGCTCTCCATCAAATCAAAGGTCGGTGGATTATTTAAGGATCGGATTCAAGTTTTTCGTGTGAAAATCTACAGTACGACACACTAAAGTTACGTTTTATTCCGCATTCCTAATTATTCTAACAAGTGGTATCAGATCCTATACGTAATCGACTTTATCCTAGCAATCAACATATTCAGGGTTTTTTTCGTCGAGCCCTAGTTTATATCTATATTGTTTGTCGAATAATTTTTTATTATATCAATTTAAATCATTGATTATTTGGACTTAAAATTTAGATGACTCTAAAGGAAGGCAATTTTGGGGCATATACATATATATATTTTTTAGTTTTTTTTCCGACGAATTTCAAGAGCGTTTTTTTTTTAACATATGGGTTTAAACATTTAATGCAATGATGCTTATGCTTGGGTTCCTATTTTATATATTCTATAGGCACTCTTAAAGTTTAATTTGATGAAACCTTCACTTGAGGATTTGATATTTATGCCTATTTCACTTTTGATTATATGCTAGGGATTATATACCGTACTTTTCATGTTATATTCAAGAATTTATAAATGCTAAAGAATTCAACTTACATGATTAAAATATGTCAACATATTAAAGTTGAATTGGACCTTATTTTTTATACACTTAACATGAACTATTGAATCCCACAATTTTAAGGATTTAAATATATTTATGGATCTAAGGTTTAGGTTCTTTCCTATGAGATTTATGAAGAATCGGATGATCGTTTGGGGACACTTGGTGAGTGGGTTGGTTATTGTCCAATGGTTTCCAATTCACAAACCTTGTAATTTTCGAGTTTTGAATGATTTTCTATTAAGATCACTAGGCGTACTATTGTGTTGAGTGTTTGTATACGACCCAAAGGTGTCATAAGTGTAGATACCCCATTTTCGACCTTTCGAGATCATATGTGCATCCTAACTATTATACTTTAGGCCCCAAGTCCTGTTGGCTGAAAGTCATAGGTTGAGTTAGAACTCTGACAATATATTCCCCATTTGGGAGCCCAAATGTGAACTTTTTTTGTCGGACTATGATGTTTTAACAATGCTTTGTTATGATAGAATTTATGGGCTTTAAAGTTTTACAAAAAGGCTTGTCAATTGAAAGTTAAAAATTTGACCAAAATGCAAAAAATCATATTTTATTCTTAAACTGGAAAGTTGACTTTTTATCTTTTGAGTTTTTTTATCCAAGACTATTTTTATTGGATTCAAATGAGGGATATTTTTGTTATTTACATGTAATATTTTATCTTAAGTAATGACATTAACTTAAATGATATTACATGTAAATATGTCTATTTGTTTGTCCTTGTCTACCTGTCTGTCCCTTTCTATAACCTACCCTGAATTCTGAAAGAGTCAATCCTCAGCAGAATTCTCAAAAATTCGTAACTTGACAATTATAACTGAAATCCCAACGTACAACTGATTATACGTTGAAATATCAGCGTATAATTCATCTAGACTCGGACCGGTTCCCAATTATACATTGGAATCCCAACATATAATTGATCGTATGTTGGACTCTTAGCGTATAATTAGTCTGTTTTGGACTAGGACTCAAAAACTCCGTAAACTGAACTCTCTTCCGAATTATACGTTTGAATCCTACCATATAATTGATTATATGCTAGACTCTCAACGTATAATTAGTCTGTCTTGAACTAGGACTATTCCTCTCAAGTTGAGCCAACTTCGAGAGCCGAGTTCCTAGCTGCCGCCCTAATTAAATGCTGGACTTTCAACGTATAATTCAATTATAGTCAATTTGACAAGCGTATAATTTGCCAATTATACGATGGACTTCCAGTGTATAATTAACTCGATACTATAAATAGGCTCTTACCCCTCTCAGTCAACACACATTATTCTTCTGTTTATTCTCTTTGGAACTTTCAAGGTTGGCTCTGAGGTTCCGAATTAGAACTAAGTTGAACTCTAAACATTTGAGTTTAGAACTTCAACTTTTTTCTAGGAACTTCGTTGAGTAGTCGTTCTAGTTGGGGCTAATCCTTCTACTTCAATTCTCGAACTTTCCAAAGAGAGATAAGTCTAGCCTCAGTGTTAACCTTTAGAATATCCTATCTGAAAATCATAAACCTTAGTACCCTAAAGACCGACACACTCTTGCATGCCTTTTTAAAAAATCATCATAGCTAGAATTTAAACCTCTTTGCCCAAGGGAGCTAACGGAGGGTACTCGGGAACGGGTCCAATCCTCCCGCACATAACAGGCCAACACATTCCTTCTAGTTAGTATCTCTAGGTTAGAATTTTGAATTAGTTTAAACCCTTAGACAAGTCTAGTTGCTAAAGTCGATAGGCCGGTATTTAGTATACGAGTTTGATCCACAATCCCCCGTCCTATCTTCGTGATCAATGACATTCTACAGTGTCGATAAACATATGTAGATGGAGATCACATCAACCTCAAGTATGCTTATTAAATCATTTACTACTAACAAATTTCCTTGTAGGTTCATAAATAACCTTAGTCGTTGCTAGTACACCCCCTCACAAGTCAGGTCCCAAGTGACCACATTGGGCCATTTCTCGAATCCAAGAGGGTTCCCGAAAACGCATATCAACAATATGTGTTTGACGTTGTGTGTGTAAATAAAATAGTCTTGTATGAGATGGTTAGATAGGATAATCATGTTTTCTTAAAGGTATAAGTATTTGATTCTAATCAAGTCATAGAGGCTAAGTCTATGACATATTGACGAGGTTTGGAAGCAAAAGGCAAGTTTCTTCATCTGCTTGAACTAATACCCCTAGTTTAAGCACAAAGTTATAAATCTAAAGGATTAATTAAAATTTAGTTTTGGTGTTGACTTTCAGAAAGTGATTCTAAATTAAAATTTTGCAGCAATAGATCTCTTGTCAATTACCAAACACATAATCAAAGTTGAACCACTTTTTAAGTCCAATTTCGGTACTTGAAAAATGGATCTCGATGTTTGTTTTGGGTTTTAGACATTCCTTTATTTTTACCACACCCAAACCCCATGAAAATTACACAGAATTCCCCTGTCAAGGATACGAAAGTTTTTTAGAAATAGAATAAGACTAATACGTTAGTCATGTTGATGATCATGATCACCATTAATGCTTTTTTCAAGGGTGGCATTCATATTATAGAGATCGCTTTTGATTTGATTGATCTCATTAAAAAATAGTGTTTGCAATAAGAAGTAGGTTGTGTATGGTTACATGCATGATCTCATGCACCTTCGCTATAATGACCTTGGAAATGTGAGAGACCACATATCTATTTGGGTATGGAGTATAGACTTAAACATAGATGAGGAATTGATAAATTATATTGGGGTTACCTCTCCCAAGGCTTTTGATATATTTAAGGTGAATTATAATTCACAAAAACAAAATTAAGACTTGAACAAGTTAACTCAAATTTGCATTATTAAAGAAAAGATGCTCAAAAGCAAGTAACATGAGTATGCTCATTTCGGAACTTCCAACTTTAGTAAAAAATATTTCAAGAGGAAGGGTCCTAAGAGAAATCAGAAAGGAAATCAAGCACAACAGAAGTTTCAGTCCAAGGGTAAAGGAAGGATTAGAGTTTCGAAAAGGCAGCATGTCCTCAGGGTTGGTCATTATGGCAATGAGAGCCACTTTAAGAAGTGTGTGAACTATAAGAAATGGGTAGCGAAACAGCTAAAAATTATTCCTAGAGTTTTAGTACTCTCTCAGACTTTCTCAGTTGATAGTCCTCCTCATTCTTGGTTGATTGATTATTGATGCTTTTGTGCATGTTAGTACTCTTTTTAGGTGCTCAGAAGTAGGAGAAGACCCCAATAAGAGGATAGGTTGTTCATTGAGACTGATTGGGCAATGCAAGGGGACAGTGTTAACACCTGTGTATTGGTTTTAGATTTTGCAATTTGATTTTAGATTCTGGACATACTTTAACTTTGTATGAGACTTATTTTATTCCCTCCTTCAGGAGGAATATTATTTTATTATCTGGACTTGTGTACTGTGTGTATATTTTTACTTTCAGTACTATAGGTTTGGGTATTATTTTTTATTGCTTTGTGGTTGGTCGTGATATTTTAGTTGATTATTTATATTAGCTATCTAATGACTCTTTTCGCACTATTGCTTTGATTTCTGATGCTACGAATTCTACACCTTCCAGGTCAAAACACTCTTTGCTTTGGGATGATTCTACAACCTTATGGCATAGAGAGTTAGGTCACATTTTAAATAAAAGAATATAATCATTAGTCAAATATTGTATTATAAATTAAACTCTTTGAGCAATTTTGAGAATTGTGTCAATTGTATGAAGGATAAAACTTTTAAGAAGAGGAAGTTCTCCACCTTTAGGATAAATAAATTTTTATATATGTTAATAATTTATTATTATTTATATATTTCTTGAACTTTTCATAAAAGATTCCTGAAATTTTCCCAAATTTTTGTCCGAACTAAATTGAGCTAACACCCCACCGAATGATTGCCGAATCTTTGTTACTATGTGGCATGTCAATGAATGCATGTGATTCCGTATGGCAGAATGCATTTACCATACAACGCAATTTGGTCCATCTGGAACCACCAAGCGCACAACGTTTGGCCAGTCAAATATAGTAAACGAAATCAATCTAAATCTAAAAAGATAACGATGACGCAAATCATTTACTATGTATGAATTTTAAATTTATTACTTTAATTAGACTATAAACTCAAAAATATTTATAATATTTTTTTAAAAAATTAATATTTGAATTTAAACTATTACATTTAAATAGTCTAATTATTTAAAAAAATTAGGAAGATGAGTTGAACCTCATTGGGTTGTGGGTTTGAATACTAGATCAAGTCCCATGTACGTCATGATCGTGAGTTGGGTATCCTGTAGGGGTTCACAAGTCCCTAAAAGGCTTTAGGGAAATAAAAAATACTTTTTGAACTTTCTATCCCAAAATTTTTCTAATGAAAATATGCACCTTTACCACAAAACCAATGGTGTAAAAAAAAAATTATTTTTTATTTTAATTTTTGGACGGTCTTCATGTTGGGTTGGAAAATAGACTCCAAATTTAATTTTTTAATAGAGGAATCAATTAAATTGCCATTATTTTTCAAAAAATAAGATATTTTATTTAAAGATGGGGTTATTATAGTAATTTTAAAATTCCAGTGTGCTTCAATTTTCAACTTTACACCCATAACAAAATAGAAAAGAAATCCTCCCAATATATATATAAAAAGATAACTCTATTTGCACCCATTGAAAGTCTAAGGGCACCTACATTATAGGTTTAGCGGTGGGTGCTCTTAGAGTCTATGGGCACCTACCTTAAAAACTGCTAAGTGGGCGCTCTTAGAGTTTCAGTGCGTGCAAATAACGCTACCCTATTAAACTTTCGAGGATTTAAGTGAGGGAGACATTACTTGCACTCAAAAACTTGTCCTTGCACTGAATTTAAATAAAGATTTACAAGTTTGGCTACCTTACTTTATGAAAACACCATTTAAACCGTTTGATTTGGAGCTTGTCATGCTTTATGAAAACACCATTTAAACTGTTTGATTTGGAGCCTATCATTTAAAGATACTAAGTGTAAAAGATTAGCATGAAATGTAATCTTTATTATGTGATTAAATATAGTCAAAAACTATTATTTGATTCAATGATTGACAACAATAGATCATATGGTAAATATAGTGTTTTGCTCCAATCTTATTGACTAAGGATCTATAGATCATGAACTTTAAATCAGACTGATAAGATTATATTTTCACATGTCACGAGTGCAAGTATTGCCCCCTTTAAGTTATCTTCTCAAAATTAGCCTTTAGAAATAAATAAATAAATAAATAAAAATAGTAAATAATCTTAAAACAATCATAGAAGGAAGCTCAAGCGTCACAACCATGGGATACTCTCGGCCGTTGGATTATTGCGCCCATCCATGGTTATAAAATAGCTACAAGGCTAAACATTTTCTTCTCGCTCTCTCTGAATGAGGAGAACTTGTGTTTCCTCCAATGGAAGTCAGTCCCTTACTCCCAACAACCCAAAGGTCCCCATCAAAATCTAATGTGATCAAAGGCCAATGGTCGGAGAAGGAAGACGAGTAAGCCATTAAAACCACCACCACCCTCCTCCCTCTATCTGCACCAACCTCTCTATTGCTTTCTTCATCAGTTTTCAGTAATTTCTAACATATGATTCCAAACCCATCTCTACAGAACGCTGGAGATCCTCGTACGCGAATACGGAGAGAAGAAATGGTCACAAATAGCAGACTCTTTATATGGAAGAGTCGGCAAGCAGTGTCGAGAAAGATGGAACAACCATCTCCGCCCGGATATCAAGGCTCGTTTGATCACCTCCTCCTCTTTGATTCCCAATCTTTCTTAGCTCAAATTGCATGTCATCAAGATATGGGTTTCTCATTATATAGTTGATTCTTTATTTTTATTTGTTTTATTTTTTTTGTTGAAATTTTTTTCCGCAGAAAGTTTCTTGGACTGAAGAAGAAGAGAGGGTTTTCGTGTTAGCCCATGCAGAATTAGGCAACAAATGGGCGGAGATCGCGCGTCGAATCCCTGGTCGCACAGAGAACTCCATCAAGAACCATTGGAACACCACCAAGCGCCGCCAGTTGTCGAAGCGAAAGTGTCGTAGATTCGACAGAAACGGAGTGATCGGACGGCAGAGCAGGGTGCTGCAGGATTACATGACGAACCTAGGCATCGTACCTGATGAAAAAGAAGATGATACAGTGAATCAAAGCTACAATTCAATTTCCGTCGTCAATTCTTCGAGTATCTTCGAAAATGACTTCAATGGCGGCTCTGGAGGAAGTAGCAGCAGCAATCTGTATGGAGAAATAGATGAGTTTGGGTTTGATGAGAAGGTCGTGGCTATTCTCCATGACTGGGCTAATGGCTATTCTTCTTCTTCTCCTTCATCAAATTATGAGGGCCAAGCCCAAAACCCTACTCTGAATCTTGGAAATGTCCCAAAACCCAACAACATCAACGATTTGCAGGATTTCAATCTTGGGGACTTCAGAAAGATTTTGTCATCTTACTACATGTATTAACGTGTGTAAGTTTTATGGGTTGTCACATTATCATACAAATAAGACAGAGATGTACTCTTTTTTAAAATAATAAATAATAAATATAGTGGATAGTTCGGCTTTGTTCTTCAATGTTTCTCTCTAGTCTCCCTTTTTGCCTTGTTTATTTAAATAAAAAAATTATGCTTTTTAACCTTAAGATTCTTCCTTCTCAACCGTTCACTGCTTTCACTCAAAACCTTAGGCTGGATCATTTTTCGTTCCAATCTTGGACAGTAGATCTAGAGATAATGGTCTTATCTCAACATCTGACTATTTGATGGTAAGCCCATAATCTCAACATCTATTTTGTTGAAGATTGCAATGGAAAACAATCTCCATCGGCTAATTCAAAGTAGTCAATGATTTAAAGATGTAAAATTCGGATTGAGAAGGTAGATTCTTGGGCTGTAAATAAAGGTACCCTAAAATATATTTGATTGAATCCTTGCTTGATACACCAAAACATATTATTCGCTTACGTTGTTGGTTGGCAATATGCCATGTAATACCAAAAAGTTTAGTTGTTGCGCATGCAAACGGGCTTCCATAAAGTGTTGAGCTTAGAACAGCTATCATATGCTACGTGGTCAACACCTTTTGATCTCCACTACTCTCGCATATGCCTCACTACAACTGCCCAGATGTAGTTGCACTTTTTTGACCATCTGATCACTGCACTTTTTTAAAGAAGGCAACTATGGCCAAACCATCTGATGGTCTGTATTGATCCGCAAGTGAGTAGATGTTGAGGGTTGTGATGGGGAAGTATACTGTATAATAGTCCGCTGCTCCATTTGTGTACTTGCATCAGAAGGAGAAGCATACGATTGTATTAGGTACACTGGCCGTGTAGCTTGTGCTCTAATGGATCTAACATACAATAGAGGTCCATTTGGTTTTCATGTGTCGTGTGTTCTCAGCACATTTTGAACATTTTGGTGCCTCAAATTGAAGACTATAAATAAGTCTTGTTTCTTCTCGCATGTAAGAGTATCTTATCAAGAGAAAATCCCTGAAACTTACATAAGGTTCTACATAATTCACATAGGAGTCCTTCCTCTCATTCATATGACAATTTCGAAAACAAAAAAATGGGGTAGGGTATCGGATTTCTCCCAATCTAGGTTGTAAATGGGTCACGTTTTGAGACATGAGATTATTTTCATCAAGTGTGTCATGTGATCCCAAGACCAAGATCAACAGACCTATGGGCCTTGTTCAGGTGATTCTGTCACCTTCCCGAAAAACACAGAATCTAAGCACCCATTTTCTGTTACAAAGTGGCTTAATCACAGATTCCTTATCTTAAAAAATCTGTTTTTGAGTTGAACAGAAAATGCCTTTTCTGAATAGAGAAAAGCAGTTTCCTTTATTTTTTTAGTTTTGGCTTCACCACTCATCCTTTTCCCTTTACCCGAAAGGCAACTTTCTGACAATTTGCTCAGAAAAATTTAAGGCTCACTTTCCACAAAAACATCTAGTTCCGCATGGGGTCTACTCGAACTTAAAAATGGAGGAAAGTGACTCTTCGATAAGGGAATCACTTTTCGCGGACAATATCCATAATTTGACACTTTCTCCGCTGCGGAAGGGGCCCAATGTGTTGAAAAGGGTAGCATTATAATTTACACGCTATCAAAATGTAATCTCGCCCCAACCAAAAAGGTAATCTCACCGTTGAGTGCTTCGAATCCAGAGATGGAGATTCGTCTCAATCTTCCACACAATAAATCTTTATATCATGATGTAGCATCATAAGATCAAAATTTAATTCCATGCACATCTCAAAGGTGATCATAAAATCACGTTTGAGCAAGATGTGTGCCACGTGATTGGTGGGTCACTTTTTTCGGATGTGTGGACATCAAATAAAAAAATGACTATATGACGGTACGCTCATGATCTTAAGATCCTTTGTGTGGAAGATTGGAACGAAAAATGACCTGCCGTATGATTCAAAGTAGTTAATACATTTTGGCAAAGGTGAGATTATATTTTCCCGAGGTGCAAATAATGGTACCCTATCGAGAATTGTGTTGAAAAAATATCTTTATTGTATGATTCAAAGTTGTTAGATGCCTGTAACATGATCGATTTAGGCGTTTCATTTCCTGATAAAGATTTTTATTATTTATGCAATCTTCGACCCATCAAATCTACACAGCCTGTCCATTGCACCACGTGGCACACTTAATGAAAAAGTAGTGCCATGTGTCCAAAATAAGTAAGTGACGCGAATCTACCTTGGCACAGGTTGGTTGCCTTATACAATATCTTTCCATAGATGAATTTTTATAACGGAGAATCTTAGGTCCTGTTTGGCAAAGTTACTTCTAAATGTTACTTTTAAAGTAAAATATTGGGTGAGAAGCTCTTTTCACGTCTAGTAGAAAATGAAGAAGCAGCCCTCGGATACTTCTCCAAACATTCATTATTTTTCAGTTAGAGGTGGTCAAATTCTTGGATGGAAAGTGCTTTTCACTCAATATTTTATCCTTAAAATGACTACTTGGAAGCAACTTTCCAAACAGGGCCTTGTGAGAAGACCGGGATCCAGAAAGTTCTGCCCCACTTCAAGATGAGATCGATGGAGATTGATCTATTTAGTTTTGAGATTGGATTAATCAAAGATTAAAGTCTCGCGGAGATAAAATCATCACCCTCTCACTTTTAGGACCTTGATAGACTTTTTTCACTATTTCAAGTCGTACAAGTTACTAAATAGTAAATAACACTACAAAAAATAAGACTATTAGCGGCAACCAAAAATGTCGCTATTAACAAAAAACCTTGTTGTTTCAATAGCGTAATAGCGGCAATTTTTTTGTTAATAGTGACAGTTTTGATTGCCGCTGAAACACGTACCTTATTTTTATAGTGTAAACATAATTCAAAGCTTAAGGAAATGCCCATAAATAGATTTGGACCATTCTATCAAGAGTTTAGGACATTTTATCATAGACTTACTTAGATCTAAGTGAGGTTTTCATATACTACGGTTTAGGGCCTGTTTGGATAAAAATTAGGGAAATATGTAAAAGTAAAATAATATTCCTATATTTTCTTATGGATACCTATGTTATAGGAAATCATAGGATTCCTTTGTTTCCCTTTGTTTTTGTTATTTAGATAACTACATTATTAGTCGACAAAACACAGGATTAATCAAATCTTGTGTCTGGATACATATGCACGAAATTGTAGGAAAATCCTGTGTTTCGATACATATCCGAGAAAATACAAGATTAACTAAATCTTGTGTGTTTGGATCAAAATCTAACTGTTTGATGGTAAGCCCACGATCTAGAGATCTAGTGTGTCGAAGATTAGACGAAAAATAATCTTTATCGTCTAATTTAAAGAAGCAAATAGTTTAGACGCTTAAAACCCGAGTTTCAAAGAAATAATCTTGAGTTGTAAATATAGTTACCCCTATTGCCGATAGAAAATGAGTGAGATGCGATAATAGGATAAATATAAGGGATTTAACGTACTTAACCCGTAACTAGTTTAAATCAGACGATGGATATCATTTTTTGCCCCAACCTTCATCACGATAAATCTTATGATCATGGTGCACATATAAGATGGTCAGATGTTGATTCCAATGGTGGACGTCTATAAAAGCGAAGGTAAACTCATTTTCCCATGATCTAGGTCACTTTTAGGGATGTGTCTCATATAGAATCAACATTTGACCATCTGATAGGGGTGCCATGATCTTAAGATCTATCATGAGGAAGATTGGAACAAAAACAATCTCCATCGTTTGATTCAAATCAGTCAATGGTTTTCGTTCACGAAAAAATTGTGTGGTATTACTAATAAACGAGTGAGAAGAGTTGTTCCCTTATCTTTTTCTTCTCCACTCCTCTTATCTTTCCGAGGTCTCGACAAATTAAAATGCCGAAGGGTATCCATGACCTCTTCACTCGGAAATGAGCAAAAAAATTGTATTTTATATTCTGATCTTAAGTCGCTTCCAAACAGCGGAAAAGTAGGGAAAATAGAATCTGAATCTTAATATTCCTCTCTTTTCCCAATATCCAAACCTGCCCTTAACTTTTTTTGTTTGAAGCTTGAACCAATGTTACCTGGTTCACGAGTTCACCCGATTTGAATTCATGTTCGGAGTTCACTAATGTCCAACTAACCTCACGCTCACTTGAGGTAGGAAGGATTTCAAATGGAAATGTTACTTATCTAGGTGTTTAAATTTAGGGATAATGGCTCTTCGTCGACATTTTAACACCAAATGGTGTTAAATGATCTTTCACCGTCAAAATGTCACATATTTTCTCACACCATTGAAGTGTGATTTATCATTGTATTATGGTGGCACACATCTATGATTAATTTAAATTGTCAAAGTGGCAATCCATCCTTGGGACATGTCCAACCAAAGGATCATGCTTTTAAGTGGATGTAAACCATTTGATTGATGAACTTTAATATCAGTCATCAAAATTAAGAATAATCGTTGGTATTAGAGTGCATAGATCGGATGATTCGAATCTCCAAAAAAGTGTAATTTTTGGCATAGCCCTACAATTAATGATATATCACTTTGACGGTATAGATTTTTAAAATCATAAGCTAATAAATCATGTAAAATCGTTTAAACACTATTTGGTGTTTAAATGAGGGTGAGTTCATTAAATTTATAGTATACGAAAAAGCTTATCAACTCATTAAGAAAATCACATGCCTAGAGAGTTGGTTCCGCACTTTAAAAAAAAAAAAAAAAAACCTTATTTTAAATGCATTTTTTCATAAAACGTTGGGAACATATTTAAAATGCATTTTGTTCAAAAGAAATCAATTTTGTTTAAAAGAAATTGCAATTTTTACTGTTTAAAAGCTGTTTTATGAATCTTTCCCTATATTTGAAAAGGAATATTTATTTTAAATATTTTCATTTCTTTTTCTTATTTGTTATCTGATTTTTTTTCTGATATTTTTCCGAATTTTGCCAAAATTTTCTGTTTTTTTTTCTTGTTATTTTTTTACTTTTTCCCGAATTCTAACTTGGTAACTATGGTTTGAATCAATTGAATTTGTGAAAAATGTTTGCCTCTTGAATAGATTGTGTCCCTGAAATTGAATTGATTGGATGGCTTCTTTGGACCTTGGACGGTTGCACATGCCCACAAATGTGGGCATCAGTTGGGTGATGTATGCTTCATGGTTATACACTTCAGTATGTTATCATTTCTCAAGTCGTGCACCTTCTTCTCTTTAACTCGACCAGCTTCTAATATTTCTGAGCGCCTACTCCTTTAAAGGTTTTTAAAAAAATGTTAGTTTACGGTTGTTTGGGTGCTAACGAACATTTATGCATTTCAGGACCAGTGGACCCCTCCTTCCGCCAACCTAGGAAAATAAGTCGGGCTCAACCTAAATCCGTCCCGGCCCAACTTGGGTTGGATTTGTGCTCAAATAAAGCCCGAATGCACCCGGGCGAGCCCGGACCGATTTGGGTCTGGGCTGGGCTTAGGATTTATTTTTTGGGTAAAAAACAATCAGGCCGCTCAAAGCCCGGCCTTGGCCGATTTGAATATCGACCAGGCTCGAGATTTATTTTTTAATAAAAATAACTACGCCGCCCCAAGCCCAGCCCGGCCAAGCCTGACTATTTTAAGCGTTAAAAGTCGGCTCAGCCTAATTGCCTGAATCCCAGGTTTGGGTTTAATTAAAAAGCACAAGACCGGGCCGATTTCTCTCCGAGCTGTGTTTGGGCCTAGTTTTTTTGGTCGACAATAATCGGACAGACCAAAAGCCCGATTTCTCTCCGAGCTGTGTTTGGGCCTAGTTTTTTCGGTCGACAATAATCGGACAGACCAAAAGCCCGATTCGGACTGTTGACAGGCTTAATAATAGTAGAGATTTTTTATTGCTAAATGTATGTGCAGGTTCTATCAGATAAAATTGGATTTCCAGTCCTACTCCATCCACTGCCTTTAAAAATTGGAGAATCTTGACTGTACATGCGTTAGGTACCTGATAGCAAAGCAACTCTTCCCAAAAAGGAACTAAGTTTCATCAGTTTCCCACTAAGTCCATGCATGACGGTTTGGGATTACATAAGTCCTTAGGGCTGTTTAAGACTTTTTCTTATTGTACTCCATTCTTAGGAAGGGTTGCTATAGGTTAACTGATGCGTTCATTATTGAAAGTGTTAATAATTCATTGATTCTATATACGTGTCACCATTTTAGTGTCATGTGATTCAAAGGCCATCACATAAATCAAGAGACTGCATTACCCTTAAGGCCATCACATAAATCAAGAGACTGCATTACCCTTTGATTAGAGGATTCAGGCTTACAAGCACGAAAAATGAACGGCCAAAACAGATTTTGACAATCTGATGGCAACCCTTTTCAATGCATCCTAAGATTGCATAAAAAACTGTATGCATCCTGTAATTAAGAGTTTGGAAGTTCCACAGCATGAATAACTACCATGCAATACTTGGGTGGCATTATTTGCAGCTGCTTTTCTTGTGAAGAGCACTATCATAAGAAATTGTTTTTTGTCTTAATCTTTCACGCAATAGATCTTGAGATTACGACATACCTATCAGACAGTCTGATCAGTCACATAATTTATCATTTTATTACCCTTAATTTAGTGGTGCTAGGACTTAATTTGCTATTACTGAGATCCTGATGTGCAGATATTAAAGATAAACAATAAATTATAGCCTAAATGTTAATTTTTATCAAAATGAACTAAAAAAATTATAAGAAAAATGATTGAGCGAAAAAGGCGATTTGCCACTGCTGAAAGTTAGAAAATCATAATTTACAATTTTTTAAAAGAGACAAAAAAAGACAAGCGATAAAGCGTAATCCAGATAATCGTCAACTATAAGGAAGTTTACTGAAAATAGAAAGTCGTGATTAACGATTTTCCAGAGAAGCTATGAAAGAAGGAATCGCTATTTACAATTTTTTAAGAATAGAAGCTTTTCTACTATTATTGTTGTTGCTGATCACGTGAGAACTATTATCTTTATATCCAGAATTAAAAGACTCCTGCAATTAGAAGTCTGATGAACCGCAAATATGAGAAGATTGATAAAGAACTAATCCGCAGGACTGTGCTGTTGCTCGATAAAGAACACTCTATAAGCGCAACAACTAAAGAAAACAAGGAAAGATGAAATTAGTAATTAGAGTTATATTATGATACTTTTATTTTTAGTAATTTCTTTTATTAGAACTAGATCTCTGTAAACCGATCATTTATGACCTATAAATAAGAGAATTCGGCATATGAATAAGAATCGAAGAATTTCTGCATCAATTGACACCTGAGGTTGGATTTTCTTCCGATCAGTAGTGTATATTAGTTAGAATAGATTAGATATAAGAGGTTTCTCAAGAACAATTGATGACTGCAATTGAGTGTTAAAGATTAGTGTAGATATCTGTAATTTCTTAAGAGTAATTGATGACTGCGACTGAGAGGTGAAAGATATATTTTACTTTACTTTCTAGATTATATTTTCTTTGCTTTGTAAACATCTCCAAATTTTAATTTTAATTGACGACTCAGGTTAGAATTTGCAGATTAGTGTAACGATTTTTACTTTTTCATCTTCAGTTTGATTGACGCCCAAAATTTTGGTTAATTGTTAATTAGATTAAACCTGTGTTAATAGGATCTTAGACTTGATTGACGATCAATGATAAGAGACTAGAAATATAGTGTAATGGTACTGTTTATTTTCATAAATATTCAAAAGCTGAAGATTGAAATTAACGACCTTAATCTGAAGAAAGAGAATTAGAATTTATTTTTATGCACCTTAGTTTAGAAAATCATTATTTATTTATATTTCTCCAGTAAATTAGGAAATCTTAAAGATAAATAGAAATTTTTAAGATAAAGATTTAAATAGAAGATAGAAATAAGAATTAATAAGATGATGAACTTTCTCGTGGGAACGATCCTATGCTAGTACTATAATTTTCATTATACGCTTGCGATAGGTTAAGATTTAAATTTAATATAATTATAATACACAATAATAAATAAATCACAGTCACATGTTAATTTCATGTGGCCAAAAGTGATCATGATCATAGATGTATCTATCAGAAGGTCACTTGTAGGAATGTACGGGTCTAATAGAGATTCTTTATGACTGTTTACACATAAGATTATGATGTTAAGATAAGTTTCTTTCAATTAGAATTATGTTTATTTGCATAAACATAAGTCTATCTATAAACTATAGACACAAAGAAATAACGTTAAGATTTCCACAATGTAGCCTCTCTGTGCAGCTTCTCTTCTCTTTTTAATCTTCTTATTATTTTCTTTTTTATTTTAGAATTTCTACACCTATCACTATTAGAAGGCTACTTTTGGGGATGTGTGTCATATAGAATTAACATGTGACCTTTTGATAAATGCGTCATGATTTGAAAAATTGTTGTGTGGAAGATTAGTCATTTTATTCAAGGCAGTCAACAACTTTTAATGGTGGAAGAGCATGTACTCTTCACATGAAGTTAAAAATAATTCAACCCTCACCTAAATCTAATCTCCTCGAACATACAAATCAATGAAAGTATAAGTTTAATCATTTTGGCACAAGGAAAAAAAAAAATCTATGATCAGGTGGCTAAGATCAATCGATGTCCCTCAGAGATGCTGACCTAGAGATGGGTGTCCACAATTCCTATACATTATCATCACCTGCGTGGCATCTACAAATCAGAGTTCATTGATCCAGATCATATATAATCACACAAAAATCGACCTTCCTAACCATTAGATGACCGTTCATATTAAGTTCTCAATAATTGCCATCATCTGTAGGATTAGCTCAAACTTGAGGATGATTGCGATCCGATTGTGACAAATGATCAGAGCACTTACAGTTGGTGGTTGCCATGACTACCTAATACTAACTCTCCTTTTTCCTTGTAACAACTTACTTTTAAAATCTGAGGCAAAAAGACAAGGATGCATTTTGTTGGGACTTGGGATCCACCTTGTGGTGGAAGTCTACGGACACAGAGCCAACAGTGTACCAACGAAATCGTCCATTTTCACCCTCATGCGACGAAACAGGGAACCACGAGTTCCATGTATATTGATGAGAGGGAACCGAAACCTGGAAAAATGCTTTGATGGGTGTATGGACACCTCTCTCTCTCTCTCTCTCTACACACCAGCAGTTGGGTACCTTTATTTACAATCCACGTTCTTCCTTCCAAACCTTGGTTTTGCGTTTAAACCATTGACTTCTTAAATTCGGGTGATGGGGATTGGTTGTCGTCCCAATCTTCAAGATAACAGATCTTGAGATCATGTGCCTACCATCAAACAATTAGATTTTAATTCCACGAGGCAAACACCCCATAAAACGAACATGATCATTAGCCTACATCAATCGGATCACATTTCAAGATGTGTGTTACATGTAATCATCAATGGGATCACATTTCAAGATGTGTGTTACATGTAATCAAAATCTGACTGTCCAATTGTAGACCCATAATATCAAGATCTGTGGTTTCGAAGATTGAGGCAAACAAAGATTTGCATCATCTGATTCAAAACAGTTAAAGGTTTAAGCAAGTGAAACCTTAGTTGAAAATAATGGTAATCACCTCCATTATTTACACTGGTGAAACTTGTAAGGTGAACCATCTCCTCCAGCCCGATGGATTTACCGATACAAATCTGATGATGGACATCATTTTTAGTCTCAATCTTCTACACAATGGATCTTCAAATCATCAGTGTAACATTAGACGATCATTTTTTTTTGGCCACGTGGCACACACCCCAAAAAGTGACCCTAAAATCACATTTGAGAGTGACGTGTGCGACATGATTTTAGGGTCACTTTCGGAATGTGTGCCACATGAAATAAAGAAATGACCATTGAGCCAAAAGGTGATCTACATAGATCGGATTCAAATATTAACATTTGTCTACCATTGGGTGCCCCTCATCAATAAAATCCCGCGCCCACACGCCTGCCAATGTTTAGACACATACATCTACTGTCAACCAGCGGGTCGGGTCGAGCCAAAATTTTGGGTGCACAATGAAAACATGCCATCTGCCCAACCCAGCCTCTAAGTCGACCAAAACCGTAGGTCGTGTTGGATGTCTCATGCCCGACCAGACTCGACCGGATGAAAAATCTGAACCAGGCGGATCAGGCATCGACTATTGACAGCCCTACACGCAACATTTACATTATTGAAAATGAACTTATAACCATTAAACAAAAAGGATTACAAATGTAATCAATATAGAATACCACTATCAGATGTCCACTTTACAACGAATGTGATAACTGACTTTTTTATCATTATCAGTAGCAATGGATTCTTGATAAAGAATAAGATTACAAAGAAAGATCAGAGGAGGATATAAAAAATGTACAACACTATTGGCACCCCTTTTGTGATATGTGAGAATCCTTGATTCGGGTAGAAGATCAAAGTCAAAGAAATTTGTTTCCTAAATTCAAATTTGGTTTCGAATCCAACAACAAATGCAGGAGTTCCTTATTATTTGATTCTATCAGACTACACCCAGGCTCTTTATTCACTCTCCTATCATCCATCAAGTTCCTCACCTTCTCTACGCCGTCCCACTCACCCTTTGAGGCATATATGTTGGAAAGCAACACATAATCCCCGCTTTGATCTGGTCGCATCTCAAGGAGTCGTAGGTTCGCCTGTTCTCCCAACTCGACATTCCCATGAACCCTACACGCCCCAAGCAGAGTCCTCCAAATGATGGCATTGGGTTCAATCCTCATCGTCCCTACAAAATCAAATGCTTCCATCAATAGACCTGCACGGCCTAGTATGTCTACCATACACCCATAGTGCCTAATGTTAGGCTCAATACCGTAACCGATTCTCATGAGATCGAAGTATTGACGGCCCTCTTCAACCATTCCACCGTGACTACATGCCACTAAAACTCCAACAAAGGTGATCTCATTTGGCCTCACTCCCTCTCTCCTCATTTGAGTGAACAGCTGGATCGATTCTTCACCATGCCCGTGGAAAGCCAAGCCTCCAATTACCGAATTCCATGTTGAGATATCCCTCTCTCTCATCCCTTTAAACACATCGACTGCTCTCTTTATGCTTCCACACTTTGCATACATGTCTATAAGTGCATTCCCAAGAAGTGTGCTTAAATCTCTCTGACATATCTCGAGAAGTGAACAATGTATTCTACAACCCACATCAAGAGCTCCAGAGTCCGAGCAGGCGGACAACAAGCTCAACAAAGTGACCTCGTCGGGCTGTTCCCCATTCCGTTGCATCTCATCAAACAATTCCAAAGCTGAGGCGTAGGACCCACACAACACATACCCTGAAATCATGACATTCCAAGTAACCACATCTCTTTCAGGAATTTCATCAAACAGTTTCCGTGCGCTGTTCATATCACCGCATTTTGAATAAGCATTAATCATCACATTCCAAGAAACCAAATCTTTAACGGGCATTTCATCAAACATCCGACGGGCAATCACCATTTCACCACGTCTAGCATAGCCAACAGTCAAAGATGACCAAGCCACGACGTCCCGTTTCGCCGATTCATCGAAGAGGGCACTCGCGATTGCCAAGTCCCCACAATTGGCATGCAGATTGATGAGGCTATTCCTGACAAACGAATCGAATTCGAACCCAAATCTTACGATTTTTGTATGGAATTGGTTAGCCATGGAGAGCCAGGAGAGTTTGGTACAGGCCTTGAGAAGGAAGGGAAAGGTGAAATTATCAGGTCTCACACATTTCTCCATCTGGGTATAGAGAGAAATTGCGTTTATAGGATTGGAGCTTTGAGCCGAGCCTCTTAGCATTGTGTTCCAGATGAAGATGTCTGGTTTAGAAATTTCATCGAACAGCTTGTGGGCATAATCAATTGCCCCCGAGATGGCTATGGCAGAAGCGTATATAAGCTCTCGAAGTGCCGAGTGGTTCTTATTGAAGCCGTTTACGACCATGGAAGCGTGGATTTGCTTTAGAGCTCGGAAACTTCCGCATCGTTGCCATAAGTTATTGGACGACCGTCGTATACGTTCGTGGGGTTTTCTTATCATCGTTGTGCTTTCTTATTATTATTGCCCATTTTATCATTAAACCATCTTGTTCGTCAATTTCCCTCTAACTGTCAAAAGGAAAATATGAGAGAGAGAGGGACTGAGACTGAGACTTGCATATGGGGTTTCAACTACGGTTTTAAAACGCGAAAATCCGAGACTTATCGAATAGGGCCGATACGCAAAATGTCTCGCGTCTTGGCGAGAAACGAGAAGATGGTTTTAAATCGTCTTACACCGTTAAAGAAGTTTTTGATCTTAGAGCATCTGCAGGCGGAAGAGCCTAACCCCTCGAAAAAAGTAGATACCCTAACGCCTATTGACATGAGCAGGACACCTAACGCCTTTCAGTGAAGGATAGGTTTGGCTTTATAATCAATTAACTATATTGTAATTATGTTTACATTTATTTTCAGACAATTAGATAACCTACCTTCTTGAAATATGTTGTGCTTGACCTAGGTATTCGAACCCCACCAAACCATCTCTTTCCCACTAAAAGGGTATCCGCTCTTGACTATTGAGGGTGTCAGTGTCTCTCTATTGAAGTGTCAGTGTTTTTCTCTCGAGTGTCAGCGCTTCGCTATTGGGGTGTCTGCACCTTGCTATGGAGCTGTCAGCATTTTTCTCCCGGTGACAATGCTTTGCTATTGGAGTGTCAACACATCTCTCTCGAGGTATTAGCGCTTCGCTATTGGAGTATCAACGCTTCTTTCTCGGGTGTCAGCGCTTCGCTATCGAGGTGTCAATGCTTCGCTATCGGGGGACCACATTTTTGAGTAAAATAGGTCTAAAAAAGTTAATATGACACTTCCTTAAAAAAAGGGAGAGAAGAAAGAAAAGAAAAATACCTCTAAAAGTAAGCAATATAAGCATAGAGAAATCTCTATGCTCGGGCGCATTGTCACGGGGTAACTTTTCGATGCCCGTGCAGCGCCTCACTGTCGCGCACAGCGAGGCCAGCCTAACTCAAATACCGATTATCACGAAGCATAACCCAACACTGGTTATCATGCTCGTGCAACATATCGTTGCTGCGCACAGCGAGACCAACTTATCCAGCCATCACTCTGATACCACCCGCCTAGAGGACGGGAACTCCCGCATCGTGGTTGCCTTCACTCGAGGCGAACCCACTCAATGCATCGTGTCTAATCACGACACGCATGCCAGCACCTCAGTACCCCTTGTCCTTCCTAGCTTCACCCTGTGCAATGCACTAGTCCCTTGCTTCAGACAGTGACATGCTTCTCTTCATACAATTCAAGTCAACCATCGTGTGTGGCCCATGCGACCAGCACACTTGGAGTAGCATGCAACTCTTCATACTCTCCATACCAAGTACCGTGTGTGGCCTACATGACCAGCACATATCCGCTTCAGGCCCTCAACTAGTGTGCGCTACCGCGTCCCACATAGTCCTTGAGCGCCCCAGTGAGGTCACCGACCCATGTGCACCGCGACGCCGGCACGGGGCCACATGGTAACCTCACCCCAGGTGACACATGGCATCACCGCAGCGCCGCATTGCTGCAGCGATGTTCTTGGCCCACCCCTAACCTAAAAAGCTCATGCGCTCGTCCCGCAACGCAAGGCCCCATGTGTGAGAGAATAGCTCCCTTCCCCCTATATATGGTCCAAAGACCAACTTAGGCAAAGTAGCAGAAAACCCTCAAATCTATTGGTTTGACATACCACCATGGCACACGGCCTCCTGCCCGTGGCACACACCTGCAAAGGTGGTGTCTTGCCATTAATCATGGCACACGATCCTCTGATCGTGGCATCCAGTACCATCCTCCAAGCCTACATGGCTTGCGAGGTCACGCATTAGCGTCCCTTGCGACCGTGTCGCGTCCGCATCGCGATCACGTCACGAGGCCCTCATGGCCTCATGTCCAACATAGCACTGTGTCGCGACCATGTCGCAAGGCCCTCATGGCCTCATGTCGCGTGCCTTCATGGCACCACATGGCGTACCCTCATGGCATCGCATCACGTCTAAGTCGTGACTGTGTCTCGTGCCAACGCGACACCATATCGGGTCCGTCATTGCACCCGGATGCCGCATGCCCTCTTGGCACCGCATCGCGTGCCCTCTTAACACCGCATCGCTTGCCATACAAGCCAGATGTCACATGTCCTCTTGACACCACATCGCGTGCCAACATGGCACCGCCTCACGTGCCTTATAGCACTTGGACGTCACGTGCCTTCTTGGCACCACGTCGCGTGCCCCTACGCGGAGCACCGCATTTCGTGCCTTATGACATCCAGACGTCGCGTGCCCTCTTGACACTACGTCACGTGCTCCACCGCGGAGCACCGCATTCCAAGCCCTTCACGCGTTTAGCCACTATACTAGATCGCAGCTTAGTTTGGGTCACTGTCGCATCATGCATCAGGGACTCATGCAAGCATCGCAGGGCCACGTGCCTCTGCGCTCACGCGTGCTACACGGCTAGTTTACAAGGTCCGTTTGCCTTCTTGCTAGCTATGTGCCCAGTTCCAAGGTCGTCATGCCTTCATGTTGGCGCACAGATTAATGAGGCCGTCACAGCATTCTCCCTTTAGCCAAATTGATATTTGCTACAGCTAAATTTAACTATTATTGTAGCAACATTATAATATTAAAATATTCTTTTTTAGATAACTCTCTTTCTCTCTCTCTTCTCTTTAAGGAAAATAATAAAATAAAGAATAGTATTTTAAAGAGGAGATAACAATGACTTATTAGATTTGATTTTTTATCTCCCATCATTGATGTGTGATTTTCTAATATGCCATGTGACACTAGTTTATAATCAATCTAAACGGTTCAGACTGCAATCCATCATTGGCCAAAAAATCATGTCCATAAGTGGATGTGAACCATCCAATTTGTGAGTTTGAATAACAGTCATTAAAACTATAAACAATGATTAGTATTAAAGTGTATAGTTCGGATGGTTAAAATCACTCAAAAAAATTAATTTTTAGGCCCACTACCTATTAACTTATGTCGTATCATTTTAACGGTGTGGATTACCCATACATTGAGCCAATCAATGGCATACGATCATTTAAACACCATTTGGGTGCTTAAATGAAATGGTGTTTAAATGACGGGCATGAGAGTCCTGCCCTTAAAGAAACAAGTAGCTAAAGAATCCCTTTGGCGTTTTTATTGTAGCAGTAGCTAAAATAAATGAGGATAGTTAAAAGTGGTGTTTAGCTATCCAAATAAAGCTCTCTTGTCGGAGATGCTCTTAGATCGTTTAAAACATGGTATAAAAAATCGGTTGATACCGATACGTATCGGTATCCCAACTCGGGTATCGGATATTGTATCAGCCAATACATATCGGGTATCGGCCGATATGTTTCGGCCGAAACTGAGACGTGGATTTTCTTCTCTTTTTTTTTTTCCTTTAAAAAAAAAAAAATAGTCCAATATATATCGGTATCGGCCAATACGTGCAGTTGAGTCATATTGATCCTCGACAAACAAATATTGATTTTATTACCTTGTTTAAAAATATTTTATTGTTAGGAAAATCTGATGCTCTTTAATTAGCATGCTCCCACTGAATTATGCTATGGCACATATAGAGAGGTAACTTTAATTATTCTTCCTTCTCAACTTGGATTTCACGCACTTAAATTGTGGAGCCTGATGATGGAGATCATTTTCCATCCCAATCTTTGATAGATCTTGAGATCATGAGTCTACCATTAAATAGCCACGAGACACACATCCTGAAAAATGATCATGATCATAAAAGTACATGGGTTGAAATCTCGGAAATCCAAGTTGTCTCAGAGCCCCCTAAGACCGAGACATCTCAACATCTCGGCGAGATGGTGAGATCCGCCATAAGACCAAAAAAAATATTTCAAATTAAAATTTAAAATGATAAAATATTTATAATAATTAATTTCAATTAAAAAATTCAAATATATAAACATAATAATATTATTTTAAACATATATAAACAAAAAAATCGGTGAAGAATCCAGAATCTGGGTAATGGCCCGAGTTTCGATACTTTAGGGCACCTTCGTTTATAACTTAAGATTCTTCCTTCTCAACTCGGGTTTTCCATGTTTAGACCTTTGACTGCTTTGCATCGGATGATGGAGATTATTTTTTGTTCCAAACCTGACACAATGGATCTTGAGATCATGGTCCTGTCAGCATATGGTAATATTTTGATATCACGAGGCACAACTCCCTTAAAGTGATCTAAGAGCCATGTTTGATATATGCTAATGATCATATTCATTTTTTGGGATTTGTGTCATGTGAGATCAAAATATGACCGTTTGATATAGGCCCATGATCTCAAGATTTTTCATGTAAAAAATTGGGCCAAAAAAATAATCTCTTATCATATGAATCAAAGAAGTCAGCCACTATACAAAATCCTAGTTGAGAAGGCAAAATCTTGGATTGTAAATATATATACCCCTTTTAAAATTTTTTTCAAACCAATTCAAATCACACCTATCTCGCCCATATGAGATCTCCGCGCGATATGGTGTCATTTGAAGCCTCTGAGGATTCATACTTGAATCTCGTCGGATATCGCTTCTAGCGAAATTTTAAACCATGTAAAAGTACATCAAACATGATTCTTCGATGCCGCATGGAATCAAGATTCATTAAGTTAAAGATTGCGGTGAGAAACGGTCTCTATCATTTAATTCAAAGAAGTCAATCGTTAAACTCAAAAGGTAAAAACCTAAAAATTTGAATTGAAAATAAATGTACCCAAAAAGAGGGTCTGCCACCAAATACTGAATAGGGGACCTCTATTTGCGCATGCCAGTTTACCGGTGGGCCGCATTGACTGCGTTGAAGCAAAAGATATCGTTTTGCTTAACGATATCCTCTATTTGAGGATTTCGTTTTTCATTGCAATCTTTCACTGAAAAGGATTTATTTTTTTTGCCACGTGACACACACAGATCCCAACAAATACTCCTAAAGCCACATTTAATTGTGATGAATGCCTTGTGATTTTAGGGTCACTTTTTATAGAACTATGCCACGCGTAAACAAAAGCTGTCCATCTAAGTCTGATACTACACTGTCAATGATTCTCAGGTTAGAGCCCACCAATAAACTGATAGGCATAAATAGAGGTACCCTACTCACTACTGAATAGTTAATATCCCCCATTAACTACAACTGAAAACAGTTGACTTCTTTGAATCCGACGATGGAGATCGTCTATCATTCCAATTTTCCATACAACTGATCTTGAGATCATGAAAATATCATCAAACGGTTAGTTTAGACTCCATGTGGCACACAAAGAGTAACCTATGATCATTGTCACATGGTCTTTGGGTCACTTTTTTAAGATGCGTCATATATAATAAAAAACTGACTGTCTATTTATATGCCCATGATCTCAAGATTAGTTGAGTGAAATATTGGAGCACAAAACGATCACCATCATCTCATTCAAAATCGTCTATGGTTTTCACCAGTACTTAATGGGGGATATTTGGTATTTGGAGAGATTACTAGCAGCCGCCTATAAATATCCTCCTCGTCTCTTTCTCACTTTTCTCAGCACGTGTATGGCACATGCACTCAACTAATTATAAAAAGAAATAATTCCGCCTACCATGTTAATGTTAGGCGCCAATACTAAACCCCTTGACCACCTTAAATTAGGCGATGGTGATCGTTTCATACTAATCTTCGAGACACTGGATCTTGAAACCATAGGCGTGCCATGTTTCTGATTGCAAGTGGCACAGATCACAGCACGTGGCACTAAAATTACATGGAATCCCAAAATGCTCAAACGTGATTTTAAGTCTACTTTTTGGGATTTGTGGCACATGGAATCAAAAACTTGTTCGTCTAACAGCACGTCAATGGTCTCAAGTTCCTTTGTGTGAAAGATTTGAATGAAAAACCATCACCATCTTCTAATTCAATGCGGTCGACGGTTTTCAGTATAGGCGCCCACCAATAATCTGCTAGGCACAAATAGAGCAACCCTAACATAAATCCTTTCCCTAAAACTTGTCTCTAGGGGTGCACACGGGTTGGTCGAGGTCACAACAATTACCATCTACTTCAACCCAAACCTGACCCTGACCTGTTAAATAAACAGGTCAATATTCCCGACCCAACCTGGCTCCGCGGATTGGGATTTTGTTCCTGAACCCGACCTGTGGTAAGTCAGGTCGCTCGATGGGTCAGCTCACCCGACCCATTTGCATCCCTACTGTTCTCAGTAGCAACGGACTAATGTTGTATTTTCATCGAGTGGTCATAACCTATTCATTATACAGAATTTAGAAAGAAAAAAAATCATTTTAAAAAATAAAGTAAATAACTAACCCCAAAACCTGCTTCCAAGTGGATCAAATAAATCACAAACTTCAATTTCTACTATATAACAACCAACAATAACGAGAACTCAGCAAAAACAAGCCATCTAGAAAACTTGACCACAAGAAACCCTACAAAGACTTCCATAAACAACATTAAAGCACAGCCAGAGGTGCAAAACTTATTCCTCTCTCCAGTTGGCTAACCTCCTTACAACCCAATCTCCTCTATGAGGCTGGCTCATAACACACTACCACCGGCATGAACACGGCTCTCTGTTCCCCGTGTTCCCCGACCTGACAGTTATTCCCTACTGCTTTTTTACATATATAAGTAGCGATTCTATGCTACCTAACAACAACAAAATGTCCTAGAAATTAAATGCAGACCTAACATTGCAGCAGTTTTGTGAGTAGATAATTTCGAAACACTACCTCTACACATGCATGTTTACTTGCTTACCGTGAATTGATACTCATGATGACCCGTTTCCCATAAAGATGGTTGCGGAGAGACGGCAAATGATTCTGAACAAAACCCACTATAGCATTACGGACAGGGCCCTGCTCGCAAGAAAAAAAGCGTTATGGAAAGAAGCCAAAATCTAGTATAGCATATCTGAGCAACGGTTATAATTCAAACTATCTAACCTTCAAAACTGCCAAAGCCTTCTGAACAACATAGTTCCCAAAAGCATCTTGTAGAATCAGCAGAAAATTCGAACTTTCAAGGAGTTCCCTGATAATCCGAGTGGAATCCTCCTTTCGCGCTTCTCCTATACATGTCTCCACCACATTGCTGCTGAATTTTTGCATGGAAAGGGAGACAAAGTTTCCTTCTAGCTGTCTGATTAGATTTGATGTATAATGTAGTACCTTCATATTGACCACAAACTGCACAACGAAGTTGCTATAAAAAAAAAGGCAAACAGTTTAGACTCTGTTTACCATGAAATTACACCATTAAAAATATCAAACGAGGGTATAAATATGGTTACGAGAACAAACCCATGTTCATTTTGTGAAAGAACTAGGGCATTTTTTGTTATTTCAGCTACCAAACGATCTCTCTCTTTGCGGGCGGCTAATTGCAAACATCTCTGCAATAAAAAGCATCCATAGCGATCCGCTGCAACTTCAAGACATCGATCTGCTATTGCATGGTAAAGATACTGAAAAAAATATATTTCCATATCAGAAAACCAATGAACGTGGGATATAACTTTTCCAGAACAAACAAATATTCACATCTAACTAATGAGAATAATAGGATCCAGCCGGTAAAGAGAATTTTCTAAATCTACTCTGTTCTCTTTTAGGTCTCTGATAATGCCATGTGGATCTTAGCCAGAATTCAAATGCTAGCTGAACACATAGACTGCAGTCCAGGTGGATATATATAAATAGGTATAAGGTTGTGTTGGAAAATACTTGAGCAAAACAAAAACCACTTTACAGAAGTGACATAAATCAACTGATTAGTATTGGCCATGGATTTTAACCAAGATGTCACCATGAAAAAAATAAGGTAATGATGG
The DNA here is from genome assembly GCA_021018995.1 of Chloranthus sessilifolius. NCBI lineage: Eukaryota > Viridiplantae > Streptophyta > Magnoliopsida > Chloranthales > Chloranthaceae > Chloranthus > Chloranthus sessilifolius. The sequence goes on from CM037584.1 coordinate 19,612,252, forward strand.
AAAGGTAGATAATAGGACAGCAACTGATCTCGCACGTGCCAGACCGTGCTGCACTCTCGCAGTTGAACTGAACTTGACCGGTTCCTATCCATGTGGGCAAGCATGATTCTCTATATAAGAATGGTGTTATTTAGAGCACAGGTACACAGAACTAAATCAACAAATATTTATCATAAACTAAAGAAATCCGAATCATTTGAAGCCAGAGAACAAGGCACATGACCAAATAACGGGGTACAGCTCAAATCTCCAATATTTATTCAAAAGGCTACTTGTGAGGTTGATTGGCCCCTTCTGAATTTCTAACTGCGACTGGAGGCCCCATTGGATTAGATGCCTTTGGTTGACCATAATGACCTACTTAAATGATGTTTATGAAAGCAAACCCAACAAGACATCATTCTTGCAAGTTAATAGAAGAACACTCATCAATATAACTAAGACTTTTCTTGCTTCATTTTCTCGAAAGAATAGAAATGTATATATCAGACAGATCAACATGGAAATCAAGAATTACCAACCTAACTTTCCCAAGTTCTTGATGCTCTTGTTCATTCTTTTGATATACATTAGGGTACCTCTGTTCGCGCCTGCAGGTTTACTGAAAGCACCTACGTCCGAAACCTAGTCAAACACCCTGACTGCTTCAAATCAGATGATGGAAATCGTTTTTCACCCCATTCTTTCACACAACGGATATTGAGACCTTGTGCGTACCATCAGACGGTCTATTTTTGTTTCCACGTAGCATAGATCCCAAAAAGATGTCCCTAAAATCACAAAGCGCACATCACGCTCAAATGTGATTTTAAGATTTTTTTTTTGGAATCTGTGCAACATGAAATAAAAAACTGACCGTCTGATGGTAAGATCATGGTCTCAAGATCCGTTTTGTTAAAGATTGGGGTGAAGTAAGATCCCATCGTCTGATTTTAAGTAGTCAATGGGTTTCACTAGGTTTCAGACGAAGGCGCTTTCAATAAACAAGTAGGAGCGAACAGAGATACCCTATACATTATCATGTATACATGTGTATTATACGCGTATACCTTATACAATGGCGGACCCAAGATTTTCTTTTATGGGAAGCAAAATTACTTAATATTTAAAAAACTGGAAAAAATGTTTATATAAAATAGATAAAAGTGTATTCGAAAACGCAATTTTAAATTTACAGGGTCGGTATTAGACTCAATGGTCTAGCTCCTTAATTGGGCCATCAAACTAGGCTTCGCTTAATTCGGGTTTCAACACATGTACAAAAGTGACCTATAAAGATCAATTTCCAAAAGGAAATTAAAAAAAAAGGTACTCTTAATATGGGAGCCATTATTTGCACATACAAAGTTGGCTCAAGCAGACAAATTAAAAGAAGGACCTGACTCTCTTGACCGTCATTTAAACACCAAGATGGGGTTTAAATGATCTTACACAATCAATGTCTTAAGATGTGAGTGATCCATACCGTCAAAGTAATAGATCATAGATTGAAGTGCAACCAGCCCAAAAATATTGTTTTAGGGAGATTTAAACCATCCGATCTGTTGATTATAATATTAACCATTGTTTTTATTTAATGGCGGATATCAAAGTTCATCAATCGGATGGTTCACATCCACTTATAGCCATGTTTCTTTGGGCTGAGATATGTTCCAATGATGGATTGCCACTTGGACATTTTAAATTGGTCACATATGTGTGCCACATGGCATAACAAAAAATTACACTTCAATGGTGTGAAATAAAAAGTATAATTTTAATGGTATAAGATCATTTAAACACCATTTGGTGTTCAAATATCGGTCAGGAACCATTATCCCTACAAAGAAAGATTTGGTATTTTGTGACCTGTGACAAGTGGAAACACCATGTAAGCCGTTTGACTTAACGAACATGATCTAAGGATCTTTGATGCAAAATCTTGGCACGAAACACAATCTCTATCATATGGTTCAATGCAGTCAACCATTGAAATATGTGATGGTCTTTCATTGTGTTGAATCATGTGATAGAGATCATGTTCCGTGCTAATCTTTTTCATCAAAGATGTTTAGATCATAAACTTCAAATCAAGCTTCGTCAATGGTGTTTCCACATGGCACAGGTCAGCAAAATACCAAGTCTTCTTCTAAATTGTGTGCAAGGGCCAACTTTGTGTGTTCGCCTTATGGCTCCCTTTTGATTTTGTAATTTATTTTTTTTGTAATGGAACTTCTTTTCTTATTGTGGGAAGAGCACCGAGCTTACTGCTCCTCACCGTAGCAGATAAATATACTTGTCTTTAGTGGGAGGAGCACTTAGCTTTGTGCTCCTCACCACAAGAGATAAAAACCTTAATACCTTTTACTATCTTGAAGAAAACGACCCCTAAGTGGGTCCTCTCCTCCAAGTAAACAAGGATCTAAACAGCTAACGCAAGTTCTTTTTTCATTCTGAAGTTAGCAGGGGTACCTACCCTTGCGGGGCTTTAAGTGGGTCCGCCATTGACCTTATATAGTCTTGTGAGTAAATACTGATATCAGTTTTTCAAGGTTCAAGTGACTCTTTTATAATACCTCTAGCAATGTCTCAGTTCAATAGCTTCTTGTATATTCCATATTCAGTGATGCAAATCAATATTGTTAAAGGACCAAAAATATGTAAGAAGGGGTGAAGAGCTAAATCAAAATGATAAGAAGAGAACACGATTTATTAGATTAACTAAAAGCACTGTGTGTGTGTGTGTGTGTGCTCCATGGATACATTTATACACACTATAAGGCCAACCTTGGTTGAAGGTAAACTATCCTAGTTAACTCTTCAACATTGGTGTATGTGACTAACATCTTATCTCTGCTCCTTATTACCTAGTATCTAACTTGATTGGCACATGGACCATGCTAGACTCTAAGTTGAACACAAATATAACCGACCTATGTATTTCAAATACGTTTGGAATAAATATATTGACGTTATCCAAGATATGTATGAAGGGGCAGTAACTAGTGTCTGTGTGGAGACTCGGGTTCCAAAATCCCAATTGAATTTCGTATGCACTAAGGGTCTGCTTCAAGTTCTAGTTCATTTGAATCAGTTATGGATGAATTAACAATATAAGTACAAAATGAGGTTCCATGGTGCATGGTTATCGATTATATGGTGTTCATCGGCCAGATAAAAAAGCAAGTAAATGATAAGTTGGAGCTACGGAGAAATGCATTAAAGTTACAAACTGTTTGGAAATTAGTGAGATGAATACCAAAAAGGAAATATATATATATATATAGGAAAAGGAGTCCGTCCTCCTATGGAGGACGGTCACCGTCCTCCAAGCTTCCATGTGGAGCTCCACGTGGCACCCAAAATATTGTTTCGATGCCAAGTGGAACTCGAGTGCATTGCTTAGATGATCTTTGAAAAAAAAATAAAAAAAATTGAAAACTCATCTCCACCGTGAGTTTTTTAAACCGTGAAATGTGGACCAATGAAACCCGTCAAACTTTGACTTGTGGGTTTAAAAAAAAAAATCAATTTTTTTTTTTAATATTGATCTAAACCGTCCACCTGTGCTCCACGTGGCACCCAAACAGTGTTTTGAGTGCCACGTGGAGCTCCATGTGTATCTTGGAGGACGGTCACCGTCCTCTATTGGAGGACCTAACCAGCTCTCATATATATATATATATATATATATATATATATATATATATATAGATTGTAAATTTTGTGAACACGAGCAGATATGATGATTTGGTCAAAAATAGAAAAACCACTTTGTGCCATACTGTGAAATATATAAACATGTACTATACAACATGAACAAGGTTGGAGGGGAACAACTCAAACATGATTGACCCAAAGGTGGAGATAGGTGAGCGTTGTGTCATGCGGTCGATGAATGTCACTTCAATTGACGATACATTTCTATGAGGCAGTTGTTAGACCTGCATTACCATACAATGTAAAAAGTCGAGCTACGAAGAAGCACAAAAAGGCAGAGTACATGTGGGGATGCTTAGATTAACAAGAATATAATTAGGAATAGTATCTAAGAGGATGTTTAGCGCTAACCCTAATAAAAGAGACAATCAAGGAATGTCGCTTGAATGGTTTGGGCATTTTTACTGGAGACATGAAACAACCCCTATATAAAGAATTTTAAAGACACAAAAATAAAGTTAAAAGAAGACGAGGGAAGACTACTAAGTACTTGGATGGAAGTAATGAGAATTAACATGAAGAATTGTGGAGGGACAAAGTTCAGCCATAAAGCCAAATGAGTGAAGAAATAGGGCTCGCAAAGCCAACCCTGAATAATGGGGTGATTATAATGACGGTGAAATTTAATTGACTACCACAATAACCCTGCTAGTGATTTAAATACCCCTAAATACATTTGATACTCTCACGAAATTGCATCGTGTTTGTATTTTAATTGCAACTCACTCAATTCACATCAGAACCTAGTGATCTTAGGCTCGTTGGAAGTCTATCAATAGGCGTTTGAATGCTACTAATTTCATGCCATATTGACATTTTCATTAAAAAAGAAAAAAGCCAAAATATGAATGATGAAATAAAAGCTTATTTTCTTTCTGAGTGCATACCATAGATTGACCCACATATTTGTTTGCTTTAACTTTTTGGCCTATTGACAACTAATATGCGCTACCGGAATCCTGATATACGCATTGAAGGAACTAAAACTATGACAAAAGCCCCGGACCATGGATCAAAATTTCGTCCGATACCGATACGGTACATTGAATGTACCGTATCGGTATTTTATATGCATTTATTGGACGATGCATTCAATGTATCGTCCGGTACCAATATGTATCGGTTTTGGGCTCGGACGATACGTATCGGTTTTCCGACATTTTAATCCTTGCCCTGGACAAGTTTAGTATTGATATATAAAACTGTAGACAATGCATGATTAACAAGGAAAAAATACTTTGTATTCAATCTTTAAAATGTAAATTGTATCACTCACCATTTCAATCTAAGACACATAGGAACACACATGTAGTTTCAAAATACCCAATAAAAATAATCATTAGGTTTTCAAGGTTTATCTCACCAAAAAGTCCCAAACGTATGATTTAGATATAAAATCCAAGCATTCATTAGTGAAAAGGAAGCAGACTAAAATTTATATTCCTTTCACAAAGCCCCCCAGGAGGGAGATTGTTTTCTCCAACACCTCATGAGTTCTCACAAACAAAACCTTTGAGATGATGATGTAAGAATTAGCCACCAACCTTATGAGCTTAAGATAGTTTGCTTCCACCATGGCATTTTTTAAGGAACTAGCAATTTTGTATATGCAATCACTAGGGATACCGTTTGGTTTTCCAAACAATCCTTGTTGCCTATCCATCAACTGTGACCTAGGGAACCACCAAGTAATCTAGGTGGTATTAACTGCGTCAAAGGTTAGAATTGTAACATTTAGCTCTACATAAAGGAAAAGATGAATTACGGTTTGGATGTATCTTTACTCCTAAGCCACTCAAAATAACTTTCCTTCTTTCATGGATCGACACATTGAATATGCGTGATTTTTTTTTTTTGGAAAAATGAATTTATTAATTTTTTTTTAATCATTTTTAATGTTTTTTTCATACACCACATGGAAAGGTATTTTCAAAGTGAAACTAAAGGAGGCAGCTTAGGATGAGAAACATCAACATTCCACATGTCATCGATGGATTCTTTAAGAAAAGAAGTAAGTTTTAGGATTTTTTCTTGGTCATAAATTGCTTACTTTCAGCGACTTGTCCATCTACAACATCAACAATCCACCTTATACCTTTTCTCTTTACTCTACGTCACAGACTCACAATCGTATTCTTTTTAGTTTTTATTATCTCTTCTTTTATTTTTTATTCATACAATTACTAATGAAAAAGGATATCTCATATAGATGGTGCATTCAAGGAGGACATCTCAAACAGGATGCAAGATGGAGAAGTGAAGATAAGAAAGGGGTGTGTTGTGCAATCCACTAGTGTCATTTCGATTGAAGGGATGATATTTATAAATGGGGGCAAGATCTACGCTATTGTATTGCATAAATGGGGCAGCTGCCAAGCTGTTGTCGACATCGAACAGGAGCGTCGAAGGGCTGGAATTTGTTCTATTTTCCAGAACTCAAAAGGGCTGCAGAGCTTGAGTCTCATTCTATTTCTTTGGGGCAAAAAAAGGGCCCCATTAAATGCACTTATATGTATCAGGAACCAGGGTCCTCTAGACCCACTGTCGTTCCTTGTTTTACTAACGCAATTTTGGGTTTGGGGTGCAATTGTATTGGGCCAGGCTGCAGGTCTGAGGAGCAATGCGGGGCCCCATCGCCAGGAATTGATCCAATGCGCACCAGAAAGACTCTCTCTGAGGAGGAGGTCACAATATCGAACCAGAGAAATGATTATACTACTGACAGTCGGCCGGCTAAGTCTGCGGAACCGACCAAGGCAGGCGAAAGATTAATAAAGATGGGAACGGATCTAGGGATTTCTTTTCAGGCAGATAGAGAGGGTTTGCTCAGACTTTACGATGAAATCCTTCAATGGGCAAAAAGCTTGCAAAGGCAGAAAGATAGAACGGAAGAAAGGGCAGGGTCAGATCGAAGTGGGGATTGTTTTATTCCAGGCTAAGGAAAGGTCAGAGGAAAGGTGGGAAGATAAATGGGCCAAACAAGGAGAGGGGAATAAGGGGAGCAACATGTCTGGGGGCGGTGTGTATTTTTTGTGCGGTTTTCTTATGAAATTCATCTGTTGGAATGTGAGAGGGCTTGGTCTCGCTAATAAAAGGGCTTTAGTTAAATCGTTCCTCTTGCATGAGCGTCCTGAGATCATTGGCTTACAAGAAACGAAGTGGGCAGAGGAAGATGCGTTTATTCGATCCGTGCTCCCGAATAGTTCTTGGGAGTGGAGATTACTCAAAGCAGAGGGCTCTAGGGAAGGCATACTTCTTGCTTGGGATGGGGATTGCCATAAGCTGATGGACTCGGAAATTGGGAACTCCACGGTCACTGCCCATCTGCAAGACCGTAGGAGTGGGTCGTGATCTCGGTGTACGAACCAAATAACAACACAGGCAGGAAGGAGTTCTTTTTTGAACTAAGTGCGGTGCCTGGGAAAAGGGATCTACCGGTTTTTTGTATTGGAGGGGACTTCAACGCACTCCTTAACAACGATGAGAAAAATTCAGGGGAGATAGATTCTACGACTTCTGAGTTGTTGGTGGACTGTATATCCCAAGGGGCGCTGCTCGACCTTGGGATGTCCGGAGGAAGATTTACTTGGTCAAATGGCTAAGATGAGCCGATTTTGTGCATATTAGATCGGTTTCTTTGTTGTGTGGATTTTCTGGAAGTGATGTCGGACCCAGTGGTCAATGTGTGGGCTTCAACGAAATCGGACCAAAAACAGATCGTATTATCGTCCGATGGGCACACAAAGGAGAGATCGCAGCCGAGCCCGTTTAGAATTAATTACGCCTGGTTACAGAGTGAAGAGTTCAAGGGACTTATACACTAGTGGTGGACTTGTGACGATACGGTGGGGACCCTGGCTTTCATTTTCACAACCAAGATTAAAAACTTGGAGGCTAAAATCAAAGAGTGGAACAAAGGGGTTTTTGGTAAAACAACGGAAGAAAAGAGGTAGAATTTTGGTTGAGATTGCAGTATTGGATGGGGCGGAAGAGATGGCTCCACTGTCTGTTAATGAGAAGGAAATCAGGACTGCTTTAAAGATCGAATTCAATCAGTGGGTCCTTGAAGAGGAGCAGTTGTGGAGGCAAAAAGCTAAAGCACACTGGCTAGGGAGTGTGAAGGGAATAATAAATTTTTCTACGTTGTCGCTAACGGAAGAAGAAAAAGAAATCACATAGTGGCCATTAACATTGATGGAGCTGTATATGCGGACTCAACGCTTATCCCGATCAAAATAGTACAATTCTATGAGCAGCTTTACTCAACCGAAGAAGTCACTAGACCGAGAATGGATGGGATCCCCTTTCTGTCTATTACCCCTAGTCAAGCTGTGGATTTGGAAAGAGGCTTTGACGAAGACGAGGTGAAAAAGGCGATTGATAGCATGGGCCACAACAAGTATACCGGGCCGAATGGGTTCACAGCAGAATTTTACAAGATTTGTTGGACAACAATCAGAATGGACTTTATGGCTATGATTCATGGCTTCCACGTCACAAGGAGAGTGGCTAAGAACCTCAACTCTTCCTTCGTGGCGCTTATTCTGAAACAGGAAGGGACCTCTTCCTTGACTGAATATCATCCTATAAGTTTAATAGGGTGTGCATACAAGATCTTGGCCAAGGTGTCGACCAATCGCCTAAAGAGGGTGATGGACCGACTGATCTCTAACGTGCAAGGAGCCTTCAGCCAGTGAAGACAGCTGATGGACATTGTGGTAGCAACGACAAAAACTATTCATTCGGCAAAAAAACGAAAAGATAAAGGATGGGTTTTCAAGATCGATATGGAAAAAGCGTACAATAGAGTTCAATGGGACTTTTTGGACTATGTGCTTCAGAGGATGGGTTTCGGGGGAAAGTGGATGAAAGGTTGCTATGCGTCAGTCCGTCTCTCAATTATGGTTACCGAGAGGGTGGGGTGCCAAAATGCTGGCTTTCCTATTCCTTACATAGGGATACCCCTTGGGCATCGAAAGAAACGATCTTCGTGTTTGGGATATGATCATTCAACGATTTCAAAGGAGATTGGCGACATGGAAAAGCAAACTGCTCAATTATGGGGGAAGGCTCACGCTCATTAAGTCGACTTTTGCTTCCATCCCGATATTCATGATGTCTTTTCTCAAGGCACCGGCTGGAATCACTAAGAAATTGGAAAGAATAGTCAGGGATTTCCCTTGGGAAGGAGTGGGAGACCAAAAAAAGATGCATTTGGTCAATTGGGAGCAATGTTGTGAGGTGAACGAGTATGGGGGACTCGGAATCAGGAATCTGAAATTGGTAAACAAGACTCTTCTTGCTAAATGGAAATGGAGGTTGGGAAAGGAAAAGGAAAGAACCAACCTGTGGTATCAAATTGTCACGGCAAAAGACGAAAATGGTACCAAGGACGCTCCTTTTTCCAATCGGGGTTCGACCTGGTGGAAAGCAATAAACGGTACTGCTCAAGAGATTTTGGACGGAACAATTTTCAGCTAGGGGGACGGACGAAAGATTAGGTTCTGGAAGGACGTTTGGACCGGAGATCAACCGCTTTCGCAGAGATTCCTGATCATTTTTAACCTATCTGACGATAAGGATGAGATGGTCCAATCTTTTGTGCACAGCTCGGAAGGGAGTGTCCAATGGAATATCCAATTAAGATGTCCTTTGAGGGATTGGGAGGGGGAAGAATTCCATAACCTTTTGAATCTATTGGGGGAAGCTACTCTCAACGCAGCAAACAGGGATAAGAGAGTTTGGAAACACTCGAAGAAGGGGAACTTTACTGTAAAGTCTTTCTATAACTTGCTCAAGTCAAGCCTTAGAGGGATGGAGGGGAAAAGGAGCTGGTGTGGTTTCTGGAAGGCTAAGATGCCGCCGAAGATCAAGTTCTTTACTTGGCTGGTCGACAAAAAGAAAATTCTAACTAGGGATCAGCTTAATTGAAGGAATATTCCGGCTTTGGACAAATGTACAATGTGTATGCGGGGTAGAGAATCAATCGAACATATCTTCTTGCATTGCACTACCGCGAGATTCATTTGGCATAAGACATTCAAGATTTTCAAGGTCGAATGGGCCCTCCAGCACTGGCCAGGGCAGATGATGGAAATGTGGAGAGAGATGAAGTTTGAGGATTAGAAGAAGGAGCTATGGCCGCTCACAGTTTATGCGGTTTTATGGGCTATTTGGCTGGACAGAAACAACAGGATCTTCAGGCGAAAGGCCAAACCGTTCTCGTTGATTATCAGGGACATTAGAGAGCTGGTTATTAACTGGAATGCCAGCAAGATGGAGATCTTCAATGAGGGTCTGTTTCACTTTCTCACTATTTGGAAAGATTGCTGTGTTGGAGCGTCATGATCTTCCGGTGGCGATGGGGCTATGGATTGCTTTGTCGGACTCACAGCGGTCTGGGGACTGAGCTTTAGGGGTTTTCAGACGCTTTCCGACTGCTTTGATTGGGTAGCCCCTTACTACCCACCAAGGTTCGATGTTATCGCTTTTCTTGTGTTGTTTTTTCTCGTTTATAATACATGCTTTTGTTATCGTCTCCAAAAAAAAAAAAAAAAAGAATAAAAGAGTTCATAAATTAAAGACCCATTGGGTCCTAAATTGGGGTTTAAAATAGGTCAAACTCGTACTGAAATAGGACCTAATAATATTGGGCCAAAGCAGAGGATAAAACTGGGTTTTAAATGGGGCTCACGTGGCCACATTAAAATGGTCCCTTGAACCACTGGATTAGCGAGATTGCATTCTCGCTAATCTCAAACTATTTAAGAATCTCAGTCCTACTAAATAAGGAATCTCGGTGATTAATATTTTAGGAAGTATCAAATCCTAAAAGATTGGGGTTCACGGTGAAACTCTTTTGGATTTTGAAATCTGTAATTAGTTACTATATTTGTAGGACTCTAGAATCTGAGAAGATAGGAGATAATTATTAGAAAAGTTTCTTTATTTGCTTTTCCATTACTAATTAGGATAGAAATATAGAAGGTTCCTTTTATTTTTCGTTTTAAATATGTGAAAGATTTACAGATTACAGGGGATTTGGAATAAGATAATGAGTACCTTAAATTCACCCACCGAGTCTTTGAGTTCACCTATGCTGAAACCCCTCAACTGCTTTGAATTGGATGATAGAGATTGTTTTTGTCCCAATCTCACATGAAGGATTTTGAGATCATGGGCGTACCATCCACCCGTCAGTTTTTTATTACACATGGCACACTTTCCAAAAATGTGACCATAACATCACGCTCAAATAAGGTCACTTTTTGGGGATGTGTACCACGTGAAATAAAAAACTGATTGTTTGATGGTACGCCCATGATCTCAAGATCCATCATGTGAAAGATTGGGATTAAAAATAATCTCCATGATCAGATTCAAAGCAGTCAATGGGTTTCAGCGTGGGTGAACTCAAAGATTCAGTGGGTGAATTTAAAGGTACTCTAAGATAGTTTCCTATCTGTTTTTTCTCTGTTGAGAATTAACTTTGGGAGGCTACAAGAGTTCTGACTCTGACCCCTTGCTGTCGTGATTTGTGAATTACTGATCACAAATCTCGAGGAAATAATCCTCTGGAACTGCTGAAGATTAATGGTCTTTTGAGACACTCCTTGATGATTGCAGTCTTCTTAGACTGATCTGTACAAAGGCTGTGCTTTTCTCATCATTGTCCTACAAAGAAGCGACAAAAAGATTATAGTTTATGGGGTTGAGATAAGTATCCTGAACTGGATGCATGGAGTAACAAGAAGGGATAAAATTTGGAAGTGCATAAGAAAAAATTTAGGGGTGGCCCCAATAAAAGAGAAAATTAAAGAACGTCACTTGTGTTTGGGAATGTCCATCAAAGACCTGAAATACCCCAAAGGAATGAAAGGATAGAAGCACGAGGGAGGAGAATCAGAATCACAAACCTGAACCCCAGAGAGATGGGACGGAGTGACTACGGCAATGACGATGCAGACAATATGATAATGAAAAAGGGCGAAGCGTGAATGCACACTAGGACATCTAAAAATATAGTTAAACAAAGAGGAGAATACATATTGAAAATTTTACACAATCTCCATACTTGGCATATATGCTTAATGATGCATATGAAGGATCTATCCAAAGATGAGGATAAGATGTAATCAATTCCTTGGAACTTTGATTGGAGGCATGACGAAGGTAGCCCATATCAATCCAAGAAATGACAATTTATCTGCTCGGAAATTGAAAATTTGAACCATAGCAAGGTTTTTTTCCTTTCTCCCCCCATCCCATTAGTTTCTCTTTTTTTCGCCTCCTAACTCAAATTGCTTTCAATTTGAAACATAGTAAGTTTTTTCTTTCCATCCCATTAGTTTCTCTTTTTTTTGCCTCCTCACCCAAATTGCTTCTCTTACAAACTTGGAATTCTCTCATCGTCCATTCCTATATATCTTGTCATTTCTATCATCTCTATTGTCAATTACTTCATTTTTGGTGTTTTCTCGTACACATTCTTTATTCAACATTTTCTTGAAAAGAAAATGTTCTTCAGTAATCTGCCTCGATATAGAAAAATGAGATTCAATTTCACTTAAATTATTTTTACAAAGGCAGACTACTCATTCCAACACTTTTCCATCACCCTTTGAGAATTTGTATAGATTACCTTACAAATTTGATATGGGAAACACAAAAAATATTCTGTCTTCTCTTTTGTCTTGGTCTTCACTATTTAAGATTCCAAATACTTCAAATTTGATCTCGCCTCATATGCGTCTCATATTTGTTTGATTTCAGATTTGTTGGTGCTTGAAATAGAACACCCTCCAATACATGATTTGTCCCAAAGGCATAGCTTACGTCTTTTGCATACCTCTGAAAGCCCCCAAGCAACACTTAAATGGGGTGACTCTACTATGTTTCTAAGAGGCAACTTGATGGTGAAAATCCGAACAAGCCCACATTAACTGTGTTTTTTTTAATGACCTCACATTAAATGTATTTGTGAGATACCCATTCCCAGTGTTCCCCACCAATCCCCCCAAAAAGCACAAAAACGTGAAATCTCAAAAAACTCAATAGAGATGGAAAATGTGAAAGTAAAACAAGTCTTCACTCAGTTACAGCAGTAAGAAGTGGCTACACTTGCCAGTTATTTCAGTTGTGAGGTCGGGTCTTTTCCTTCTATGTATTTTGGGTTGCCCCTGTGCGTAGGCGGTCCTAAGCAGGCCCTTTGGGATCCAGTAGTGGAAAGAGTAGAGAGGGAGTGGGCTGTCTGGAAAGGTACGTTGTTATATATGGCAGGCAGAATTACGTTAATCAAGAGTGTGCTGGTTAACTTGACAGTTTATTGTTTCTGCCCGACCAAAGGTGTCTAGAGAATCTCAAGTCTTATCAAGAATTTCTTTTGTGTGTGTGTGTGGTGGGGGGGGGGGGGGGGGGTGGAGAAGCAAGTTACATCTAATAAACTGGGAGTCTCTGTGCTTCTCTAAGGAGGATGGTGGGTTTGGGAATTAGGAGCATTGGGCTGATGAACAAAGTCTTATTATGCAAATGATTGTGGAGGATTGGAAACGGTGGCGATTCTTACAGGACATCCATGGTCTGTAGGAAATATAAAGTTCTAAGAGGGGATTGGGAGCTTAGCACCAGAGGGATCCAGTGATCGTCGGGTTGGTGGAAGGGGGTGGCCGCCCAAGTTGCTCATTTCTCCAGAGGGATTTCCTTTGTGGTGGGTAACAGGCAGCATATTAAATTCTGGCAGGACTGTTGGATTATGTCCTTGCATTGAAAACGTTGAATCCCTCAAATAAATGTGCTCGGCAGGAAGAAAGAAACTGTTATAGCTAATTGTGTCTCTTCCTCTGCGGCTGCTTTCGAATGGAACCTCGATCTCAGGCGTGATTTAAATGAGGTGGAGAATATTAATCTTAATTTCCCCCTTGAGGATTTGTCTTCCTTTCAACATCTGAGTAATGATGGTGATCGGCATATTTGAAAGGACACAGCCAGCGGCACATTTTCTGTCAAATATGTGTATTTTGTCCTCTTGAGAAGACCCCTCATCGATCAACCGTGGTCGAGTTTGTGGAAGGTCAAAGTGTGACCTAGAAACATTGTATTCGCTTGGTGTGCAGCTCGTAATCGCATTAAACCATCGATACTCTGATGCACCGAGGCCTATCCATCCCTAACAGTTGTATAATGTGCTGCAATCACCTTGAATCTGCTGACCACGCTCTTAATCACTGCTTGGCGGCTACGAACATTTGCAACACTGTCAAGGCGAGATGGAACATTGTGGGGTGCCTTCTTAATTCATGCTGGGACGTGTTAGCTGAGTTCTGCGATCTGGTGTCTCAAGTGAGAGCCGATCGTTGTTGCCAGGCCTATTGCTATCTTTGGGGCCATTTGGAGGGAGCACAACCGAAGAGTTTTTGGAGGAAATTTAAAACCTGTGAGGCCATCAGCGAAACCTTATTCAGCGATAACAAGTTGTGGGGCAGTGTTTGGGACTGACGAGGTTCCCGGCCCGCCTGACATCTCGACGGGTTTGAGGTAGTGTTTGTGTTGGGGCACTTGGCCCCTGGTTCCCATTCTGTTTCTCTTCCTTTTTTTATTTTCTTCTCTTTTCAAGCCCCCCGCTCATCTTGATCTTCGTTACAAGTATTTTTTACAATGAAATTATATCTTTGTTGATTAAAAAAAACGAGTCTTCCAATTGCAGACTGACATTTGTCTCTCTTCAATAGAACCTTATCCACTCCTACAATAACCTTAAAGACCTTGCTCTCTTTCCCAACACTATTTGTGAAGTGAATACCCCCATATTCTCTATTTAATGGCAAAATCATCACCTCCAGACCCGTCGGAATCCAAGCCTAACTATAGATCAATTCTAAAAAAATTAAAAATCTGATCTCCACCGCGTGATTTATACCATTGAAATTTGGATCATTCAATATAGGCATTTTTAAACTTTTGCCATAGAAATGATTTTTTCCAAAAAAAAAAATGATCTATGCAATGCCCTCTTGCTCTATATGGCACACAAAACTTTGTTTGATGCCATGTGGACTGTGCAATGGAGTTGGGACCACAGAACCAGAACTCATATTTATACACAAACATACTAGTGGGCTGCACGTGTGGAGAGAGAGAGAGAGGGAGGGAGATAAGTTAGGGAGATTATAGCTGGTGTAGGTTTCCTTCTTTATTTTGAAAATCAATTAAAAAAAATTTAATGCCCTTATTATATTTAAGATTTGTTATTTTGTTAATAATAAAATCATGGGTATATTTGTCATCTTAAAAAATGATACTGTGATATTTGGCATTCTTTCCTTATATATATATATATATATATATAGAGAGAGAGAGAGAGAGAGAGCGAACAAAAAGGATACAAGTCAAACATTTCAGAATGATAAAAACAAAGTGTCAAACACATCCAATGGATTGATCAAATAATCAATCCATGTTTTGTGGATCTTAGGAGAGAAACTTGGGAAGGGTTACAGTACACCCCTAATGCTTACTTGCTCTTTTATTAAACAAATCATCAATAACTGACCTCAACCATAGAGGATACAGTTACTCCAACATGGTTAACGACAGGCACTTTGGTCCAAGGTGTCCCAGTCTGGCCACCTTGGGAGCCTATTTCCAACGCGGACACAAGTTTGCATTAACCTTCCTGCCTCCGGATGGGCAGGCCTTGAAAATTATGGTTTTCTATTATCTAGTTTCTGTAAAAGAATCCAACCTTGCGAGTCAATCCAGTTAGGCTAAGTAGCTCAGTTTTAAATGTTGGTACACAATAGTCCAAGAAATAGACTAAACCCTTTGTTTTTCAAAAGATTGATAACAACTTTAACATATAAAAAATTTCACAAATATGGCCAAGGGTTGATTATTTTAAAATAAAAAATAAAAATAAAGTACAACAGTGGAGTCTATTTGAAACTTTGTTAATAGTTCACAAATCGGATTCAAATTTATAACCCTTCTTCAATAGAATGGGAAGACTTCGATCCCCATAACTTTGCTAATACTTTACGAATCAGATTCAAATTTATAACCCTTCTTAAATAGAATGGGAAGACTTCGGTCCCCATATCCAGCCATACATCTGACGCTGACATGGCCCCACATATATATGCACTGCTATGCATAGCTCTGCAACCAAGCAACCTCTCGCAAGTGACATATGTCATTTCCATCGTATGTGGCTCTCCCAACCAACACATGTCTCGCACGATGGTGGGTTCTATTCAAAAAGTTGTTTGGTTGTATTCAATTTGGTTCAACAATCAATTACTCCACCATTGAGTAATCACTGGATATAAATTTTCATACACCAATGTGTCTATTCTAGTTATATACTTAGTAATAGGACTCAATTTATTGAGATACATGGCACAGATCTAGGCCATAAAGTAATTTTTCAAGAGAAAACTACTAAGCCATGTCATTGCTTGCTACATGCTGCCAAAACAATAAACTCAAATTTCTGATATGAAACGAGTTTAAGCAAACCTTATTTTTAGATTTGAAGAGATCACTAACACTCCTAGAGTAAGAACTTGCTCATTGGCTTAGATTCTCCAGAATCTGATTTCTATCATCTTCTCAAACATAGTCAAACCTCCATCAAACTATTTAGATATTTACACTTCCATCATATATTGCCAACATCATATCTACTCATAGTACAACTTCTGTATGAATAATCATGCATTCATTCTTGTATGGATTTACCCACATAGTTCTTTTAGAAAACATATCCAAATGAAATCTACATAACATACATACCTAAGATATTTCAAAAGTCGTTCCGTTTAACACTTTGCCACATAAGATTTATATAATCTTAAATAAGTATTTCATTCAACGAAATCATATCACGTTTCTTGTCCCTCGACCTGTCAAAACATATGCTAGACCTGTGGAATTCTTTCTAAGAGAAAGGAATATCCCTAAAATCACCATGAGTAGATGCCGAACGGTCGTAGGCCGCCTGAGTGCATAGTCTCGATGGCTACAGTCATTCCGTATGATTTGAATCTGAAAGGCAGTTTATCGAACATGTCCTCAACCTACGAAATCCTTATTAAGAGAAAGGAAATTTTTGCCAAATCACCTAGAGTAGATATCGATAGGCCAAACCGTCTAAGTGCAGAGTCTCATAGCCTACAGTCAAGGAACATGAACTCAAACTGAAAAGAAGTAAGATTTAGATCTCACCAAATGTTGAAACTTACACAAGATATGTCAAACTAGATATGAGTGTATATATATATATATATATATATATATATATATATATATATATATATATATATATATATATATATATATATATATATATATATATATGAGAACATTTAATCTTTTTTTAAAACAACTGAACATGCTCATGTATATAAGTGACTTTTCAACATTAATCTTAAGTCAAAATGAAATTGCTAATTATCCTCATCAAATAGTTACATAAATCTGTCAAAACAACTGAAAATGCATTTCTTTCTACATAACATATTTCCAAATTAGCCATATGACAACTCAATCGTACCCATTAGACCATCTTCAGTCGTTCATGACAATCTATTGATGGCAACTCAACCATCACTATTTAACATCTGGCTCTTGAGGTCATACTGTATCTAGATTTGCCTTTACTATCCCATGCTTACACGCCTGAATGTTTGGTTTGCAGTTAATCTAGTCTATCTGTTTATGAATCACCCAACTATCAATCATTTCATGGCTATCAAATGCATACTCCAGTATATTACGGGTATCACTTCTCTAAGGAGTCTGTTTCCAAACATATGATTCAGGCTTATATATGGTTCACAATTAAGAGAATTGAATGAAATTAAATTTCACTGAGATTATAATTAAATTAAGAAAAGCGATTCAGACGATAATTGAAGTAAGACGGCATCCATGGGAAAGGTGATTATAATGTAGATGGAGGAAACTCCATAAAAGTACCAAAGGTTTTCACAAAAAATGAAATTGGTCAAATATATGAATAAGAAAAGTAACAAAAACTTAAATTGCATAGCAACAAATTTCAGTAGTTAACCATATGCATTGACCAAAACATACAAAACAAGACAGTAACAGATATCAAACAGAACGTATACCAATGCAGATTGCAAAAATTTAAATAAAAAGATTTCACACAATTAATTATAAGGACGTTATAAATATGACCTTATTGTCTTTGTCAGAGAAGTGTTCAACACAACACTGCACAACACGATGACCATTCAAGTCCTTCACCAAGATGGCAACAATGGGTATCAGAGTGATCATGAATATGGAGATTTGTTTTTGGGTTGACAAATTTTTTAACAAATTCTCCACGACGAGACATCTGCCACAACAAGAACAAAACAGTTTTGAAAATATTTGAAAACTGAAAATATATTGAAAAATAGAAAGAGAAAACACTCAAAATAGAAGACCAAAATCATAAATCTCTCTAATCAGAGCATTTGATTAAATTAATATTAGTTATCAGAACATGCTGTTCTCCAACATAGGCAATTTCTTATTGCATGTCACAAGAGGTCATGAGGTTGAATGTGATTCTAGGAACACTATTTGATCACTGTATAAGAGAGATATCTTATAATTGGCAGTTCATAGATTATATTAAATAAATTAAGAATTTCTCTAACTTGTAATACTTTTTTTGCCATTTCTCTGAGGTGGATTTTCTGGCAAATGAGGATATTAGCCATCTATCATTAACTTCATGCTGCTTATTTAGCCTTGTGTTTGGAAGTGCTTTGTCACTCGCTTTTGTTATTTGTTTATCTCTCCCTTACTCCCTCCCTTATTTAAAGTAAGCTGGGATCATGGCTTAAAGTATTGGCCGAGATCAAGATGTATCCATAGTCACAAGGTCACAGTTTGGCAAAAATTCGGCAGTGCTAACATTCGGTAAAATTCTGCAAGTTTGGGAAAAGAATTGGGAAAAAAATAGAAAAAATAGAAAAATTAAAAATAATATTAAAAAATATAGGAATGTTTAAAAACTATTAAAAAGTGACTATTTGTTGAAAATTCATGAATTAAAAACACACTTTTTAAACAAAAATTGCAAACACTTCACGATTACTTTGGTACACCAAAAATCATGAATAATTACAATTTTTTCAAAAAATTCGGCGATTTGTTGTGCCTATGGACATATCGGTATCTGGCCTGGCTAATACTGATATCTTCCCAGGCATCCGTATCCCCAAATATGGGCCGATACCGTCAACATATATCAGTATCAGCTGATAAACGTTGAAATCTTTTTTTTATTTTTTTATTTTTGTTCCCCCAGCCCATACGCATCAGTATTGGCTGATACATATAGCAGTCTGAGGATCGACTGATACAGAGGTCAATACAGAGATTTAAAGTTTTGGCTGGGTTTGTTCTTTTTTCTCTTTTGGTACCCCTTTCCCCATTTTCAAATATATATATATATATATATATATATATATATATATATATATATATATATAGGAAAAAGGCCTCCGTCCTCCATGGGAGGACGGTCACCGTCCTCCAAGCTTCCACGTGGCACTCAAAATATTGTTTTGATGCCACGTGGAGCTCGGGTGCATTGCTTAGATCATCTTTGAAAAAAAAAAAATTGAAAACTCATCTCCACCGTCTGTTTTTTGAACCGTGAAATGTGAACCAATGAAACCCGTCAAACTTTGACTTGTGGGTTTAAAAAGTTTTTTTCGATTTTTTTTTTTAATATTGATCTATACTGTCCACTTGGATCTTGGAGGACAGTGACGGTCCTCCAATGGAGGACCTAACCGGCTCCCATATATATATATATATATATATATATATATATATATATATATATATAGGAAAAGGGATCCGTCCTCCAACCTTCCATGTGGAGCTCCACTATTATCAATCAAATAATAATAATAGCTACACAAAAACGATCATTCAGTCATATATAATGCAGCTACACAAAACGGAAATCGTTCAATCAATAATGGAGTGGTAAATGATTATACCCATGTCGGTTGCGACATATACGTGTAAGTTTAGCGGGAGTCATGGTCACCATTATAAGAATCGAGGTCCTCTGTTCCTCACCAGACATCTCAATGAGCTTATGGACAATACAGTTCCCAAATTGGTCGAGCATCAAATCGCACAAGCAGTTTTTCAACTCTGAAAATATAATAGCTCTCTCCTCTTCAGTTCCCTCCTTGAATTTCTTCTCAAGGAACCGGCTCCCATGTTGGTCTCTTGCCCAATTACACATCTGCCGTCTCAGTTCATCCAAAGAATAGTGATCACAAATATTCTTCACATTATAGCCACAGCGACGATAATGACTTAAATAACTCATTTCCGAAATCGCCCGGTCAACGAAACGTCCGTCGGAATCATGCAGGAAACCGATGCCAGTAGAACCACCCCTCGTAAAGAATCCATTTGTATCACCCTCAGGCGGCGATTGCGACCAACCGTTACGATACTGGTCGTTAGAATATGATCCTAATCCCGGTAGAGTTAACCCTTCTGCGCTCGAACCCTGTGTTTGCGATAACAGTGAGTCTTGGATCCTTTTCTGACGGTTTAATTCAATTGCATTATGTTGCATTTGATCGTAAGGTAGTGTCGAGTACACAGGATCAGTGGTGAACGAATCGAAGATAGGGTTTCCATAGAAAAAGAAAGATGGATACAAAGAGGGAGAAGATGGAGAAGGAGGAGTAGCAACGGTGGGAGAGAGACTGAACCGAGTGAAAGCAGTTTCGAAATCCGTGTCATAGCCCATATGATTCTGAGTAGATTGGGGAAAATATTGATCTTCGTCAAGCAGGAAATCATGGTAGCACTCATCATACCGATAAGAAAGAGGGGAAGAAGAAGAAGTGGCCATGGGAATTTCACCGTACCGATAAGAAAGAGGGGAAGAGGAAGAAGTGGCTACGGGAATTTCACCGAAAAGCCTCTCCCAATCAGACGGTTCGTTATCTGTTCTCTCCATTAGGGTTAAGGATTGAAGAAGAGTAGAGCGAGGCGGGAGGGAGGTTTTAAAGAGGTTTTAGGGATGAGTTTCGCCGATGGTGAGATGATAAGATGGAATGCTGTTGCGATTTCTAAGGATAAAATTGCGGAAAGAAAGAGGAAAGGAAAAAAGGCTTTTACATGCAGTCGGTTGGGAGAGAAAAGAGCGCGGGATAGACGAGCATGCCTTCTCTGAGTTCTCTCTCGCTTCGCCGGTCGTGCATGGAAATTAAAGAGACCTTTGTCCTTCCCTGGGTCGGGTCAACAGGATACCTAACCGGGTCTGGCACATGTACTTGATCCTAGGGCTGTCAATGGGCCTTGTCGATCCGATACCTGACACATCTGATCTGAGCTTTGTGCCGGGTAGGGCACAGAATGAACACGTTGGCTTGGGTCTAACAGGTCGGGCAAATTTTGGGTTGGGTTGGATCAGATCAACTTGACAGCTTGACCTAATATTTTGTATAGAAAATTAAGTATAATAGGTTGTATTTAATTGGGTCAGATCAGGCATATACCCGTGACACGTTGGGTCGGTGCACCATACCCTACCTTTTGACAAACCTCCTTGACCAGGTGCACCAGGAAGCATCATTTGGATTGGATCAGGTTGGGTATGTAAATTCAAAGGTCAGGTGTAACAACCTAGATTTTTAGATTTTATTTTAACAGTGTTAGATGATGCACCACACTATGTACTGTGCTAACGCTCCACATCAGAATCGAAACCCACCTTTTAAAATAGAAAAATTCTAATTTTTTTCATATCAAAATTAGACTCATTGCGAAGTGCTCGTCGATACGATTCCAACGATATATAATTTGACGATTTCTGACAAGAATATAAAAAGTTATGCCCATTTTAACTGATCAAGCAAGTCAAAGGGTATAATTGTAATTTCGGGAGAGAAACACTAATTGGTTTGGTGCTTATGAAAAACGCTGGAACGAAACCTTTTCTCAAGCTATCCAAGTTACGTATGAATTAACATTATTGTGTAAAATCTCCTATTCTATTAAATCTCTCAAAAGTGTTAATTATAGTTGACTTAAAATTTTATACCATTATAAATAAAACTTTAAAAGCTCTCTCTCCTATAATAAGAAATTATTCTCTCAGACTTAGGCAATAGATGCCTTGGAATCGATCTTTTCAACCCAATCGCCCATCAATCCATCTTATTCTTCTCAGATCATGCATAGGATGCATTCGATCACATCGACGGGTTTAAAAATCTTATTTAAACCCAAATATCTCGTAAATTAATAGATCTATATATTTAATATATGCTTTCCTTGAAAGTTATATATTTTGTAAATTGAGTTTATATGTTATTTCTCTTTTCAAAATTCCTTTGTTTGAGCCATTAATATTCTACCTTATATTAGAGTGCAGTATATTTAATATGTTTACTTTCTTTATATACGTAAAATTAATTAAATTTTAATACTTATAAATTTGATAGATTGACTTAATTGACATAATATCATATTGATATTATTTATTTCTAAATCTATATAGTATAAATTTATCCTTCTACTAAGACTATAATAATATATATTATTGTTGCAAGTTTATATTATTATTTATTTAAAATTAATTAAGCCCAAAAATTAAATTATATTTTTATTTTATTTAAATAAATAATAGATTGCACCAACTTAAAGTTTCGGGTCCGAACTTGCGGCTACGAACCCGAATTCACGTCCATGAACCCGACCTCGCGACCATTGATGCACCTATCTCGGTATTTTGGTCATAACTTTTTATTCCGACCTCGGATTAATGCGATTCTTGCGGCATTGGAAAGAAGACAGCAAGCTTTACAACTTTGTATGAAATAGCCATTTCACGAATCTGACTTTTTAGAGGTCAAAATAGAGCAACAAGTCGGGTTCAATTTTGAATGAATCAAGGCTATTCGAATTTAAGATTATTTTCTAAATATCATGACCAAAGTTCTTATGTATATTATATTGTAAAGTCTTTCGATCGATGGTCATGATAAATCATAACTTAATAAGTATAAATATTATTTAATTTAATTATCTAATTATTATATATATATATCAATTTTATCGCTTCAACGCGACCTCTTCGATAATACAAAGTGTTAGAACTTCGATGTGTTTATGAAATCGAACTCTGACTTTTATGATTATCGAAATCACACTTATAACTCTATTCTATAATTATATTGGTGTGGTATGTAAATAAACATAAATATAAGCATAATCAAAATCTAAGTATAAATCGTTCTGTATGTGTGATACTTTTGTATTTGCAACTTAATCAATTTATACGAGTTAAGAATATGTTAGATCGAGAATGCGAGTGTATGAGATCATGCCTACGCTTAGGCGTGGTGATTCGCCGAGATGGTATCGGCGAGAATATACATTCATATTCACATGCCTTATAACTCATGGTGGAATGGGACCCATGACGAGTCGGTGAGTGTGAATTCTGTAACCCAACTGCAGTGGCATATACAGTGATCCTATCACCCCGAGTTTTAATACGAGAGGATAAGATATGAGATATGATACGAGAATCGGGCGTTGGGCCTTTAGCTGTGGTAAGGTTTCTTTAACGGTCACGTGAAACTCAGAATATTGGCGTCCATGTACGGATGCAACACCTCTATGGTAGTATAAACTATCACACGAAGTACATCCAGGTTACTACGGAACCTTTTTCTTGGGAAGCATGAATTAGGAAGGTTGCCTCACTATAGTTTGTCATAGGATTAAGTATAAGAGTATGATAAGACATGAGTATGAGATAAGATAAGTTATGATCACGAAATGCGATAATAAGACATCATTTGTGTAGGCGACAAGATAAAGAACTTAAGTCTCTGATGCGTTGCCTCATGCGTAGCCATAGTAAACAACAACGTCTTTCAGCCAAGACAGATCTCTGGGAGAGATTATGAGTATGAGTGCGTTATGAGTGAGTTTGGCCATTATGTCTCCCCATTGGCTGGGTGGTGGAGTATGAGTATGACATGAGGGCGTTATAATATGGTGGTATGATACTATGTTGACCCTCCCATAGTAGCTCGGCGTGACTGTCACAGCGCAGTCGTTTAGGATTTCACTAGTATGTTAGTTACGCTCATGCGATGTCGTATGCGATGATAATAAGACATGATATAATATGTTATGAGATATGGTAAGGTACGTTAGGATACGAGTGTTTAGATCATGGTCTTGCATTTACGATATGAGCTTTAAGATATGCATGTGATTTTGTCATTCTTTTGCTATCTGCTTTGAGATATTATGTTTATCACTCACCAGATGCACCCACAATGCACCTGAGTAGTATGGGGTGGATTGGTGGTGTATCCCACTGAGTTTACGTGACTGAGTAAACTCATCCCACGATAATCTAACGATTCAGTGATTACGCTGGTGGAGTAGACGCTGGCCATCTAGATCTCGCCGACGCTGATTTCATTGATTCCGCGGGCGTTGAGTACCAGGAGCCTTTGGAGGGCAACGCTGCCGGTTATCAGGAGGACTACGGTGCTGATCTTGATTCGAGTGCCAGTTACTGATCATTGTGGACTTGGTATTGAGTTTTATTGATACTAGTATTGCGGATTTTATAGTTTATTTTATCGGATTTGTCTCCGACTTTCATTATCATTTTATTGGCGGATTATGATTTTATTACACTTATTCAGCATTTATGATTAATTCATATTCCACCCTATTTGTTGGATTTCACGAATTTCGTGGAATCATTATTGCACGAGAACTCTGATTAGGTGTATGTCCGCTTAGCATATCCGGGATATGTGCGGGTCATAACTCGGAATTCTAGGCCCTCGGGATCGGGTAGAATTTCGGGTCGTGACATCAGGTCTATTTGAGCTGGGTGAAGATTGATGGTTCAACCATTAATATTGTTGACTGCCTTGAATCAAAACCAATCAAGCAAAAATCAAAACTAATTGAATAAGAAAAATCAAAATCAGTTGAACAGGGAGACGAAACCTAGTAGGGAGATGAAACCAATCCGACACACAAAAAATTACAAAAAAATTCTTCATAAACATAAAACTAAAAAAATATAGAAAAAATCGAAAATCTAAACAAACTGATCGAAACCAATACTGAATCCATCCATTTGGTTTCAAATTCGGGGAATGAGAATTTTGGCTAATTGAAACCTGAAAGAGTTTGGTTCGGATTCGATTTTGGGCAAACCGACTCGCAAATGAAATTTCAGTTTTGGATTCGATTAGACTACCCTAAAATTTACATAGAAAGAGAAAAATGAGCGCTAGAGAGAGAGAGAGAGAGAGAGAGAGAGGGAGAGGGACATACTGAGAGGATAGAGCGGGAGAGAGAGAGAGAGACAGAAGGGGGAGAGAGAGAGAGAGCGAGATAGAGAGAAAAGTCAGAGAGTAGGACAGAGAGAGATAAGAGCGGAAAAGAAAAGGATAGAGACCGATAAGAGAGAAAGTGATAGAGAGAGAGATATAGTTAAAGAGAAATGAGAGCATGGTTTCAAATATCAAAATTGGTCACCAAATCGGTCAACTCAAAATCGATTCGAATCGGCGGATTGGATCGGGCAATCCCGCGGATTGGATCGAGCAATCTCGACGCTAAAAACGTTTTAGGGCCAATTGCAATAGTTAAATATTTTTGCGGTAAGCTGTCAAATAAATTGTTCAAATTAGTCATTGATGATTTCAATTTAACGTGCAATGCATGATACGCCATACTTTTATTCTAATTTCACATTTACAATACCCACATTAAGAAAGAAAATAGCCCAAAAGGCCAAACTAAATGCGTCATTTCTTCTAATAAATTAAGTTTCACACTTAATAACTAACCAAATGGGCCAAACTGCGAAACTAAAGTTCAACTAAAAAAAGGAAGTGGAGACTTTTGTGCTAAAAACAGTTCTCTTGATATTGGAGACTTTTGTGCTGAAAACATTAAGATGCATGTATGGAAGTGTTGGTTCATTTCCAAATCCATCCGATAAAATAAAAAAAAATAAAAAAATATTTGGAAAGAAAAGTAAAAAATAAATACTGTAAGGTTGTAATAATCTCATATTCTTCTTTTATTATTATTTTTCACTGTTTTTTCAGTAAAATTTGGTGGTAAGAAGATGTCTTTACAAAAAAGGAGATGTAGCAGAAGATGCTAGGGCTTTAGAAAAAAATTTCTTTTTTTTGAGTACATGGCTTAAGACTTAGAGTTACTTTCATTTTTACTTTAAAATTTATATTTGGTGTAAATTGTAAAATATTATTTATGAATATAAGCTCTTTGTATTGGTGGATCGGCGATCTAATTTAAATATCGCTTGAGATCGGCCGATCCGGAGCCATCCAATCGATCCTCTATGGAATTGGTATTGTTTGGGGCCAAAATCGATTTGGATCGGGCGATCTGGATCAATATCGGCTGAAATTTGAAACCATGCGAGAGAGTTCTTTCTTTTTTTTTCTTCCACATCTGATCGACCCAAATGAAGGGGTTGGATTTAAAATAACGCATGAAAGGGGTCATATCAAATCCTTATTTTCTCTCTTGTGAGAAATATTTAGAAATGACTAGGATTTGATAAAGGGTACCGTGATTCTCACCCCAAAAGACTGGTTTCTCACCCTACCTTTTTCAGCCGGCATGCATTGACTACCTTTAAAACATATGATAGAGATTGTGTTTCGTCTCCATCTTCCGTACAATGAATCGATAGATCATTGGCATATCATCAAACAGTCAACTTTTTATTATACGTTGCACACATCTAAAACAATGACCCAAAAATCATGTTTGAACATGATGTGTGTCATATAATTTGAGGATCATATTTTTGGAATGTTTGCTATGTATAATTAAAAATTAATCGTCGGATGGTAGGCCCATAATCTATAGATCTATTATACGAAAGATGGAAATGAGAAGCAATCTCTACCATTTGATTTAAAGGTGATCAATGCGTGTCAAGTGGAGGAGGTGGGGTGAGAAAACAGTCTTTTCGGATGAGTATAAGTGTAGTGTACCCTTTGATAAATCTCAATCTAATATTCTAAACTATTTATCCAAACGATGGATTTAGATTTGACTTTTCAAATTCAATTCAAATGGCTCTTCCCAAACGCAGCCAAATATCTCGCGTTCTCTCTCCCACGTTTATCTCTTTCTCCCTCTTCGATTATGATCTATTAGTCTTTTACTATCTTGGGTTTTTTTTGTAAAGACCGCCTATATTACGCTGAAATTGCATAAGATATCCTGAGTCATGCCTATTTATATTGGACCCCTTGCTTTTATGTTTCTTTTATAAATATTTCTGTCGTTAAATAACAGTTAATTAGACGTCATTTCTTCAATTAAATGACGAGTTTGCCCTTACTTAACATTATATACAAAATGGTCATTGTATTTTTCCCAACTTTAATCGCATTTTAAACAGTGGATAAGCATCGGATTTTATCCAAATTTTTTGGGTGGAACATGATTGATCTCTTATAAGTCGCCGTAACTAAATAGCATAGACACCTAAATCGAAAATCGAGTAACATGGTACCTTAGAGGAGATCAATCATGTTTCACCCAAAAAATTTGGGTAGAATCCGATACTTATCTACCGTTTAAAATGAGATCAAAGTTGGAAAAAATACAATGACCATTTTATATATCCTTATTACCATATAAAAGTAAAAATAGTTTCTGTCACATTTTGTAATACCAAAATACCCTTAACTCTTCCCTAAAATATGGAATTCTTTTTCCAATGAGAGTACGTAGATAATGGTATTCAAATAAATTCTCTTTCCTTCCTTATTTTTAGCTCCTTCAAATAAACTCACAAATTTAAGAGAATTAATAATTTTGCCATAAAAGTTATCTTTCCTAACACCTTCAAAGAAATCTACAAAGTTAAGAAAATTAATAACTTTGCCATAAAAGTTATCTTTTCTAACACCTTTAAAGAAATTCACAACGTTAAGAGAATTAACAATTTGCCATATAATATTTGACTTACTTTGATATCAAATTCCCTTATGTAGAAGATTGGGCAGAAAAACGATCTCCATCAACTAATAAAAAGAGTCGATGGTTTTTTGCATAGATGCCCTCTAAGATTTCATGAGTGTTAAGTTACTCAAATAATAATTTATTGGCATATTGAAACTCTTTGAATCACGATTAATGTACCCCTAATCAAATTTTCTCATCTTACCTAATCGATTTTCGACTTTTCCCACCTAAAATCGAAATCAGATTCGGTATGAACCGATTTTTGGATCAATTGGGATTGGTTCAATTAGGTAGGTTTTTGGGACGAGTTCAGATTTCAGTTCAAAAACTTACACCCATACGAGGGTAAGATCGTAGTCTCAAGAACTATTCTACGAAAGATTAGGGTGAAAAACGATCTCCATTATCTAATTTCAAGCAATCATGAATTTGAATGGGGTGCAATCACCATTTTATTCTTTTAAACTATTTTCTCAGTTTTCTCATATTACCTAATAAATTTTTTATTTTTCCCCCTAAAAATCGAAACGAGTCCAAAATAGGTTCATTATCGATTTTCGGGTCTGTTTGGACCAGTTCGATTCGTCGATTTTCAAGTCAGGTTTGAGTTTTGAGTCAAAGCTTGGACCCCTATGTATGGGTGGACATTACTATTCATATTTTTAATAAGGTTTGAGTTTTGAGTCAAAACTTGGACCCCTATGAATGGGTGGACATTACTATTCATATTTTTAATAATAATTAATAAATACGTAGGGTATGAAAATTTAAAGTCTTAGTTACATTAGTTATTATAAAATTAAAATAGAAATTACTAATTAAGAAAATTTTATTAAACATATATAATTAGTATATTATCGAATTAATCGAACGTGATAGGATAGAAACATGTATCTATAATAAATTCTACAAAATACTTGAATCAATATAATATTTAACAATAATTGTTATTAGTTTTTTACTGATTGACTGATAATATACGACTATGATTTTATACAATCAGTCAATTTTAACTCATAATTAAAATCATCTTTGATCAAAATATTTCATTTTACAATGTCCACATGCAACGCACATGCACTTCTCAAATATGTTTGAATCGCATTTAGAGTTCAACCAGTTAGACCTGATCAAATCATAGCAACTCGACATGTCAATTAAGATCCCACCTCCAAACATACCTTTAAATATCCCAATTGAATCTTTGAAAGCGCTCATGTTAAAACAAATTGGTTGCTTTGAAATTGATGATAATAGTATTTTTCGTTCCAATCTTTCACACACTTGATCTTGAGATTATGGGTGTACCATCAAACGGTCAGATATTGATTTGACGTGCACAAATTTCAAAGTGACCTTAAAATCAAATTTAAACGAGATGAATGACATGTGATTTTATCAAAATGTGATTTTACCTTTAATTAACTATGCCCACTGAATCTATTAGGGCACCATGTTAAAACCAATTGATAGTTTTAAACTAAATGATGGAGAATTTTTTTGTTCCAATTTTTTACACAGTTGATCTTGAGATAATGGGTGTACCATCAAATGGTCAGGCATTGATTTGACGTGACACGGATCCCAAAACAAGTGACCTTAAAATCAAATTTGGTATCAATATCTCGAAAATGAGTATTTCTTTCAAGTCAAAGTGAAAGATACAATTTATCAAAATTATCTTACAAGATCGTAAATATCCTAAAACATTAAATACGAGACTACGGATGATGAAGACGATAAAATCCTCAAAAAAGTTAAAGTCGAGAAGGAATAAATACTCATTTTCGATTTAATTGAAATTTCTAGATTATACTTATTTGTTAGTTTTTTTTTTTTCTTTATGTTCTATAGTTGACAATATAAGTTATATTTTTTTATTTTTTATTAAATTTTTTATAGTTTTAAATTATACATAATAAAGACATAAGAAACATAATAATAAATATATTTTTTTTATCTTTACTAAATCATAAAACATAGTTATGAACGTTTGAAATACTATATTTTTTTTATGTTTAAATCATTCGATAGATGTCTAAAAATAAAATTCGATCATTTAAAGGTCCTAATATCCACGTGCATTTACACGTGACTTTTTACTAGTAATATTA
Organism: Chloranthus sessilifolius; assembly: GCA_021018995.1. Lineage (NCBI taxonomy): Eukaryota > Viridiplantae > Streptophyta > Magnoliopsida > Chloranthales > Chloranthaceae > Chloranthus > Chloranthus sessilifolius. The sequence continues at coordinate 19,642,128 of CM037584.1, forward strand.
AGTAAAGACAAATGCATCATTTAATTTAAGAAATAATGTCTAATTAACTGTCATATAACGGCAGGGATATTTGTAAAGAATACATAAACGTAGGAGGTACAATGTAAATAGACATAACTTAAGGGAGTTTATGCAATTTTAGCATAACGTAAGGGGTATTTGCCATAAAAACCCTACTATCTTTGTCTCTAGTACCTCTTGTGAAAGTACTCGTCAAATGTTACACAGTTTTAGGTATCTAATGTAGGGCATTCTTGGCCAATAATAAAAAATAAAAATGAGACGTTTTTTTAGCCAGTACGCTCCCATAAGGTCCTCTGGTAGGAGCTCCAATTGAAGTGCCCCTTCACGGGTATCTTCATTTACAACCAAAGTTTATTCTGTCTCAACTCGGATGTCTTGTGCTTAAATTGTTGTTGATTGTCTTGTGCTTAAATCGATGACTGTTTTGAATCATATGATTGAGATTATTTTGCATCCTAATCTTTGATACAATAGATCTTGAGATCATCATCCTATTACTAGACGGTCCGATTTTAATTCCACATCGCAAATATTGAACATTATCATAGATAATTTTTGGAATTAAAATTTGATATAGTAGCCCGACAATGTTTTAAGCAAGTGAAATCCGAGTTGAGAAGGAAGTTTTGGGTTAAAATTAAAGACATCCTATATCTATTTTAGTAATCACAGCTAGGCAAATCCACTATTCCATGCGTGGTTGACTGTATAGTTTATTATGCGGTTGACTGCTTGATTACCATGGTTGGCTGTGCTATTGACCAATGACCGGGAAATCGTTGGCTCTATCGTTTGGTCTAATTTTGGAGACTCATGGGAGCTCAGATTCGACCGTTTGACGTTCTTGTTATTTTAGATATGGGAGCCATTAATTGCACACACTTTCTAAGGGCACGTTTGATTGAAAGCGTGTTTTCTACACGTGTCGTTACGCGTTGCAACAGCTGCATACGAGGGTGCCACTTGTATCCAATTTTCGTATCTGTGAGCCAAGAAAGCACAAAAATGTGTTTTCTCTTTGCCAATCAAACGACCATTTACAATTAATCTATCCGTTATAACGAAGAAAACGCGTTTGGTATTGCAATCACACGTGCCCTAAGTCTTTGCACCGATTTTAGAAAAGAAAAAAAAAAACATTTTTTTTTTTGTCTTTTCAAATTGATGATAATACCCTTTAGTTGCACCAAAACGTACAAGGTTTAAAACTATTGAGATTAAGTGAAAACCGACTAAGCAGTGTCGATTCCTGGGCCCTTTTTTTAGCTTAATTTAAACAAGAAAGCAAAGAACTTACTATCAATAATTGGATGTTAATAAATAAGTAATCACAGATTTCCAATGACAGGAAAAGGAAATATATGGAACTTGATTTGAGGAATACGATGTAGTTTCAAATTGATGAGAAAGTTAAAAAAAATGACGAGAAACGAACAATATATTATATTATTTGGTTTAAGTGAGTCGAGGGGATATTGATCGGACGAGAGCAACTTCTCGATCATCTCTGGCGCGTCGCCCAAACGCTGCTCCCCCTTGCGAGAGTTTATAAATTATCATGATCTCTAAGACGCCATTTGGCCTAATGAACTGAAGGGACCAACGGTTTGATGAGCTCGGTCTCGCTCAACCGATCCATAGAGGAACCGAAGCATAACATATCATTTACTGAGCCACAGAGGAACTGAAGCATAACATATCGGTAAATGATGATCGGATACCAATTCCTCTTTTCGTTTCAATTAAGAGATGACCAGAGAGAGAGATTCATACAGCCAACAGCGTTTAACTAAGGGTGCAATTTTTTTTTACGATTTAAGTGCCATCACAGGATGTAGGTGCAAGGCTAATTTTGGTTAATTCAGTGCAAGGACTTAAAAAGTGTGTGCAAGCAGAGATCTTGCAAAATGTCCTCATTTTTTCTACTCTAGCGGTGACTGGTGAAGCTAATGAGCAGGAGTCAGGTAATTATAAACACTTATTATAAGGGAAGAGATGAGGCTAGGATTTACCCCATGTGGTGCTAAACTTCAACAGTTAAGAGTCATAGTTCATTCTGGCCATCCACGTGGTCTCAAAATGATAGTACAGTATTAGGGCTGTCAAATGGATCGGGCTGGCGGGTCAGCCCGCCCAACCCGACCCTAAATTTATAGGGCTAGGGCTCAATATCAAGGTCAAAGGGTCGGGTTAGAGCCTTAAAATTGGAAGCCCGTATTTTTTTAGGTCGGGCTAGGGCCTTAAAGGCAAAAAGCCCACAGGCCCAACCCGGCCCGTACATTTACTATATATTCTTATAAGTATACATAAGTTGCAAGCTATGTGCACTAACTTTACACAATTAGTAAATACTAATTACTTACCATCTTTAACAAAAAAAAAAAAAAAAAATTACTAACTTACATGTAAATTACTAAACTAATCCTTAATACTTTTGTTATCATCAAAAAAAAGAAAAAAAACCCTTAATATTTCCATTAGATACATTTAAACGTTTACTTTCCTTGATAGTTTAGGATTTTAAAATCCCTTTATTTTTAAAGCAATATATGAAATTCATGCTTTTTTAATCAGATATTTACTCCAATTATATTTGCGATGTATCCATATTCCATAGTGACAAATTTCTCCGAAATTCACTGAAACAGGAGTCAGATGAAACTTTTCGCAAATTTTTTATATTCCTGAAATTTCATTAATTTCAGCCATTTTTAAATTATAAATCAGAACTTTGTAAACCTTAAATATAATTTATATATATGGATTTTCTACTATCCGAAATTTTTCTGAAATTTTTTCAAATTTTTCTCGAAATTAATCGAAATGACCCCTTACCGAAATATTGACCAAAACGAAATTTGTCTATATGGATGTATGTTTTTTTAACATTATTTTAAAAAATTATAATCATAAAATGAAAAATAAAAAGTAAAAATTCAATGAACCTATTTTTATAAAAAAAAATTACTAGTAAACAACAAAGCCCGAAGCCCCACCCAAGCCGGCCTCGACGCCTAGTGTTGGGCTGGGGCTGGGCATATCAAAGCCCGCCTATGTTAAGGCCGGGCTAAGCCTAGTCATAGAAGGTAGGGCAGGGCTAAGTTTTCAGTAGGCCAGGCCCTACCCCGGCCCGTTGACAGCCCTGTTAACACTACTAACTCAAAAGTCAAGACTGTCAAATGCATGCTTTCACTGATTTCAAAAGTTAGGCAATGCAAATAATACTTTCTTATGAAATACGAGCACCTAAACAAGAAACCTTGCTTTTTTGGTCATCAGAAACTCATTTCCGACTGATCCAAGCTTTCTAGCGCAACACTTTGTGAAGTGATAAAGGTGTCATTTTATTGAAGGGTACCTTTATTTTCTACGCAAAATTCATTCTTCTAAATTTGCATTTTACGTGCTTAAATTATTAACGATTTTAAATCAAAAAATAAAGATCTTTTTTCATTCAAATATTAAATAGAATAGATCTCGAAATTATAACTCATAAGTCTACAATCAGACGGTCAGTTTTTGATTTCATATTGCACACGTAATTTTCGGATTACTTTTTAGGATGTGTGCCACATGAAATCAAAATTAGACCGTATGATGGAAAGATAGATTATGATCTCAAGATCTATTAGGTCTAAGATTGGGACAATAAGCGATCTCTATTGTTTGATTTCCAATGATTTAAGCACAAGAAACCCGAGTTGAAAAGAAAAAAAATCTTGGCTTGAAAATAAAGGTGCCCAGTAATATAACCGTGGGGCTAAGTGAAGTCTACATATCCAACAACAAAGTGAATTGCTAAAAGAATAGTGGCTTAGCATGGCGTCCATTTATTGATGTAAGATGATCAAGAGTCAAATCTTATAATACTTTGGTGGGTATTGGCTGCCGCTGTGAGTCTGTGAGCCCTTTAATAGCTAAATTGTACTCATTAAAGGCCTTATTACATGGGCTGTCAACGGGTTGAGTTAGTTCAAAATTGGATTTGAATAATTGAAATCTAAATTTATCGTTTGGATAAATAGTTTAGAATATTAGATTTGAATTTATCAAATCTTACTCATTTCCAAATATTTCTCCCAAGCTAAGAGAGAAAATAGGAATTTGAAATAACTCCTCGGAGGCATTGTTTCAAATTCAACCCTTTCATTTCGGTCGATCAGATCTCGCGGGAAGAAAAGAAAGAAAGAACTCCCTCGTTTCTCTCTCGCTATATCTCTCGCCCTCTCTATTACTATCACTTTCTCTCTCTATCACTTTCTATCTCTCGCCCTCTCTATTACTCACTCTCTCTTATTTTTCTACTCTTATTTTTCTATCTTTTTTCTTTTCCATTCTTTCTCTTTCTCTCTCCTGCCCTCTCTCTCTCTATATATAGATATGACTTTCCCTCTCTATATCGATCTATCACTTTCTCTCCCCCTCCCCTTTTTTTTCTCTCTGCCCGCTCTATCCTCTCCGTTTCTTTGTATGTCCCCCCCTCTCTCTCTCTCTCTCTAGCGCCCCCCCTTTTTTTCTCCTCTCTTTGGCGTGCCTTTTTCCCTGTTTATATAAATTTTAGGGTTGTTGAACCGAATCCAAAACTAAACTTTCGTTTGCGAGTCGGTTTACCCAAAATCGAATTCGAACCGAACTTTTTCGGGTTTCAGTTAGCCAAAATTCTCATTTCCCGAATTTGAAACCGAACGGATGGATCCGGTATCGATTTTGATCGGTTCGTTTCGATTTTCGATTTTTTCTAAATTTTTTTTACTTTTATGTTTATCAAGAATTTTTTTGTAATTTTTCGATTTCGGATTGGTTTCATCTCCATACTCGATTTCGTCTCCCTACTCAACCGGTTTTGATTTTTGCTTGATCGGTTTTGATTCAAGGTAGTCAACAATATTAATGGTTGAACCATCAATCTTCACTTGAGAACTCCATGAGTCAAATCTAAATACACTTCTTATGCATCCAAATAGTAGATTTGTAAATCCAAATATTTGAAATCGTGAATTTCTAATGCTTGAATTTCAAATACTTTCACCAAATCCAAATCCTTGTTTCCAAACACACAATATGTGGTAGCGAAATATTAGAAGGGCCTTTCATATAGGCCAATGGGCCCTTGGAGAGATGAGAATCTTTAAGGCCTCATTCCAGAGCCAAGAAAGTCTCACTTTCTAAGACTTTTCTACATAAAATGCCATTTTCTAGCACCTTTTGAGGTTTTTCTGTGTTCGAGAGTTCTTATTGTGATACAGGTTTTCATCGCACTTTCTTGAGAAAGTGACGATTTTTAGAGAATTTTGCTTAGGAAAGCTCAGTTTTTTAGCTTGGGCTAATATTGTACATGACGAGGGGCCTCACCGAATCCTTCTTCAACTGAAAGCAGCTCCAATCAACGTTCCAATTAATTGTCATTTAAATGTACAGTTAAGTGTCATTTAAATGATAATTAGGGGTTGGCGGTTTAAATGAAGAGTTTCTTTATCTGATATTTACTTTATGCACCCACCAATGACATTTAGAAGTATCTTTGGTAATTTCATATTGTAGCCACCTTGAAGGCTTGAGCATTTTTCCAAACAATGTCAGATGAAGAGACTCTTTACTAGCACATTCCTGCAACTGCAACTATCTATTCCCCTGTAGATACTTGTGGACTCTTTTATAAACACCTGTGGAGCTCACAACCATGGTGTCTTGTAGTTGATGGATTTAAGGAGTGACAACACATATATCGATCTGCAATAAGGCCTCCTAGCCATCACAAATATCAGTCATTCCCGCCCATCATCCACTAGCAGGCCGAGGCCATGCTCGACCTTCACTTCTGATACCACCTTATAGACCATTGAGAGGAAAAAGGTACAATCGTGAGGAGATGCGGCACAATCCCGTGGTCGTAAGTTCAAATTCTTATGCTTTCAAGGAGGAGTTGCTGATGCCTCGATATCGTAATTTGTTTGGCAGCTTTGATATTGCGATTGAGTCTCCCAAGCGTACTGCGACTTCCACCCACTCATCTGATGGTGACGACAACGACGATGTCTCTTCTCCTCTCGCATATTAGTTTGAACTTTCATAAAGAACTTTAAAATTATTATGGCTTATATTATGCCATAATTTTATATATAATGACATAATCGAATATGCTACTCTTTTACTCTGAATTTGTTTCCTAATATAAATTATAATGGTTTATATTGCTCCAAACTCGTTTTTAGTATACACATAACACAATAACAGCTGCATAAAAGAACCCACGTTTGAAGTAATTTTCTTATAATCTGTCCGACATAAGTCTTCAACACATTATCGATTGGATGTTTATAAATTTTGATGATCATCCAATTAATATAACCGTTTAGATGAACGACATAAATAAGTGCAACTATAGTGTGCTGAAAAACAAAATACAATTTCCGACATTATTTTGAAAAAGTGTAGAACACAAAAACAAGAAGTTAGAAATTAGAGGAAAATAACTTTCTGAATGACTGAAAGTGACGTTCCTAATATTTTAAGTTTCTGAGAGAAATAGAAGTATTGATTTCGGAGCTTTCTAAAATGCAGAACGAGGTCTAATAGAAGTTATCCGAGAAAAAGCAAAACAGGTTCAATACGTCGGACATGACTATCGCCATAATAAGATTTTGGTGAAACGGGCAGGTTCAAGACGTTGGACATGACTATCGCCATAGCTTCAATTGGTTTTATAACCGTTGCATGCAAGGGAATTATGAATTATTTTACAAAAGTAAAAAAAATGCTGCCCTCTCTATATTTTTATTATAAAAAAGGTCGAATTGTTTTAACTCATGATAATGCACCCCATATGGGCCAATAGTGGCCCTTATTCGCACTTCTCTATGTACATGGGGGATGCCTACTAAAAAAAATCTATATTTAAAAAAAAAAAAAAAAAAAATTATTGGCAAGGATAACATTATAATTATTCATATAAATTGATAACTGTCCTACATTGATTAATACATGACTGCCAGTTTCAAGTAAGCGGGGGCATTGTTTATGCAGAAAAAATAACGTTTGAATTTTTTGTTATAAAAAATGGTGCAAGGCATTATTTTGTTAAAAGCCCTTTTTTTTACTACTTAGGGAATTATAACTTTAACCTTCATAAGTTGACATTCATATAAGAATCCCTTGTATGCAAGAGGCTGAATTTCCAAGGTCAATATCATGGTATTAAAACTTGGTCGACATCGATACATATCGGCACCAATACATATCGGTCCTCCAACTCGGTATCGGTAGCCGTATTAGGTAGCGGCCGATACGTATCAGTTTGGGCCGAGACACACACACAGAGATTTTATATATATATATATATAAAGGGCCGATCCGTATTGGTCCTCCATAGGCTGATACCTGATACCGAAATCGATTTTGATACCTTAGTCAAGACCCATAGCTTTCTAGGGGTTTCTCGCTCCCGTCATGTTGTTTATCCTCAACTTTTCTTTCAGCAGCTCCCACATGATCCACAAATCACTCTGCTCATGCTTAATATTAGTGAACTCAGGCATGATTAAAGAAATTTTCCCTTCGAGTAAGAAAATCGAATTTTAGTATAACGTACACAGCATCAGACTCCATGCTTCACATCATTATAGAAGAAACTGGCTTGTGAAACCATTTGATAGTCTCATAGAGAGTTTTGGGTAGTACATCTGCAGTTGAATAGTCAAAATCCAAATAAACCACCAGTCGGCATTCAAGTACAGTAGAAACCTAATATGCATTCCTAAATACTTAAAACTATGATACTCAATGGTGAAATGCAGAGAGCCAGCAGGTTCAGCGCTACCTACCGATATCATATGGAGGGACAATGAAGTTTCCAACTTGATTAGAATACATGCCATAAGGGACCGGTCAAAATCATCAAACTCACAAAGTCTATTATAGAGAGCAACTGTTAAATGGTGGTGTCAAGCATCACCTACCGCCAGTGTTACCTAGGCACTTCTGTTTTTGGGATTTTTGTCGTGGCACTTGGACGCTCAACACAACATGACACTTTCTAGACATGTATGAAAAAATGCAACATAATGCCATTAAAATGTTCCTCGTTTTGACACAGTAAAATTATTGAAACCAATTTAAATAAGATGGGCTCATGACATACATTATGTACGCTTTTCATTAAATACCTCAATTGGCTCTTTGAGAATTCCCATCAATTTTATTTTTCTATATACACTCTATTTTTGTAAATTTTTATCTTATTTTTCTAAAGGCGGTGCCGCCGTATTGGAATCTTCAGAAATTGATGTGCCAAACATCCATGACACATTGACACTTGGCACCCGTGCCACGTACCTAGGTAACACAGCATGTTGCTCCTTCCTTTGCTATTTTGTTTCATACAACTCTAGGCACCATTATATGATTTTTAATATTTAATTGCAAGTTTACAACTCTTGTTGGTGGCAGCAGGGAGAAGGAGACAACTATAATGGAGAAATTCCTGATTGCAGGCTCTACCTTAAGCGCACGAGGATGAACCTTTAAATTATCTATTTCTGACACACAAGTTTTGAAATAGACCACCCACATGGTCATGCCAACAAAAAAAAGAGAAGATTGAAGAAAGATCAAACAATCAAGAGGCATAAATAAGACATGCATTTCATCTACAATATCATTATCATTGATATTGGGCATAAAGTTTCTCTAAGTGGCTAACCAACTTCAATATGAATCTGCGCAGGACGGGCATACGCTGAATGGCTCGCCCAATTGACTTTTTTGAATGAAACTATTGATCTATGTCCCCATCATACCTACATCACAAAGATATTTATATCCATTCGCGTGTCATTGACACTCGATTCTATTTGAGTGAAACGAAAGGGAGAATATGATTCAGAAAGGAATCATTAGAAATATGAATGGGAATGAAAGATTGAATCACATTTTATCCAGTATCCAACATGAAACTCTTAAACAGAAGATTCTTAAAGAGAACAAAAAGAATCTTTGTTATGATAGAATCAGTCTGGGACGGAAGGATTCGAACCTTCGAGTAACGGGACCAAAACCCGTTGCCTTACCGCTTGGCCACGCCCCATTTAGATTTCTATTCGACACTAATAAACACTAATATCGTTATATAAGTAATTAAATCCGTAGAAGAACATACACCAAAACTGTCTCTTTCGGCTTGCACAGGGGCACACTGGTAAAGCAACTCACTAGGTTTCAAAGAACCCCTCTTTCAATTTGGCAGCTTCACGGTACAATACAACTTTGATCTTTGTAGCAGCAAGGTTGGTCTATGAGTATAGAGAATCTGGCTTTCAGTTTCTAGTGTTTTTGAAATTCATAGGGAGTGCTTGGGCAAGCCAAGTGGAAAAGGCACTGCCTCGTATGATGAGATAAACAATGAATGCCACATATGCTGCGGTGACACTACACACAACAGAAATAAGCCATAGGCCACTCACTTCAGACAAGAAGAAATCCAGTAGAAGATACCCATTGATCAGTACCACCAGCCCTGCCACAGTCCATGCCACTCCCTACAGAAGAACTCCGGAAAAATTACAAGAATATCTAAGCCAACAAATCACAATCATGGACACCATAAAAATGTATCAGCTACACTTCAACACATGAAAAGAATTTCATTTTGGCGTTTTTTTTAACTACTTGTTCTTTGAGTCCTTTCAAGAACACTTTCATAAAAAAGTCATAAATATGACTCCACAATTTCTTTATGCAACTGCACAAGTCATAAATATGACTCCACAATTTCTTTATGTAACTGCACATCGTATATTTAAAGGCCAGGAGGACCCAACAGGTCCAGAAAAAATTGTGCTCCACTTACATAGGCATAACCCCACAAGCACGGAAAAATAGAAATAAAAAAGGCATCCAATCAAAATTGAAATCAGAATTCTCTCAACACGCCTTCAAAATCTGAAAAAAAATTCGCATAGGTAAAAATGACCCTACCAATATATCTGTTCCTAGATAGATACATATGAAATAAGAAATAGATTTTCAGCAGATGTCATAGAAAATAAAAAAGAAACATGCATCTAATCCAATAATTTGCTTCATGGAACGAACTAGAAATTGATCTTTACGAGTATGAGCAGATGAAACTCTTGTGCCGCATAAATTTAAGAGAATCTTCTTTTATGGATAAGCTAAAATCAATATGATCAACCTTAGGTTCAACGACGAGTAAAATTTTCAATTCATAATGAGATTTCTAGCCTTACAATACAATAAATCCAGACGGAGGACTCTAAAATATAATCTACACTATTGGGACATATAAGAAAAACTAGAAGATCAAAGTTGGTTCGCAAATCGGTTAATGGATTTCCCAGTCAAAATCGTTCAATTTTACCAAAAATTAGACAGACTAAACCAATTGTAGAAAAGTTTAAAACATTCAACATTCAGATCCCAACAAACCCTAGTACTCAGCCTCTCTTTTTTCTGGACAAGATACTACACTTTCGAACTTTGAAATGTGCATACAATGAAGATAATATCCCTAATACCAATCCATGTGACTTTAACATTTTGTTCCTAGATTTTTGGTTCCTACTTTGTAATTTTTAGTGCTCTCTCTTTCTCTCTCTCTCTGTATCTCTCTCTCTCTGTCTCTTAAAGTTTAGGTACGACACTGAGTAGTCACTGTACTATTATACTTGCATTTTGCAACAAACTAACAGACAGAAACTAGAAAACATAGAAACTTTAAAGTTTAAAGTTACATAAGTAACTATATTGAGAATAAATACATTCAACATTCGACTGAAACAACATATGAACACATGCATACATTTGGTACATATCTTATAAATATAGTGTTACATTTATTTTTATGTAAAAAAAACTCAACATATTGTTCAATGTGTATTAGAATATCAGTTACCACAACACATCAGTCCTTGTAGTGGTGAGAGAAATAACAAGTAACTAGTTCCACCAAGCTGGACTGCTGTCAAAAGAAATCTGAGCTGATTTTATAACCGACTGGTGACAGCTCCCACATGGTCCACATGCTGCCAACAGCTCCATCGACAGTGAAGGAACTTCACCTTGGTACTTCTGACCATACAGTTTTTAGTCTTCAACTCATGGTTCAAAATTTCAGCCGATAACTCAAGTTATCGGCCGAATCGTTTCGGTTTCAGTCCCCACCGAAACGATAACTTGAACTGAAATTTCGGTCCAAATATATATGGAGGGAATTATCGGCCAAAATTCAAATTTTTGGCCGAAAAATTGCTATTTTGATCCTTGCTTCAACTTACCAAAATATTGAAAAATATATGGGTTTTTTGGAGATGAATGCACAAAAAATTCGCATTTTAGAGCAGAACATCTGCCCAAAAAAAAATGTAGAGCAGAGTACCATTTCCACAAGGGTGCTGAAAAATAGGGCTGAAATGACAAAAAACTTTGCATGTGTACTGAACTGATTGGTCCACTATTGGACCGATGAGGGAATATCTGTCATTTCGGCCCTATTTTGTGGCATCAAGTACTTTGCTCTTTATGCACTCACCCCATATAAGGGGTCTTTAGAGATGAATGCACGAAAGAGAGAATTCATTTTGCATGTTTGAATCAAAACAATCAATAGATTCCTTATGGATGTTTGAAGCAAACGAATGAATATATTCCTAGTAAAACTCTCGAATCAGTTCTAGAAAATGCCATCTTGACATACTATAGGCCACCAATAGCATATTAAATCGTACAGCTGCATGGTTAAAAGAAATGAAATTGTGGTTTGTTTTTGAGTATTCGCAGCTCCCACCAGAGATTTCACTTCTAGTGAGAGTGTCTCCATTTTGATTCTCGGGGGAGAAGGGTGAGAGCCAAACACTTGCACAGACCATTCTTGCCTCCATTCTTGCCTAGCTGCTTAATTTTATGGCAAATCATTTTTGTAACATATTTCTAACCTTTAAATTGTTATATATATATATATTAGTGTCGTAATATATATTAATAATTATTCGATGGCAAACTTGTAAAAATTATTTCCTTTATGTGCAAATAAATAAGAGAAATAAAAAATATATATATATATATATATTAAAAAAGAAAGAAAGAAAGAAAGAGAGAGAGAAGCCTAAGAGGCTTGGGCCAAAAGGTCCAACGTCTTTAAGCCCAATGAGCGGGTGGCTTCCAATGGGTTGCCTCCAACAACTTTTAAGCCGAAGAGGCGCTTCACAATGGCTAAAAGATCTTAAACAGTCTTTTCATAGCGTCTTTCACATTTCTCTCCGAAGAAGTGTCGTTTCAGATTTTGGTACATCTCTTCATCGCAAATTTGAAAAGATGCAAGTGAAATCAATTTATCTTTATCGTTGAAAAGACACAAATCTCTTCATGGTCATTTGAAAATACACAATGATTCGAAATTTTCTCTATAAATAGATATTAGAAAATACCTTATTTGATAACTACCACATATCAGTTATCTTGTAGTTATCTAAATTAATTGTAACCGTGAGCGGTTGTATTTGTAATCTTATTTATAACTTTTCGTATCAGAATAATGTAACAAAACAAAAACAAACCGTAAACAATGTAATTGATTGTGGTCATTTGTCTTCTTCTCTCTTTCATCTTCTTATTTTCTTCTTTATTTTATAATTTTAACATGGTATCAGAGACATGATCCTGGCATTGCTTCCGCTATCATATTTTCTTGAAGTTTATTGACGCATAAACTTTTCATTTTCCTTTCATCTCTTCTACATGAAATAGACTCATGTAATTTTCATTTTTTTATCTTCATCTCTTTTACATCTAGTAAGGGATGAATTCTTATTCATGTAGATGTATTTTTCACATTGATTTGTTTAATAGATGTGAGTTTTCTACTTTGATCTTAATGGCCTTTTCTATTCCATGTGGATGTCTTTTCCCACATTTTCTGCCTTCTATATTTTACGTGGATGTCCTTTCCCACATTTTCTCTGAATTTTCTCTGACCTTCTATATTCTACGTGGATGTCTTTTCCCACATTTTCTGATTTTCTCTGGCCTTATATATTCTATGTGGGTTTCTTTTCCCACAATTTCTCTGGTCTTCTATACTTTATGTTGATGTCTTTTCTCACATTTTTTCTAGCCTTCTATATTTTACGTGGATGTCTTTTCCCACATTTTCTCTAACCTTCTATATCTATATGGATGTCTTTTCCCACATTTTCTTTGACTCTTTATTTTTTTTCAAGATCTCTTTAAATAGATTTGTCATATAATTCGTCTTCTTGGGAGAGATCAGACTTTATCTCGCCACCTGCTCCGACAGAGTTTAAGATGAGCGGGATGCGACAGTGATGGACTTCATAGACAAGCGGTGACCACCAACAAGCAAGATTGAGTTTGAGAGATATCATCGTGAATCTATATGGTTGTATGTGGTTGTTACGTAAATGCGTAACTGTTTATCTTCCAAGTTGGATGTTCTTAACGTTCACATTCCAACTTGAGGGGGAGTATTAGAAAATACCTTATTTGATAACTACCACATATCAGTTATCTTGTTGTATTTGTAATTTATAACTTTTCGTATCAGAATATAGTTATTTAGATAACTATCCACTTACCATATCCACTTCGCCACGTTCATTCCCACTTCTAGACCACATTTTTTCCAGATTTGGATTCCCCAGAGCCATCATTAGTGATGGGGGAAGCCACTTTTGCAACAGGCAGTTTGACTCTCTATTAAAAAAGTACTCTGTCACTCACAGAGTAGCCACTCCCTATCATCCACAAACCAGTGGACAGGTGGAGATTTCAAATAGAGATATCAAACACATTTTGGAAAAAACTGTGAAGAAGGACAGAAAGGACTGGTCCTTTAAGCTTAATGATGCTTTGTGGGCATACAGAACTGCCTACAAGACTCCTATAGGGATGTCCCCTTTCAGACTGGTTTATGGCAAGGCATGCCATCTACCAGTAGAATTAGAATATAAGGCCTTGTGGGCAATCAAAACTTTTAATATGGATCTAACTACTGCGTAACCACGAGAAGCTTCAACTCACCGAATCGGAAGAACTGAGGATGGATGCCTACACTAGCTCCAGTTGTACAAAGAAAAGGTTAAATCATTCCATGATAGGAGCATCATGAGAAAAGAGTTCATCTGGGGTCCAAGGTATGGTTATTCAACTCTAAACTTAAATTCTTTCCTGGCAAATTGAGATCCGTATGGGAAGGGCCATACATCATCATCAAGGCCTCCCCTCAGAGTCTGTGGATATTTCAGATCCCAAGGATGGAAGAATACTCAAGGTAAATGGTCGAGGCTCAAACCATGCATTGAAAACACCCAGAGCCCTTGCCCACCTATCATCATGAATCTCCAAAAATCGATGGTAGAAAAGTGTATAATATGTTTGTACAACATTGTTTTTCCGATTTTTTCTTTGTTTCATCTATTTTTCTTATGCATAGTGTAAATACACTTCAAAGTTCAAATCGCAAAGTAAAAAGTACTTTTTCAAAGTTCAAAGTTCTATTCGAATTGATTACGAGTCAGAATGAACTACTAAAAGAACCATGTTCTGCTCGAATAGTTAAAATTTCCTTTTCGAATAGAAAATCGGGAAAAGTCCTTTGAAAAGATCTTTCTGGAGCCAAATCCATTTCGAATAGACATACTGAAGCTCAGTTCTTTGCGAACTACACTTTCTCAAGATTTTTTTTTTACCTTTCGAAAGACACTTTTGCTTTTCGAAATAGAGAAAAGGATTCTTTTGGAACTTTTCGAACACTTAAGGGTGCTTTGCGATTTCACTTGTTAGTATATTAGGTCATTTTGAAAGTCACTGGATATCTGCAAACACTCTCCCAAGCAAAACCCCTTTTCAAAACCCTAGCTCACCCTCTTCTCTCACGAGCTCCACACGAATAACCACCATCTATTCTAAACTTCTGCGCTTTTTCTCTTGACAGAAATCAAAAGGGTAGAGCCCAGCTGCGCGATCTGTTCAAAGCAAAGAAACCCAAACAAAGGAAACCCCTAGATCGCGGGCACACCCAAGAAAGGAGAATCTGGACTAAAGCTGGAGCAGATCTGCTTGAGTTTGCATCCCCTTCTCCTTTGCACTCATTTTCTATTTTTAAATTCTTAAGAACCAGCAGTTCTGTTGTGTTTAATGTTATAATTTCTGCTGTCTTTTAGGCATACTGATTTTTTTTTATTTTATTTTTTTTACAAAACCAAATACAAAATAAAAGAAAATGAAAACACAAATAGAAAATCTCTGAGTTGTTTCTCATTATTTTCAGCAGTAGTAAATAAGGGCTCTTGTTGAGCCCGGGCTGATCCAAAACAAGTAAAAAAAAAAAATTTACAAAAAAAAAAAAATATAGACATATATAGATATCTTCCGGATGGGCTGTTTTTCTCCATTTGCATCCACTTTTCCCATCTGGACCTGCTGAGATCATTTTTCTTTTTTAGGAATCATGTAGGATAATGAGTAGTGGATCATAGGTCGCTTTTGAATATTCAATGGACCCACTTGATTTTATTTTCCTTGATTTCTTCATCATAAATGGGTCTCATTGTGTGTGAACCCCTGCTTTTAATATGTGCTCCCATGCTTCATTTTTTTATTATTCATACACATCATCAACAAAGGGTCATCTTATGAATCTTGCTTTTCACCAGTATTCCCGCTAATCATTTTATAATCACTTAGATTCATAAGTATCTCAGGCTTTTGGGTTTGTTTCTTTGGGCTTAGGATATATCATTTGGCATTAGATTTTCTGTTTTAGGAATTTTAGTTTCAAATTCTGTTTTTAGATCGCTGATTTTTTTCTTTCTTAGGTTAATGTGTCCTCGTTTTATTGATTTTCATCATTTTTCTGTGAATATAGTTAGTTTATAACTTTGTTTTCCTATTTTGCATTCACAAATTCAGTTTTTGTATCAACACTTTTCTTTTTCTTTTTTAACTTTGTATTCAGTCCCTTACCTTGTTTTTACTGTTTCTCTTTTATTAGCATTAGTTTCCTTTCATTTGCATAGTAATCCTTCTATTTGTTAGATTTTATTTAGCAGTTCTAGCATTGTTTTGTTGATTTTTCTTGCATTTGTATATCATGTTTTCCATTTCCTTGCTCATATCTTCAGTTTTACATTTTTATTTTCTGCTGCATATAGTTTAGATTTTTTTTTTTTTTTTTTTTTTTTTTTTTTTTTTTTTGTTCTTAGTTTTTCTTTCTTCTTTTACCCTGCTGCCCCTAGTCTCTCCTTGTCTAGAACATTGAGGACAATGTTCATCTTAGGTTTGGGGGTATGGCAAACAGATCCTGCCCCTGGGATAATTAGCATAAGGGCATCACAATCACCAAAGTAATCAGGAAATGTATTAATTTACTTAAGAATCATGACAACTAGAAAATTTAAAATTCCTTTGCCAAATTTAGACATTCTAAACCTTGCGATATTCTACATTTCCATGATGATTACACCATAAAAACATACTGGTATCAGCACGTAGTAAGTCAAAAGGAAGAGAAAAAGGTAAAGATATACTTAAAAGCTCAAGGAAAAACCATAACCAGTGAGAATTGAGCCCATATATTTTCCATCTCTGTTGAAGAGTGACTGAGGCAATTTTTTCTGATTCAAAGGATTGGTGAGGCATTAGATCCACTAGAAGTTAGGAAACTCCAAATTAAAACAAGTAACACTCATGAAACCGAGGAAAAGATCAAGGCCTTCTTTGAATGACTTGAACCTATGAGAACCAACCAAGAAAAATCTGCCTTTGTACCCCATTTGAGTAATTCTTCATCAAAATACTCAAAAGTACTTGAACCTATGGAACCAATTCAGCCTTCCCTCACTCGAGAATTCAGGAGGTAAAGGAGAAAGAATCAAGATGGACCATTTGGGCAACATCAAGAAAATGAAGAGAAAATACCTCAAAAAACAGGCAATATGGTGGCGAGAAAAGAAGAGACAAACAATGTAAAAAGTTGCAAGCAAAAGGCAAAAAAGGGACCTTATGTTGAAAAATGCAAGATCAAAGAAAGAACTGATCCGTGAATGTGAGAATCTCGAAAAGAAGAAGAAAGAAGCTAAACTCAAAAGGTGGAGTCATGAACCATCTCCGCACTTCACGAAGTTCTCAAATTCAAACCTCTCTGCTCAAACCGCCTTTCCTTGAAACTTCACTCCATAAGCCATACAAACAAACCTAGATTAAAAGCCCTTGTGATCCAAAGTTGAGTGAGTCATCATGTGGAGATAAGAAGTGACCCAATCTATGGTGAGGAGATGTCAATGATGCCATTGCCTAAGAATCATGCCTATGCTCATGCTTACATGATCCATTTGGGAGATGTAACTGCTCTTGAGCTTGAGTGAAAATGAACCCCTCAACAAAAAACACCGATGAGAGTATACCTCGTGAGTGTTTGGGTTGGAACTTGAGCACCTTAAGTATGACTTATAACCTAATTTTTATCCATAGGATGAGCTTCATCACCGCACATTTGTATGATTTTCTATGACTGTTCACAGATTGGAAATATTGAAACATTCATGAGGTTTATAAATGTTTAAATTCACTGCAAACAATAATCAAATTTTCTTTCATCATTGATTCAAGAGTAACTAACCCCTCCTTGATTGCTCATTTGATAATATTACCTTGATGTTAATTTTTCATGGAGAAGTTTGTGGGTACCTTCATGAAAACCCTCGGAGACTTCACTCCTCCTCTAGGGATCACCTAGGGGTTGAAAAGGCTTGTTGCATATGCTAAATGCACTGTGCTTCCTACAAAAGTGGCTCTTTACTTTGTTTTTTATGTTTCTTTGCTCGGGGACTAGCAAAGCTTAGGTTTGGGTGTGATAAGTAGTGAAAATACCATTTTCACCCCTAAACATGAGCCTTGAAAGACCCTTGAGAGGACTAAATAAGTGCTTTAGTGTTCATATTGCGCTAACCAAAAAGACAGTCCAAATCAAAACCATCCTAAAATGATCAAAAAGTCGACAACGCATGTCAAGCTCAGAGGGAGTGAAGAACAGCCTCAAAGAATGGCTAAAAGGTCCTAAAAGAGCAAGAAAACTCAAGAAGAAGAATGGAAGCTAAAGCTCAATTCGCAAAGAACTTCTACTATTCGCAAAGGAAAAATCAAGTTAAAAGTCAATTCAAAGAAGAATGGGAGCCTAGAGTTCAATTCAAGAAAGAACTTACAATTGCAAAAACTTTGAACTTTGCGAAAAGAAGAAAACACTCAAAAAGAAGAGAAGTCCTCATAAAAGATCTCCAAGCCAAAATGCTTTATAAAAGATCTCTGAAGCCAAAATGCTTTATGTAAAAGGCCTTTAAACTATGCGAAATGGCATTCGGGATTCATCCGTCCAAGGGTATTTCAGAAACTTGCGCTACCAATGCGCTTTTAAAACCCAAGCACATTCCTGAAGATTCGAGCATCTAACCAAAGGCATATTCCACCCCATGTGAACACCCAAAGATGAAATTACTTATGGGAACTTCTAGAAGCTCAAACAGTAATTTCAAAATGCATAATGTAATTAATGCCTCTGCTTCGATTGGTCAACCAGATCAAGCAGCTCGATCACGTAATGATCCGGATCCCGTGCTCGACTCCTATTGGTTGATACAGATCTATCCAATTCGATTGGTTGATACACATCCGAAATGGACTTAGGGAAAACTATAAATAGACGAACCATTTGCCCAATTTGGGTATCCAGATTTTAGAGTTTTCATCTCTGCTTTCTCATTCCGGCCGATAGTTTATCCGAACCCCCAGAATCCCTTCTTGTAGTTTACCTTTGAGAGCCATTGTGAGTGATTTGTACTTCCAAGTTCGGATTCAAGACTATAAACTGAGGGCTCTTCGAGAAGCTCAGATAAGAAGTCCGAGGGCTCTCTAAGAAGCCGCTCAGTAATTGTAACGCTGGATTTTAAAAGGTTGTAATTTGTGTCTTCTCCATTGGAGTCATGTCGAGGGTTCCAATGATCACCTTAGTGCATTAGACTTCTTTAGATTCACTTATCCGCATCCAACTTCCCTTAATTCATCATCCTCGTAATTAGCATTGGTAACCTAATTCAAGCAAAGATTTACAAGTGATGTTCATGTTCGAACTAAAGAATAGGCCATACGCCGATGATCCGTGATCACAGCCATAAGTCTAAACCTATTCCTTAATTCGGATTTATTTCTCTTACATCTGTGCTGGTAGCCAGATGAAGATTGAATCTGCTCTGTGGAAATACAGATTCTCCATTAAAATTCAGAGGCTAAAGTACATGAAGCTATTATTTCTGCATTTGTCTTATTTTAAACATCTCCCCAACTCGGATCTGGATCATGTAGTTAGTTCTTTTCTTTATTTGCTTATAGTTAAATGTGACACAATCCAACACTCTCTTTTATCTATTCTTTATTTAGATAATTATAGAGCCAGATCTGGTAGCACAGATCTGGAGGTTTATCTCTCAGTTTAGACAAACTTCTCTGTGGACGATCTTGAAATACTTACTTTTAAAACTTGCTACAATTGGCCCTGATCTTGCAGGCCAGTGTTAGCCCCAATGTGCTGATATCCCTTTCATAAGTTAACATCCATATAACCTAGCATTCTTTAATTCTTCTCTCTTTCATCTTCTTCTTCTTTTCTTCTTTATTTTATAATTTTAATTCTCTCTTTCATCTTCTTCTTCTTTTCTTCTTTATTTTATAATTTTAACAATAGAGATAAGATCTCCGTTAGAAATGCACAAGATACAACGGAAATAATAATTTTTCTCTCTTACATTCTTAATTTCTTTATTTAAGAATCTTTGTATTGGAAAATCTGTGTGACAAGTTCTTTTTCTAGAAAGTGCAATCTAGAAAAGAACATACGGTTCTTGGCAAAATCGGGCTCTCTTGTATCCTGAAGGCAGATTTGCTGGGAACGTAATTGCATCTTCGTTTATTCGACGGAATGAGGGCGTCTATTGTCTTTAAGAAAGCGTAGTGAACTATGTGCCTCATAGTTATTTTCAATACTATTTATTTCAACAATGTAAAGACAATAGATCGTTCTAATGGCTCAGAGCATAAAGTTCATGAATCAATATCTCATCAAACTTGACCGATTTGGCGGATCAAATTTCAAAAGATGACATCAAAAGGTGCAATTTTTCTTGCAACAATTCAAGATTATTTACGTCCTCACTACACCATGTCCACTAATTTCTGTAGCGGAAACAACGATAAGTATGACTAGTGGAGGATCGGATGCTCGATTCAAATGGCTAGAAGATGATTAAGATTGTCGGAAACTCATCCTCAATGCATTGAACGATAGGTTGTTCAACACATTCTGCAAGTGCACTACCTTTAAAGATTTATGGAATTCTTTAGAGAAGTACTGAACTGAAGATGTCGGTACAAAGGCCTTTCTAGTCTCTAAATATTTTGACTTCAAGATTGTTGAGGATAAACAGATTCTTGAACAAGTTCAAGATTACAGTTTATCGTCACTGAGATGGAAGAAGAGAACATGAAACTTCCTGAAAATTTTCAAGTGGGTGTCATTCTTACGAAGCTTCCATCTAGTTGGAAAGATTATTGAAAATTTATGACCCATAATAAAGATCTTCATACTCTAGATGAAATTTTTAAGGGTCTTAAAATTGAAGAAGAGAATAAAATTAGAGACAAGAAGGTTGTTATTTCCGAACCTGCTAGGGCTCACATTGTTGAATTGGTATCTGAAGAGAAGAAGGATAAAAGGTTTTCTACTAAGAAGAAACCTTTTAAGAAGAATTTTCAGAAGAACGGTCAATCTAAGATAAATGAGAAGAAAGGAGATTGTTATGTCTGTGGAAAAAGGGGGGAACTTTGCAAGAGAGTGTAAATTCCGTAAAAAGTCGAAATCGGAATCTAACATGGCCAAAGATATAGTTGTTGCAGTAGTATCAGAAGTCAGCATGGTTGAATCTAAAGGCCATTGGTGAGTCGACTTTGATGCTACTCGACATGTCTCTTTTGATAGATCTGCCTTCAAGACTTACAAGCCTCAAGGAGAAGGGCAACAACTACACACATGGAATTTGTCTACCACTGAGATTGCTAGAATCGGAACAATGGAATTAAAATTATCTTCAACAAAGAGACTCTTGTTGAAGGATGTGCCCTGCTCCAAGGATTAGGAAGAATTTTATTTTTGTATGTCTCTTAAACAATAATGGGTTAAAATTAGTTCTTTATTTTGGGAAAATGATATTATCCAAGAATGATGTTCTCATTGGGAAGGGTTATGTTGTAAATAATATGATCAAGTTGAATGTTATCAATGAAAATGGTTCTTCTACTTATATTGTAGAGTCTTTTGATTTATGGCATGCTAGATTAGGACATTAATTCTCAAGATATGAAAAATATGATGAATTTAGAGTTTGTTCAAAAAAATTTAAATACCAAAGATGAAAAATGTCAAATATGTGTGCAATCTAAAATAGTGAAAAAGTCACATAATAGTGTAGAAAAGAATACTACTATCTTAGAATGAATCCATTTTGATATCTGTGAATTAAATGGTGTGTTTACTAGAGGTAGTAAGAGATATTTTATAACATTCATAGAAGATTATAGTAGATATTATTAGATATTATTATATATATTTACTTAGACATAAAGAAGTTTTTCAAGTTTTTAAAACTTATAAAGTAGAAGTTGAAAATCAGTTAGAAAAGAAAATTAAAATACTTAGAAGTGATAGAGGAGGAGAATATCTTTCTTATGAGTTCGCTGAATTTTGTAAACAATGTGGGATTGCTCATGAAGTGATAGCCCCTAGGACACCAGAACAAAACGGTATGGCCAAATGTAAAAATAGAATTTTACTAGAGATGATTAACTCTATGTTATTAAATTCAAGCTTACCTATGAATTCAAGGGGTGAAGCTATTTATACAGCTTGTCATATTTTAAATAGAATACCTTATTATAAGAATAATATGACTCCGTATGAGTTATGGAAGAATAGAAAACTTAACTTAAAATATTTAAGAGTGTGGGGTTGCCTAACCTATGTTAAAAAATCAGATGACAAAATTAAAAAGTTAGGATATAAAACTTATAAGTGCGTATTTATTAGATATGCTCATAACAATAAAGCATATCGCTTCTTAAACTTAGAAGATAATGTTATAATAGAGTATGAAAACCTACAACCTAAGGACAATGTTTCAGATTTAGAGATTCTAACCAATTGGAAATAGAAGATGAAACACATTTTGATCAAGTCAAAGGCAAAAGATTAGTTAAAAATAATATAAAACAAAAAGGGACACAAAAGAGTTAATTCGAAAGGAGGAGACGATCAGCGTGAGAATTTCCCTGAGGGGAGCTCGGGAGTGGAATGCTAGAGGTTTTTGGCTGGTGGGTGGTCTTTTATGTTGTTGCTTATGAAGCTTTTAAATTGGAATGTGATAGGTCTGGGAGATCGGGATAAAAGGGCGTGGTCAAATCGTTTATCAGAGGTTAGAAACTTGAGGTTATTGGGCTACAAGAGACAAAGTGGAAAGAGGTGAATGATGCTAAGGTTCGCTCTGTTGTTGGTGCTAGTACTTGGGACTAGTTGGCGCTAGAGGCGGACAGGTGGAATAGCGTTGGCTTGGGATACCAACTGTTTTCAGTTGATGGACACGGAGACAGGAAACTTTTTTGTTACAACCCTCATCCAGGATACCAGGAATGGGTGGCCATCACTGTTTATGGTCTTACAGTTAATAGACTCATAAATGAATTCTTTTTTGAATTAAATGTCATAATCAATAAGTGGGATTTCCCTATCTGTTTTCGGGGGGGGGGGAACTTTAATGCTCTGTACTGTGGAGGAGAAAAACAGAGGTCCGATAGATCATATAGTCAAAGATCTTTTCTTAGAGTGAGTGTCGCAAGGCACGTCGTATGATATGGGAATGACGGGGGGACGGTTTACATAGACAAACGGACATGATGACCCCATTATGTGTAGACTGGACAGATTTTTATGCAGGGATGAATTCTTGGATATGATGAATGATTCGATTGTTCAAGTCTGGGCTACCACTATCTTTGATCATAAACCGATTGTGTTGGTGTGCAACGAGATCCATACAATTTCTTTATGCAACTGCACATCGTAAATTTAAAGGCCAGGAGGACCCAACAGGTCCAGAAAAAAATGTGCTCCACTTACATAGGCATAACCCTACAAGCACGGAAAAATAAAAATAAAAAAGGCATCCAATCAAAATTGAAATCAGAATTCTCTCAACACGCCTTCAAAATCTGAAAAAAAAATCGCATAGGTAAAAATGACCCTACCGATATATCTGTTCCTTGATAGATACATATGAAATAAGAAATAAATTTTCAGCAGATGTCATAGAAAATAAAAAAGAAACATGCATCGAATCCAATAATTTGCTTCATGGAACGAACTAGAAATTGATCTTTATGAGTATGAGCAGACGAAACTCTTGTGCCGCATAAATTTAAAAGAATTTTCTTTTATGGATAAACTAAAATCAATATGATCAACCTTAGGTTCAACGACGAGTACAATTTTCAAATCATAATGAGATTTCTAGCCTTACAATACAATAAATCCAGACGCCCATTCTATGGATCTCATTGCAAAGATAAAGGGGTGGAACAAACACAGCTTTGAGCAAATTGGTCGGGCAAAAGAAAAGATTTTAGCTGAAATAGTGGTCCTTGATCGGAGGGAAGAAAGCTTACAGCTAACTGAGGAAGATAGAGAAATCAGGTTGGCGCTAAAGATGGCTTACAACAGGAAAGTATTGGAGGAGGAACAATTATGGCGGCAGAAAGCTAAAGTTCACTGGTTGTGTGAAGGGGACGAAAATACAAAATTCTTCCATTCGGTTGCTAATGGAAGGAAACATAATCGGATCTTGGCCATCAATATTAATG
The DNA here is from genome assembly GCA_021018995.1 of Chloranthus sessilifolius. NCBI lineage: Eukaryota > Viridiplantae > Streptophyta > Magnoliopsida > Chloranthales > Chloranthaceae > Chloranthus > Chloranthus sessilifolius. The sequence goes on from CM037584.1 coordinate 19,666,137, forward strand.
GGATAAGGTATACGGAACCTATAGAGGTGCAGAGGCAGATTGTCGAGTTTTATAAGCAGTGGTATTCGTCGGAATAGGTTTGCAAACCATTGTTGGGTGGCATTCCCTTCAGTTCCATTAGCCCGAAAAAAGTAAGGGAACTCGAAAGGAGGTTCATGGAGGAGAAAGCGAAGGAAGCCATGTAGAAGCTGGGAAGCAACAAATCTCTGGGCCCGGATTGATTCACGATGGAATTCTTTAAACCGTGTTGGGGTGTTGTTGGTGCAGATTTCATGGTTTTTTTGGGCGAGTTATATGCGTCGAGTAACTTGGCCAAGAGTATCAATTTGACGTTTATTGCTCTCATTCCGAAATGTGTAGAGGCTACCAACATTGCGGACTTCCGTCCCATCAGCCTTACCGGGTGTGCATACAAGATTGTCGCGAAAGTGTTGGCGAGTCGCCTCAAGGGAGTTATCAGCTTGCTCATTTCTAACGTGCAAGGGGCTTTCATCTCAAGTAGACAATTGTTGGATATAGCGGTTACGACAGTCGAAACTACTGATTCGGTAAAAAAGTGAAAGGAGAAGGGATGGATCTTTAAAATAGATATGGAAAAGGCTTACGATAGGGTCCAGTGGGAATTTCTTGACTATGTGCTCTACAGAATGGGGTTTGGCGAGGTGTGGAGGAAATTGATGAAAGGGTGATATGCGTCAGTCCGAATCTCGGTGCTTATTAACGGGACTCCGTATGGGTACTTTAGGAGTAAGAGAGGGCTCAAATAGGGAGACCCAATATCTCCTATGTTGTTCAACTGTGTTGGGGAGGCGCTGCATAGATTATTTAAGAGGGCGAAAGAGTTAAATTTGATCACGGGATTTAAAGTGGCGGATAACGATCCGACGATTACTCATTTACAGTATGTCGATGATATTATGGCTTTCTGTAACGAAGTCGGGGATAGGGGAAGTTAAAGCCATTACGGATTTGCTGGTCATATTTGAAAGGGTGTCAGGTCAGAGAATTAACTTGCATAAGTGGAGCTTGGTGGGAATCAATATGTCCAACGAAGACACAGATAGGGTGGTGGCGGAAGTCGGGTGTAGAAAAGATAACTTGCCTATTACATATCTCAGAATCCCTTTGGGAGTCGAGAAGTGCAGAGTGAGAAGCTGGGAGATAGTAGTGAAAATATTCCAAAAAAAGCTTGCTATGTGGAAAAGTAATCTGCTCAGCAATGGGGGAAGATTAACCCTCATAAAGTTAATGTTTGTGTCCATTCATGTGTTTATGATGTCTATTATTATGGCCCCGGTTAGCATTACGAAGAACTTAGAGAATATTGTCAGAGACTTTATGTGGGAAGGAAGTGGGGAGATCGAAAGAGATTGCATCTTGTCAAATGGGCTGTGTTGCGAGAATAAGGAAAAGGGGGGCTTAGAATTAGAAGATTAGGGCTTGTGAATAAAGCTCTTCTAGCCAAGTGGCTATGGAGGATTAGAGAAGAAAGAGAAAGGGATAAATGGGGTGGCGGGAGAGGCTTGGAATTATAATTACACTTCTAATCATGACTTGGCTTGGTGGAAGGAAGTGAAGGAATGCAGGCAGAAGCTACAGAATGGGATCATTTATAGTTGGGACAATGGTCAACGGATCAAATTTTGGAAGGACAGATGGGTCAAAGAGAAATCTCTTCAAGCTGTGTTTCCTACGATTTATATGCTCTCGGATTCGAAGGAGGCAACCATTAGCAATTTTATGTAGATGGAAGACGAGATTTGGGTTTGGAAGGTTCTCACTCGGTGAAACCTTAGAGATTGGGAAATGGACGAGTTTCGAAATCTGATGGCGCTCATTACAAGGATGGCTCCAAATGCAACCAATACGGGCCGTAGGATATGGAAGCGTTCTATTAAAGGGAATTTCTTGGTGAAATCATTCTATGAGCAACTGTTGAGTCACAAGAGGAACCATAGTAATACCAGGTGGTGGTCCGATTATTAGAGGACCAAGATCCTTTCTAAGATAAAATTCTTTGCTTGGACGGTAGTGAGGGGGAGGATTCTTACTCGAGATTAGCTAATTAGGGGAAATATTCCTGTTCGAAACAAATGCCTCCTCTGTATGAGGGGGAGGGAATCGGTGGCACATATCCTATTACACTGCTCATTTGCGCGAACTATTTGGTATAAGATATTTACCATCTTTAATGTTAAGTGGGTCCTTCCGTTCTGGCCGAGGAGGGAAATGATGGAAATGTGGAAGGAAATTTGTGTCGATGACCATAGGAAAGAGCTATGGCCCCTCACTATGTATGCGATTTTCTGGGCTATTTGAGTGGAGAGAAATAATTGAGTGTTCAGACGAAAGGCCAAACCATTTATAATGGTTATCCGTGATATTCGAGACTTGGTGATTAGCTGGAATGCTGCCAAGATGACCAAATTTAATAATGGATATCATCACTTCATGATGTATTGGGAGTGCTACAGTACATAGCTTCTTGCGGCCTGATTTCGTAGCAATGGGGGTTCGGGATGTAGTGGACCTGCTCGGGTTCCTGGGTAAATGCTTTTTGGGGAGTCTCTTTGTTTGGGTGGTTTCTTACTACCCACCAAGGTATGTATCTCCTTTTTGTTTTATTTTAATATAGTATAGCTTTGTTATCGTCTCAAAAAAAAAAAAATTATAATTTTGGTTCAGATTTTTATACATATATTTTAAAAGCAGATCCTAAAACTTATAAGGAAATTATAATATCTTTAAATAGTATATTTTAGAAGGAGGCAATGGATGATGAAATAGAATCCATTAAAACTAATCATACATGGGAGTTAGTAAATTTGCTATCAGGTTCTAATACTATAAGAAGTAAGTGGGTATTTAAGAAGAAACTTAAACCAGATGGAAGTTTAGATAAATTTAAGGCTAGATTGGTAGCCAAAGAGTTTAGACAAAAAGGAAGGAGTAAATTATTTTGACACTCTCTTGTTGCACGCATGACATCTATTAGACTACTAATAACATTAGCATCTATATATAATTTATATATACATCAAATGGATGTAAAAATCGCCTTCTTAAATAGAGATTTAGAAGAAGAAATATATAAGGATCAACCTGAAGGATACATAGAATCAGGAAAAACACACATGGTATGTAAATTAGTGAAATCATTATATGGCTTAAAACAAGCACCAAAACAATGACATGAAAATTTTGATAAAAAAATAAAAGATTTTGGCTTCAAACCAAATGAAACTGATGGATGCATATATATAGTAAATTTATACAAAATAGAAGAGTTATTATATCATTATATGTAGATGTTATGTTGATCTTTGGTACACATCTTGATTTAGTGATAGAAACTAAAAAATATTTAAAATATAATTTTGGTAGAGCAGAATCTCAATTAGAATATTCTAGAATCATTGGAAGTTTTATGTATCTAATGAAGTGTACTAGACCCAATATAGCATTTATAGTGGGGGTATTGAGTAGATTTACTAGCAACCCAGGGTCCGAACATTGGGAAGCTATCGTAGGGTATTGAGATATTTGAAAGGAACTGTAAATTATAGTTTACAATATAGTGGCAAACATGAACTCTTAGAGGGGTTTACTGATGCTACTCAGATTTCTAACCCCTCTGATTCAAAATCCCAAGCGGATGGATTTTTACTTTGGCAGGAGGAGCAATATCGTAGGGTTTAGAAAACAAATATGTCTTTCTGGTTCACGTATGAAATTAGAGTATATAGCATTGTCTGCGGGAGCAAAATAAGCGGAGTGGTTTCAAAGCTTCATAAGAAAATTTTATTTGATTCAATATATATATGCAATTAATATTTATTATGATAATAAAATTGTTTTGCAGATTTCAGGTAATAAAAAATATAAAGGAAAATCAAGGCATATAGGCCTTAGATATAACATCATTCGACAGATGTTGAGTAATGGGGTGATCGTGTTGGACTACATACCAACTTCTAAGATACTTGCAGATCCGCTTATAAAAGCATTACTCAAAGATATAGTGTTGAGAACATCGAGAGGGATGAGCCTGGGACCGATATCTTGAAAAGCACAATAGTTGAACCTCAACTTAGTAGAGTTGGAGATCCCAAATCCTAAGTTCAACGAGATAAGACACTACTTCGTGACCCTTGAAAATGTACAAAAGTATGTTACCTATTGACTATCCCTATGGTGTTAAATTTCATACACATCTCTTGTAATGTGAGAGGGTGAGTTTAAATCTTAATGATTCTTTAGGCATTCATTTGCTGGAGTGATAAAGTAGTTACAAGAGCACTCATGACAAATTCACTTATATGAGTAAGGAAGTGAAGCCGCTTCAGTAGAGATTCGGTCCTCTCTCTGAGATACTCATGAAATCAAGATTTTAGCTCATGGCTCTAAAGTGCAAACCTTATGTCACTAATGATTTCGATCATAGTAAGTGAATATGTAATTTCGGTTTGTTAGACAAGTTTTAAGTTCAAAGCTATAAGCTACTTAAAGTTCTTACAAACTTTGAGTTGTATATACTAGTCAAAGGTTCAAACTGAACGATACCTCTGATGATGCTTAGTATGATCGCTTTGATACACATTTTTTTTATTTTGAAACAAGTGGGAGAAGGTGCATCTTGAGATCATGCACATACCATCAATCGGTCAGTTTTTTATTTCAAGTGGCACACATCACAAGAAAGTGACCTTAAAATCAGGTTTGAGCCTGATGAGTGTCACATGATGTTAAGGTCACTTTTATGGGATATGTGCCACGTGAAATCAAAAATTGACCATTTGATGGTACGCCCGTAATCTCAATATCCATCGTGTGAGATTGGGACGACAAACGAACTCCAGTAATGGTGCCCTCAAAGATTTGGTCGGTGAATTTAAAGGTACTCACTTCTACTACTATTGCAATTTATCAAGCATATTTTAATCCAAGTAGTAATTACATCACAAAATGGATCAAAAGATTAAGCATGAATGTCTGTGATGTACAGTTTGGATGTGCAGAATCAAGAAGGAAAATATAATCTTCTGAATAAAGAAAAGGGGAAATCGCAACTTACTTCGAGAGTGCTGCCAATTTTAAACACCCCCATAACTTTCTCCTTTGACACCAAACAAAGAAGCGGAATAAGAGCAAATGGGATCTGAACTGACTGAAGCACATTAAGCCATTCAGCAAAAACATCCAACAAAGATTCAGAACGATTAAACATAAGAGCCACAACTATGGTCGGCACGATCGCACAACTTCTCGTAATCAACGCCCTCACCCATTTCTTCAAACGGAGATTAAGAAAACCACCCATGATAAACTGCCCTGCATAAGTTCCAGTAATAGTACTACTCTGCCCGGAAGCTAATAACCCAATTCCCCATATATAAAGGATTGGAAAGAACCCTCCCCCAAATTTCTTTTGCAAATACTAGCCAGCATTTAAAAGGCCTAAGCTATCGGCTTCTTTTGTACCATAAAATCCCTTTGCAAAAACGGTTGTCACGAAGACACTGACCACAAAGGCGATCAAAAGGGCAACAACGGACTCAATGGAATAGTAAGTCAGGGCCTCGCGAACACGCCCCTTCTTTCTTATGTCAATTTCTCTTGATTGTACAAGAGCTGAATGCAAGAACAAGTTGTATGGCATAATGGTGCAACCCACAAGTCCAACGGCCTTCTGTATGGTTTTCGAGTTAAGTTTTGGAACCAAAACACCTAGAAACAAAAAATCAATTCAGCTGTACTCAAATAGAATTTTTTTAAAAAAACAAAAACAAATCATCTTATCTTCACCTATTAAAAGTTCCTCGCCACTTGGTTTGGTTTTCCCGAACATCCATGCGAATGAAACTGCCATTGTCGCGATGAGAACAGCGAAAACAGCTTCTAATTTCCTCACCCCATAGTTCTCAAGCAATAAAAAGATGAAACTGTTCACACAAAAGAAGAAAATAAATTCTCAAGAAACAAGATTTACAAAAAAAAAGGACTAATTAGGATTCATAATCAGAACAAAGGAAGGCCATACCAAACTTTTACTAAATAAAACCGAGAAAATATTCTATAAAGGTGCACTTATCGTTCAAAAAATTATAAATTAAAAACTAATTAAAATAAAAATAAATTCGGAGCTGCTACTAACCCTCCTCTCTTTGGCTACCTATTGCCCATTTTTTAAACTTTTAATTAAAAAATAATCACACATTATGTTGGAAATAACAGTGGTAAAATGATGAAATAGAAAGAAAATATAAAAACTTAAATGCATGCACCTGAATCGAGGCATGCAAACATATTCAAGAAATCTCATTAAGATTTCTCAGTTTTGTACTCTGTTTTCGATATTTATGCATGCTAGAGAGATCTGTGTTTGGGACAAGTGACTCAACTATCAGTAAGTTGGTCACAACATGCAGTGTCACGTGAGCAGTTGTAACCTGGAGTCTGCCTTGCTAATAAACCATTACTCACCTTGTAGGGTGGGAGCAAGTATTTTATTTTATTATTATTATTTTTTTTTTTTTTTTTTTGATAACCTGGGTGTTCTGGCCTCTTAGAGTACCCGCCTAATCTCAGGGGAAGCTCCAAATTAGCACGTGCTGGGTTAGCATGGGATATAAATCCCTAGGGTGGCCTAAAGTGGGGATTCAAACTCAGGTCTCCCGCTCATGAGACTGGTACCTCGCAATAATGGTGGAGCTAAGTAGACTTAAAGTATTTTACATTCCTCGATTCACGTATTTTCATTTTTATTCTAATTTTTATATTCTGTGATTTTCCCATGACGATTTTCAATAATGCACCGTTCTTCTTCTTCCTCCTTTTCTTCTCAGTTTCAAACGCCCTCACCTCTTCTCTCCAATTCAAACAATGCTTTCTCTTTCTCTACTGCTTTTGCTTTGTGCAATCTTCACCAAATATTCAAAGAAGGAGCGCAGATGCCCGCTTCTTAGACCAAAATCTCAGTTGCTCAATGCCAGAGAGATGTTGGGAATTCCATTATTTTGTATGAAACTGAGAAGAAGAAGCCTGAATTTTTTTACAAATAAAAAATTAAAAGACGAAAATACCCTTTGAGTGGGCAATACAACAGTTAGCATTAACAAAGGCCAAAGAGTGGACTATAGAGAACAAGACAAAAACACAAAAACAGAACAACCTTTATCCATGGAAAAAAAATAGAGGTCTAAATTAATAAACAAATAAATAAAAATATCATAACTAATTCTTCTTCTCCGAATTAATTATAAAAAACTAACAAAGAACTAAGCAAGAGAAAGATTATCACCAATCAAAAGCAGTGATTAAAACCCCAGCCCAAAGCGGAATAACTCCATTACTAAGAATCTTGATGGCAATAGCACTCCCAATTACCTCCTGAATATCAGAACCAATCATAGACACCTCAGCCATGATCCAAAGCGTGTACCGCGCCCACGCTGGGTACTCTTCCCTGCACAGCTCCGCAAGGTGCCGCCCCGTCGCGACGCCGAGCCGCACCGAGAGCAGCTGAATCAAGAGCCCCATGATCGTCGCCCACATCAAAAGCCACAGCAGAGTGTAACCAGCTATAGCGCCCGACTGGAGATATCCTTCCAGATTTCCAGGATCCAGAAACGCTATGCTCATCAGAAAACCAGGGCCTGTAAAGAGCCAAAGCTTCTTCCATGAAAATGGCGGAGTTGCAGAGCTGTCTCCTTCTTCTTCGCTCTCGATTCCGATTACCACCTTCTCGCTAGCTTCGTAAGCAGTTTCTTCTTCTTCTAGGCTTTGGTTTTGTAGTAGACTCTGGTTTTCTTCTCCTGGCCGGGCCATGGTGTTCGGAGCCAAAACTGAAAACTTACCTCTGTGTTGGAGATTTTGAAGACGAGTGGACGAATCTAACGTGCGCCAACTGCGGTTACGCTACAGCGGAGCGACATACATTGGTGTGAAAGTAGTTGCACCCTTGATTCGGTGTCTAACAACCAGGCGGCGTCTTCTCCGTACATCTAGTTGCAGAGGCTGACGTGGATTAATTGGAGACGTTATCTTTTGATTTGACAGACGGAGGGCAATGGAAAGCGTATGCGAGCTGCGAAGTGGCTCGAGTCCCACTCGTGGTTTGCTCATGTTAGGAAAGAAAGACTCGCTTTTTTTTAAAGATCTATGCCACCTGTAATATCAACTATGCCATCTGATTTGAAGGCTCGATTCAATAGTTGATCGCTTCTTTTTTTTTTCCGGAAAATTTAAAAAAAATATCATGAACTTTGACCGTGATATATCTAACACATCTAAACTATTGTTCAAGAAAACAAATACACAAAGGCTCATAAGTTACATCAACTAAACTCTTATTGTCAACTCCTAGTAATATGCAAATTAAAAACACTAATTTCGCATTCTGATTTGCTCCTAAAGAAACTCCTGTCATCAACTCTCATCAGCATTTTTTGTTTATATATTAGCAGGAGTTGATAGTAGGGGTTTAGTTGATAAACTTATGAAATTTTCGAATGCTCGTTTGACAGAAGTAATAGTTTAGGTGTGTTAAAGATATCAGGTAAAAGTTAAAATTTTCCTTTTATCTTTTTAAATTTTGGCACCAAAGATTTTACATCATATTTTTTAAATCAGACACTTTAAGTGATGTCTGAAGTGCTATAAGTCCCAAAACTACTAAGTTTTGTTTTTAAAACAATTATTCTTTGGGTAGCTTTAATCGTGCTCATGCGTTCTCTGAAAGCGCCTATATCGAAACTCGATGAAAACCATTGATTGTGTCCGACTAGATGATAGAGATCGTGTTTCACCCAGATCTTTTACACAAAGGATCTTGATATGTCGCATCTATCAAACGGTCAATTTTCTATTCCCTAAAATATGGCCCTAAAATTATGTTTGAGCGTGATGTGTGGCATTATGCACAAGGGGCATTTTTAGAAATCTATGACATGTAAAATATAAAAATGATCGTCTAATAGGTGTGAGATGATCTCAAGATCCATTGTATGGAAGATCGGGGTGAAACACGATCTCCATCATTAGACCCGTTGCAATCAACGATTTTTAAGGGGAGCTTTCAAAATATTGTGCGCAAGTATTTGCTTTCAAAATTAATAGCATACCTTTGTTAGCGCCTACCCAATTATTAAAGGCGGCTAGATTGTCCGTTGACTCAGTTGAATCAAATGATGGATATCCATTTTCATCCTAGTATTTCACCCAATTGATCTGGACAGCATAGGCAGAACCATCAAACTATCAAATTTAGTTTCTACATGCCTTATTCCCAAAAAGTGATCCTAGAATCACGTTTGAGTATGATATATCTAAAATAAATTTTGAGTTACTTTTTGAAAAATGTGTCAAGTAGAATATAAAACTACAATATGATGGTACACCCATAGAGTGAAGAAGTGTGGACAATTGGGATCAAAATCAATCTCCATCGTCTCAATCAACGAGTTTACAGTGTAGAGCCCTCAGTCATTGGAAAAACACAAACAAAGCTATCCAAATTGCTATGTTGATGCCCTTTATAAAAATAAAAAAAATAAAAAAAATTGATATATTGATGTTTTTCATTTTTTGGACCTAATACTAAACAAATCCAAATTGATGCATTGATGTTTTTCATTTTCTAGACCTAATCCTAAACATTTAATGGCCTAATGTGGATAACTTGTATAATCAAATTGATAGATCATATATTAAAGGGCAATGAGCTCAAAAATCTCACTTTGTGAAAAATTTGATTCATTATCTAATACCAAACCTTATTCTTATTTTTAATGACTCATATTAAAGTTTATGAGTTAGATTTTTTACGATCACTTATAGGAAATGATTTTTCAATTGAGATATATTTTAATAATAGATTGTCACTTGAACATTTTAGATTGATTTGGATCATACATTTTCACCCCTTTTTTTTTTTTTTTTAATATTCGATTTTTTCCTTCCTTTTGTCGGCCCGAAACTAAGGCTTGAAAATATGAGCTAATATTATTATGTAAGGGGCCCGGGCGCCACGTGATCTTGAAATTCACTTTTTGCATCAAGATCTGAGTCATTGCGCCGTCAAGTGACCCCAACAATCGTGTAAGCTCCATTCAATGACTGCTAGCACAGAAACAGTTTTTGTGCTTTTATTGTTTGGGTTTTGGCCTCTATATGCCAAGTGGTACCACATGGCTGACTAGTGAGGAGGATCTCTTACAAGAGTTTTTGGGAAAAGAGTGGGTCTCTATTGTTATTTACCCTATGCAACGGGACTGTCTGCACACTGGGGTCCAAGCACTATAGCCAATAATATCGTGCCACATAACCTGCGTGTAAACTTATCTAGAAAAAATATGTTCACTGTTTATAATTTTCCTTTACGCATTTGATGGAGGGAAATGAGCTTCTGCGCTCCTGTTGGATGCCTATCATTTTAACTGCCTTTAGGGAACTCGAGTTATAACTCAAGTGAGAAGATTATTGACCGTTGATGAATGGGGGAGATTTATTAGAAGTGAGCAAGGTGCCCTCATCCTCAAGCAACCTGGCAGGGAAATACAAGGAGGATGATGAGCCCATGAGCCCACCATGTAGAGTGTTATTATTATTGATCTACATTCAGGCCTATCCAGTCCAATCTGGTTCAAAACTCCTTTTTTCAATATTTTTTTATATAAAATATTGAGTCGGGCCGAGCTTGATATTTACCCATTGTCAAGTGAAGTTGGATGCTTCATGCATGAGTCGGCCCAACTTGACGGGTAAAATTATGTGTCTGATTCAGTTAAAACACGGTCCTTAGTCATCACACTTTTAGGTCATGTGTTGTCGCATAGGGCACATTTTCACGAATTCAATTCATTCAAGTCGCAAGACATTGCAAAAGCTAAACTCAGTATAAAACACAAGATAGAGGATTCGAACCATCCTATAGACTACATAAGGTCAAATTATGGTTTCATTCCTCGCTTGGACACTCTTTATTGAAATAAGTTCAAATGATGTTCTATTAATTGAGCGACTTAAATTGATCAAAGATGTGTGCCAAGTAGTATAAGTAGTCTGTTGATATGGGTTTAGAGTGAAGACTCGAGAGTCGTTTGAATCTCCTTGCTAGTATTGAAAGAGCTGGACCACTAGGCCTAGGAGTCAGGTCTAGGTTGAGACCGTGTTTTCTGGTTCGGCTTCCAGCTCTGGAACCAGGAAAGCAAGAGTGAGATGGCTATCAAAAGGCGACACGCATATCGAGAAACAGCATTCATTGAAGACTGATGAAGGGGTGATTCTGAATGAGCAAGAGCAGAATGGGCAAGAAGCAATCAAATACTTCATGGACATCTTCTCAAATAATATGGAGAATTACCAGAGCAAGCAAATTCCTCTTCCACGAAAGCTGTCAAGCGAAGAAGCTTCATAGATGTCTAGGCTGGTTACAAGAGAAGAGATTAAAGATACTATATTTGATTCTCCGAAGAGCAAGGTTCCAGGATCAGATGGGTTCCCTGTTGAATTCTTTCACCAAACACTAGGACATTGTGGGGAGGATATCGTCAATGCTGTTAGTAATTTTTTCACAAAAAATAAATTACTTAAATCCTTTAATGCTACTTTGATCAAACTTATTCCTAAATAGCCTTTAATGCTACTTTGATCAAACTAATTACTAAAGAGCCGGGTGCAGATTCATTGGATAAATACAGCCCCATTTCTTCGGGCAATTTCATTTACAAAATTATTTCCAAAATAATGGCTAACAGGCTTTCAATTGTTCTTCCTTCTATAATTTCTCATAACCAATCCGCCAAATCACTGATAACATTCTCGTAGCTTATGAAATTGTCCATCGATTTTCATCTCCTCAAGCTCCGAAAATGCTCTGCACTTAGATTGATTTGAGAAAAAGTGTGTGATAAAGTTAGATGAGAAATTTTCAAGGACATTTGAATCAGTTGGGCTTTGATGAGAAATTTTGTAGTTGTGCGTGGGAATCAAGGATCAAAATATCGGTTTCGGACGTGACCAAAACCAAAAATTTGAACCTAAATTTCAGCCAAAAATTTCCCCTCCATAGTCCATACATATTTTGGTTCAAATTTTCGTTTCGGTGGGGACCAAAACCGATACATTTTGGCTCAATGGGAAATAATTTCATCAACATATTTCAACCAAATTCATTACCCAATGTTTCTCATCTAATCTTTGCCCATGACTTTCTCGAATTTTCTTTGGATTGCATCAAATCTGCTGAAGAGGTTGAGAAAACTCTTCCTGAACTCTACCTCTTGTCCAGTCTTCAAGTGAATGATGCTAAAAGTAAGATATCTTTTAGTCACACTTGCAGATACGAAAGGGAAATTTTTTCTAATCTGGGGTTCGAGCAAGGTAACCTTTCCATAAAATACTTGGGACTCCCATTGTTTGATGCTAGACTCACTTATTCTACGTGCAATCTAAGGTATCAAATATCGGCCGATACCGATACATATCAGTTTTTCGGTAAACTGAAACGTATTGACACTGATACGCATCGGTACCCAACTCGGTATCGATATCGGCTGATATGTATCCAGTATCAGCCGATACGTATCGGCTAATTCATATCACCCGATACCGATGCCCATTTTGTTACCTTGGTGCAATCCAATTATTGGTATAAAAAAAATCAACAAAAAGTTGAGCCGTGGAAATCCAATCTTCTCTCCTGTGCGGGGAGACTTCGTACTTATTATAACCGTTCTTAATTCTTACCAAATTTTTTGGTCTTCATTTCAAATTCCTAGGAAAGTTTTGAATAAAATAGAATCCATTCTTTGACTTTCTTTAGAAATGTCCGTCTCCTTCTTCCTATGTGCACCCGGCTAGATGGAAAAAGGTTTGTAAACCATTGGAAAAAGGAGGGGCTTGGGTTGGAGATTGAAACAGTGGGATACCATTGGGTTGATGAGCAAATATTGGGAGCTTGTGACTAATCCGGAATTGCTTTGGGCGAGATAGGTTCTTCCAAATATGTTGGTACTAGCTATATTTGGACTTGTTATCCTCCTGGATGTTGTTCTTGGGCTTTGAAGCGTTAACTGCTGATTAGAGAAACAGTGAAAAAATTTATTAAATTTATTGTGGGGAGTGGAGAATAAACTAGATTTTGGAAGGACCCTTGGTTAGAAGGGAGAACCCTCTTAGCTAAGGTTGGAAGAAGGCTCATTATGCAAGCAGGTATCGATGAGAATGCTATGGTGCCGGATGTGATTAGAAACATGGAGTGGAATCTTTCTCAACCATCTACGAGAAGAATGGAGCAGATTTGGAATACCATTACAGAATACAATTTATTCCATTTCATGACTGCATTGTTTGGACACCTGAGTCCGAGTGGCAAATTTTTATTTTTATTTTAAAATCGGTAAAGTATATTTTCATTAAAAAAAACAAAAATACAAAAGGAACAAAGGCGAGCGAGATGTTCAGAATGGAGAAAACAGGAGCTAAACACCAAAAAACAGAGAACTGAAAAGCATGGAGAGGCAGGAGTGCTACTAGAGAACACATTGAAAGAATTGACTGGCATCAGTTAACATGGCATAAAGTGAATACTCCGAAGCATAGCTTTATCACATGGTTGGCGATCCATGAGAAGTTGATGATTGTAGAAAATCTGATGAAGAGAGGATTTAGCTTCGCCTGCAGATGTATGTTATGTTGGGAGGCACCAGAGACGAAGTGGTGACTCCAGATCAATAGTTGTGAGGTATCGGGCATGAATCAGGAGGTGGCAATGCACATAAACATTTAGCAAAATGAAATAGTAAAAATGCTTATCTTGCGATGCCATCTGGGTGGAGAGAAAACTCCAGAATCTTTGAAGGGAAGGCTAAGAACTAGAAAGCACGTTCTGAATCAGATAATGGAAGAGGTGTATAAGCATTCCTTCTCCAGCTGGCTTTTTGTGCCTCGATGTGGTACCATCTGGGTGGAGAGAAAACTCCAGAATCTTTGAAGGAAGGCTAAGAACTAGAAAGCAAGTTCTGAATCAGATAATGGAAGAGGTGTATATACATACCCATTCAGATCAGGTGTCCAATGATGGTAATGCGCCTGATGACAATATTATTCATTAGGATGCACACAATAGATCCAAATTAAGAAATCAAAATAATTGTAAATGGAAGCCTCCTGAAGATGGAATGTTGAAGCTAAATGCAGATGGATTGAAATCTGAAAATAAAGCTGGGTTGGGCAGTGTTTTCCGATGTCAAAGAGGGACACAGATTCAGGCACATCAAGAATTGCAGATTACCAATATCGAGTTGAAGGCCATTGCTCTAGGCCTGGATTATGCAATAGAGCTGGGCTATTGCAATTTCGTAGTAGAGTCTGACTCATTAAATGCTGTGAATTTATCAGTGGCACAATCTCTTGCGCTTGGAAGGACATTCATATAGTAGAGTATATTAAGCATTGATGAAGAAATTTAATAGCATCTCGGTTCACCATGTGTGGAGAGAAGTTAATCAAGCCACATATTATCCGGCAAATAAGGAGGCTGACTCCAGCTCAGTTGTTCAATGGGATTCTTTAGATATGCTGCCTTCTTCCTTCCACCTCTCTGCTGCAAGAAGATTTGTATACATTCTATTTTCATTCGTAATCATCTTCATTTTTTCTCTAATAAAGGGTGAGGCCCAGCAACCTCAAGTAAACTTACAGAAAAAAAGACACTGTTTTCTGCCAACACTGTTTTTTGTTGGTTTTGTGGAACATTTTCGTTACAAAATGGCAAAAAGGATAACAATTTTAAACTTACTTTTATACTTGGTTCATAAACTTGAAAACTCAACTCTAATCACTTGGGTCGAGTTATCTCAAAGACTCAAATAAAACTTGACTCGGTAATTAGTAAATACTGACAAATATAAAAATAAATTTAAAAAATAGCAAAGATATACATACCAAAAAAAGGAGGGAAGATATAGTGGTAAAATAAGGAGGTTGTTTAATACCTTTTTAAAAGATATGGTTTTTAAAACCTTGTCCCACGAATATTTTACATATAATCATAGTTTTCAAATCATAGCCGCAACATCCTAGCAAAATCTTAATTCGACTTGAAATCTAGCAGCTCGACTTAAAATCTCGGCCAGTCAAGTAACTCAGCCAAATTACTCATCGACTCACAGAGCTTGTTGTAAGTTTTATATTAGAAGTATTGGAAATTTTCTTGAGAAAAGAAAGTAAAATTTACTTTCTATATAAGTTAAATCTATGATTTACTATTAAAAGCCAAAATAATAGTTGTTTCTATGTGCTCATATATTGTATATTTAGAGTCTTATTACATTTATTAAAGATCCAATTATTATCAGAAAAAAAACCCCTTCAAACCCTAATCCTCTGTTGCGCTTAATTGTGATTCGAATACTGTATTGCCATCATGCTAAGACACTTCTTTTTTTTTCTCTCTTTCATCTTTCCCTTTCAAAGATAGCAAGCTTAAGATCTGAAACAAAAACGGATTATAAAGAGGAAGAAGATTGATAAAGAAAGGTTAAGCCACCATTAATGGAAGTCGACAAACTCCATTAATGGAGTTCTTCCTCCCACGTGATGCAGAATGCTTAAAACTTGAGTCTTCTTCTTCTTCCTCCCACTAGATACATAAAGCTTAAGGTTTGAGTCTACTTCTTTGTCCCAAGCGGTGCAAAAAGGTTAAAATTTTAAACATAATAGAAAGGAAAAGATTTGGAAGCTAAAATAGTAAAATGAAAGTTTAGCACCATTTTTAGAGGTTGTCGCCATTAACGATCAGACTTGAAAATGGTAAACAGATTTTTAGCACATGTATGGAGGTCGTCAACCTCCATTAATAGAGGGCATCATAGGAAAGGAAGATGTATTGGGACGAAGATTTTTGTTGTAATTCCTAAAAAGGAAACAAGGTAATTTAGTATAAACGATTTTTAAACGATGGAATCTTTTGGAGCTCAGATTCCTGAGAAACCCGTTTACCTGAAAGTTTTCAAACGAGTATATTATGCCAAAAGTTTTAGAAAGGAATCTGTTTTTTCTAAAACACAAGCTCGCTTCTCAAGATGGGTAGCTCTACTCGCACCTACCAAATTACTGAGGGCACCTACTGATGCAGGAACTTACTAAATGCAATGTTAGGGCTGAGATTATGATTAAAATTAATTTAATCAATTGAAAATAATAATTTCTCAGAATAAATTACCACGGAAAATTCTAGAAATTCAATTAGGTGATTTAATTTCGGCCCAAACTAGCGTTACTTTCGTGTACGTTCCCTATCGCGAATCTAGAAGACTAGGGTTCTTATGAACGGCTAGATCTCCGATAGTTTTAGGGTGTCAAACGAATTCGTAAACGGGCTCTCTCGATACCAAACGAAAATAAAAGGCTAATAAAATTAATGATGAACAAAATATTGATTTAGGGCTTTTATGAGATCAATAAAATAATTAGGATTACGCTACTTACGCAAACCGTAGATCTAAAGAAGATAGAGATGAAAGAAGAGTTGGCCATGCACTAAACCGCAAGCAGGAATCGAAGAATCGCTCTCCGTTTTGAGAGAATCACACCCTCACGAAAGTTTAAAACTCTCAATTTTGCATAAGCAATTTTCATTAACCAAAAACTAATAATAAAAGTGTTTACAAGCCTTTAAATAGGCTAACCAATGCATAAAATTAGAAATCTTAGTATAACTCTAATTCCTAATTCAAATAAAAGAAACAACTCTTACTTTCTAAAATAAAATAATAAAAGAGACTAATCCTAATTCAATTAGCACTCTTGAAATTCGTCACTTTATGTGCAGCCTCCGAAAACTGACCATAACTTCTTCAATACTTGTCGGAATTGCTCAAATTTTGGCTCGTTGGAAACCTACTTCGATAAGTTTTCAAATATGACCAATTTTGTATCAATCCGACTTTTTGTGACACTTCAAAATAGGCCAAACATAAAAGTGACGGGATTAAAAATTACTCTTCTTTCGATAAGTTACGTTTCTTCTTTCGCCTCCGATATGTTATGGGCAGTTGCTTGAATCGGATGTCCCCATCACCTACACTGAAAACCATTGACTATTTTGAATCAGATTATAGAGATTGTTTCTCATCCCAATCTTCCACACGATGAATCTTGACACCATGGGTGTACCATCAAATGGGTCGTTGTTGATTCCACGTGACACCCATCCCAAAAAATGAGCTGAAATCACAGCACAAATCATGCTCAACGATCTCTATCGTCAAATTCACACTGCAAACATAATTTGAACTATACAAATAATCTCCAAACATAATTTATACTTCTAAAACAATTCTAAGTCAACTTCCTATAAGACTAGAACATTCGAAAACCTACGATACCTCAAAATAGACTTCAAATTAGACTAACACTCTCTCTTTCTAATACCTGTTACAGTGCAGAGTAAATTGACCGACTTTAATAATAACTAATAAAAAAAACTCAAAATAGAATTAGACTCCTAACAGAAACAAAAATTCTAAAAGTTAAAAATCATTAAAATTATTAATTAAAGCTAACCTAAATTAAATGTTCTAAAATTGAATAATTGCTAAAAAAACTGACGCGGGACGATAACCCTAAAATGCGGAATATGATTTTCTTATGCAATTTGGCCGAAATCAAATAAAATAATTCAAGTTTAATCGCAAAATTATCTTAAGATACCTTAGGGTTGCAGAATTTTGATGAATAGATCATACGAGATCCAGGTAGGGTCCAGTCCGATGCACAAGTACTTTTATATTTGAGGCGAGATCGGCCTAGAGATAGAACTCTAGCTTTTTCCAGGCTTGGGCGTTCGTCTTCGATCCAACGTAGATTCGCAAGCTATAACTAGGGCTTTGGAAATAGGTGTGTGGTTTTGTAATGAACTTATGGTTTGATTTATGGTTTAGAAAAGGGTTTTGGGCTCTGTTTGATTTGGGATTCTGAAAGGGATTTATGGTTTTAGGGATCAAGCAATCAATAGGTTAAGATGTAGGAGAAACAAGCAGGGATCAATAAGGCAAAAGAGTAAAAGAAGACAGTGATAGATAATAGAGAAAATAACAATGGCTTTTGGAAATCACTCCCTTGGCCTCACACCAAACCCATCTTAGGCAAAGAATATTCAAGCATAAAGCATTCAAAATATTCAATAACTAATTAAAAAGTCTTTACAAGCCTCAATATATAGGCCACCAATAATTAAACTCGAAATAAAGAGTTCTAATAGAAATAAAACACTAAAAGGAAAGTTTTCGCAATAAAAAACTCGAAAATTAGAAATCCCGTCATGACGTCCACGAACGCCCGTAATGCCCCACGGACGTCCGTGACCTACGGACAGATAGGAGGCAAAATCACGGACGCCCGTCACTGTTCACCGACGCCCGTCACTGTTCATCGTGAACAATAAATTTTATTTTATTTTTCCTTGTCGTTCCCCGTCATTCTCCTTCACTCAAAATGTTTTATCTCCGATGAAACACGCATGTTGTACTCGGACTCGGGCTCCTTCTCCTCTTCTTTCGACGTCGGTAGAAACGATGTGGTCCGAATCACATATCCATGTATGTGGCGTCCCCGTCAATTCCCCTAGACCAAAAAGGTTTCATCACCGATGAAACGCGCTCGAGGTAGATGTCTAGCAAGTCGGGGTTCAAGCGACGAACTTCATTCTATTGGACCCAAGTGTTTTCGGACTCCGGTTTACCGACTCATTTAACCAAGTACTTCTGGAATCCTCCATGTGTAGAAACGGCATGATCGTTGATTATATCCTCTATCTCATCTGATCTCTGTCTGCTTGGGGAAGGAAGAGGTATAGGTTGCAAGGTTGGATTGGGGCTGGGGCTAGGAAGTGGCTGGAGTGGGTTTTCAGGAGGTGGGGTGAAGCCCAAATAAGGAACCAAGTCCTCCACATTGAACATTGAACTAACCCCCGTGCCTGGAGGAAGCTCGAGCACGTATGCATTAGGACCACTCTTAGCCAAAATTCTAAAAGGCCCAGCACCTCGGGATTGGAGCTTCTTTGCGGATCCCGATGGGAACCACTCAGGCCTAACCTGGACCATCACACAATCACCCACGTGAAATTCTTTATAACGCCTGTGAGCATCTGCAGATAATTTATATTGATTGTTGCTTGAATTAATTTTCTGTTTAATTTCGGCATGCAAGCTATGAATGTGTTGTGCAAATGCATCGGCAGACTCTGACACTCTATGGGATGCAGACATGGGGATCAAATCTAATGGGGTCCTAGGCCTATGACCATGCACTACCTCAAAAGGACTCATGCCTATGGACCTATTGACAGACTTATTATAAGCAAACTCAGCTGTGGGTAAGATGGTATCCCAGGTCCTAACATGATCACCGACAAGACTACGAAGGAGATTCCCAAGGCTCCTATTGGTGCTTTCGGTTTGGCCATCCGTTTGAGGGTGGTAAGCTGTCGAGAATTGGAGCAATGTGCCCATCATGTGCCAAAGGGACTTCCAAAAATAGCTAGTAAATTTAACATCCCTACCAGACACAATGGTTTTGGGCAACCCATGAAGACGCACTACCTCCGCGAAAAATAATTTAGCAATATGAGATGCATCGGAGGTTTTGGAACAAGGAATGAAGTGGGCCATTTTGGAAATTCGGTCCACTACGACAAAAATGGAATTGTGCTTCCTAGGGGTCTTAGGAAGTCCAAGCATGAAATCCATAGAGAGGTCTTGCCACGGTGTGTGTGGCACGGGTAAAGGAGTGTACAAGCCAGTATTTTGTTTGGTCTGTTTTGACACTTGGCAAGTACGACAATGTTTGACAACCCGAGCGACATCTCTCATTAAGCTGGGCCAAAAGAACATATCCTCTACGAGCGCAACAGTTTTATTACGCCCGAAATGTCCGGCCATCCCTCCAGCATGTAACTCTCAAATGAGAAAGTCACGCAATGAAGTGCGAGGGATGCAAAGGCAATTGCCTTTAAACAAGTACCCATCCTGGATGGTGTACACAGAGTGTGTGCTGGTCGGGTTACTAAGGAGAGCAGTGTACTCAACCCCAAAATCTGGGCACTCGGGGTACTCATCCTTTAACTGTTCGAACCCGACGACCTCGGTGCTCATTGTGCGCAAAGTCACCACTCGCCGACTAAGTGCATCAGCGGCCCTATTTTCAGCACCAGCCTTATGCTATAACACGAATATGAACCCTTGAAGGCACTCAACCCACTTCGCGTGCCTTGGGTTCAACTTCTTCTGTGCAGAAAGTGTAAGGCTTCATGGTCAGAGAACAACACAAATTCATGCGGTCTAAGGTAATGCTTCCAATACCAAAGAGATCGAACGACCGCATAGAACTCCTTGTCATAGGTGGAATATTTTTGCTTCGCCTTGTTAAGTTTTTCACTAAAATAGGCTACAGGGTGACCCTCTTGGCTAAGCACTCCTATGCCTACACCCGATGCGTCTCATGCGACTTCAAAGACTTTGGAAAAATCCAACAATCGCATGACGAGTGCACTACTCATTCGTTGTTTGATCTCAGCAAAGGCTTTTATCGCCACTTTGCCCCATTTAAAGTCTCATTTTTTCATGCAATTTGTAATTGGGGCCATAATGGTACTAAAGCTTCTGATGAAGCGACGATAAAAAGTAGTCAAACCATGGAAGCTACGGACATCGTGTATGTTCTTAGGCTCGGGCCACTCCACAATGGCTCTAACCTTTTCGGGGTCCGCGACCATTCCATCGTGCATTTCTTGAGATTTGCAAACAACTTCTCGCCCTTGAGGGTCTCACAAACCAACCTAAGGTGGTTCAAGTGTTGATCCTTGTTATGACTATAGATCAAAATGTCATCGAAATAAACAAGGAATTTGCCTAGAAACGGCCTCAACACTTGGGTCATGAGTCGCATGAAAGTACTCGGGGCATTAGAAAGCCCAAATGGCATGACCATCCACTCATAAAGACCATCATTAGTCTTAAAGGCGGTTTTCCACTCATCACCGGGGCCGATGCGGACTAGCCACTCTTAAGGTCGATCCTTGAAAAGATAGTAGCACCAACCATCATGTCAAGCATGTCATCGAGCCTTGATATGGGAAACCGATACTTAACGGTAATCTTGTTGATTGTACGGCTATCCACACACATGCGCCATGTACTATCTTTCTTAGGAAGGAGTAAGGTAGGTACGGCACACGGGCTCAGACTCTCTTGGATGAACCCCTTCTGAAGGAGCTCATTGACTTGCCGAGTCAACTCGGTGTGCTCAACCGG
The DNA here is from genome assembly GCA_021018995.1 of Chloranthus sessilifolius. Taxonomy (NCBI): domain Eukaryota; kingdom Viridiplantae; phylum Streptophyta; class Magnoliopsida; order Chloranthales; family Chloranthaceae; genus Chloranthus; species Chloranthus sessilifolius. The sequence goes on from CM037584.1 coordinate 19,687,451, forward strand.
ATTCAACCTATAGTGGGGCAGGTTCGATGAGGTAGATCCAGGAACCAAGTCAATTGCGTGTTGGATATCACGCAGAGGAGGGAGTTCGTTTGGTAAGTCTTCAGGGATGACATCCATAAACTCTTTTAAAATCAGCTCAACCTCCTTGGGACACTCGCTCACCGACTCGGGAGCACTCTCTACGGTGACAACTACATACACCACGCTCTCTTCTATCGATGCTTTCTCGAACTCAGAAGGGCTCACAATATTTATGAATTTAGAAGAGTCGCCCTTCTTTTCGACTGTGTTGGTCGATGGTGCTTTGGGAGGCAAAGGGTGTAAAGTGATCTTTTTGCCCTTATGCATGAACGTGCATATGTTTGTTCGACCAGAAAGAGTCGCGTCCATGTCGTAGAGCCACGACCTTCCCAAAATGATATGGCCCACATCCATCGACACCACATCACACCATAAGGCGTCCGAATAAGAACCTAACTGAATCGGTACACGACACCTTTTCGACACGGGAATGGACGAAGAATTTACCCATGCGACTTTATAAGGTCTCGAGTGGGCTTCGGGTGTAAGCCCTAAGCGGCGTACGACATGAGTTGATATAACATTAGTGCAACTACCGCTATCCACGATGACCCTACAATTCTTTTCACCAAATCTGGCGTAGGTATGGAAGATGTTCGCCCTTCGCCAGTCATCCTTTTCATCCCGTTGAGGTTGTGCAAGGGCACGCCTCACAACTAAAACATGACCAATAGCATCACCCTCTTCATCACTGGGTGTGCTAACCGGTTCAAATACTTCCTCTTCAACCACTACCTCATCATCATCCTCCTCTCCCTTAATAAAGAGAGTCCTTTGAGATTCTTTCATAGGGCATTGGGAGGCAAAGTGTCCCATCCCATGACATTCATAGCACTTTACTTGAGAGTTAACCCTGGAGGAGTCTCCGACTACACTTTTTCCCTTTTCAAACCTCGAATTTGTAGGGGCGGGTTGTGTAGGATTGGGAGGAGGATTGAATCGTCCCTCACCGGATCGTTGACTATTATAATATGGCTCGGTCCTCTTCACCACCGTAGTTTTCAAGTACCATTCAAGATCTTGCACAACGGCATAGCATCTTTCAAGAGTTTCTACGGGGTGAGAAATCAATTCTTTTTGCAATTCAAGTCGCAATCCGATGCGGAATCTAGAGAGAGTGATTTCAGGGTCTTCCGATACTTTTGCCCTCATCATGAACTCTTCAAGTTTGGCAATGTAATCGGTCACGGGCATACCATCTTGGCGTAAATTTTGCCACTGGTGGAGGAGGCGTTGGTGGTATGATAAAGGAACATACTTCTCAGTAAATTGTTCCTTCATGTCGTCCCAATGGGTAATGGGAGGACAACCCGCATTCACCCTGATGCGCTCAACATTGAGCCAGAAAAGTCGAGCTTGACCAACCAACTTCATCTTAGTCTAGCATAGCGTTAATGTCATTCATGGCATACCAATCAAAGTGTTGGTCCATGTCAGAAAGCCAATTGAGGAAGACGGTAGGGTTCATTCTTCCATCGAAAGTCGGAATCTCAACTCGAACGTTCTTTAGGAGTTGAACTTCGGGGTCATAGTCATCTCTACGATGATCCCTACGGTTCCGGTTGTCTTGGCGACCATTACGTTCAAAGTGTGGGCATTCACGCTCTTGGTGTTGATTTTCCAACCCACCCATCGCTTTCAGTTGGTTGATTCGATCACATAATCTATCATTACCAACTCCTAGGGATGTTTGGACTTGCTCAATGGTACTCAAACGTGCACTAATCGCACCCAATTCTTCTCGCTACCATTAAGGGCATTGAGAATCGCACTCGAGTCCATGGTGATCACAAGGTCTATTAGGGTTCTAATATGGAATGCAATATGGACCCACAAAAGAAAACAATGCAATAAAATAGATATGACAAGCAAGGATGCCCTAACCTAGAAAACCTAGGGCTCTGATACCAAAACTGACGCGGGACGATAACCCTAAAATGCGGAATATGATTTTCTTATGCAATTTGGCCGAAATTAAATAAAATAATTCAAGTTTAATCGCAAAATTATCTTAAGATACCTTAGGGTTGCAGAATTTTGATGAATAGATCACACGAGATCCAGGTAGGGTCCAGTCCGATGTGCAAGTACTTTTATATTTGAGGCGAGATCGGCCTAGAGATAGAACTCTAGCTTTTTCCAGGCTTGGGCGTTCGTCCTCGATCCGACGTAGATTTGCAGGCTCTAACTAGGGCTTTGAAAATAGGTGTGTGGTTTTGTAATGGGCTTATGGTTTGATTTATGGCTTAGAAAAGGGTTTTGGGCTCTGTTTGATTTGGGATTCTGAAAGGAATTTATGGTTTTAGGGATCAAGAAATCAATAGGTTAAGATGTAGGACAAACAAGCAGGGATCAATAAGGCAAAAGAGTCAAAGAAGACAATGATAGATAATAGAGAAAATAACAATGGCTTTTGGGAATCACTCCCTTGAACTCACACCAAACCCATCTCAGGCAAAGAATATTCAAGCATAAAGCATTCAAAATATTCAATAACTAATTAAAAAGTCTTTACAAGCTTCAATATATAGGCCACCAATAATTAAACTCGAAATAAAGAGTTCTAATAGAAATAAAACACTAAAAGGAAAGTTTTTGCAACAAAAAACTCGAAATTAGAAGTCCCGTCACGACGTCCACGGACGTCCGTAGTGCCCCACGGACGTCCGTGACCTACGGACAGATAGGGGGCAAAATCACGAATGTCCGTCAGTGTTTCACGGACGTCTGTCACTGTTCATCACGGACGTCCGTCACTGTTCATCGTGAACAATAAATTTTATTTTATTTTTTTTCCTTGACGTTCCCCGTCAACAACTAAATAAAGCTAAAATAGACATACTAACTTTCTTTTATTACATCATTCTCCTCACGTTGGACATAGATTATCCTAGAGTAAGAGCGATCAGCATGCTTTTCACTCTCTTAGGTTTCATCTTTGGCTTCTAAGCCCTCATTACACTCACCTTTCTTTCATGGAACCAGAACAAAGTATAGTTTTTTGTGTCCCTAAATCAAATAAATTTGTTAGCAACAATGACAATTTCCCAAAGATTTTTTCAGAAAGGATCCTCATATGGCATCATTATAGAACCATCATTCATAGTGCGAGAGTAGAGCTAGCAAATTCATTTACCTCTATAGAAGTATAGATATACTAGTCTCAAAGGAGTTTATCCGTAGTAATAAAGTTCGGGTAGTTCTCTTCATAAGATTTGGATGAAATGCTGCAACCTTGTCCTCAGTTGACCTTGATCAATTCTTCAACTTATTCATCTTATGACACTTCACCAAAGATCAGACCATTTTCCCAATAAATGTATTCTTCACCTTCTTCAACTACATACTCTCATATTCTCTTGGATCTATTAAGGAACAGAATAAAAGTAGACTTTCAACAAAATTCCCTTAATTGATATCCATTATATCATTCTTGCATGCTCAAGAATTCTGCCCATCTCGCAAGCTCAAGAATGCTATTAACTCAAGCGTCATGCCCATTATCATATTCTGGGCCTTATGGAAAGAACGCAATCTGCAGCTTTTTAAAGGGAAATCCAATTCTTTCCAGGCAGTTGCTGATGACATTAGGCAGTTGCTGATGACATTTGTAGGTGGTTCACCTTCTGGGCTTGGTCCTATGGCGCCCTTTCGGGGCCTTCCAGGGATTTCGGGTGTTCTATGCATCAACAGCCTTAGTGAGGCATAGCTAGACAAGCTGGGGGGGGGGGGGGGGGTGGGGTTGTGTGATTTCCTCTCCCTTTGGCGTCGTTTTGTGTTCTTCTTTTGTTTTTCCTTTTCTTGAGTTGCTCATTCTCCCTTTGGTCCAAGTTGTACATTTTATTTCTTCAAGAGAATAACTACATTGATAGAAAAAATAAATAAATTATATTATCCTTGCAATAAGTTTCAACCGATTTTATTTTACCTTCATCTCAAGTGCTTTGTTTTCCAAAAGAATTTTCATTTAAATTTCCCTCGGGTTGGATGATTGGTATCACCAAGTTCTTATGGAGATGGTCCAACCTGCCACATCCATTAGGCTCGCAGCTCCACACACGATGAACTCTATGAGTTAATCCAATATTTATACTAATGCATCAGTCAAATCTTGCATCTCTACGTAACCTCCATGTCCATTGTGACCAAGAGCAGCTTGTGCAGCCACTGGTCGGCACCATAGCTATAAATATGGAGTTTGTACTGATGAGCTAAGTCAAATTAATATGAACTGATAGTATTATCACTTTGGGTTTTTTGTTCCCCTTTTATCTCTTTAGTGGTTGTTGTGTTCTCCTTCATTTGTTGAACAGTGTGTGATTCAATTTCCACTTCATCAAAACACAAACGTAATAATAACTAAGAAAATGTTGAGTTTTTTCAATGTTAGGTCCCTGTCACGTTCTTGAAGGTTCTTCTGCAGGTTGTAGATGGTTCAGTTGCTGCAAGGAAGCCCTATCATTTAGGATCTCGTCAGGTCCTTGTCAAATTTAATGAAGGGTCTTCTGAAAGTATAAAACAAAACACCCTTGTGAAAAATTTCAAACACTGTCACAGAATAGCATAATTATATATTGAGCAGTAATTAAATGTGAACACAAACTAAGTATGGTAGTGTGAAACTCCAAGACTCATTGAACATATCAAGATCCAAAGCTTTTTGTTCATCCATATTTGTCATCTGCTTTTACAAGACAAACAATAGTCAAAACACTATAGACAATAGACAATTCTGGAATTGGATAATCTCTCTCTGGTTTCTCATATTTGATTGTTGTGTATGAATTCTGCTACTGAGTTGTGAATGCAGCTTTTTGCACTGTTCTTTGTTGCCGAGGTACTTGCTCAAAAGAAGTGTGAATAACAATTAGCAGCTGCAATTATCTACACTCATGAGATAAAGTGATTTATTCATTTTTATGGCAACAAATTTTCTAAAATAAAGAAAGAGAGAACAAGCGAGGGCATCCCTCCCAACTCCATAACAGATGAAAACACATTGAAAACTTACAAGTTACAACAATGGTACAAATGGAAAACTACGAGGGCATCCCTCCCAACTCCCTTCCTCCCGCAATAGAATCAGACCCCGTGCTTATTGATCTTTTTAAGTGGTGAAATAATGTTGGAAAAGTTGTGGGAATAATCCCAAATCTTGTCCAAAATACATACAAGCCTTCCAAGGTTCACGCTTCAATCCTTGGTGCAACCAATAATATTTTTTGAGTCACCTTATATCAAGTAAACCCCTTAAGACATAATCTTACACCTTCTAGTAGGGGTCAGTCACTATATGAGTATAAGTTTCAGCTGCGTATTGCCAATGTACAAAATAAATATGAATTTTCGTACAGTGGGTTAATATATTATGCATATATGTTATAAGTGATGGGGTTAATAAGATCATTCAGATGTGCCCACAATCTGTTGCTTTTATTGCTACAGGCACAATCATATCTTTTAATCCATTCACACAATTAAACCGAGTTACAAAAAGGGAGCCAAGAAAAGCTCCCAATAAAAAGCTATCCAAATTGGAGATTTATAATCTCTTTTTCCAATGCAGATATTTAAAAGTTCACAATTGGTTCAAATCGTTCTTGACGGCACACACCCGTAACAAAATTCCAAAATAACTTATGAAATAAATGCACATTAATTTTAGAAAGATATGAATAAAAACATGAACATATCGCCAAGATTTTGATTTTTTCCAATTATAATGCGAACTACATTATCAGCTAATGGATCAATCCAAATTAGAGCATATAAATTGAAAGATAATCCCAATTTCAAAATACACTGTGAACTACATTATCTGCTAATAGATCAATTCATATTAAAACATATAAATTGAATGATATTCCTAGCAAGGTATAAAATACAATAATATTACTTGGACAAATAAAGAGTAGAAATCCTTAAGAAAGGCAAGCAGACTTACCTATGTCCAGAGGTTCATGGTCTAAATTTCCAACGCCAATCCCTTGGTATTCTAGGGTTTTCTTATGCATCATTAAGTATATCCATAACTTTCCTTTCAGTGACTCCTGCATGATCCGCCAATCACTCGGATGAGGCGGAGTTTTAGCAACTCAAGCACAATTAATGAATTTATCCCTCCAGTAAGAACATCAAATTTTAGCATAATGTATAGCAGTATTAGATTCCATGCTTCACATCATTATAAAAAAAAACTGTCTTGTCAAAACCGAACTGCTCCAACTGATGAAAAGTTCACCAACACTAATTATTATAAGTTTATAACCCTCCCATTAAGGGACTTTTTTTGGTATTGTTGCTCGCACCTTTACAGGCTTTCCAAAAAATAGACAACTGATCATACCATTAAAACCATCTTATAGTCTCACTGAGAGTTTTAGGTAGTCCATCTGCCACTGACTAGACTAGATTCAAATTAATCTTACGTCAACGCTCAAGTCCAGAAGAAATCTAATATAAATTCCTAACTGATTCAACTATATCAGTTTATCTGACTCCATGTGAGATGTGAAATGTGGAAAGTCAGCAAATTCAGCACAACCTACTGACATCATCTGGAGGGATAATGATGCACTGTAGTTATCCTCAGCATCTACCGTGTAGAAGTTTCCAACGGGATTTGAATCCATATTTGCAATTACAGAGAGCAGCTCTGATATGGTAGTTATCCCACTTGTGCCACAAATGGGATTTTCCAAGATCATCATGCCCACAAAGTTACAATTACAGAGAGCAGCTCTGATATGGTAGTGCCAATCATGTTGCTCCTGCTTTTTCCCTTTTGTTTCATGCAACACTAGCCGGCACCAATCCATCATATGATTTGCCATATTCAATTGCATGTTCGCAAGTCTACAACTCTCGTTGGTGAGAGCAGGCAGGACCCACATACAGTGGACAAATTCCTGACAATGGGTCCCGTCGTTAGTGTTCATCTCTCAGAAGGACATCAACACTGAAGTGTTTACTTTATGTGAACGAGGAGGAACCTTGAAACTCTTTTTTTTTTAATTTTGGATAACTTGGATGTCCGGGCCTCTTAGAGCACCCTACTAACCCAGGGACGCGTGTGATGCGAACTTTAGATCTGCCGGTTTGAATCGTGGTTGGATAAAGAGGAGACTTCAAAAGAGAAAGTGAACCCGTGAATGGGATTTTTAAAAAAGGCTCGTTTGATCAGAAAGAAGAAAAGCCAAAATTTATTAGGGTCTTCATCTTTCAATCCCGTCACTTTTATGTTTGGCCTATTTTGAAGTGTCAAATGAAGTCGGATTGATGCGAAATTAGTCATATTTGAAAGCTTATTGAAGTAACTTTCCAACAAACCAAAAAAAACGTGCAATTCCGACAAGTATTGAAGAAGTTATGGTCAGTTTTCGAAAGCTGCACAGAAAGTGACGAATTTCAAGAATCCTAATTGAATTAGGATTAGTCTCTTTTATTATTTTATTTTAGAAAGTAAGAGTTCTTTCTTTTATTAGAAATAGGATTAGTTTTCTTATTGTTTTAGGACTTTATTGTTTTAGAAGAATTAGGATATTTCTTTTATTTGAATTAGGAATTAGAGTTATACTAAAATTTCTAATTTTATGCATTGATTAGCTTATTTAAAGACTTGTAAACATTTTTATTATTAGTTTTTGGTTAATGAAAATTGTTTATACAAAATTGAGAGTTCTAAACTTTCGTGAGAGTGTGATTCTCTCAAAACGGAGAACGATTCTTCGATTTCCGCTTACGGTTTGGTGCGAGGTCAACTCTTCTTCCATCTCTATCTTCTTTAGATCTACGGTTTGCGTAAGTAGCGTAAACCTAATTATTTATTTATCCACTAAATCTCAGATCTAGCCAATTGATCTCATAAAAACCCAAAATCGACCTTTTGTTCATCATTAACTTTATTAGCATTTTATTTTCCTTTGGTATTGAGAGAATTCGCTTGCGAGTTCGTTCGACGCCCTAAAACTATTGGAGATCTAGCCGTTCATAAGAATCCTAGTCTTATAGATCCGCGATAGGAAACATACACGAAAATAATGTTATTTTGGGCCAAAATTAAAATATCTAATTGGATTTCTAGATTTTTTCATGATAATTTGTTTTGAGAAATTGTTATTTATTAATTATTTGAATTAATTTTAATCTTAATCTCAACCCTAGCATTGCATTTAGTAAGTTCCCGCATCAAATTGGTATCAAAGCATCAGTTTAGTTTTAGGGTTTATTTAAAAAAATAATATAAAAAAATCATTAATTCAGATCCGTCTGGGTTTTGTCTGAAAATTTTTGTCTGGCTTGCGTCTGAAAATTTTTGCATGGCTTTTGTCTGAAATTTTTCGTCTAACTTTTGTCTGCAATCTCCGTATGGATTTTATCCGAAAATTTTCATCTAGCTTTTGTTTGAAAAGTTTCGTCTGCCATTTGTCTGCAATTTTTGTCTGATTATTTTTTTTTGCATCTAGCTTTGTCTGAATTTTTTTTTTTTGTCAAAATTTGGTCTAACTTTTGTCTTGCATCACTTAATTTCATAATTGCATGTCATTTCAATCTCATTGCATTTTATTTCATTAGTGGGCACGTCTAGTGTTTGAGAAAAGCCCCCATCCATTGTTGGTTCATAGTGTTTGTCTTTTTTAGTATTGTGTCTAAATTGTGTTTGTGTCAAGCATCATGTATGAGTCACTTACATGTCATTGTGAATTCCTTACCCGTCATGAAAGGGTATTGGCCGAACAAGGAAACCGTTACCTCCAAATTCTTGGCAAAGTCTCAAAAATCATAATGAGACTAGAGTTAGGGGATACCTTCATCATCGTGAACCTGAGTACGACCATGCCGAGAAGTTTCTCAAATCTATTCGGAATGAGGTTCCAAGTTTTGAGGGATGGTTAAACCCCAAAACCTTCGTAGAGTAGTTGTCTAGTGTAGAGGAATATTTTGATTGGTATGGCGTACCAAATGAGTACCAAATTAGGCTAGCAAAAACAAAGTTAGAGCGTAATGCCAAAATTTTTTGGACTCACGTAAAACGTCGTACTGAATCTCTTCGAAATAAACACATCTCCACATGGGAGGACATGACGGTGAAACTTATCGAAAAGTATACCCCTTTAACACACCATCACCTTCTACGGAATTTGAAAATCAAGACAGATAGGTGTCCTGATTGCCTTAAGTGTCAAGGGTTCGGACACTTTGCATACCAATGCCCCACAAAATTTCTCACTCCGAATTTATTAAGTAAAAGAGTAAGTCCTAAGGAACTGGAGAATAGGGAAGTGAAAGAAGTGTACAACCCTAGTACCGTGCTGAGTGAAGAGGAGATAGAAGAAGCTGATGAAAGTCTAGTCTGTGTTAAAGAGACTTCTATTTCCCTTGTGAGTAGTGATGTTGAGTCACTCACACTTAAACCAATCGAGCCACTTGCCTATGAGTCATTAGTACCCGTAGAGTTGGGTGCACACAACTTGTTGGTGCCCATTGGGTCAAATACATGTGAGTCCATCGAACTGGATACACAAGAACCATTAGTGTCAATTGAATCGAGTACCCCAGAGTCTATTTTTGGTTGAAGCGAGTACACACCAGTTAATCGAGTCGAGTGTACATGAACCATTAGTGCCCTTTGCATCATTCACACAAGGGTCGTTAGTGTCAGTACTGTCACTTACACATGAGCCTATAAAGTCTATACATGCACGTATACCTTTTCTAGGCCTAGCAACAAAACCTTCAGACTCATTCTTTGATGCCTATCCACCTGAGCCCAATCCTATCTATTCATTGATTTCCAAATACCTGCTTGAACAATATGTGAAGAGGTTAGATGGAAAAGTTTTGGAAGATCCATATTTTGTTACTAATGTAAAGACACACCAAGCATATCGAGAGTATCGTCTTAAGTGGAAAGATAAACCGAAAATTGACAATACTTGGACTGCAAAGAGAACACAATCTGAGAAACATCAGGCATACCTCATCCTGTGGAAGGGCAAGCTGAATACTAGAGCACACAGATTTTCTCTCAATGTTCATTCATCAAAGGTCATCAGAGTCTGCATCCACTTTTGCATATTGCATTCATGAATTGTATGCTGAGATTAAGAAAAGAATTAATTTAAAGAATGAGAAATATAAGTTCTCTGCAGATTTTCACAGACGGTTCAAAGAATTCCAAGAGGGTGATTTTGTGATAGTTCAGAATAGAGCCGAGCGATTCCCGCAAGGAGTTGCAAAGAAGTTACAAGCTCGCAGTGCTGGACCCTATCAGATCTTGAAGCGTGCCGGTTCTAATGCTTACATCTTAGATCTTCCGCCGGATTTGAGGATTAGCACGACTTTCAACGTGGAGGACCTTGTTCCATTCTATGGCCCTTCAACCATCCCTGCCAACTCCTTTGAGCCTTCTACATCTGATGAACCAATAATTCCCCTTCTCACACCGTTACCCCCACCTACTTCGCAAATCTGTGAGATCATCAAAGATGTGTTGGACGATCAGATTGTGTCCACCAACCAAGGGGGACTTCAAAAGTATTTGTTCAAGTGGAAGAACAAGAGTGATTCAGCAGATTGACCTGAATCTCTTGGAGCTCTATCACAACCAGTATTCATCGGGAATGCATCATTCTAACACGAGGAGAGTTGATGGGGACGCCCGATTCAAGCCGCTTCCGATCGACGTTCCCTATATATTGTCTATGATCGCGATCATGAATACCCATGCCAACCAAAGTTCGAGGTTGAACTTTTTCAAAGTAGAGAAGATTGATGAGAACTTTAGATCCGCATGTTTGAATCGTAGTCGAATAAAGAGGATACTTCAAAAGAGAAAGTGGGCCTACAAATGGGTTTTTTTTAGAAGGCCTGTTAAAGACCCGTTTGATCAGAAAGAAGAAAATCAAAAATTTATTAGGGTCTTTAACTTTCAATCCCATCACTTTTATGTTTGGCCTATTTTGAAGTGTCAAATGAAGTTGGATTGATGCGAAATTGGTCATATTTGAAAGCTTATCGAAGTAGCTTTCCAACAAGCCAAAAAAAACTTGCAATTCCGACAAGTATTAAAGAAGTTATGGTCAGTTTTCGAAAGCTGCACAGAAAGTGACGAATTTCAAGAAACCTAATTGAATTAGAATTAGTCTCTTATTATTTTATTTTAGAAAGTAAGAGTTGTTTCTACTATTAGAAATAAGATTTGTTTTCTTATTGTTTTAGGACTTTATTGTTTTAGAAGAATTAGGATATTTCTTTTATTTGAATTAGGAACTAGAGTTATACTAGGATTTCTAACTTTATACATTGGTTAGCCTATTTAAAGGCTTGTAAACACTTTTATTATTAGTTTTTGGTTAATGAAAATTGTTTATGCAAAATTGAGATTTCTAAACTTTCGTGAAGGTGTGATTTTCTCAAAACAGAGAGCAATTCTTCGATTCCTACTTGCGGTTTGGTGCGAGGCCAACTTATCTTTCATCTCTATCTTCTTTAGATCTACGGTTTGCGTAAGTAGCGTAAACCTAATTATTTATTTATCCATTAAATCTCAAATCTAGCCTATTGATATCATAAAAACCCAAAATCAACCTTTTATTCATCATTAACTTTATTAGTCTTTTATTTTCGTTTGGTATCGAGAGAACCCGCTTGCGAGTTCGTTCGACGCCCTAAAACTATCGGAGATCTAGCCGTTCATAAGAACCCTAGTCTTCTAGATCCGTGATAGGGAACGTACACGAAAGTAACGCTATTTTGGGCCAAAATTAAAGTATCTAATTGGATTTCTATAATTTTTCATGATAATTTGTTACGAGAAATTGTTATTTATTAATTGTTTGAATTAATTTTAATCCTAATTTCAGCCCTAGCATTGCATTTAGTAAGTTGCCGCATCAACGTGCACGTCCCAAGTTAGCACATGTCAGGTCATCATGGGATATAAATCCTTAGGGTGGCCACAAGGGGGGGATTTGAACTCAGGTCTCCCGCTTCCTAAGGCGGGTACCTGGCCAGCACGCCAAATCCCTTGAGGTTGAAACTCTTTGTTTCTATCGCACGAGTTTTGAGATTGACCACTCAGATAGTCATGACAACAAACACGAGAGAAGATTAAAGAAAGAGAACAACCAAGAGGTATAAATATTACGAGCATTTCACCTTGTGTTTGTTGTGTAATTAACAATCATAGAAGAACATACATGAAGACCGCCTCCTTTGTGCACTGGTAAAGTGCAATACAACAATCACAGGGGAAGTACACCACTGGGTTACACAGATTCACATACTCAAAATGCTGGAATAAAAAAGTAGCTATTCGACGGCCCTCTTGCAATTTGGAAGCTTCACTGTACAACACAATTCTGATCTTTGTAGGAGCAAAGTTGGTAAAAGGGTAAAAAGAACTGACTTTTCAGTTTCTGGTGTTTGTGAACTTCTTTGGGAGTGCTTGACCAAGCCAAGTGGAAAAGGCACTGCCTCGGACAATGAGATAAGCGATGAATGCCACATATGCTGCGGTGACAATGCACACAACTGTACCAAAACACGGGCCACTCACTTCAGAAAAGAAGAAGTCCAGTAGAAGATACCCATTGATCAGTATCACCAGCACGGCCACTATCCACGCCACCAACTGCGGAGTAAATCCAAAAAAATTATGAGAAAATCTAAGCTAACAAATTTCAACCATGCACACCAACAAATGTATCAGCTACACTTACCAGCACATAATTTTTTTTCAAAAGAAGCAAACTTCATAACATCTACAGCGTGGAGATGCTAAATGATGTTCAATTTAATTAAATAAATTGCGAAAATTTTTGCTTAACAAACTGTGCTAAATTAGATGCAAAGTAATACATAAAGGCCTCACATGATTGAATTTGAACTACTACCCAAATGTGAAAAACCCTTCAGCGCAAATTTTAAAATTAAATAGCTTTAATTGTGCAGCCATCAACATGAGAACCAAGGAAGTAGACGTAACCACAGAAAGCCATGTAAATGTTGCAGTTTCTAAATTGTAAGCTTTAATTATAGTTTGATTGGGCTTTCGTGAGTACATGGAAGAATATTAAGCATAAAACCCCAACTTTCCAATTTATTTGAAAAGGTATGAATTATTGATTTGCATAAATTGGTCTAAATTGATTTGAAAACAAGGAAAATTTATTACTATATGTTTTTTTTCAATTTAGTGCCTATAAAAATTAAATTTAGTGAATTAAATTAAAAATAAAGAAGTAATATAAAATATATAAAAATATGGAAAAAAAATTAGATGTCATGGCATCCATGTAATATTATGGGAGAGGCTATACGCCTTCATGCTATAACAACCTAGATAATTTAGTATAACGGTAAATTAATGTTATTATAATAGTTATATAATTCTAGAACCATGTAATATAAAAAATTGAGGTACTACAACACCATCTTGCTAAAATGTATTATCTATCTATCTATATATATATAAGGTAAATACATTTTTTGATGCAATCTGAGGAACGAGGGCAGATTTGGGCCTGTTTAATGGCTGAATCGACGATTGAAAGTGACTGGAATCACCCCGCAAACCAGATTAAAAGAGTGGGAGAAATTATCGTTAAAAGGTATTTTAATATAAAGATCCAATGGGCCGTAAATATGAATGGCAAATGGGCCTAAGATTGGCCCAAATATATAGGTCATGTGACCCACTTCAAGTGGCCATGTGACCCACTACTAAACAAGACCTTTTTCTCATTAAAGTGAAGGTTACATGATCACTTAATTGATCATGTTACAGGGCAGATTACTGAAAATCCTGTTCTTTGTAAAGCGTAAATGGAGGATTTCAAAACAGTTTTAATTTCTTTCGAGTAGGAAACTAGAAAAGCAACTTCTGTTCTTTCTTTTTGTATATATATCTTATGTGTATGTGTGTGTGTGAGAAAGCTCGAGCTCGAAAATTTCAAGAGTCATTACGGCAGTTTTCTGCTGTGATTTTTGAATCACGAGTGGATGATTTTCGAGGGTCTCCAATGCTGCCAGATCTAACGTCTTTTTAAATTGCTGCAGTTTGTGTTTAATGCTGACCACATAGTCTTCTTAGACTTCTTTTATCACTGTTGCTGAGTATTTATCTGTTGCAAGATCTGAACATAGTCTCTGAATGATTGATAATTTGATATACATGTGTTGCAGATCTTTGTCCTACTGTTGTTAATTCTACACGTTCTGCTGTTGTCTTCCTGCATCAATTGGTATATTCAATTATTGAGAAGTTATTCATCATCTGATTCAAGTTAGTCGTATTTTGACACACTAATCCTGTTTTCTGAGTGAGTTTTTATCTACGAACCTGAATTTATAATATTGGGGCTGCGAGCCTTCATCAGTTTTTTGACACCTGCCAGACTTGGGACTCTACAGCCCAAGAAAAGAGTCCAACTAACAATTCAAGAACTCAACAAATGGTGCACATAAACTTTAGAAAAAAGTTCCTAACTCCACCCAATATTCTTGCAACCAGTCTAATGTCCTCAAGTAGCCATGAATGAGCATGATAGAACAAAAGGCTATTCCCTGGAAATATGCTAGTAATATTACAACTATAAAAACCTGATTTAACCAAATTGCATCAAGATCGTCATAATTGAAAGGCACTCAAAGTTATTACAGAAACACAACATTCAAAAAGCAGATAATAGAAATGATGCAGCAAGAATTTCCAGAATACATATTATCTTATTAAAGCCAATGCTGATTTTTCCATCATAAGAGTTTGACTGTTCCATGAAGGATCATCACTCCATCTTTGAATCTGTGATACACCTTTTATCTTATCTTTCTTTTTTAAAGATGATACGCCTTTTATCAGTCTGAGCAAAAACGCATCAGCATTCTAGTTGACATCAGAGTCACAAAAGTCTCCGAACACTAAAAATTTCTAAATTAAGCGTGTGCCGAATTTTACCGAATTTAAATGAGACGAATCATGAATAAAAATTTATATGGTTACATGGAATATGTAATTAGAGATGTGCCTTGCATTGAACACCTCATAACTTATTTTATTTATTAAACCCATTATTTCTAATTTGAAATATATTATAATGTATTTTATGTTTTTATTTTCCTGAATTTTATCGACTTTTCCCAAAATTTTCTGAATTTTCCTGAATTGACCACCTTGCCGAATTATTGTTGTATCGCGACTTTCTGACTATGGTTGACATACATGAAGTGTTGCCACCATCTCTACTCACGTTACATAGAATAACAACTATAAACATCCTTACAACATTCTAGAATTGCCACTTCCACCCGCTGCATCAGTTACGTTACCCCAGTTGGGATTAGAAAAAAAGCTTTCAATCTAATCCTCAACAAAAACATCTTGCCCTTAAGGATTTCAAGCTCTATAGATGCAGTTCGTCTAATCCCAGTCTGCCCCTGCTAGATTGTTATTCAGCTTCCTATATTCATTCTTTACTCTTCAATTTCATTTATCCCAAAATATCCAACAAGCAACAAAGGGAGCTTGGATCCCCAAGTCCCTCAAGCCACAAGGGGGGCATCTAATTCGGATCCAGTTTTTTTTGGAACTACTTGCTCCTCCGAGAACTTTTCCATAAAAAAGTAAGTCATAAGCATGACTCCACCATTTCTTTCTGCAACTGCACATCATAAATTTAATGACCAGGATGACCCAACAGATCCAGAGAAAAAAAGGGTGCATCCACTGACATGACCACACAAGCACAGAAAAACCAAAATAATCCCACATACTAAACAATCTCAAAAGTTTACAAGAAATATTCTGCTAAAAATGACATCGAACATCAAAAGATATGTGCCTAAATGGATATCTATGAATAAAAAAGAGATTTTCAGCATATGTCATAATGAAAACAAAAACAGAAAAAAATGCTTCTAACCCACGAACTTGATTCATGGAAGAAACTGGCACTAGACCTCTATGCATCTTAGCGGACATGAAACTCCTGTGCCTCATCAATATAAGAGAACCTTTGATGCAGTAAAAACGCTAAAACACTAGTTATGCAATTTTAAAATCAATTTGAGATTTAATTGAGTAGAGGAGGTATAAAATTTAATCTTAAAACACATAAAATATTTAATAACTTTATTAGGGCAATTTAATTGATTCGATTTAGCGTCCGTTAGTATATAAACTTCCCGATCTAGAAAATAGGTCTAAAAATAGACTCTAGTTTCGATCAAATTTAGGGCACAAAGCAACAATCTCAATGTTATCTCTTGACTCCTTACTAGGATTTGAATAATTTAAGGCCCAAAGTGTTTAAGTCGTTCAAAGGAAATCAATATATTAGGGTAAGAAATTTACAAAAACCCTAACAACAGTATAAAAAGGAAAAGATATTTTGGATTTATGGGTTTCCAACATAGTGACAAATTTCTCCGAAATTTTTTCGAAATTTACCGAAACAAGGATCGAGCAAAACTTTCGGTGAAATTTCGATGATTTCTTCGAAATCACTAAAATTTCATTAATTTCAGCGAAATTAATGAAATTTCACCAAAATTAATAAAGCTTTTCTAATTTTTGTCATTTTTTAAATAATAAATAAAAATTTTATGAAGTTTAAATATAATTTATATTTAATATTTTTTGTACTCCCTGAAATTTTCATGAAACTTTTCAAATTTTTCTCGAAATTTATCCTAAATGAACCAAAATGACCCCCTACCGAAATGTTGCCGAAAATGAAATTTGTCACTATGGTTTTCAATAGAAGAAGCATACTAGATAAATTACCGACAATAATCAAAAGACAAAATAGAAAAGGGATAGAAATTCCAAGGCTTTACACCAAGGAGATAGTTAGCCTCACACCAAACTGCACGCAGAAAGAAGAATCGCTATTCCCAGTTTTGAGAGAATCGCACCCTTGAAGGAAACTTTGATAAAAAAGCTCTCAATTTACAAAAACAATATTCAATAATCATTCACTAATTAAAATTGTATTTACAATGCCTTTATATAGGCAAACAAACTCTAACTAAACATAAGTTCGAAATAAGAAAGTCTTAAAACAACTAAAACTCTAAAACAAGTTTTGCCTCAAATTTGTCTAGCTGCCAATGTGTGAGCGCGACTCACGAATGTCCGTCCAAAAGTCACGGACGTCCATCCTCCACAAAACAAAACGGTGTCTAAATCACAGACGTCCGTCCAAATGTCACAGAAATCCGTGAGCACGAATGTCCTTGAGCACGGATGTCCTTGCCTTAATTTTTATAACACCTTCATTCTTCATTTTGGAGCCGTTTGGGATGTTTTCACACGCTTCCTTCACCTTCAATAGACCACAGGCAGTTCTTTGAATCGGATGTCCCCATCAATGTAGTCAAATGGCTTAATGGCATATGCGACCCTATGCGATGCATATGTGGGTCGCATATGCCATTATGCCATGACATCAAATTTTATTTTATTTTTTTCAAAAAAATCTCAAAAATTTGTCAAAATTTCCAAAAGTTTCCCATATTGAAAAGCAATATGTTTGTATTAATTTTGTGCTCTATTAATTTTGTAGTGCCTAGAATAAGAAATAAAACTATATAATATAAGTATATAACTCATAAGTTAGAAGAGAAAATATAAAAAATAAGTTCAAATAGTACAAAAATAAAGTGGACCATACAAAAGAGAAGGAAAGAGATCCAAAACATACCTTTGAGAGTTGTAGTATGCATTAGGAAGGGAAACCCCCTATTAATTGGCTTGGGAAACCTAAAAGAAAAATAATAATAATAAAAAATATAAATAAATGTCAAAGTTGGAGAAGTATACCATGACATACACTGTATGCGATGGCATACTATAGCATATGTGATGCTATGCCATCGCATACAATTATACTTCCTGGATCGCATATGCCATCATCATGGCATATGCGATCCAGCCCTTTCTGATGGCATATGCGATCGCATATGACAACAGTGGTCCCCATCAACCTTCCTTTATGGATATAAATTAAATTCGATAAGATCAAGCTTAGGTTAAAAAAGAAGCAACGATTTCGCTTCAAATTTAGAGATTTCTTGCCTCATAATACAATAAATCAATATCAAGGACTCCAAAATGGTGACAGGTCCCACATGATCCCCATGCTGCCAACAGGCCCACCAACGATGAACGAAATTCTACTTGGTTCTAACCACACAATGGCCATAGTCTTCAACTTACAACAAACTGGAAATATAACTCCTTTGATTCAGTAAAGAATATATATAATTCCTTATGGACAATAGACAGTAGATCTCTTAATCAGTTAGGAAAAATGCCCTCTTGACATACTGGCAACTACCATTCTTATAGCATATTAAAATGGACAGTTGCAGGGTTAAAAGAAAGGAAATTGTGTGTGTGGCCTTTTTTAGCATGCCTAGCCTCAACTGAAGCTTCGACTTCTAGCGAGTGTAGTTGTGTTTGGCATAGCCCTCTGCTAACTCCCTGCCAGAGCAAGGTTACCTGCTTTATTAGGTTCCCTTTCTTTTTGTTAAATCCCTCCTACTTGCTTTAGTAGGTCCCCTTTCTCCTTGCTAACTCCCTGTAGAGCAGGATTTACTTGCTCCAACAGCTCTCCCCTGCTCTCTGCTCACTACTTGCCAATGCAGATTTTATTTGCTCTGGCAGGGAATTAGCAGAGAGCAAGGAGGTAGCTGCTAGAGCAGCTAAATCTTGTTTTGCAAGGAGTTAGCAAGGAGAAAGAGGGCCTGCTAAAGCAAGTATATCCGGCTCTAACAGGGAGCTGACAAAGAGCTATCCCAAACACAGCCAGTGTCTCTCTATTATGACTCTTGGAGGGAGCAAAGAGGGAATCAAATAATTGAACAGACCATTCTTGCATAGCTGCTTAATATTATGCAAATAATTTTCGTATGCACATAATTCTAAATCCATTCAGCCAACAAGTTTCTACCATTGCAATTTATCAAGCATATTTTGAGCCAAAACATAATTACATGACAATATGGATTGAAAGATTAAGCATGGAGGTCCGTGAAGTACAGTTTGGACCCCAGAATTAAGAACGAAGATAAAATTTTCTGGGTGCAGAAAAAGGGAAATTGTAACTTACTTTGAGAGTAAAGCCAATTTTAAATACACCCATAACACGCTCCTTGGACACCAAACAAAGAAGTGGAATCAGAGCAAATGGGATTTGAACCGATTGAAGCACATTAAGCCATTCATTCATAACATCCAACATTGATTCAGAACCGTTAAATATAAGAGCGACAACTATAGTTGGCACGATCGCAAAACTTCTTGTGATCAAAGCTCGCACCCATTTCTTCAAACGGAGATTAAGAAAACCGCCCATGATAAACTGCCCTGCATAAGTGCCAGTAATAGTACTACTCTGTCCAGCTGCTAGCAAGCCAATTCCCCATATATAAAGGATTGGAAAGAAGCCTCCCCCATATTTCTCCTGTAAATAGTCCCCAGCATTTACGAGGCCTATATTATCCGCTTCTTTTGTACCATAAAACTCCTTTGCAAAAACAGTTGTCACGAAGACATTGATCGCAAAGGAAATCACCAGGGCGATAGTGGACTCAATGGAATAGTACCTCAGGGCCTCGCGAACACGCCCTTTCTTTTTTATGTCGACTTCTCTTGATTGTACAAGAGCAGAATGCAAGAACACATTGTGTGGCATAATGATGCAACCAACAACTCCAACTGCCTGCTGTATGGTTTTCGAGCTAAGTTTCGGAACCAAAATACCTAGAAACAGAATTCGATTTAGTTGTACTTGAATAGGAGAAACGATAAAACGTGAAAAAATTGATCGGGAAGAAAATAAGATCGTCTTGTCTGTTACCTATTAAAAGCTCCTTGCCACTTGGTTTGGTTTCTCCGAACATCCATGCAAAGGAAACCGCCATTGTCGCAATGAGAACAGCGAAAACCGCTTCTAATTTCCTCA
Organism: Chloranthus sessilifolius; assembly: GCA_021018995.1. Taxonomy (NCBI): domain Eukaryota; kingdom Viridiplantae; phylum Streptophyta; class Magnoliopsida; order Chloranthales; family Chloranthaceae; genus Chloranthus; species Chloranthus sessilifolius. The sequence goes on from CM037584.1 coordinate 19,707,502, forward strand.
CCCCATAGTTCTCAAGCAATAAAAAGATGAAACTGTTGATACAAAAGAAAAAAACAATTTTTTTTTTAAATTAAAAACAAACGACTCTGACTAATATCTATAATAAAAAAACAGAAGGGAAGGCATACCTAACCCCAATTAGAGAAGAAAACCCATAAAATAATCCATAAAGGTGCAGTTTTTATCTTTCAAAAATTACATCTTAATTATAAAATAAAACCTAGGGTTCCATTTATAAAAACAAAACAAAAACAAAAGAAACAGAACAAACTTTTTCTGATTAAAAAATAGTGTCAATTTCCCCCCAAAAAAACAAAGAAGAACGAAGAAAAACTCGAACTTTCTCCCAAATAAAATTATTAATAATCGAAGAACCAATAGGGAAAAAAATTACCAATCAAGAGCAGTGATTACAACCCCAGCCCAAAGCGGAATAACTCCATTACTAAGAATCAAGATGGCAATAGCGCTCCCAATCACCTCCTGAATATCGGCACCAATCAAAGCCAGCTCAGCCATGATCCAAAGCGTGTACCGTGCCCATGCCGGGTACTCTTCCCTGCACAGCTCCGCAAGGTGCCGCCCCGTCACGACGCCGAGCCGCGCCGAGAGGAGCTGAATCAAGAGCCCCATGAGCGTCGCCCACATCAAAAGCCAGAGCAAAGAGTAGCCGGCAATAGCTCCCGACTGGAGATCTCCTTCTAGGTTTCCAGGATCGAGAAACGCTATGCTCATCAAGAAACCAGGGCCAGTGAACAACCAAAGCTTCTTCCATGAAAATGGCGGAGTTACAGAGCTATCTCCTCCTCCTTCATCGTCGCCGTCGATTCCGATCACGATCTTCTCACTCGCTTCGTATGCAGTTTCTTCTTCATCTTCTTCGAAGCTTCGATATTGCAGGAGACTTTCGCGTTCTGACCCTGGCGGAGCCATGGTTTTTTTAGTTTTGAGGTTTCGCAAAACTGAAAAACTAGTAAAAACTACTCCGCCTGTGTTGGAGATGAGTGAATAAATCTAGCGTGCGCTAACTGAGGACACGTTACAGCAACCATGCTCGCTTTATAAAGAGTTGCGTGGTGGGTACGCAGAACGTTTAGATTTAACGTTTAGATTAATAGAAGCGAATAATACATATAATACATATATTTATTTATTTATTTATTTTATTACAATGACAAATTTCGTTTTCGATAATATATCGGATAAATTTTGAAAAAAATTCTAAAAGTTTTAATAAAAATTTGGGAGAATATAAAAAATATTAAATATAAATTATATTTAAACTTCATAAAAAATTTATTTATTATTTAAAAAATAATAAAAATTAAAAAAAAATTATTAATTTTGACAAAATTAATAAAAAAATTTATTAATTTCACAATGAAATTAATAAAATTTCAGCAATTTTAAAGAAATCATCAAAATTTCATCAAAAGTTTCTCTTGATCTCTGTTGCAATAAATTTTGAAAAATTTTGAAAAAATTTATCATTATATATATATATTACCAAATAATATATATATTAGGAGGATATGTAGAGACTTTACTATTGGATGTTTAACTACTGTTTGATTCGGAAATGTGCGGCCAATTTCTAAAGATGAAACAACTGTTATATCCTATTCTTCTTTAAGAGATCTTGCTATGTGCAAATTACTTTTTTCGTCTTGCATGCCAAAAATAGAAAACTAAAATAGTGGCGAGCGATTAGAAAACGTTTATTTAAACTAAAAGAACAAACACTAGAAAGAATTGACATGCAGCCAGAAAGTTGCTAACTAGTAATTACCGTGCGATGTTGGGGGGAGTAAATTGGCTTGAGTTCAGCAAAATGTGAGCAAAGTTTTAAAAGAACGGGTAAAAATTTGGAAAAACTAAAAGGTAAAACTATAAAAAGATATTAATAAAAAATTTTAGGGAAATGAAAAAGGTCAAAAAAAAAAAAAAAATTATTTGCAAAATTCGTAATTTATTTGATAAGTTGTAATTTTATTTTGCTTGAAATTGTATTTGAAATGAGATTTGACTCTCAATAGAAAACTGTCCACCACAAAAATGTGACATTTTAAAAAACTCAGAGAGTATTTTGTCTCACCACGATCAATATTGGGCATGTCGGAGCATGGATCAAAATTTTAGCTGAATTCATATTTTGGCCGAAATGTTTCGGTTTCGGGCATGCCTGAAATGAAACCGAGATTCAATATTTTGGTCCAAAATGTATGTGGGGGTGGGGCGAATTTTATTTTGGTTCTCAGTTTTGGTTTCAGTCACGCCTGAAACCAAAATTTAACTCGATATTTTGATCCTTCTGTCGAAATGTATCGAGTTAGGCCCCTATCTCATGCACTATACACCCTTGATTCAACATAAGGTCAAATTAGTCAAATATTGATGAATATCAGCTCATATCAATGGATATGCATCCGATATGAGTTGAACATAATACCAAGAATGCCCGTTGGGCAATTTTTTTATTTTAAATAATTCATGCCTTTCAACATTTAAATTAAAAAAAAAAAAAACAGAACATTAAAATCAGCTGATTTGACAAATAAGAATCTAATATTAGCCTCTATACGTATTGGCTTGTGACTTGGCTGATAATGCTTAGTCCTAAACATATTATTAGAGTATACCTTATTTGATAATTATCACACATATTTTTCTTGAAGTTTATTGACGCATGAACTTATCATTTTTTATTCATCTCTTCTATATAAAATTAACTTATATAATTTTTATTTTTTTGTCTCTATCTCTTTACATTTAATAAGAGATGACTTATCATTTGTGAATTTATTTTTCACATTAATTTACTTAATAGATGTGTATTTTCTATTTTGGTCTTAATAGCCTTTTATATTTTATGTGAATATTTTTTTCACATTTTCTCTGATTTTTTATATTCTATGCTTTTTTTTATTTTTTCTCTAGCTTTTTATGTCTTTTTTCATATCTTCTTTGTTTTTACTAATTTTTTTTTTTTTTTTCATATATCTTTAAAGAGACTTCTCATATAATTCGTCTTTAATGGTTGTTGAGAGAGATCATGAAAAACCTTATCTAGTGGTACATCGGCTCCGACACGGCTATTTGGATCTAAAGTCATATATATATATATATATATATATATATATATGGAAAAGGCCTCCGTCGTCCATGGGAGGACGGTCACCATCCTCCAACCTTTCACGTGAATCTTGGGTGCATTGCTTAGATCATCTTTGAAAAAAAAAAAATTAAAAACTCATATCCACCGTGTATATTTTGAATCGTAAAATGTAGACCAATGAAAATCGTCAAACTTTGACTTGTGAGTTTAAAATTTATTTTTCGATTTTTTTTTATAATATTGATCTAAACTATCCACCTGTGCTCCACGTGGATCTTAGAGGATGGTCACCGGCCTCCATTGGAGGACCTAACTGGCTCCCTATATATATATATATATATATATATATATATATATATATATATATATATATATATATATATATATCCACCGGATCCAAAGCCGATATATACTGATATATCATATTACATCAAGGTATATATATATCCACGGGTCCAAAACCGATATATACCGATATTTCTGATTACATCAAGCACCTTATTTAATAGATTTATTCTGGATTTTTATCGGTCACAACCACCTTATTTGATAGATTTATACTGGATTTTTATCAGTCACAAGGATGGACGAAGGTTTCACTCCCATGGCCTATGGGCGTCTTATCCTTTAGCATATTTTAATTGGTGACGTGGCGCTCTGTATTGGCTTTAAAACGTTATTTTACGATGGAACAGTGTAAAGTGCGTGTGGGCCACGAGGTGGCTCGCGTCCGATTCGTGCTTGCCCGTTGGTGCACGCGACATGGAATGTTAGTTAGCTAAATAGTAAGTTGGTGTATTTTAGCAAAGAGCATTTATTAGGTGCGTCATGCTAATACTTGTAACCATAGTTAGTGCGCTAAACGCCGCGTAAAAATAAATATTTAGGTATAACTTTACATGGGGCCTTAGTGGTCCAACCGCTTATACTTTATTAATGAAAGAAACCGCAAGTAGTGATCGCTGTACAACATTTAAGTTTATGACGACATACTGAACAATGACGACATACTGAAAGAATCAGTCTTTATTCACACTTATCCCAGACTTTATTCTGTACTCTTTAGCACGTGGTTTGCAATTTGCATTACCGGGTTTGGGCCGGCCCCCTTAAAACGTAGCCCAGCTCTAGGGGCTAAAGCTAGGCCTTAGCTCGGCCTTAACTTAGTCGGGCTTTGATATGTTAAGTCCTGGCCCTAATTTAAGAGGGCTCGGGTTACGCTTGAAGCTTTATTAATTATTGTTATTTTTTATGATTATTTTTTAAAAAATCGGTAAAGATGGAAAAGGATAGAAAATATACTTCAAACTTGGGAAAATAAAATCTTAGACCTCTTTACGGATATTTAAATTAGAGGCTTGGGATTATGCGTTCAAGTGGAGAGAAATCTCTACACCCGCTATCAGTTGGCGACCATGTGGCGCCCATCATGAAGATTGGGTGTCACGGTAACCTAAGCAAGATTTGTTAGATCTCATTTAAACAAAAAATCATTTTTTTTACTTTTCTACTGTTAAAAATGTTATCAAAAATGGAAAAAATCAATGCACCAAAGGTTTGGGGCGCTACCTTATCTTTGACCCATCAAATGGAAGGAAAAAAATAAAAATATATAATTTGTTTATTTTAAATCACATGTCCCATAACTGATCAACCCAAAACCAGATTTGTTAGCCATTGGGCGCACAAGATGACTTGTGCGCCGAGCATATTCTCCCCAATACCTTTAAATTATCAAAATATCCTTACAACTATCATTTGATAAATATAATAATAATATTAAAGGTTATTTTGATGATATGATTATTAATAGTATAATATCTATCTTATATACATAATATATTTAATATATATAATTAAAAAGATGCACGGGCTTGACGGGTTTATGGGCTTTAACTTGTTAAGACATTATTTGGCCCGACGCATAACAAGCTTATTGTTTTAAGGCTCTAGCCTAGCCCTCTTACTCTATTTTTAAGTCTTAGCCCTAATGTTTTAGAGTCAGGTTAGAGGGGGGCTGATGGGCCAACCCGACCTTATTGGCATCCTTAATTACCTTTGTAATACAAAATTGGCTCCAAATATAGTACCGGAAGATTTAGAACACTTGCGAAATGTGCACCATGAAATGTGGCACCATTTCTCATGTGGTGCACATTTCTCATCGTGTCATGTGATTTGAAGCAAGGATTCAAATTTTGGTTTTCGTTTCAGTTTCGGTCTTGTTCGAAATCATTTTGAAATTTTGATCAAATTTTTTTATTTTTTTTCGAAGAAGCAAAATTTCAGTTTTTGGTAAATTATCGGCCGATAATTTACAATTTCAATAATTTTGACAAAAATTTGGAGTTATCATTTCGGATCCCACCGAAACCGATGCATTTCGACCAAAATTTTGAATCATGATTTGCAGCCTAAATTTAAAGTCTATAGATTCAAAGATCAGGACAAACAAAATATTTTTATCATTTGATGCAAGTGTTATTTATGTGATATTTGATCAATTTAAATTACATGATGAAAATGTTTTTTTAATATAATCATTCAACATATCAAATCCTTAGAATCACACATTATGACCCTTTCTAAATTATTAAAAGTTGATCGATTTGAATTATATGATAAGATGTTTTTTCTATATAATCATTCAAGCTATCAAATCCTTAGAATCACACATTATATGACCCTTTCTAAATAATTGTTTTAATTTGTCGATCACCTTATACGAGGTCTTACAAGGAGGGTTGACATTGTAAACAAAAAGTTTACATGTCGTGTAAACTTTTGAGCCACTTATAAAAGGCTTAATGACAGCCGAGCATGGAAGGAAAATGGACTCTTCGTCGAATTTGGTAACCTTTTTTCTTAAATTTTGCATAGCAATTTTGGTATTCTTAGGATTAAATTAATGGCTCCTCGCAAATTCTTGTAAGATAAAAGATAATTTGTCAGATCCAAGTATGGCTCAAAAGTTCGGCCGAAATGCATTGGTTTCGGCGGGGTCCGTAACAAAAACTCCAAAATTTCACCAAAATTACAGAAGTTGTAAAATTATTAGGAGAAAATTTTAAATTATCGACTGATAATTTGCTCGAAACCAACATTTTGGCTGGTAATTTGCTCGAAACCGAAATTTTGATCAAATATTTGGCTGATATTTTGTTTCTTTGAAAAAAAAAAAAAACTCGGTCGAAATTTCAAAATTTCGGTTTCGGGCAAAACCGAAACGAAAACAGTAAATTTTGAAAATATATTAATAAATTACAATAGAGGGAGTGTACCGACTAAATTAATGCCTCTTTGGTTAGCTGATGGTTTTATAATGGAAGATTGAAAATATATTAATAAATTGCAACCTCTATGAAAAAACAAGAAGAAAAAAAAAGTTGACATCCGTCAGTCTTATAAAGGGTTTATGATCGTTTGATTCTCTATGTTAATATTATACTAACTAGACTAGTGTCACAAAGTCATTCCTTTCGTAGTGGACTCGCGTGCAGTACCGAATTTTGCAAATTAGGTGAGTCTATCTCTAATATCAATTGTCACGAGGCGTAGATTTATGTCAACTAACATGCCCGTGTGGTACCTCGATATTACATGCAACGAAGCAAGTCTAACCAACGTCAGTTTTGATACCACCCGCTTAGAGGACGGAAACTCTCATTTATGGTTGTCTTGCTGTCATACTGAACCAAGCCCACCATCGTGTGTGGCCCCGATGACCGGTACACATTATGTTCTGACCCTCCTGCAATGTGCACTACGGTGTCCCACGCAACCTTTGAATATCTCCCTCTTGCCCGACGACCCACATACACCGATGCGCATAATCCAACGTACATGACAACCTCGCTTTGGGTGACAGATGACATTGCCAAAGCAACGTTCTAGGCCTTCCCTTTTAGGCCTAAGAGACACTTGCGCACCCTTCAGTATCACGAGACCCCGTGTCTGTGGAAGGCTCTCTTCAGCACCTCTCCCACATAGATAGTTCAAACACCATTTATGGGTAAATAACAGAAGAACCTTAAAGGTATTGGTTTGTTATACTCTCATGGCACACGTTCCCTGCCCGTGGCACACAGTGTCATGCTCCATACTAATACACCCCAACGTCCCACATCATTTCCCCATGAGACCCTGTCACAGCCACGTTGCGAACCCTTCATGGAAGGTAATGGTGTTTAAACGATCTTACACCATTTATTAGCTTATGATCTTAGACATCTATACTGTCAAAGTGATATATCATTAATTGTAGGGCTATGCCAAAAATCACATTTTTTGGAGATTCGAACCATCTGATCTATGCACTTTAATACCAACAATTGTTCGTAATTTTGATGACTGATATTAAAGTTCACCGATCGAATGATTTACATCCACTTAAAAGCATGATCCTTTGGTTGGGACATGTTCCAATGATGGATTGCGACTTCGACAATTTAAATTAATCATATATGTGTGCCACATGGGACAATGATAAATCACACTTCAATGGTGTGAGAAAAAATGTGATATTTTAGATGCGAAAGATACACTCAAAGAAAAAAATAAACAGATAGAGCATGTTAACGGTCTAGGTAAGGGAATGGTAGTTGCTTGAAACGAGAGAAAACGCATAAAAAATTCGGTTGGCGAAACTACCACACCACCTTTTGTTACGACCACCACACTTAAATAATGATAAAATCTGTTGGTTGCTTCAAATCAGTCAATAAAGATCCATTTTCTCCTCAATCTTCCATACAATAGATCTTTAGTTCCTAGGCTTATCAACAGAGGGTCAAATGTTGATTCCATGTAACACACATCTCAAATAGTGAACGTGAACCGCATACCATCAAATGTCATTCACATTCATTTTTGGGATGTGTGCTACGTGGAATCAACATCTGACCGTTTGATAGCAGGCCAGTGATTTAAGTATCTATTGTATAGAATATTGGGACGGAAATTGATCTCTATCATCTGATTTGAAACAATCAATAATATTTTCCTACGTTTAAGTGGCGTGACTGTAACATAAAGTAGTGTGTTAGTAACACCAGCCAAAAAGTAACTCTCATGGGTGTTAATTGACTAATTATTGGAAAAATAAAATAAAAATTGTGGAATCATGGGTGAGTGCTGCACCTTAAAGGTTAAGGCTGATATGCACGACCCATAGTCAGCGTTTGGGTTAGCTCTTTCGGGCTGATCTTTGGCTCTATCGGAAAACTGTTTTCACATATGGTAATACAATTCCTCATCTCATTTACTTTGGCTGGGAGCTATTTTAAGTGATTCTGCTGCTCTTTGCTAGACCAAATAAAATCTGATGTCCTGGAGAGCAGACAAAGAGCTGGGTCTACCCTTATATGAGCTAACCCAAATGTAGTTGCTCTCGTGTAGCCATTTAGGCTGCGTATGGCATAACTCTTTGTTAGTCCATGTCACAACAGAGTTCACTTACTTTAGTTGGTTTCCCCATTCTCATTTCTAACTCTCTGCAAAAGAGGATTTATCTGCTCTAACAGCAACCTCTCTGCTCTCTACTAACTGCTTATTAGAGCAAATAAAATCTGTTTTGACAAGAAGTGAGTAGAGAGGAGAGTCAAACTACTAAATAGATGAACTCTGCTATAGCAAGGGCTACCAGAGAGTTATGCCATACACAGCCTTATACTCAGTCACTCTATGAGATTTGTTCCCATATATGAATGTAAGAGGCTTTACACTGAGTCACTCTTTGAGATTTGTTCCATATATGAATGTGTACCATTTGATTGGCAATCCATGATCTACAAGTCTTTTATGTCAAATATTAGGAAAAAAAAAATCTTCGTCGTCTTATCCCATGTTTTATTTTCTCTCTCGCTAAAACCACCCAAAAGAATTTTTTGTCAATGTTTGGTGCATTTGATAACGTTCGTTTGGCCTATGCACTTGCATTAGCTCACACATCAACACCTAATACAAGCTCTCTTGGATGGTTTTAGCGAGAGAGGAAATAAAACATTGGGATAAGGGCTCTCACGGCATTGAAAAATGAAAATGGTGTTTAAATAATCTTACACCATTAAAATTAAAATTAGATTATTTATCTCACACCATTAAAGTATGATTTATCATTATGTCATGTGGCCCGCATATTTGACAAATCAAAATTATTCGAGTGATAATCCATCATTTGAACTTATCTGAGCGGAGAGAAACATGTTTATAAGTGGATGCAAATCATCCCATGATGAACTTTAGCATCAAGCATTAAAACAAAATCTTAAATCTACCAAAAACACCATTTTGGGATGTGTTGTATTTCAATGCACGATCTAGCACTTTGACGGTTCATATCCCCAAATCTTAAACCAGTGACGGTGTTAAATCATTTAACCACTATTTTGGTGTTTACCAAGGATGGTCGACGAGTAAATCCCATGCCAAATTGGTAGGCGCAGAGTTCGTTATCGAGTGTTTATATCAAAGTATTAAAATGGGTATCGGTTTGCCCGAGGCCGATACAACTTGGCCGATACGTATGGGCTTATTTTTTTATTAATTAAAAAAAGAAAAGAAAACTGAACATCTTTAGGCATGGCCGCTCGATCAAGTCTCTTGTTCTTGATTTTCCTTATGACACCCTCCAAAGAGGCCCATGACCTTATAAGCGGAGAAACAACGCTATCAACACCCGATGTGGGACTAAACTTCAACACGCCCTATGTTGGCCAGATTGAGTCAATGTAGAAAGGTTTGCTCCAGTACCGGCCCTGGACCAAAGGCCTAAAAGGCGGCTGCCTCGGGCCCCCGAATTTTCCCAAATTTTGGGGCCCCCCAAATCTGGAACCTCTTATTTGATGGGTTTTAGTATTTAGGTAAAAAAAAAATTAGAGGGGCCCCATGCCCAATTGACATGGGCCCCTATCAATGCAAACCAAGGCTGGGCCCAATTGGCCCACTTGCACTTTAAACCAAAAAAAAAAGAAAAAAAGGAGCCATTACTTGCACATGTGTTTCAAGTGATTGCACCAAATTTAAAGAAAGACTTGGTATTTTAGGGACATGTGATATGTAAAAATGCAATATGGGCATGATCAATAGATCTCTAGTACATAAAATTGGAACAAAACACGATACTTGTTCTAATCACATTGTAGTCAATTGTTGAATTATATAATACTCTTTAACTCCATTTAATCAAATGATGAAAATTATATTTTGTTCTAATATTTTGCAATTAATATCTTTAAATCATGGCCTTCAAATCAAGCGGCTTAAATAGTATTTTAACATAGTAGAGGTCACCAAACTTGCAAGTCTTTTTTTTTTTTTTAAATTCGGTGTAATCCGGTGCAATCACTTGAAAAGCGTGTGCACGTAATGGCTCCCAAAAAAAACCCCCCTCTCTCTCTCTCTCTCTCTCTCTCTCGCTTCCACACCACCACGGCACCACCGTGGCTCCACACCACCATCAGCTGATCGGCCCCACCCTTAATCGGCTCTAGCATATTGGCACATGCCGCACATTGCATGATTTGCATCCCCGGGCCCCACTCTCTTCCACCGACCAAGTCTCAACTCCCAAACTAGGGTTTTGAGGTATTTTTTTATTCTCTCTCTCCCTCTCTCTCTCTCTCTCTCTTTCTATCTCTTTATCTCTCTTGATGGTTAATTGGTTATTCATATTGATATTAGATGATAAAAAATTCGCAAGGCCCACAATAGTTTTATTTTTATCGGTATGAGCCCCCACAATAGTTGAATGTATTTAATTAAATATTGATTTAGTCTTTATCTTATTATTTAGTAATTAGGGTTTTATTCATTATATAGTCGAGTCGATTTGGGGGCTTATTGACAAGTAATTAGGGTTTTATTCACCATATAATCGATTTGGGGGATTTTATTTTATAGTCAATTTGGGGGCTTTTTCACACCATAAATTAGGGTTTTATTCACCATATAGTCGATTTTGGGATTTTATTTTATGGTCAATTTGGGGGCTTATTCACCATATAATCGATTTGGAGGCTTATCCACACCATAAATTAGAGTTTTATTCACCATATAGTCGATTTGGGAGATTTTATTTGATAGTCGATTGAGGGCTTATTTACGAAAAATTTGGGGGCATAGCTTATACACAAAAGATGATTGTATAGGAATTAACCCTGCATAAGAATGGAGACCAATTTACCAAAATAGCCCTTCATAAGAATAAAGAATGCCGGGATAGTATGAATACCATTTTGACTTTTTACATAAAATAAGAAGGCATTCACAATTATAAATGTTGGAAATTACAAAATTACATAAATGCTGTCAATCTTGGATATCTAGTCTGGTATAAATACCCAAATGACCTTTAATGAAAAATAAATGACAACATTCTCAATGGATGTTTTCAATTTGTGCAAAGATCATGACCACCCAATAAATAGTTCAAGTTAAGAAGAACAATAAAAAAAAAATCCTTCCTTTATCATCTATTCTGATTGATAGTTTCATTTAGTTATTGATCAGTAAATCTAATTGATAACTTATTATCTTGAAACCTACATTTAAAAGGCCTTTTAATGGGTAAGCATTCAAATCTATATATTATACTTCTAGATTATACTTTCTAATTTACCCTGTAAAATTTGCTTACTTTTTAATCACCAAAATAATTGTACTTAGTGTTCAATGAAGATTTTTTTTTCTTTTTTCATAATAGTACTCTTCAGTGTTTCTTCTTTCCAAAATATGCATATTTTGAGGTACCTTTATGTTATTATTTTTTTAGCTTTGAAATCAATTAGCATTTTATAAGTTTTAGGCGGGACAATTTTCGGTTTTATAGATACAATCTGAAATGATTCTTGTAGAGGATTACATGGTGTGAAGCTATAAGCCATGAATTTTTTTGTGATGTAGCTCTATTAAATCTACTTAAGAAGTATATTGATATTGATGGACTAGATTTATCTTCAGAATTGAAAGTCTTGAAAGACACTTTACCAAAATAAGTAAAATCGTTGATTGAAGTGTTGAACTATTTGAAGCAAATGGATGGTTGCTACCCGAATGTCTGGATTGCATATAGGATACTGTTGACTATACTAGTTACAGTTGCCTCTGGTGAAAGAAGTTTTTCAAAATTAAAGTTGATCAAATTGTATCTTCGGACAACAATATCACAAGAAAGATTTAATGGAATTAGCTATGTTATCCATTGAAAATAATATGGTGGATAAGATTGATTATACAACTTTAATCAACAATTTTGCCGCTAAAAATGCGAGAAGAGAGATATTTAAATGAGTTCTTTTAGGTAAATATATAAATAAATAATATTTTTATGTTTATGTTTATATTTGTTTAGAATATAAGACCTTATTTTTTTCCTTTTCGAATGCAGATGAACAAGTTCGGAGATGCCAAAAAGTTATTGCTTGGGTTACTCGATCCATTGCGTACGTTCTACTATATTTAGCTGCACCCCTTTTGCATTATATTTTCCTTTAATATATACTTCCATTATATTCTTAGTTGCATTTTCAAATTATAGGTAGTAAGATGGAATATGGAGATATATTTAATCTAGGAATATGAGTATTGTTTTATTTATCAAATAATAATTGTTGCGAATTTTTCGTTCTTCAAAGTATTATGAATAAGGGGTCCCATTTTTAGGAACTCGTCTTGGGTCCCCAAAATCTTAGGGCCGGCCCTGGTCTGCCCTTATACCATGATAGATTTGAGTTGCCATCTCAAAACCAATTGGCAATAAGTAGTGGGGCCCGAAATGTTATAAGAGGACATAGTACAGACAATGCTATGAATTACCGAAGTGGGACTAAACTTCAACACAAACAGTCCGAACAAACTAAAAGGGCAAATTCTCTGAACCTTCTTTTCCCATTTTTGCCCCAAGTAAACCCCACACTGACTTAGGAGGAGCTAATTAACATTGTTTAGCTGCCTGAAATGATCCAAAATTTGGGAAGTTACTTCACAATGTAGGAAGAGGTGACAAATCAATCTTCTACCCTCTTACATAATATATATACACTTTTTCGCTAACTGCAAACCTTTGCTTTTAAAATTATCAACAACCTTTTTGATCAACAACCAATAACCAATTAAAAGACAATAATCTAGTAGGGAAAATTAGGTGACCTTGCACCCATAAGGGTGCATTTGCTATTAGTAAGAGTGCAAGGTGGGTGCTCTTATAGTTTCAGTAGGTGTAAATAGAGCTATGCTTAATAGAAATTGCTATCACTTTCCTCATGATGGACATGAGATGGGGATGCTTTTCTTCTTTAGGGCTGCAACGCCCACACACAATTTTTTTTTTTTGTGCACCACTTAAAGAATTTCCTTAAATCACACCAAACTTTGCTGGCTGTAGACCAATTATTAAAAAAATTATATTTCTTTGTTCAAGAGATGCTACATGCACACTAAATTCTAATGATGCACATAATGACATAATAAATACAACATTCTTTAAGTGGTGCAGCTAAAAGACTTTTGTCTGTGTCAGTGTGTATGCATAGCAGCCCTTGGCAGATGCCATGTACTCCTGTGGGTCAATTTCTTCCCTTGGCGGCGCATTTAAGCAGATTATTGGCGGGCCAATCATCTGTGTGCAGGTACAATGACGATGTAAATGGGATTGAAATTGGTGGATGGACCACACATGTCATACAGCCTGGGCCCTGATGCAAACTCTTATGGGTGGCAATGGGCTGGGTAGCCTGTCTCAGCCCGCTAGGCCCAGCACGATTTAAGGTGGGTTCGGGCTTGGGCTAGCCTTTATGCTATGACCCGGATCTTAGGAGGGTCATTCAACGGTGTGAGATGCAGTGGAGCACAGAACTCCGTGTATATGCTCCACGCAGTACCCCAACCCACACGACAATAGAAAGAAAGGTTTTTGAATTGGAATCGGACACCTATCTGGCACCCGAATTCTAGATTTACATGCCACTTTTGGAAACTAAATTCTAGACGGAGAAATAATCTTTTTTGGACTCTTCCTCCTTTTACAGCAACTAAGCCCAATCTAATCCCATCAATTAAGGGATTTATTTTGCATTAATGGCAAGACCACCTTTGATTTCAAATCTTTAGATCCCTAATAATGGACTCTTACCTTATGGCAAGGTGGGTCGTATTTATATAAGTGCACGTAAGTGGCTCTCATGAAATATTAATATTATAATTACATTTATTGTTTAAAATAAATACTCATTAGTAGATCCATGAGGAAGATGGTTTAAGCAGTTGCCTCATCTTTTATTTAATTTTCACAGTTTTATGTTTAGTATACCAATATTTGTTTAATAAGGAATAGTATATACATAAAAGTATTGTACTCGTGTTTAATACACAATTTAAAGCCCAACTAACCCCCGTTATAAGATTTGACATTTCACCCTTGCTTTAAGACTTGTGGAAGCTATGCGTCCCACGTGGATGCTCCTTGCTTAATCCTTGTTTATTATTTAATTGAAAAGAGGAATTGGAAAGTGCAACCCAAAGTGAATCTCAATTTGGCACATACTCAAACTCTTTAACACCCACTCTACTCATGCATGCCCTACACCCTAATAAGCCCCACACCCCGCAATATTTGGTGATTGATATGAAACGCCACCCTTCTCGTGGCAAGTTTCCCCTTTTAAAACGCCGCCCAACCTCGACAGGATCGCACAACAAATATTAAAGGAAAGAGACATCTTTCGGAAGCCATCTTGACCGTCCACTCTCTCAAAGATATCACCACCCTCTCTCTTATAAGCTCTTACAAAAGAAATAAAAATAAATAAACCCTAAAACCGATACTGGTGCACTGTTCTCTCCATCTCCTCAAGCCACGTCTACACAAGAACCTCTCTCTCTCAATTTCTCTGTCCACTTCACCTCCTTCACTGCTCCCATCAAGCTTCTCATCTCTGTATAACGACACTATACATCTAGACTGTTTGTTTAGGTAATGATTTTTCGGCGATCTTCAACTTCGGCAACTCGAATTCCGACACTGACAGCCTCTCTGCCTGTTTTGGACAAGCTCCTCCGCCGCACAACAAGACCTTCCACTCTCCGGCCAGTCGGTATTGCGATGGACGGCTACTGACCAATTTCATCGATGAGAGCTTGGGATTGCCACTCCTTAATGCTTATCTCGATTCCGGAGGGAACCAACTTCACCCATGGAGCCAACTTTGCTACCACAGGATTTTCGATCCAACGTCAGAACACTTTCCTGTTTTTTTTTTTTCTTTTCTTTTAAGCGGGTTCAGTACCTTTTCACTCGATCTGCAATCCTCGCAGTTCATTCAAATCAAGATCCCAAGTCACCTACTAAAGAGGTGGAGTTTATCAGTAATTGTTGTCAAAGGAGGAATATTTCTCAAAAAGCTTCATACACTATGACATGGGGTAGAATGACCTCACTTGTAATTATTTTCAAAACCTGCCCACCCAAGAGGTAATGGCTCATGTGCCTGATGTACCAGAAAAGTTCACGGTAACCTTTAAGCTCTCAAGCCACCCTTCAACATAAAATTGAATTGATCTCCAATGTATATGACAATGATTCAAATGGGAAGATGACGGCTACAAGCTTTTACGAACCTCATTTCCTCCATCGGAGCGTTGTCGCCGCACTCATGACACTGTTGGTATGAACCCTTGCGATACTAATCGTTCACGCTTCAACAAGTGGGTGCCTTTCTATCCATCCAAATCTACGCTTTTACACTATGTGATGAATATATGATGAATTTATGAAAACTAAAATTTCTTAGGTTTTGTATGGATTCACAAAACGATTATGGTCAAAGGGTTGACCCTATGGTTAAACCCATCGGTTGAGAACTATAGTGCATTATTCCCTTCCACTTGGCACCCAAGTATGCCGGTAAAATAGTTCCCACATCAAGAATGAACTGCTGCCCTATTTTATTTTGTTGTGTGCTCGATGTGGAGGTCTAAGTTTGACCGTTTTAATTTCAATGATCTGATCAGTTTTTAACCTCGGTCAAACCTTACTCATAAAATTTGATGCTTTTTATATCTAATGGCTCACATTGATATAATTGTATTTATTTTCATGAACTTTAGTATTCAAAAAACATGTGGATATATTGATTTTATACTTAGAATATTTTTTGCATTTATTTTGAAAATCTGCACTTACTTTGGCCAAAGGGTTCAGTTTGACCCATTAAATTAAGCGAACCACAGACATATGATTCGAGGCCCGTAGATCTAAATAAAGATTATTTGACCATCTGTTAAATCGATGGTAAGATTTTGATTATAATAAACAAGCCTCGATCTTTGTATCACAACATAATCACACAAAAAAATCCTACACTTTATGCTTATGACACCTTAGTCTAGGGTCTGATTTGACCCTTTTAGATCTCAGGTTTTGGGTCGAATCAGGCCAGTGGTCAAAACCCACTTTTTCTATAACACCATATGATTATCAAACTCGATGTCTCATATCCAATTTATTCAAATTCTTAAAATGCACCTTAAATATTATTAAGTCTGGATGGAAATTGAATCATTCGAGACCCCCAAACATCGGAAAGGTCCATGGGCCTTATGGGCCCGTCTAGTCTATGGACTCTTAATGGCTTGTATATCCAATGTAGCCAAACACGCGTTTTGTGAAATTGTGAGCCAAAATCTTTGGAATAGGCCCAACTCACCTTCTAAGCTTAGGACAACTATTTAAATACATTTTCCGCCCACGATGTGAAGGCGTACATATCCCGAAAAATCGTGCAACAAAGAATCCGATGGTTGAAACTCGTTTGAGTCATACGGGAGTCAATCCTTAGCTAAATTCCACAAACGACCTGTCTGTTTTATCAGGTCGATAAGATCTATCTGACGAGATCAGTGTAACATCACTTGAGTTATGAAGTTTTGAAACTCTTGTATCTTTATTGTAGGTCGCCTTCTTCTCTCTCTTAATGATAAGTAAGGCATCCGAATTACGAGTATTATGGTTAAATGTTTTGTTATTATATGTTTTATTTTCTTTGTGTGACATTCATCAGTTAGAAGTACGTTAAGACATATATATGTTAAGAAAAAAGAATAAGATACGACACACGACTTTTAAGCCTTCGTCACGGTGGAGTTTCTTTCACGGTCACGTAGAACTTGAAATATAGGCGTCCATGTACGGATGTAACCCCTTTATGGTAGTATGGGATACCACACGAAGTACATCCAGGTTACTATGAAATTCGTTCCTTGGGAAGCGTGGTTTGTAAAGTCTATCGCACTGTGGCTCATTCTAATTAAGTTTAAGGAAAGATGAAATATGAATATATTAAGCTACGAGATATTAAGGAAGTGGGAACTTAAGCTCACACAAATATAAAATCAGGGCGGGGACCTAAGCCCAGAACTGAATAATCTTATCATATATTAAGATACGCTGTGAAGGCCAGCTAAACATGAATTAAATTTCTACACGTGTCATGTCTTGCATGTCACCGCAAGATTCAACGTCTGTAGCCAAGACAGGTTTTAAGGACACTATGATAGCTTTGTCTCGAACTAAGGGGACATTGTGGTCACTATGCGTGCAACCTCATCAGGCTGGATGGTGGTTTATGTTATGATATGGAGGTTAGGTGGTTATCTACACGTGAACCTCGCGTGATAGGCTCGAGCAACGATTCTGCCACAGATCGTTTAAATAAGATAAGTAAGATACGAAGTCCGTTGTGTAGGCGTATGAAAAAATAATAAGACCTTCGATATGACACGTAAGTTAAGTTGACAAGACAAGTAAGAAAAGTAATAAGCATTAGAAGCATCATACGCATTGAAATATGTTATGTTCTTTCAATTTTGTAGTTTTATAGTTATAAAATGTTTATGAGAATGATTATTATGTTGTTTATATGAACTTATAAAGGATTCACTTTCACTCACAGGGTTGCACCCACGATCACTTGGGTAGATTCTGGTGGATCGATTGTGCAATCCACTGAGTTTAGGTGACTGAGTAAACTCACCCCACAAAAAAAAAAATAACAGCTGTGATGATGATATTTCACCCCTAAAGACCTACATTTAGCTATCCGATGAAAGTCATTTAACATATTTTATATAATTTTAGTGATTTGCAGGCCTGGAGATGCGTTGAGCATGAAATAACCCAAAAGTTCAGAATATAACGTCAAATTCGTGCTACCTTGGATCATGCGGAACTTATCCCGACTTGGAGCTAAATTTGACCCTTCAAGACATCAGATTCAAAAAATTGTTAAAACATAAAAGTTGTAGAGCTCGTCGTCAGCTTTCCAACGCCATACGAATTTCCTCAATACGACTTCGAGATAGAAAGTTATGGTCGAAATACCGAGGTAGTGTCTGAATGCAAAGTGTAGCGGGAGTTCACGAAAATCTGGGAGGTCGATTTATCGACCCTTTTTGGTCGATCGATCGACCTAATCCGAAAGATTTGGAATTTCAAAACAGAATCTGATATGGTTGATCGATCGACCCTCTTTAGTCGATCGATCGACCAAATTTGAATTTGAGTTCGGAATTTTGTTTGGCCGCGAGAATCTCGGTACTCTTTTCACGGAATAAAATCTTGGAGGAAAAAGCGGCTTATGTTTTGACAATTAAGAAAAAAGATATTCTTGGAGATATATTCATTAGGGGAGTCCTTCAGAGATTTATTCTTATTATTTTTCTGCATTCTTCTTTGGAGGGACTTCTGTTTTTTAGAGTTTTCAATTTACGGCATTCTTCTGTTTTTCTTCTGTGTTTCAATGTGTAAGGGCATTGAGTCCCAATTTTTTGAACTACCTTTTTAATATTCATTTTGAGAAGAAGATAAGTCTTAGTTTTTCTGATTTGGATCCACTTTGAAGAAGGAGGTGTACGTACTTTGGATTAAAGCTTTCGTGGATTTTTATGGTAATTCTTTACGGTATTTTAATGGCATTTTCAACTTCTGCATTTATTTTATTACTTATTTCAATTATGTGTGGCTAGTTTCATTAAGGATGAGGATCTAATGAACCCCATCCGAGGTATTCATTTACATTAATATAAATCTGTATGATTGAGATGTCTGATATCTTTCTAAGATCCTAATATTCATTAAAAATGGTGAAATCATCATTTCAGTCTGAGATCTAGGAGCTAATCATGCCCTATGATTTCAGATCTGCAATAATGATTTTATCCTAATTATTACCCATCTCGGGGTGAAGTTTTACTGTCATCTGAGGTGTGAGTGTTAATCATACACTCATGGGGTGTTAATCATACATCTCCTTGATCTCGGATTGATAATATGACTTTATCCCAGTGGTGAGTTCCAATCACGATCTGAGGTGTGGGTGTTAATCACACACCCATGGGGTGTTAATCATACATCTCCTCGATTTTAGATTGTCCTTTGGACATCACCATAGAGATTGGGTTCTAAATGTTGTCCGAGGTGTGAGTGTTAATCATACACTCATGGGATGTTAATCATACATCTCCGTGATCTCAGATCTATATTTTAGAACTCACGTGTGTATAGGGCAGTGCTTCTTTTGAGAAATCTGTTAAAGATCTCATATCTCAATCCACAGATTGGTATTCTGTAAATGATAAACCTACGATGGGAGAATTTAGCATCCCAATCCTTATCTTTCATTAATTGTTTAATTCTTAAATTCAGTTAGTATTTATCTGTTAGCATTTATCTCATTTATCAAAAGTTCTCAAAATTCTAGGTTGTTGGTTACTGTGATAGATCTGTGGAAATTCTTTTAGTTAATTGCTATTTTTAATTTTAAATTTTCTAACCAATCCTCGTGGGAACGATCTCGTACTTTGCACTCATTGACTACATCACAATTCGTGCACTTGCAAGTACAAATTTTAGGACACATCAAGCTGCAGGTGAAGATATGGACTATACTGCCCGATAGACTTAATATATTGGAAGATGATACAAATTATGACGGTGACGACTTGGATGATCAACTAGACGACATCAGGTATATATTAATTGTTTAGAAAGATCTTCCAATAGTTGACCGAACCACTATTTTTGGTCAGTTTAGTTATTGGACTCAAAATTCAATGTATTGAAGAGAATTTTTTAATATGAGAAGAAAGTTTGATTCACGATTTTTGGGAGTCCAATTTTATGCAAAATCTAGTAAGATATGTATGTTCTCTTATCGCCTTAACAAGTATGCGATGTCATAACACGAAATTCTAGGCCTTTGAGATCGGCTAGGATTTTGGGTCGTGACACTTTAAGCCCGAAATTTGAATGAGCCGGGCTTGGGCTTTATGCCCTTCAATGCAAAATAAGACCTATCTTAGGGGCAAATGCAATACACAGCTTAAAAATGGGACAATTATGGTGTTAGCTCCACCTGAATGGCGAGGGATGTGAAATGCTTTTTAAGAATTCAAACCCTTTTCCTATTTTTTATGGATTATGTTGCGCGTCTCAATCATTGACTTTCAAAATCAAACAAAACATAGATCAATAGATAGCTCTCTCATAACTATGATTTGAATATTTTTCTATAAGGCAAATGAGTGCAAATTTGAGGAACCCAATAGTTAAAAAACTCAGAATGTACCATTTGCTGCCATCCTAAACCGATTATACTCTAAGGCTGCATATAAGTTGTTTGAGAATCGAATTTAGAGACTGAATTAGTAAAAGGGGTAAGGTATTATCGTGAGAGATATCACGTTTAACTTGATAATGGCATTTAAAGAGGTATATTAAGTATAACTTTTTTATTTTTTTATAACTAAACCTGAGAGACTATGCAATGCCATCACCCCCTAAAAAGCCAGGGACGCAAACCACATAAACATAACTAGAAAACCCAAATATGTCAAATGTAACTTGCTATCATAGGCTCGAAATCTCGAATTACTTTTGTCTCCTGCCTCCATTCTCGACATGAATTGCTAACCATTGCTTGAATACCTCGAAGTCGAATCCATATTGTTGGCCACTCCATTTGATCCCTATTTTCAGAACAAACGGGTTACCCGTGCATGCCACGAAACTCCAGTTAGCAGTGATTTGGACTCTAAACTCGTTTAGCTAATAAGAGAGGTTGTGATAAAGAAACTAGTGGGTGTAGTGAGGAGTGAAATCGTCTCTTCATACTCAAGTTCAGTGCCTCCTAAGCCCTTATAAATTGGGGTAGCTAGCGTCATGGGATAAATAGGTTCTTAACTAGAATCTGCAGTTATATTTTGGAGAGGGTAGGCATTGGCAGGTAAAAATCCCTTTACACGAAGGGCACGTTCACTTCGTTGTAATTTATTGCCCAAAAAGCTCACTTTTCATGTGAAAAGTGGCTGACAAAATTACTTAACAAATGCTAAGTAGCTCATGTAAAATATTTTCCATTTTATTTCATTTGCAAAAACTATTTTCATTTCACCGCAAACTCTACTCATAAATCTCACTTTTTGTAAAAAAAAAAAATGCAACTTTTTTTAGGTTGTCAAAAATGCCTGCGAGCACGAGACCTCACGTAAGTTAGAAATATTCGTTACAATATGAACATTATTTTGCAGAGATATGACCCCACCGAAACAAAATCCGAATTTTTTATCCTTGTTTGGGACATTGCCCATAATAGTTCGAGAATGCATTGAGCTGAATGTACCCCAAGTGTGAGATGAGATATTAACTACAATTGGCATGGAGAGGTATGTCAGATTTGGCGCCTTGAGCAATTCGAATAGAGCCTACATGAGTTTCTCTATCGGAACGCAACACAAGGGGATGATTGATTGATTTGCTTGCATGAAATGTGCTTCGATTTAAGTGACAACGATGTTCTCGAAATCCAATCCAATTCGTAGGATTGATCTGACTCAAGGCTTGTGAACCTTATCATTGTAGTTCAAACCTTATCATTGTAGTTCAAAATGCGTATAAATGAAATAAATAAAATGAAAAAGACTAGCTATTTACATGTGAGTGCAATGAAGGTTAAAAGAAAGAAAATATAACAAATTAGAGAAGTAAAGATTAAAGGAAACTGAAGACACTTGAAAACCTTAGCCTAAATGTCACTAAAAAAAAATAAGACTATTAGTGACAGCCAAAAACTGCTACTATTAACAAAAAAATTGCTGCTAATAGTCTTAATAGCCTTTAATAATTTTTTTGTTAGTAGCAGCAGTGTTTTTACATGTAAAAACTGTTGTCCTATGTGCCCAATTAATAATTAATCTCGAGGGAAACTTAAGACACTTGAAGTCTTTGTAAGTTTTCATCTTTTCATTTTAGGAATTTTAAGATCTAGGCTCGAATCACACGATCAAAATATACCTTTTTCAAGAACACACGTACATTTATTTATTATCAGATCGCCGCGTGAGTGATCTCCTTAATGAAGCTGATGATCTCCGCCAAAGAATTCAAAACCACGTTACCTCTCGTCTTCTCTAAGTTTAGCCTCTAGATGGGAATGAGCTAGAGTTAGAGGAAGAGGGGACGGTGATCTCCTTATATAACCACCTCTCTTTTCTAACCCATCAAGGAAAGAGAGTGGAGATATATCACTTATATTAGGAAACTACTTCCTATCGCCTCGAGATACGTGTGATCAAAGGTCCAACCCATTTTTTAATGGAAACTCAAAGATGGGCTAAGGTGTTGACCACAAAAATCTAACAATCTCCCACTTGGTCTAGACCTTAACTCATCTAAACATTATTATTATTATTATTTTTTGAAAATGATTTTCTGGGTTGACAAATTCTTAAAAGTGGATCGCCATCTATTTTTTATTTTTGAAAAATCATTGACCCCCACTACCTCGATGCTTCATAACAACCACCTAAATTCAATAATAATACTAGTAAAGGATCATGGCGCACAGAGTATTCCATCTTACGAATCGACACTAGGCAATGCATGAGCATAAAACTAGCATCATTAATGAACTTAAGTCTTTACTTAGTGATATCAGACAACTTACATATCTGTACCGTTCCTATATTTGTCAAACTTCATACCCCAGGGTATGCCTTTCTGATATCTTACTAGCTCCCCGCCTGTGACTCACTAATCTAACAGAAAGAAGGTTTACCGATGTGGTGCCTAATCACATCTAGCCTAAGCAAAATTCAGGCATAACGAAGTACAACCTCACCATTATGCCATGTGATAAAATCCCCATGCATATGGATAGAGTATAATCACATATACTCTCAAGAGCACGTGCACAAAATTAAAATATATGATGCATCAACAACAAAATAAACTAACCAATATTAGAGAGACAACTCCCACTAAAATTGTGCAATTAAAACTAATTCGATATGAGCATCACAATTCTAAGATTCGTAATAACTGTCAACAATTACAAGATTCCACTGATTTGGCGATTCATAAGAGCAATCAATGAACAACAAGATTGATTTAACATCAACTATTTATAATCATCTAATTAAACGTACACAAATCAAGCTTATCAAAATAAAAGCCAAAGTACTAATTAATGTCTTGCAAAAATAAATAAATAAATAAATGACGGAAGCATGATTTCAGTTATGGGGCTTCTCGGGTTGAGCCGACTTCTCTGGTTGAGATGTTCCTCATTTGACCTGTTTCAGCAGATTTTTAAATATATAGCAATCCCTCCGAAGATGTCCCTTTTTCTTGCAGTACCAACATTCTAAATTTTCAGCTTTGACTTTCTTATTTGAATTCTCTGCTCCAACTTGCTTTCGATTGAAGTTCTGATTATGATTTTTTTTTTAAAATCTCTCGGCTTAACCCACTCACCGCAAGATGTGCAAACTCAACTTTAGCTGCTTTCAAACGCTCCTCCTCGGTCACACATAGGAAAATTAATTGGTTAAGGTCCCACTTTATCTCTTGCGCATTATAGTTCACCTTAAAAGTATCAAATGAAGGCGGAAGAGAATAAACAATTAAGTGAACAACTATATCATCACCAAAAGCAGTCCTTTGTTCCCTGAGCCCTATAGCACACTTTGACATCTTTAAAATGTGCTCACACATACTTCCATTTCCATCATATCTCATGTTAACTAATTGTGTAAGATAAGAGTACTCTAGAGACTTTCACGTACACACAAACTGATCTTTAATATTTTTCAAGAGTTCTTTTGCCGTAGCTGTAGGATTCAACCCACCTCTAAGAGTCTGATTAATTGATGAATAGATCATCATCATAGTCATACGATTAGCTTTTTCCCATTTAGCAAAATAATTCTTCTCTAATTCCGTAGAACTCGTAGTAGGTGTGGGAGGGTTTATTTTCAGTAAGGATAAAATCATAGTCTATATATCTTAATGATATATCAATGGCTATACGCCACGATGAATAGTTGGAACCGCTCAACACTTGCTAGTTGCTTATGAATAATAGATCCGTCCATGACTCTATATAGAAACAAAACATTTCATATCATTAGCAAAAAAAAATAAAAAATTTCGATTATGCATCTAAATTTTTATCAATCGCTTTAACCATATATCACTAACGATTTAATTAGAATACGTTATGATCATATATCCTCGAAGATTACGTTATGACCATATGTCACTAAATGTTCACCGTGAACTATGACCATATGTCACTAACTATTTTTTGAAGATTTAAATTTTGATTTAGGGTCAAATCCGAATTAATTTAGTGTCAGCTATGAACAACTTTTACGCTTTGGGACAACCAGTTGTCATGTCTCACATCACCTTTGGGCAGAAATTTTAACATGCAGTTTGTTTTTCAAGATCGTGTTTGAAAAAATACGCATAGACCTAATCACTTGTGCCGTATGATTGATCCAGACTCTCTATCAGCTTTGGCCAGAAAGATTATCCTTCTCTCCCCTACGCACTTATAACTGTTCTGTTCACCCTACTTAGATGAAATTTATAAATCAACTTTGACCAGAAGTTAGAAACTTCATAGAAGCATGTGTCAACCCGATCTTAATGAGACACAAGTATCAAGGTTCAAAAGTCACGCAACCTATATAGGTGGTCACCTTTGGGCAGTCCTCGGCCTATTTCAGCTACGTACTCTCGAACGATCGTTTTACCGATTTACCTTGATCCCTAAGGTACGACCTAAATTTCATTTAATCATATCAAGTTTGATTCAAGGTTTCAAAATTTCATTTCCATGTATATACACATTTTGCTAACTAATATTATTTTGAAAGATAAATCAATGTCACACATTATAATTGATGAATAAATTAATCAAAATCAAATAATTATAAAATACATATGCATTAAGTGAATAAATTATCTATAATCATCAAACTATGATTATATGGGCATACATGTCACATCTAGTCAACATTGACAATAGAGCATTAAAAAAAAAATACATGATATTTATCTTGAATCGGATATGATATGTTGAGAACAATCAAACAAAAAATAAATCTCATTTATAAAAACTACGACATTAGAAAAGATCATCACTGTTGGGCAAAAGAATCCTTCCAAATAACTAAATTTAACTCGTATGGTGGATAAGTGTCAAAATTAATAATAATTATGGGTAACATTATGTATGTACCAGCGTTAGTGCTAGAGCACAACCTTCAATACCCAATCCTATATTTTCTCACAAAATCCAACTTTAATTAAAAATACTCAAATACATAATAATAATCCGATTAAAAATTATCAAAAAGACGCCAAGTTATAAAAAAAAAAAAAAAATCACAACAAAGAATTAATTTTAAAAATTAGTCCTTAAAAACAGATCCGGAATGTCTGAGAGAGTCAAAATTCATATATAATGTCAGAAAATCGGACCTATAAATAGCCTAGAAATGATTCGAAAAGAATAACGAATAATATGAGTCAAAATGGGCCTTAATCGAATGGGTTGAATCCTGACCATATACCATGGACCCAATTGGGTCATGACTCGAGTATGATTATTGACTGGGCCAAGTTACAGACCGAGTCGGGTCGTAGCCCGGGTCAGACCAGGTATGAGGACGGGTCGACTTGAGCCACAACATTTCAAGTCATATAAAGCATATAGTTGAAGAAGCATCAACTTTGGTGGTTTAACAACACATGCAAATAAAGTTGTCTTCTTCTAAAAGAGGAACCAAAAATCTGTTGTAGACAGTCTTCTTCTAAAACACAAGGAGAGACTTAGAGCCTCTTTTATTTGCGGCCACAATACAACCGATACTTTTCGCAAGGCAAAAACAATCTCCTAAAAGGTACGTAGCCATCTTTATAGAGTCGTCCACATAACTTCGACGACCAACCCGTGCACCATCTCCGGCTGCTGGCGACCGACGGTGACCATCACCAAACGATCTACGAAAATCGTCAGATCATGCCAGCTGCAACTGTTAGAGCTCAACATTCTATTACAAGGGCAGATCTGATGGTATCCATCAAGAGGACCGACAACTCTGGCTAGATCCATCTGATGACCATATCAGTCGAAACGGTACCATCTGATCGCCCACTCCTTGATGGGTTTTTGTAGACATGGGAGGGCACTATAATCTTTAATATTATTAACAATTATCATGTATAATTAGACCATCGTAAAAATAACCAAATGCATTCGATTAAGAACAGATATCTATGGAACCCTAGTTCGAATTAAATCATCACCATCTTTGAAGAAACATCCATGTAATCGTTTGTGGAGATTAATGGTGTATACTTTGATCACCACCTCTTCTTTTCTTCCAACTTTGCTCGATTTCTCAACCAATTTATTTATTTATTTATTATTTTTAAAAAAAATCAAATTCAGACTTCTTTGCGAAAGATGTTTAGTCTACATAGAATACTCTACGTTATCTTTTGAATTTAGCATATGCAAAAATAAATTCCATTTAAGAAGGATGGGAATCAAGATTTCTTCATAAAGATTGATCGTGGGATCGAGCCAACTGCGCTCTGATACCAATTTTTAGGAATTTTAAGATCTAGGCTCAAATCACACAATCAAAATATACCTTTTTCAAGAAAACATGTACCTTTATTTATTATCAGATCGCTGCGTGAGTGATCTCCTTAATGAAGCTGATGATCTTCGCCAAAGAATCTGAAACCACATTACCTCTTTATCTTCTCTAAGTTTAGCTTCTAAATGGGAATGAGCTAGGGTTAGAAGAAGAGGGGACGATGGTCTCCTTATATAATCACCTCTCTTTTCTAACCCATCAAGGAAAAAGAGTGAAGACATATCACTTATATTAGAAAATTACTTCCTATCGCCTCGAGATACGTGTGGTCAAAGGTCAAACCCAATTTTTAATGAAAATTCAAAAATAAGTTAAAGTGTTAAACGACAAAAATCTAACACATTAAACATTCAAAGGATGCCCTATTGATAAAGGATGGAAGGAGCTTCAAAAGCCTTTAACTAAATGCTCGAAGATTGCTAGTAATGGATTTAGAAATATTCCTCAAGCTAAGCACACCTATTATTACATCTCAAGCTCAAGCAAAACCCCCCTATATAATGGGGAAGAGACAGATGGCTTTTATGGAAGAGGTGGTGCCTTGGATGCTTGCCAACTCGCAAGCAGGACCAATGTGATAGGTTCCTATACAACTCTCGTGAGCCCGCGCACTGGAAACGTTCGCCCAACACCTTAAAGCATTGAGTAGTTCCTCTTCTAGTACTAATTAATTTTAGTTGAAATGGTAGTTCAATGGCGTATTAAATCCTACACAATGGATGGTCAAAAATAGAGATTGCAAACAACAAAAGGGGCCAACATTCCTGACGCTTTGACTTTAATCAGTTCACATAGAGACCATGAAACCAGGATGTCAGCGCTTTGCATAGATCATTCATTGGGTGCAACAATGTTATTCTCGTGGTCAAAAGGGTGCGAGAATACCATAATCACACCCCATTGACCATTATCAGCAGACTGGTTGAAAAGAATAAAACTGTGCTATTCCGCAATTATAAATTGGGCGCTTTAGAAAACAATACTTCAAAAATAAACTTTTTAGCAAAAAAAATGCGATCTCAAATGTTTTAGAAAAACATGTTTTCACAAATTTTGGAACTTTAGGAAACCGTTAAAGCATCATTTTAAGGAAAAAAAATAAAAAAAAAGTACTTTCACGGTTTTCTGAAGTTCCAAAATCCATGGAAACACTATTTTACTAAAATGTTTGAGGTGAGGCAATTTTTTTACTAAAAAGTTTATTTTTGAGGCATGTTTCTCTAATTATCCCTTACAAATTTACCTCAAAATTTTATATTTTGCTTCTTAACCTTTATGGTTTCTCATATGGGACTATTACAAGCTTCCTCAATATATTAGCGTATTATGGTGTGTTCCCATAGGCTTGGAAATTTAGGTCGAGTTTCATCAATGAATCGAAATTTGGTGTCTACACCAATGAAACCCGAAATTCAAAATGTCGGTGACAACATTTTCTCCTTGCAACTCTGTGGTACAACTTCTCAACCTAATCGCTAGTGGTGGTTCTCCGTTCAATCTCTCTCTAACAACCTTGAAAAGATGCACTAATAATTTTTAAGCGCCAAATTAGTTAATTGTCAATAGTGTATTTTCACTGATTTGGTGCTCATAAATAGATGTGTCTCTCTCTCTGGGCTTGAACCTTAGGGCTGAAAGAGATTGATCCAAGCACTGTGGGTTATACCTGGGTCGATACTGTTACTAACCAAGGTTACCCGGTTCCCTTGAGACCTATTATTTAACTGGTTTGGTTAGTTCGGTCCGATCCAGTTGGATCTGGGTGGTTAGCCTATGTAAAATGGCAGAAATACATTTTAAGGGTTTTGAACATGGTATCAAGTACTGGCCGATACCGATACGTATCGGTATCTTGGCCAACCGATACTGATAAGGCCTCAATATAGATTGGTACTCCATGAACCGATATACGGTACCAGTACCCGAGTGGATACCTTGGTTTTGAAACCTCGTCCCTTTGCTTTTTCATTAGTTAAAATCAGCAGAAAATTTGCCTATGATTCTTGTAATAACCTCCGCCATGAAGCCTTTGGTGTCACTGAGGGCTTATTTGGAGCAGCCATTTGTTTTATGGAAATAGCAGGAAAATGATTATCTTAAAGGTTGGATTCCCGCGATCTACATTTCCAAACAACTAATGGAAGTGCGTTTAGCATATCCTTCGTGCCTTTGTACTTGTGGTATTTACTTTGGCCATTAAGAAAAGATAAAAATAAAGAAAAAATCATCAATAAGAGCTTTATATTAAAAGAAAAATAAAAAATGACGGTGGCATGATTCTTTCTTGTAATTTTACTAGTATCTAAGGCCACACCCTTGTCATGTGGAAGAGGTGACACTACGTCAAAAAGCTTTAAGAAAGACGTAAAATAAGACTGCCTTTTTTCGTCTTTAAATAAGACAATCTAAAACCGTCTTAAATTTTATAAAAAGACGGAGCCATACCAAATAATAGCACAGATTTTAATGACGGAGGATAAGACGGTAATAATGGTCTTATTTTCACGATGGTTAAAGCCATCTAAAATAAGCACCCCACTTATAATCCCAATATTTATAAAGTAAAGGCTAAGGGGCCTCTCCCTCTATCTCATCCTGCCTCTCCCTCATCTCTCTAAAAACAAAAGAAGCTAGCTTCATCCGTCTCCCTCTCCCTCTCCCTCATCTCTCTAAAACCAAAAAAAACTAGCTTCATCCCGTCTCCCTCATCTCTCTAAAACCAAAAAAACCTAGCTTCAACCCGTCTCCCTCATCTCTCTAAAAGCAAAAAAACCCTAGCTTCATCCTATCTCCCTCATCTCCTATCTCATCTCTCTAAAAAAAACAGAATACCCTAGTTCCATCCGGCGACTCTGGTTCAACCACAACTGCTGCCGGCGTCGACCACCATTGCTGCCGGTTTTGACCACAATTGCTACCGGCTTCGAGCGCCATTGTTGCCGCCCATTGAAAGGTAATCTTATTTTTGTCATTTAATCTTTTTTTTTTATAATATTTATAGATCTAAAATGATCTTGATGGATCCCTGTTGTTGAAAGGAGATTTGCAGTAATAATAAAATTAATAATAATATTACAAGATGAGGATCGAGACTGCTAAGAAAGATAAACGAACAGTCTAAGATCGATCTCATCTCTCTCTATTTTTTCTTTTCTTTTCTTTTCTTTTTTCTATTTTTTCTTTTTGGGTTTCTTCCGAAAATGTTATGTTGTGTGATGTGTAATTTTTTTGTTTGAATACCATAAGCTATAGATAGATGGTTTGAGATCCGAAGAACTTTTGACCCTATTTTTTTTTTATTGAGCTTTTGATTGACAAAGAGTTCTTTATTTTTGTGTTTTATATTTTTATGTTCTTTTTTTTTTTCCTCACTTTGAAGCGAATCTGTATATAAAATTAGAAGAAATCTAAGCCCCTTGGTGGTGGAGTTTTGAGTTTTGATACGACGATTTCGCTGTTCTAGGAGTCTTCTTGTTGTGGCCCCAATCTAATTTCCCATCTGATCTATGCAATTTTTGGTATACGGGTTAGGTACCACCAGCCGCAGAATGATCTCCTTAATTTTCTCTCTAGAAATAACTCTGTACAAGATCTGGCTAGGTCCTTTTCAGGAGAGATGAAGCCGTATTAGCCTGGTGGCAAATGTGATGAAGTGGTTCATTCTTGAAATTGAAGACACGCATGTTTTTTCTTACCTATTTGTTATTGTATGGGTTTAGTCCAATATCAAAAACTTGTAAGATTTTAATGAGGTTTCCTAATCATGTAAAGGAAATTGGGTTTGTAATATTGATATTTGACACGTCAAAATCTAGCATCTTGTGCATTTTTGGAGCTCCAATTGGGTTCCCCGAATTTTTGTTTAAGAAATAAAAAAATAATTGTGAATGGTATTTTGGCACTGTAAAAATATATAATTTATTTATCAAAATTGAAGGCATATATAGTTTACCACTACGTACCATACAAATGTGGGTCACCTTCACTTTTAGGTAATTATTAATCATGTACCACTTGAAAAGAGATATATATATATATATATATATATATATATATATATATATATATATATATATATATATTTAATTCCCTGGAGTAACATAGACTAAGACAGGGACCCAAAGACTGTCCAAGTTCTCCCTTTGAATTGGATATTTAGTTGAGCAACCTGTAAAGGTTGTTGTGATCCCATTATGGATTGCCGAAAATGTAGTTAGTGGTTTTTTTCTTGAACTCTGATTTTGTGACTCTTTATCTCTATTCTGCACACTCTATCTTGGCGGAAACTACAAAAACATGTTAGAGAAGTTTTTTCAATGAGTGCTACAACTTGCACACGAGATTTGTACTGTGGCGCATGGTTTAAAACGAAAGACTTGAGATTTTTGGGATTCTTGCCACATGGAGCACCATCTAAGCCATCTGATTTGAAGCCATGGTGTAAAGATCTTTGATGCCAAAGATTGGCCTGAAACACGATCTCTATCATCTGATTCAATGCAGTCAAAACCTATCATTTGATTTGATGGTTGGTATGTTGAATCGGATGATGAAGATGTGTTTTAATGTCAATCTTTGGCATCAAAATCTTTCATTCATAACCTTTATATCGAGATGGCTTGAATATTCCACGTAACATAAGTCCAACATTACCAAGTCTTTCTTTTTAGCCCATGTGCCTTCGCTACAAATCTCATATGCAAGTTGTAACTCCCTTTTTCAATTCTTCTTTGTTAAATTCTTGTTTGATGACTATCATATCTATTGGGCACACTTTATATTTTGGTCAACTATAGAAATATGTTAGACAACTTTTCAATTGTTCTTTTTTGCTGTACTTTCTTTGTGTTCCTGCTTTTCTATTGGTAGATGGTCTTGGAGTATTGTAGTGTAATTTATTTTATTCTATCCATTGAATATAGACTTCAAAATCTTTATTTTGGTATTTTTGCATCAAATTCTTTATCATTGGTTAATTTGTTGTTTATATCATCACAATAAAAAGTACATGTTTATATATTATCGCTAATAAATGTTGAGGGTGTCTTTCGGAAACGTCAATTCTTTCGCTCTTTTTGTTGCAGGTGTAGATTCTGGAGATATAATCAGTTGTGCCAATGGCTGGCAATAGTGGGGGGCGTGGTGTCCATGCTGGAAACCTTAACATTAAGTTGAAGGTATAGTTTTCTCTAGCTCAAATTTTCTTTTTAACTTACGTTTCTATGATTTTTTTTTTAACTAGGAGAAGTTCGTTTTCATTTTTCATCTCTTTTTATGGGCATGATAAATTTGAATGTTGTTTTCGGTTTATAAGGTGCAGACACGTTGTGTCATTTATATGAAGTCGCGTTATCTTTCTCCTATGTTTGATACAAATAGTGATTGTTTGGCCACTTTTCGGAAGACGGCATAGCATAAATACCCAAATGGTTTAAAGCTCCTGGCCATCAAATCGTTTCCTAGCATTTCGATATCCTGTGAGGTTATTGGATTGGGGTTTCTAAGTCCCCAAAGAGGGATCAAAGGTGTAGTCCAGATTTCTTGAAGCAGATAAAGTTGAACCACACTTGTATAATGGAGTCTTATTCTATTCGTGAAAGTCAACTTTTTACAAAATTTAAGCCAACAAAAATATTTATAGGCTTCATAATCTTATAATGTCGGCGAGGCCCCAAATTTAAGCCAATAAAAGTATTTATAGGCTTCATAATCTTACAATATTTTCTTCTGCGAATACATCATGTGCATTGTCTTCCCAATTTACTCTATATGATATTAATGTCAAGATATGACCATATTTACATATATTTTTCCAGCTTTTTTTTATTAAAACATGTCTTATCTCTTTCCTACTTCACATAATATTTTTGTAAAATTAGTGTAGCATGTAGGTCTACAGTAGTATTTTTGCTAAGCTGATTTTAGAAATCTTTCATATCAAATCTATAATATTCCAAGTATGTCGTTGTTCCAATTGCTTTCACTTTGTAAACCACAAAAATATAGAAATTTGCCAAACTTTTTTTTTTTTTATGAAGAAAATTTACCAACTTGAATGAACCCGGAAATTAAAGTGTGTTATACCATTAGAAGGCCTATCCTAGAGGTTTTAGGTAATTAAGGTTAGGATGCCTTAATCCTTTCTATTTGAAAGCTAATTTTCATTAAGGTTAGGATGCCTTGATCCCTTTCTATTTGAAAGCTAATTTTCAAATATTATATTAAAATGTGCTTGGTAGTTGAAATAAAAGACAAATCCTTGTTCATGTACTTCTTTGGTTGGGTTGTGTTGTTTTCATCCATTTGCATCCCCGTGATGCATTGTCCCTGTTCTGACTTGTCTATTTGTTGTGTCTGAGCATTCCTCCAGGCTTGGTCAAGTTGACCCGATCCAACTGAGCTCCAATTATATTGATTCTGTGGATCCAAACTTCAAGTTTTAAAAACAGTCCTCCTGAGTCTGTAGGTCTGCTGATACTTTACTAATCAATCAGAGTTTCATGGGCTCCTCAAGTTGATGGGGGAAATCAAAAAATTAAAAGAACAATTCCCAATTGAAGGCGAATGTTGATACCAACATGCTTCTAGAATTGCCGAAGAGATTGCTGCTAGGATAGATGGAGATCAGTACCTTAATGATAATGATGATCAGATCAACAATTTTCATCTATGGAACCTCAAGAACCCGAAGCAAATTTGCAAGGAAACTCTTTGTAAATGGGAACCTCCTCCGATGGGATGTATCAAAATTAACTTGGATGGCTCCATGAAGAAGGAATGTGCTGGCATAGGGGGCCTCATCAGAGATCATAATGGACAATGTAGTATCTGCTTCAATGGGACACTTTCTAGTTAAATGATATCACTATCACTGAATTAAATGTCATTCTTTATGCAATTCAGTTTGCTATTGAACTCGGAATGAGAGATATTCAAATAGAATCTCACTCCAAATGTGTTGTGTAACAGAATCCAAGTGGGCTGGAAGTATTTGAAATCGAGGGAACAAAAGTGGGATAAAGTACTCACTGTTTTGTTCTTCTATACGTTTATGGTGAGCCTACGCGTTCTTTCTAACTCATTAAAATACTTTTTCCTCAGTGTTTGATGTTGACATTGGAGATGGTGAGCCTACGCGTAAATTACCATACAATCGAACAGGTTAATCTTTGTCTCGGATTATGTGCTTTAATACCATACTATCAAGGATCATCTGATTTGGTGTTCTTCACTTCACACTATTATAATTTGTAACTGCCACCACACTAAATATGGACTCAATATTGGGAAATTTCTTGACTTGCTTCTCTTATTATTTGTTCTGTTGTGTACATTCTTCCTATTTATGAAGGTTTTAAATCTTGAAGGCTTACATCAGAAAACATGAAATTAGCTGTTATTCTATGATATAGTATGTATCATTATGGCTTTATATCATAAAGTGCATTAGCGCGGATAAGCTTTCATTTTGTGAGAACTTGGTCCATTGTGTGTGTGGGGGTTAAATTTGTAGTAGTAAAATTTTTTATTATACTCATTTGTTATTTTTTATTATAAATATATTTTTTTTATTACAATTTAAAAAAAAAGACTGTCTACGACCGTCTTATTGTTTAATTTTTTTTCCCCAAAATTTAAAATATAAGACGGTTCCAAACCGTCTTATTGGAACAGTCTTTCAAATAGGACGGTTCAGAAAGGACTTTCCGATATAAAAACTAAGACAGCTCATGACCGTCGCTCAATAAAGGACGGTGTATTAACGACAGTCATGCGCTGTCTTATTTATTGGTCAGTGACGGTCTTTAGTGGTAAATATGAGACGGCTTCAAACCGTCTTATATTATGACTGCCGAAAACAGTCATTCTCTACCGTCTTATGTGTGGAATATAAGACGGTTGCGGACCTTCTTATAAATTTAAGACGCCCAAAAAAAGAACAGACGTGAGGACGGCTTTAGGCCGTCTTATTTCTGAAATAAGACGGCATCGGGCAGTCTTATTTCGGCTTTTTTGACGTAGTGTGACAACCAAGATAAAAGTTTAAAAGAACAAAAAAAATTAAAAACTAAGCAAAAGAAGCAAACTACATAACTTAGAAGATAAAGTGCATACGTGATAGCATTCTTATGATGATGGTTCCATGAAAGGCTTCTAAGCATGAATTAAGAGTTCTAGATTGGAAGTTTCTAAGGGTAATAGGTGTAGATTATGGCTGGAGGATGAGTATTTTTCCAAAGGCTCAATTATTCTTGAGAAGTGGTTTTGCCATAACTTAGCGAAGGTCCAAAATGTTCAGTCCTTTGCAAGAGGAAAAGGGAGGAATTTATAGAGAAGTGAGCGATAGTCGTCTCACATCGCTTGGGTATCAGAGCCTTGGGCTATATATAAACTTGGGGCAATCCTCATTTTACGAGCCTGTTTTTTGAGGTTGAGTTAGGCTCATGAGATTCTATATGGTATCAGAGCAGGTATTTTAAGGGATGCAGAAAGACACGTTACACGTGAGGGGGCGCGAGCAATATAACCACATTACCTGAGCATCATAGCCTTGAACTATATATAAACTTGGGACAATCCTCACCTTACAAGTCGATTTTGTGAGGTTGACTTAGGCTCATGGGATTCTACAAGAAGTGCCTTAAGAGTTAAGAAGACCATTGAATGTTTGACACGTGTCTAACTTCCATTGAACAATCTCAAATTATAAGGACCAGTAAATTTACGGAGTTTGTAGGGTTTCTAAAAACTAAGAGAGTCTAAGTGGATAGGTTTAAATAAGAGAAAAGTACCAGAAAACGCCCCCCACAATTTTTATCACCATTTATGTGAACCTTTTGTTTTATTACCAAAAGGCACCCATGCACCCTCAAAACGGGCCGCATTGAGGCGTTTTCTGACTTGTGGGAAACTTGAAATTATTGATTAGTCCCTCCTAGAGAAAGCAAAAAGTACAACCCAAAAAATAGCAAAACCCATCTTCCTTCATTTCTTCCCTCTTCCTTCATTCCTCGCCTCCCTCTTTCTTCGTTTCTTGCTGGCTATTTGTCGACGTCGTTCTTTGGATTGCCGGAGCTCGGATCTCGGCATCGCAAAAATAGCATTCTTTGTTGTTTGTTTCTTGCTGGTTGTTTGTCGATGCGGTTCGTTGGGTCATCAGAGAGCTGAAAGTGGGTCTTCTTCTCCGGCGAAGCTAGGACGCCGTCACCGCAGCTATTTCAAAGTCGTTTTTCGCGGGTCTTCTTCTCCTGTGATGGTGTCTAAGTTCTCCAGCGAATAGCCCTTGCTTAAAAAAAATAGAGTTGAAAGTGGGTCTTCTTCTCTCACGATGGTGTCCAAGTTCTTCTTGCGGGTCTTCTTCTCCGGCGATGGCGTTGAAGTTCTCCGGCAAATAGCCCTTACTTGAAAACAATAGAGTTGAAAGTGGGTCTTCTTCACCAACAAAGCTGGGAAGCCATTGCCGGAGGGATTTAAAAGTCATTTTTCACGGGTCTTCTTCTCCGGCGATGGTGTCCAAGTTTTGGTATTTTTATATAAGGGGTAAAATCATAATTGCATATGGGAGAGAACATAGGCTGCTATGCCTGGACACCTGTGCAAAGTGTGCTGGGGCGCCATATTGGAACAAAATGAAGCACAAGTTTTTTTGGTGATAAAAAAAGGCACAAGACGTCATCGTGTAAAAAACCCTTTAAATAAGTTGGCTGTAAATGAAAATGGAGAAGCCCCGCACGAAAATGAGGAAGAATCAACTCTTAGGGAGTTGTTTGCCCCATCACTACCAACACCTCGTCTTGCATTACCTACCCCACCACAATCGGTGGTCGTTTCGAAATCCGAACTAACGTGATTCAAATTCTTCCAATTTTTCATGGAATAGAGAGCGATGACCCCGTACCAGTACATCAAGGACTTTATTGAAGTCTGTTCATTTGTGTACTAAACTTTCAGTGAAAAATCAGTGAGGCTAAGGTTGTTTCCTTTCTCCATAAAGGATAAATCCAAAGCTTGGCTAAATGCACTATCAGATGGCTCAATAACCACTTGGGATCAGCTGGTTAAGAAATTTCTGTCGAAGTTCTTTCCTATGCCAAAGACTAATGTATTGAGACGTGAGATCTGTGATTTTGTGCAAGAAGAAGAAAAATTCCATGAAGCATGGGAAAGGATTATGGATCTGTTGTTGAAACGCCCGCACCACGGGTTTGCCAAATGGAGGTTGGTCCAATACTTTTATAGCGGACTTGATATAGCCAACCGACATTTGATTGAATCTATGAACATCGGGGGATTCCTCGAACTCTGGGAAAGTGAATCCTACGATTTCTTGGAAAATTTGGCTGAAAACTCTCAGCAATGGGATTTCACAAAAAGTCGGGACCAATCAGGAAAGAGTAGGGATCAAGGAGGTAATTCAACCAACAAGGGAGGGTTATATAAGGTCAAAGACACATCGGACCTGAGTGCGAAAATAGATTTCCTCACTCAACAAGTTGAGGAATTGAAACTAAAGAAAAATGTGAGTGCTGTAAATGTACAACCTGAACCATGTGCTTATTGTGCAAGTCCAATGCACACGGTTGATGGCTGCCTATCAATGCAAAATTATTCAGAAGATTCTTTCGAACAACTGAATGCATTGAATAACTATGGGCGTAACCAGGGAACCATATTCACCGAGAATAACCCAAACAGTTGGAAGTACCACCAAAATTTCTCGTGGAGACAAAAGAATTAGAAACCTCAAACCAGCGGGCAGGGGATGAACTTCTATCCCCAACAAAATTTCTGCCAAGGACCACAACAACAGTTCGGTCAAGGAAATTTTCAACAACAAAATTTTGGTGGCATGAATCAATTCCACCAAAATCAGAATTAAAGTGGGCAATCCAGGCAGTTGGCCCAAAATTTTTAGTTTCCACGACCAATAGTGGGGTATCAAAACCAACCCACACAGCAACTCATGGGCCAGCTGAACCTTGCGCAAATGTTTCCACCACCTGGATTTAACAATCAACAGGGAAATAATGCACAACGTCCACCCCATAACCAATATCCTCAAATGAAGGATTTCCTTATGAGAGTCATCCAACCACTAGCCAGCTCTATATCCAAATTGGAAACACAAATGGGTCAAGTGGCAGCACAACTCAGTGAAAGAGAAAAATGAACATTCCCAAGCCAACCGATCCCAAACCCAAGAGGGCAAATGGTTATTGAACAGAGCATGAATCCATTACAAGGTGAGAATCATCAACAACTAAAGGCAATCATGACGTTAAGATCTAGCTGGCAGATCGAAAACAACGTGAGAATGTCAGAAGAGGACGAGAAATCGAAATCGGAAATTCAAACGGAGAAGAATGAAGAAGTTGAAGAAGAGATGGAAGAAAAGAAAAATGATGAAGAAAAAATTGTGGAAGAAAAAAGTTTCATACCTAAAGCTCCATATCCTCAAAGATTGATGGCACCCAAGAAAAATTAGAATTTGAATGAAATCATCGAGGTTTTTAAACAATTGAAGATCAACATCCCATTCCTCGATGCCATCCAGCAAGTACCGGCTTATGTGAAATTCTTAAAGGACTTGATCACAATCAAAAGGAAGACCAACGTCCCAAAGAAAGCTTTTATAGCTGAGCAGGTTAGCTCAATACTTCAAAATAAACTCCCAATTAAGTATAAGGACCATAGATATCCAACTATTTCAATAGAAATTGGAGACAACAATATTGATCGAGCAATGCTGGATCTTGGGGCAAGTGTCAACCTATTGCCATACTCTGTCTACAAGGAGCTTGAGTTGGGTAAACTAAAGCACACAATGATGACCCTTCAGCTAGCTGATAGGTCAATTAAAATTCCCTGGGGAATAGTGAAAGATGTCCTCATCAAGGTAGACTCTTTCTACTTTTCAGTTGATTTCGTTGTCTTGGACACCGAACATGTCCCTAATATGAAGATTAATGTTCCGGTGATCTTAGGAAGACCATTCTTAGCAACATTGAATGAATTAATCAATTGTCGGAACGGGATAATAAAGTTATCATTTTGCAACATGACTGTAGAGCTGAACATTTTCTATATTGCAAAACACCCAGCTGAGGATGAAGAATGATGTGATATTTTTATGTAATGTTTTACTCACAAGTGCACGAATCGGTTTGTATATAGTGGGTGCGGAGTACGAGATCGTTCCCATGAGGACTAATTTTGAAATATCTAAAAGAGACAAGCAATTCTAGAAATCTATGAAGATCTAACAGTATTCTACCAGTTTCATGATTTAAGCGGTTGATGAGATGGTAATTAATGACTACAAAAATAAAATTCAATTGATAATTCAAAAGGAAAGGTAAAGATGATGATAAAGATGAAGATGCTAAATCCTCCCATCTTTGGTCCGTTCTTCCTATAATATAAATCTAAGGATTAACTTATGAGATATTTCATTGGTAACAAACATCTTTTATGGAAGATCAATGGTCAACACCCTAATAGGTTCCACGTTACATCCCTGCAATCAGGACTTAGATGATTTTCATATATAGATCTGGGATCAAGGACATGGCTAGGCACACATGATTTCAGGTTCAAATAAAAATCATCCCCAAAGTGGGTGAAAATTCCAACAAGAATACCACTTATAAATCTGAAATAAAGGGCATGGCTCGGCACACTTTATTCAGATTAGGGATTATAACCAAGATCCAGGGCATGACTCGGCACACTCGATCCCAGAACATAATCGTAATTAGATCCACACGATGAAAATAAAAAGACCATAACAATGATTGGGTAAAATTACCTTCATAGATTTGAGATCCCGGGCATGGCTCGGCACACGCGATCCCGGTTAGTGGCGGGGATTTCATCCGTTCATGATAGCACAACAACTATAAAATAAAATCTCATATTTTAATCCTTACTTTATATTATTAAAAGTACATCCCTCGGATGAGAATCATTAGATCTCCATCCCTATAAATTTAGCCACACATATTGTAAGTAAATGACATAAATAAATAAAGACGGAAAAATAACATTAATTAAAATTACCTCAAACTTCAAAAGAAATTGCTTTGATCCAAAAGTATGATGATCTTCAGAAACGAAAATTAATGCAGGAATAAACTTTGAACAAAATTTAGGAATGAGTACTGAAAAACTAAAGGGAACAAAGCTCTCAAAAGAATAATAAAATTTCCCTATTTCTATGTCTAACTATGAAAAATAAAGGCTAAAAACTAAGAACTCTAAAAACTAAAACTCTCTCCTAAAATTAATTCTATCTAAAAAAAATCTCTAATTCTAATCTCCTTTTCCGAAGTGTTTGAGTCGCTTTAAATAGACTCTTCTTGCGGAAGTCTCCCAAGCCAATATTTTAGGGTCGATTAATCGACCAGGGAGGGTCGATGCATCGAGCCGCCAAAAAGTCCCAAAAATCAGGTTTACAGTGTCAAACTCAGACTCTGCCTCGATTAATCGACCTATAGGGTCGATGCATCGACCCCAGAAATCCGTGAAATTCAGCACTTTTTCTTGGTTCAGACACTGCTTTGGTATTTCGGCCATAACTTTCTGTCCCGAACTTGGATGGAGACGATTCTTACGCCGTTGGAAAGCTAACGAAAAGATCTACAACTTTCATGTTTTAACAATTTCGTAATTCGGTCGTCTTGAAGGTCCAAATTTAGCTGCAAGTCGCACCAAGTTCTTGATTACCCAAAGTTGCAGTGTTTTCACATTATATTCAGAATTCTTGGACTGTTTTCTATACATGGCTTGTATTTACCTGAAACACTTCAAATCTAATCAATCTCATCAGATAGCCTTTATCGGACAGCTAAATATAGGTATTTAGGGGCGAAATATCATCATTTTTCAGTACTCATCAAAGAACATGCACAAGTATGCATGATTGATAATGTTGTGGAAAATATATTTTTTGCTTCTGAATATAAGGACCCTCTAGAGGCCTGCCTAGCCCATTTTGGTGAGAACTTTGATGTGGATCATATGATCTAGGAAGTGAATGGTATGTTGGACTCCACACCACTCTTGGGAGAAGATGGATGACAATCGAAAGTTACAGCCAAAGAAGAAGTAAGGAAGAAATGCCAAAAGAAGAAGAGAAATCGAAGTTAGAGTTGAAACCTCTTCCTATAGATATGAAATATGCCTACTTGGGAGAAGGTGAAACTTATCTGGTGATAGTTTCATCCAAATTGAATGAGAACCAGGAGGGGTAGCTCATTGCAGTGCTCCAAGACCATAAAAATGCAATTGAGTGGTCTATAAAGGACATAAAAGGTATCAGCCCAACAGTGTACATGCACCATATTCATCTAGAAAAAGATGAGAAACCATTTAGAGAACCGCAACGCAGATTAAACCCAATCATGCAAGATGTGGTCAGAAATGAGGTTATTAAGTTATTGGATGCTAGAATCATATACCCCATCTCTGATTGCAAATGGATTAGTCCTACGCAAGTGGTCCCCAAAAAGTCTAGAGTCACTGTGGTGAAGAATGAAGAAAATGAGTTAGTGCCAGTAAAAGTGCAAACTGGTTGGAGGGTGTGCATTGACTATAGAAAATTGAATGCAATGACGAGGAAAGATTATTTTCCTCTCCCTTTCATTGATAAAATGCTCGAAAGATTGGCCGAGAATGAATATTACTCTTTCCTAGATGGCTATTTCGGGTACAACCAAATAGTCATTGTGCCTGAAGACCAAGAAAAGACAGCACTCACTTGTCCCTTTGGAACTTTCTCCTATCGCAGGATGCCTTTCGGCCTCTGCAATGCTCCAACTACATTCTAAAGATATATATTGAGCATATTTTCTGACATGGTGGAAAGATTTTTAGAGGTTTTCATGGACGACTTCTCTATTTTTGGAGATAATTTTATTGATTGTTTGTATCATCTATCTTTGGTTCTTGCAAGATGTCAGAAAAAGAATCTAGTTTTGAATTAGGAAAAATGTTACTTTATGGTACAGAGTGGCATAGTTCTTAGACACATCATATCGTCCAAAGGCATCGAAGTGGACAAATCATAAGTGGATTTGATTGCAAGTCTTCCACCGCCAAGAACTGTCAAAGAGACACGATCTTTTCTGTGGCACGCCGATTTTTATCGATGATTTATCAAGGACTTCAATAAGATTGCAAAGCCTCTGTGTAACCTACTTGGCAGAGACGTTCCATTCATTTTCGATGAAAAATATCAAAAAGCCTTCGAAATCATCAAGGTTGAGTTAATCCAAACTCCTATAATCCAATCTCCAGATTGGACCATTCCATTCGAAATCATGTGCGATGCATCTGATTACGCAATTGGAGCTGTTTTGGGACAAAAGGGGGAGAAAATGCCATGCGTCATCTATTATGCGAGTCGTACTCTGAATGACGCACAACTTAATTACTCCACCATAGAAAAAGAACTCCTGGCTGTGGTCTTTGCACTGGACAAATTTCGATCCTACCTATTGGGATCAAAGGTTTTTGTGTTTACAGATCATGCGACTCTTCGCTACACCTTTGCGAAGAAAGATACAAAAGCTCATTTGATGAGGTGGATTTTACTCTTGCAAGAGTTTGATATAGAAATTAAAGATAAGAACGGATCTGAAAATGTGGTGGCTGACCAGTTATCTCGAATAATTGTTGAAAAATCTGACCATCTGATTCCAATTTTGGAAAACTTTCTCGATGAGCAATTGTTTGCCATCGATCATGCACCGTGGTATACAGATTTGGTCAATTATTTAGTGACAGATCAAGTGCCCCAACACTGGAGCAAAAATGAAAAATCTAATTTTCTAGTATGGGCGAAGCACTATTTTTTTGAGGACCCATATTTGTTCAAATATTGTCCTGATTAAATCATCAGAAGGTGCATCCTAGAATCTAAACAGTCAAATATAATCGCATTCTGTCATGAGTTGTCCTGTGGAGGACACTTCAGCTCACGAAAAATCGCTACCCGATTCTCCAGAGTGGTTTCTATTAGCCGACATTCTTCAAAGATTGTCACCAACATTGTATTTCATACAACAATTGTCAAATGTTGGGAAGAATTTCAAAGCGAAACATGATGCCACTAAAATCTATCCTGGAAGTGGAATTATTTGATGTTTGGGGGATAGACTTCACGAGACCGTTTCCCAATTCTTTCAGAAATCTATACATCCTCGTAGTAGTGGACTACGTATCAAAATGGGTCGAGGCTGTAGCTTGTAAGATGAATGACCACAAGGTGATCATGAAAATCCTCAAGGAATAAGTATTCTCCCGATTTGGTATTCCACGCGCTATCATTAGCGATAGTGGAAAACACTTCTGTAATAAAGTGTTCGACCAGCTCATGAAAAAGTATAGGATCACACACAAAGTGGCTACACCGTACCACCCTCAAATCAACGGACAAGTTGAGGTATCGAATCAGAAAATCAAACGCATTTTAGAGAAAACCATAAAGCTGAATCGAAAAGATTGATCGTTAAAATTGAACGACGTACTTTGAGCTTATTGAATGGCATTCAAGGCTCCCATCGGAATGTCTCCTTACATGATGGTTTTTGGAAAGGCTTGCCACTTACCCGTTGAGCTGGAACACCGGGCATATTGGGCCATCAAATCACTGAACTTTGATTTAGAAAAGGTTGGTAATCGGAGAAGCTTGGAGATCGATGAACTAAAAGAGATCAGAGCTGACGCTTATGACTGTGCCATGTCATACAAGGAACACATTAAACGTGCTCATGATCAATACATCCTTAGGAAATCTTTTACCCCTGGCCAAAAGGTGTTGCTTTATAATTCGAAACTCCATCTATTTCTTGGAAAATTAAAAACTCGATGGACAGGTCCATTCTTGGTTCACCGGGTATTTCCAAATGGGGCAATTGAAATTCTTAACCCTTGGGATGGTAGCAAGGGTTAAGAAATTGTGTTGAATGATCCTGATCAATCAGGATAACAAGAAAATGTGAATGTCTGGCTGATGACATTAAACTTAGTGCTACTTGGGAGGCAACCCAAGTTTGTAAATTGTGTAAA
The DNA here is from genome assembly GCA_021018995.1 of Chloranthus sessilifolius. Taxonomy (NCBI): domain Eukaryota; kingdom Viridiplantae; phylum Streptophyta; class Magnoliopsida; order Chloranthales; family Chloranthaceae; genus Chloranthus; species Chloranthus sessilifolius. The sequence goes on from CM037584.1 coordinate 19,751,693, forward strand.
TAAAAAAATAAAACGAAAAAATAATAAAAACGAAAAAAAAAATGATGATTGTGAATGAAAATTTAATTATTAAATTATTTTTAGTATTTTACATATGAATCTGCTCTCTTGCAAGTATGACAGATAAATGACCAATATTTTTATGATTATTTCTATTAGATGATACTTTTCACCTGTTCTTACCTATTGGTCTGTAATAGTTTAATGCAGGTTTAGGGGTGATTTTAAATTTTGGTACAATGGGGACATTGCACTTAATAGGTTTGGGAGTGTGAAAGTTCATACCTTACAAAGTAAGGTCATTCTTTTTTTTATTTGGAGCAGTCTTCAAAAATTAATAAAAAAAAATCAAGTTTTCTACTATTTTGGAATCATCATATTGGTTATTCTTCCACAATTTTCAAACTTTGATCAATGATGCGTGCGAATTTAATTTTGAGAATATCGATGTCATATTTTGATTACTTGTATCTAGGATGATGAAATTTAAGGTGATAATTTGAGGATGACTCGAAAATTTATGCTTAGATATTTTTTTACACTTATACTATGCTAGGATCTAGAAATCAAGGAACCAGTTTGAACTTTGAATCTTAGGTTCTTAGTGGAGACTAAACTCGATAAGCTTTAGAGCTAATTTCCGTTCCTTGATAAGTGCTTACATAAACTTTGAGTTATCTTTGAATACGAATTACTTTTGCATAATCTTATATACTTTGCTTTGACTTGTGACTTTGCATGACATTAATTTTATATCATTATGCTAGAACGTGTTGTATATTTGCTCAAGACAAATAGGCAAGATTACTATCTTTTGAGGACATGATTGAAGGCCATCTTTGACTGATTTGTGCTTAAAATGCCTCACCTCATATAAATTTATCCTTCTAGTACCCCTTTGAGGTTATTAAAAAAATTTAAAGTTTTTTGCCTTTATACATTCTTTGATAAGCTACGTTAATCTTTACACCTTCACCATTTCTAAACAATTAGCCTTACCCTTCTTACTTCTGAGAAATTAGGAACAAGAGATGAGAATGAACAAAAAGATAGTAAGTGGAGAGATATCGAGTTGTGGTGTTTACTAAGAATGTATGGCAGAAAAATATTTTTAAAAAAAAGGGAGAAAAAAAAATAATGAAAAATAATGAAAATTATGAGGTGGTTCAAGAAAATAAAATTCAAAAGAAGAAAAAAAAAAGAGTGAGAAAAGAAAAAAAAATAGAAAAATCAGAAGCTAGATTATTTTTCAATTTCTCAGAAACTTTGAATCTCAACTTCCCTTTCTTTCTTACCCTTACTTGAGCCCCGTTACAACCCTACAAAAGACCTTCATGATCTAATTTTGCATTGGTAACTGTCTTGTGGAGAGTCAATATATAATACCTATGGCACTTGATATGACATACAGAGGATATACAAGTATCTTTTTATGAGATTCTTTTTTATTCATTGATTACATCGTGTTTCCTCTATCATGTGAAACCCTTTATTTACTTTGTATTGATCTCTCACATATGTGTGAAAATTTAGCCATCATCTGAGTGTTTCTATTTTTGAGAGATGGATATTGTTTGAATTGGTTCCGAGATTCGATGATTTATTGTTTGAATTGGTTCCGAGATAGATGGATATTAGCATTGGTGTATACACACTTTACGTTTAGACATGAATGAATGAGTTATCTAAAAATTGGAGCATTAGACTAATTTGAATGGATACTGGTATGATTGGTATGAGATTAATATTTAAAATTGAGAAGTCGCATGTTGAATTGATTAATGGTTTTGTGCTTTGAAGTTAAATATGTATGAAAATCATGCTTTGAAAACTCAATTTTATCGATGGTTTCAAAAATATGAAGTTTGTGGGTAACTTCACTGAAAACCCCCAGGAAACAAAACTCTTCCACTAGGGATCACCTAGTGGTTTAAAGGCTTATTGCATATGCTAAATGCAATCGTGATCCCTACGAAAATGGCATTTATTGATTATTTTAGGATGTTAGTTTATTTATTTTCTCTTTTGCTCGAGGACTAGCAAAGTGTAGGTTTGGGGGTGTGATGAGAAGTATAATATGATCATATTTCAACCCTTTAAGCCTGCATTTAGCCATCCGATGAGGGCAATCTTACATATTTATGAAGTTTTAATTATTTCAGGAATATTTGACCATTGGATGCATTTGGAAGCATAAAGAGCATAAGAATAGCAAACGTTGGAATATTGGAGCAAAGGAGTTAATGGTCATTGAAATTTAAAATTCAAATTTGATTTTTCAATTTCAAATATGAAGATGGGACCCTATTTAAGCAAACTGGAGAATTGATTTTATGAATTTTTTTTTAGCTTTTATTTTTTAAGAAATTTTTTAGCTTTCTTCCAGCTTTCTCTTTTATTTTTCAAGTACTATTCTTCTATTTCCTAGTTCTAGAACCTAAATTAGTTTAATTTCTACACTCAAAGAAAGATTTTACTGGTTGGATTAAAGTTTTTATGAATTTCTGTGAAACATCTTTTACAGTATTTTAATATTCATTTCAATTTGTCTTTCAATTATGTTGTTCATTTCTAGTATATGTGGCTAAATTTCTTTGAGGATTGGGATCTAATGAATTTCATCATAGGTTTCATTTATTTATCATAGATCTGTGGTTGGAATTCAATGTTTGGGGTATTTTGATTTTATCGCTTATTTATTCTTACCGATTTATGTAAATATCGAACACCATTTCTAAGGTATGAGATTTAGTCATGCTCTTTCTATGAATGCGGATCTGTGATTTAGAATTTACACCGGGTTCTTTATTGCTAATATTTGCGACATTTATTCATCGTCATTATAAATTTTTTTTACGGTAAATATTTTGTTCATTTGATTTGTAACATTTATTTATCGTAATTAGAATTAAATTTCTTTTACAGTAAATATTTTGTTCATTTCGACTGTGACATTTATTTATGGTCATTAGAACTAAGCTTCTTTTACGGTGAATGTTTTGCCGATTTCTTTTGCGATTTTGGAAGAACAGCAATCTTGTGTCTTGCATCTCTTGAATTCCAATTAGTTAGATCTATGATAGTAAATGTTAACCCATGGATAAGAGGATTTAACATCCCAAACCTCGTTTTATATCTTGTATTAAATTTCAGTACATTATTATTTATTTATTTCTCTCACACTCTTGAAAATTCGTAAGCTAGTTTAAATATTGTACTAAATCTGTGGTAGTTCTTTTAATTAATTGCTATTTCCTCTTTTACGGTAAATGTTTTGCCGATTTCTTTTGCGGTTTTGGAAAAACAACAATCTTGTGTCTTGCATCTCTTGAATTCCAACCAATTAGTTCTATAATAGTAAATGTTAGACCATGAATGGGAGGATTTAGCATCCCAAACCTCGCTTTATATCTTGCATTAAATTTCAGTACATTATTATTTATTTATTTATTTCACACTCTTGAAAATTCGTAAGCTAGTTTAAATCTTGTACTAAATCTGTGGTAGTTCTTTTAATTAATTGCTATTTCATCTTTATAATTTTTTAACCAATTTTCGTGGGAACGATCTCGTACTCTGCACCCACTGACTATAATCCGATTCGTGTACTTGCAAGTTTAAAACATATTTAAAATCACAACAACACCCATTCAAATTAAAATATCCCAACAATCTAAAGTGGGTGCTTAACAATTATGGATAGACTTGGCTTGAGGCAGTCATCTAGCATAGTTAGGTCTCATCATATCTCAGTAAATAAGTTGACTAACACAGAATTCGAAGGGTAGGTGTTACAAAAGGTAAATGGATAGTGGGAAACTTGAGAAGATAATTTAGGGGTACTAAGGATGGTTGAAGGCAAGTTAGAAGATCAATAAGTAAGCTAAGATTGTCTTTAAATTTTACTCACTCATGTACTTTTCTTTCTATTTTTTGATAACTTAGGGTAATCCCAAGCTTATGCTTGGACTAATCCCTAAGGGACACCCTCACCCCTACTCCCTCATATACTTGATATGGTCAAGGTAGAAGACTAGTGTGTGTGGTGTGCATAATACATTAATACCACTACAAAAAATAAGTCTATTAGCGGCAGTTTTTTGCAGCAAAAAACTGCCACTATTAACAAAAAAAACTATTAAAATTATTAGCGGCAGTATTTTTATTAATAGCAGCAGTTTATGGCTGCCGCTAATAGTCTTATTTTTTGTAATGTACCCACCGCATGTTTAAAGCATATGTATGTATTACACAACACATTGGAGGAATTTGGAAAATAAAAAAGATGCAATACTTACTACAAAAAATAAGACTATTAGTGGCAGTTTTTTGCTGTAAAAAACTGACGCTATTAACAAAAAAGCTATTAAGACTATTAGCGGCAAGGGTATTGGTGACGGTTTTTTGTTAATAGCGGTAGTTTTTGGCTACCGCTAATAATCTTATTTTTTGTAGTGAATTTACTGTTGCACCACCTTAAACCATAGTGACCCAAAATGCATTTTCCCCCGAAAAACACACGTTTAAAAAGTGTTTTTTTTTTTTGGAAACACGAAAAAATGTCTTGTCCGAATTTTTTTCATCTCTTACAAAAAATTCATTTTAAAAAAAAAAAAATTATTTAAAAAAAAGCATTTTTGACCTATCTTTTTTCAGGAAAAAAAAGTTTTCCCTCTTTTTCCCCGTCTAAAACCCATGTTTGGTCACAACATTTATTTTTATATTATTAATATTTTTAATTTCTTGAAATATTCTAATTTTTTTTTCCCAAAATTACAGTAATTTATCATTTTTTCTATAACTCCAGGGCCATTTCATTCCCCTACCTGGACTTGGTCACTAAGCTTCAGACTAATCTTAGTTTTGAAGAGCCTCCATTCCATATTTTAAAGCAAGAGTAGATCCTTATTATGTCAAAAGTCAAATCTTTGACCTTAGCTGCATAGTTTGGGGTGTCTTTTACTGCTATAGTCACAAATGTGTTGCGCGAATGCTCACAACGATCCCATGATAAACGATCAAATAAGAACGGAAAATAAAAGAAAGTTAATCACAAACGCAAAAGAGATACTATTTACGTGATTCGGCAATATGCCTACGTCCGTAGGCAGCGATAGTCTACTATATTAATGATTACACAAGAATACAAAAACCCTCAAACCTCACCAAAGCTCTTTTTAAAACCTTATACTAATTTTTCAAAACTTTACAATGATATCTCAATTCTATAATTTGGCCTAAAACTTTTCCTTTATATAGAAGACACCAATCCTACTTCTAATCTAAGGGAAACTATTCTTATATAGAGTCTTAATGTAATTGGGCCATTGTCAGTTATAGTCAAACAACAATTCAACCTCCAAACTAGAGCCACACAACCTTCAAGTTAGAGTCCAACTACAATTCAAACTCTCCAAGTTAGAGTTAAACAACCTCCAAGTTAGAGTCCAATTATATTTCAAACTCTCCAAGTCATAGTCAAACAACAAAATGTAATAAGAAAACTCCTATCCCTAGGAAGGCTAACATTGATTTAATACTAACTCCATTACCTATGATTGAAGAATGGATTAGACTTAGAAGTCTTTGGAGTAGTAGAGACCATGCCTCAAGTGATGGAATCTAAATGGATCTGACGATCCGACCGTCCAAAATCAAGCCGAGAGATTTAGGCGCATGATCAATCAAAAATAATAAACAAACCATCTATAAATTAGATATATGTGCGTACCTTGAGCGTTAGCCATTAATGGTTGCCGATCTTCAACGATCTTCTCGCGTTCAATGTCTCCTAGCACAATGGGGATGCTCTCGCCAATAGGGAGGATTGAATTACGTCGAGCTATCGTTGGGACCAGGCACCCCTTATATTTATAGCCAAAGAGTCCTATCCCATTAAGAACTGAAATTGCTAATTATAGTGTGATTATAAATCACAATCATACCTTAACTGAAAGACACAATAAGCAGTTGCCTATTCTCTTCAAACTCACCAGAATAGCAATTGTACATCTTAAGGTTGATCTTATACCATTCACCGGTCAACGAGTTTAACCATAGTGATGGCCACCAAAATAGGAACTTCTAACATCAAGATGTGGGGTTCTGAGTGGTACATAATCTCTTTTAAAGGCATGGAGCGCTGCCCTGTGCAATAAGGAAGGTAGTTCCTTTTGTTTGCACGGGAAAAATGAAGACCAAACATAATTTGAAATCTCCGAAATCCCTCTTAAATTTTTATGGCACATAAAACATCGGATCGGCTAACCCAACCTAACATATTTTTTAACTAGTGCAGATCAAGATTCTTTTGTTTTCAAGGCTTAACTTGTTCCTGAGCAGGGATCAAAATTTCGAACAAATATCAGTACATACCGATATCACTAGCTAGCGGTACTTTACAAAGCTATTGTATCATGTCCTTGAATAATCGTCCAAAATCTTGGAAGATGCAGTGATATGATATCTTTTATATTGTCCGAGATTTTGACATCCATCTGAGTTTTTGAAAATTTAGGTGGCCACTTAAGTGAGTGAGTGTATATTCAAAAATCTAGAATGATACGGTGATGGTATTATTTGTATCATTCAAGATTTTAGCTTTTTTCAAAATCTCGAACAATGTATTCAAAGTATTATCCGGGATTTTATAAAAATTAGACGATAGTGTGAATCAGTGTATCGATCGGATTGTCGAAATTTTGATCCCATGGTCATGAGTCTCCTGATTATTACCCTTTTCTTTATGCTTTTGTTTAGGGCAGGTCCCATATTCCTATTCAAGATCGTGAACATGTTACTCATTTTTGGCCACATGGTATTATTTTTCATAGTGCGTCAGTTGATCCGAAAGGTCTGACGTGGAGATTTGGTGGATCCAAAATTATATTGAAAATACATTTCTATATTGAGTTTTAAAATAAATGATTAAATTGACCAGTCACATAGAATCTCATAACAGAAATACTGGTCGGGGAAGCCAAGCACGTCACGTCACATCAGCTGCTTACACAAAATCTGTCCGCCGTTTGCAATTTTCCTAACAATAATATTAATAATAAGTAAAGGGGCTGAGGAGAAGGCACATAAGATGACATGTGTGCCCGGCCACCCTTTCATATGCCACATGGCATGATCAATCCAAAAAAAATGCTGTTTTGGGTTGATCAGTGTGGCACATGTGGTTTAAAAAAACACACCTTTTTTCACTTTTTCAACCTCCATTTCATGAGTCAAAATTAGATAATGCCCTAAACATATGGTGCATTGATTTTATTGAATGATCACATTTTTAATGGTTGATATGTATTGGATAGTGCCCAATTTTTTTATATGGAACTTAATCAATCTTATTCAAGTTTCCGAGTCACCCGATGATCATGGCAGATGCTACATAATGCCCAACCGACAATGGATGTAGAGATTTCACTACACCCAGGCTCATAGTCAATGAGTAAGTGCTTACCTTTATTTTCACATGTAGGAGACTCTTTCTTTTCACCGTAGGCTTCCCATGCTAAAACTGTTAAACTACTTTGAATAAGAGGGAGATCATTTTTTGTCCAAATCTTTCATACAAGAGATTTTGAGATCATAGGCCTATAATTATGTTGATTCTGCGGGACTACGTCCCAAAAAGTAAATTTGAGCATGACTTCCCGTCAATCGTGATTCACTGTTTGATCATAAGCCCATGATCCCAGAGAAGATTGACACTAAAGATAATGAGAAAATTAGAAAAACATGCTTACTTTTATATTAACTTTCGAAAATTAAAACATAGCCAACGATTTTAGTTTTAGAAAATTAATGCCTACTATTTTTTGTAAACGATGGGCATTATTGCATGCCCAACGTTTTCAGAAAATCAATGCCTACAAACAAACATGCCCAACGTTTTAACTGAAATTATGCATTATTTTATAAAAAACTCAAAAACAAACTCCAGAGTCTTATTCGAAGTGGGTTAACAGTTTTAACACGCCAAATCCGAGCTGAGAAGAAAAAATAATGGATTGTAAATAAAGAAACCCTAAAATTACTGGAGCTCCGACGTGCACTGGAAAATAGGACCAGGATGACGAAAATGCTTTCCATGCTTATGGGACCGATGATGCCATTTTTTTTATATTTTTGACCCATTTTGCAATGCACGTAATGCTGCGGGTACTTTGCTCTAATTTTTAAATTTTTTTTGGCAGGCTTTCTGCTCTCGAAGTGAATCTTTCATGCATTGATCTCCATATAAACCCTTGCAGTAGGATATGGATATATGTTGTAGTTGTTCGGAAAATCCAATTTGAATAGGGCTGTGCATTTTTTTGACCGAACCGACCAAACTGACTAAATCGGACCGAACCATCAAATTTGGTCTGATTTGGACAGGTACCGATTTGGATTTGATTTGGAGAAAAAGAAATCCGAAAAGTTTGGTTTGGGTTCGATTCCAAGCCTCCTCAAGCCGAAACTGACCAAATCGAACCGAATGTAGTTTGTAAGTGTGTGTATATATATATAGGCGGGATTTTGATTAATTTTAAAGAGCATGTAAGTAAAATATATATTTATATATAAAATCCAAGCATTGTCTTTAGCCTATTCCTAAATCCTAAAACGGTAAAGTAAAACTTATAGGAAAATCGGTTGAAAAGTTGAGAAAATTTTAATGTGCAAGTAAAACTTATAGGAAAACTGAAACCGACCAAACCAAACCGAACCTAATCTAATCGGGTTGGTTTGGTTTAATAGTTGGACGGTTTGGTTTAGTTTGAAAATTTAGAAACCGATTAGGACCGGCTTGGTTTGTGATTTTGGTCAAAAACAGACCAAACCGAACCGAATACACCCATATATTTGAAGATAGAAAGTTAATAAATACAAATCAGACGATACCGATACGAATCGACTGATACCGATACAGATCGATATATATTTAAAAATAAAAAAAGTTGGGAGGCGCCAGCCGATATGGGTTCCGTATTGGTCGATACGGATACCGATAATGATATGGTACCTAATATATATGTATCGGCACCGATACGTATTGATATGGCGAAAATCAATACGTATTGCTGATACGTATCGGTGTCGGCCGATATTTGATACCTTGGGAAATAGTAACGTAGCTAATATGCGTGGGGCAATATATCTGTGTCAAGGAGTCGGATCAACCCGATACCAGACCCGACCCGATATTTTAATGGGTCGGGTATAAACTTGGCTTGTCGGGTTGGGTCAAGCATGAGATCTAACCCGGGGTTAGGTCGGATCAAGTAAGACAGAAATCCGACCCAATACTATTATATATATATATATATATATATATATATATATATATATATATATATATATATATATATATATAAATTATTGGGTTGGGTTGGGTTCTCTCGTCTGATCGGGTTGAGTCAAGTGCACCATCTAGTTGGGTCAGGTGCACCAACGGTTTGAGTAAGGTCAGGGATATGCCAATTTCTCATTGGGCAGCAAAATTTTTAATCAACCAAATTCGACCCGTTGATAGCCCTACCTATAGGCCGCATGAATACAATCCTTAGTACCATTATCTAGCCCCACATTAATTTGTTGCAACATGGCACCCAATTACATTATTTGGTGCCATATAAATGAGTGATTTTATGATCATAGCTAAGGTATCAAATATCGACCGATGTCGAATTTTTGGCCAAATCGTAACATATTAGTCTCGTATTAATTTATTATTATTTTATTATTTTTATGGCAGACCTTGTTCATTGCAGTTGTATAAGACTCTATAAAAGAGAGTAGTCATATAAGACTCCCTATTCAAGAGAGTCATGTGTATTGAAATGACTATTGAAGCCGAGTGTGATTTCACCGGTCATTTCTCACATTCGTTGATACCGTTATTCATACAAATTTATCGATTTTTTTATTTGTATTTGTTAACCGTACTTGTCATCGCACCGATTTATCATGTGACGCAAACTAATATATAAGAGTAGATAAGTTAGGCATCTTTAGCCTTCATATTATGCTATTTGACGGTGACCGAAAAGCAGACTGCCTAACTTGGAGATGGAAACCTTTCAGAAAACAAAAAAAACAAAAAAAAGACTTGGAGATGAAAAATTAGTCTTTTAAAAAAAAAATACTAAAAATAAAAGTAAATAAAATTATCCATAGATTTATTAAAGATTTAGTATTAGGTGGTTGACCCGCACATCAAAGTTGGTGCATATGTAGGTAAATAATAACAATACTTTAATAAAAAAACTCAAACCATAAATGGCTTTCACCATGTGTGATTCCCAGAATCTTTGACCTCGACCAATCTTAATGATGGAGTCAAGCGCAGGTTCCTCTGTTGAGGAGATTGTCATAGGATTAAGGCCCTAATAGAAAAAATGAAGTAAGAACAGGGTGCCTCCATTTACACCATCCAAAACTGTAAAAGCACTCACGTAAAGCCACTTGTAGACGATTTGACAGGTGCGTCCTTCTAGAGCTACCCATAAGGAAAACAAGTTAGTTAACTTTTTTGCCACTCTTTGACAATTATAGCTATAAATGATCATAATTCGGCAAGGGATTAATTTGAGAAAATTGGAACAAATTCGGGAGAATAAACTAAGTTATAAGACATTTTTAGTTATGAAATAATCTTTAATAAATAAATACGACATTTATACATCTATAGCTACATAATTCCTATTAGTGGATAAGGAGTTAGGACTATGCACCCGATTGTAGAGAAATATCTACAATTATAGCCGGATGGCCTTCATGTCGCATTTATTACGAGAACCGGATAACTCGGCAACTTGAATAAGATCGATTAAGTGCCACCAAAAAAGTTTGGGCACTTAAAAAAAATGAGGTCAAACTTCAATAAAATCAATGCACCAAATTTTTGAGGTGTAACCATACATTTGACGCATCAAATCGAGGTAAAAAAGTTTAAAATAATTATTTTCCCTTAAAATCACATTTCCTATGATTGGTCAACCTAAAACAATCATGCCAAGTGACATGTGAGAATGCAACTAGTTGTATGAGTCATCCCTTGCAGCCGGGTGCATACTGCCTATTGCCTTCATAATCCATATAATCGTGGGCGCGCATGTATATATATATATATATATATATATATATATATATATATATATATATTGGAGCCATTACTTGCGCACACTTTTTAAGTGATTGCATTGAGGCTAAAGAAAAACTTTGTATTTTAGAGACATGTGACACATGAAAATACAATCTGGGCCGTTTGATTTAAAGTTCATGATCTATAGATTGGATAAGATTGGAGCAAAACACAATATTTATCATATGATCTATTATTGTCAACCGTTGAATCAAATAATAGCCTTTGACTATATTTAACCACATGATGAAGATTATATTTTGTGTCAATCTTATCTACTAAGGATCTATAAATCATGAATTTTAAATCAAACAATTCAGATTGCGTTTTCACATTTCACATGTCCCTAAAATACAAAGTCTTTTTTTAACCTTGGTGCAATCACTTAAAAAGCGAGTGCACGTAATGGCTCCCTATATATATATATATATATATATATATATATATGGAAAAGGCCTCCGTCCTCTATGGGAGGACCGTCACCGTCCTCCAACCTTTCATGTGGACCTTGAGTGCATTGTTTAGATCATCTTCGAAAAAAAATAAATTAAAAACTCATCTCCATCGTATATATTTTGAATCGTGAAATGTAGACCAATAAATATTGTCAAATTATGACTTATGAGTTTAAAAAATACAATTCGAATTTTTTTTTAACATTGATCTAAACTGTCCACTTATGCTCCACGTAGATCTTGAAGGACAATCACCATCTTTCATTAGAGGACCTAATCGGCTCCCTATATATATATATATATATATATATATATATATATATATATATATATATAGCTATCTGTATGCTATTGCGTTCATATAGTCATATAAATGTCTAAGAAGTATTCATTTCAATTAACTTCAACAAAATTTTATAAAATTCGGCCAAACTTAATTGGGTAATGTGTAATATTTATAATGAAAAAGAAAACGAGCCTTTTGTGACCACCACACGCATTTCTTCATACCCTTTGAAGAATATGTTAACCAATTACCATAATAAAGTATAGACTTAAAGAACCATATCGTTTAAAGAACAAACCTTTCTGGCCATTATAATAATACTGTTGGTATTCTGTATATCTCACCGGGGCATCACCATCAGTGTTCGGGTCAATCTCCTTTTGCCACACCGAAGCCTTATTTAATATTAGCACTTGTAGCAAAAAAATTAGAGAATAAAGAGCCTCTAGAAAGCGTTGAAACACTACAAGTATAAGAAAACAGGAGCCGAGAATTGCCAATAAAATGAGAGTAAATGAGGTGAGAGCATCTCCCAGAGGTATGCCAAAAGTGGTATTTCATTTTCACATGTGTCAAAAATGGGACATCAAATTTGGGATACATGTGAATTATAAGGATGTATCTCAAATTAAATAAAATATAATTTTGATAAATTGAATAAAATATAATAGATAAAATAAATATATATTTAAAAGAAAAATATTATTAAGTTGAATAAAATGTATATTTTATTCAAAATTTGAAATATGAATAGTAGTATCCCAAATTTAGGATACCAAATGGATATCTAGATTGGGATAAGGGTTAGACTTGCTCATTGTTAAATTGAATATCCCATAACTAGACGTTTTGTAAGTCCATGTCATCGAAAATACAAAATTTGAGATACCTCTTAGAGATGCTCTTAGGCTCTAATAAAAATGATGATGAGGAATATGACCCCCATCAATCCACTATTATAAGGGCAATGTTATTAAGGGACAATCAAGCACTACGGCCAATCACAATGCGCCACATAAGCTGTCTGCAATATTATCTACCAAAAACTCTCCACCTTTTATAATTTTTCCTATTATAATATGACTAGCTAATAGAATATTTACTCATACGGAGATCCATTCTACCACGTTGGAACAATGGGTAGTAAAGAAGTGCTCCCATGATTGACTCCTCATATAGGCGCTAGTACCAGGACGTCATTCCAAGTGAATGATGAAAGATTTCAACGGTTTAGATGATCATATATTCATATGTATGCTACTTACAGTTAAAGTGATAAGACTTAAAAAGTGTTATCAACTCGCTAAGTTAGCCACCTACACGCTAAAATAGCTCTCTATCGATTCGTTTGACAAAAGGAAAAGGAAAAAATGATTCAGATTAAATTAACCTTCACTAAACTAATAAACTTGATTGATGCGTACAGGCGTTTTGAGCTCCGTACGCAGCATGACTACAGTATCAAATCCTGACACGCCAAAAAAACAAGGAGAACTAAAAACATATGAATAAAAAAAAAAACACATGTTTAAATCTTTATGGAGGAAAGGGAGTGAAAGGGAAATTTCAGCGGTCGCTACCGTTTTCTACGATCAAAAGCCCCAATTCAGGAGCCTGGCGGAGTGGAGACTTCTCTTCACGAACGGCGCTCTGGTGTCCACTTTGGGCAAGCCGGACTAAAATGCGCCGACAGTACTCTCGAGTCAAGTAGCTCCACAATAGGCGTAAAATTTACGCACCTCGGCACCTTGTACTGGTTGATCGACGCACCCCTTGAGATGGCGTAGTCCATTAGTTCCTCAAACGTCCCACTCTTGACGACCCGGATCTCGAGGGGCCCGATAGAGTGGTCAGCGACTCGGCCCTGCCTGTAGACCGAGTTCAACGATTCTTCCATAGCCAAACAACACTGGTCCAGAACTCGGTGACTCGGTCCTTTAAGTGAGTCCTTGCCCAGCAACTCCCAGTAGATAACGTAGTGACCTGGAATCGTTTTCGTGTCGGCGTAACTCGTGTACTCGACCACACTCGTATCGAACTCGCGTAAGAGCTCCAACGCGTTCTCCACTGCCTTCTGCAACTCGGCCTCGTCCGTTTTATCCGAGTCAATGCTCAGTACCACGTTCTTGCGTCTCACGAAATGGAACTGAGGGGCTGTGTTGTGGAACCCAGTGACTCGGAGTATGTCGCCGACTCGGTAGCGGCACAACCCAGCGTACGTGGTGATCACCAGTTCGTATTCTTTCCCAACTTGCACGTCGGCCAGCTCGACAAGGCGAGGGGGCGAGCCAGGCTTCAGTTCAGACGACGAGGGCTCATGGGGGAGGAACTCGAAATACCCCATGTTAGGCATAATTGTGTAAGAGACTTCTGAGGGTTTGCACATGGGGCGTAGGTTAAGGCCGAAGTAGCACTCAGAGGAGGCGTACATGGTGCAGGTTAGCGGCAAGCCGCCACCGTAGTAGTTGAGAGTTGGGATGTATTGAGCCATGGCGCCGGTTACTATAACGTCGAGGTACTTGGTGTTGGGCCAAATCCTCGTTATGATGCCCTCCCAATTAGCTCCAGAGCACTGGGTAGAAATGAAACCGGCGAGTTCTGGGTTAGGTTTGAGGAGATGGGTCACGGATTTTCTGACAGAATTCTCTGTAATTTCTGGGTTTAGTGTGCCGGTTGCGATGTCATTGGCGAGTTCCGGCCAGTGGAGTTGAAGGAATCGGATGGCTCGTAGAAGACCCGAGGCGAACACGGCGCCAACGCGGAGGACTTCTTCACGCTGGTAGAGGCCACAGAGCATCTGGGTGTACATGCTTTGGAAGGAATCCGGGCAGAGAATGGCCTCGTTGGGGCTCGTGTACACGTTGTACGGGTCATAAGGTCTGGTTTTGAAGTGCTCACTCTTGTAGTAGCTGGTGAGGACGGGGCGTGCAGGGAGCCCACCAGGTGTCTTAGCCTCCGATTTCACAAACAAGAAGTACAACCCCTTTCCTTTGTCAAGACCCGGCACGTAACTGTTACAAAAGAGCAAAAGAAAAAAAAAGAGGTTAATTTTTATAATTTAAGAAGTAGAGACTAGAGAGAGAAAGCTTCTTAGCTTCAGAGCTTAACGTACGTGTTCATAACAGGCATGAGGAGGCTATAGAGTAGCTGGCGGCGGTCGAGCTCTTCTTGAATGGTGGGCATGAGCTTTCGTTCTCCCGCAGAAGTGCCAGAACTGGTGAGGAACTCGGTGATTGGGTGGGCTGAGAGAATAGCTGATCGGTCACCGTTTGCGATACGTTGAATTTCGGGTTGGAGATCCTCGTACTTTATGACCGGTACGTTAGCCTTAAACGTTTCCCTATAGGTCGACCCACCGAGTTTGTAGCGTTGCAGGTACTCGGTTTCGGCGTTTCGGCTCAGGATTTCGGATAGCACCTTCTCCTGGACTTTGTCGGTGTTTTTGGTCATCTCTTGGATGAATTGAAGCGCCTTGGCATCTTTCTCGCAAGCAGGGAGTCCAAGAGGAGATGAAGACAATGGAGATGAGTCTATAGCCATGACAGAGAGAGAGAGAGAGAGAGAGAGAGAGAGAGAGAGAGAGTATTTCTACAGGAGCGAGAGAGTAAAGAGAGCTCAGGTGTGGTTCTTCAGAGAGACGATGCAGAAGCATTTATAGACTCAGGGAGCGGGAGCCATATTCTTCTTTACACGTCAGCGTAGGGACATGATTAGGTGGCATGAACGAAACTCGCTTGTGTTGTAATATGGATGGACGGCTAGGAGGCTTTTGTCTGGCTGACATGTACATGTAGGGAGAAGATGGGACAAGATGGGGCCCACTACGGCGTCATGGACCCGCTTTAATAGGCAGGTGGGGTCCACATGCCGGCCGATTCAGCAGTTTCCAGGCTGGAAGTTTTGTCGACTTCGACGCGTCACCAGATCAGATGGCCTGTTTCTTGATTACGATTTGTGGCCGGCGCTCTATCTGATTGCTACGGTGATTCGTAGCACATGAGACACGTGCAGAAACCGAAGGGTCGAAGAAGAGAGAAGAGAGTGTTTGAGACGGCCAAGTAAGCCATCTATGACTTTTTATGTCGCGTGTGAGGAAATAAGGGGTTTAGTTAGTTAATTAAGTTTTGGCTAAACCCGACTATGGGAATAAATTAAAAAAGGTTACCGGTTTTTGGGTCGCTTATAGATATTAAAATATTATTTTATATTTTATATTGGTTAGGCATGATTTTTATTGGTTGGACTTGGATAAGATCATATCGATAGTAACCAAGTTTGAATTTAACAATTAGTCAGTAATTTTCTGGTATAAATTTTAGAAAAATTATGGGAAAATTTAGATGTATTATCAAATATTTTATATATATATGAAATGAAACTTCTATCATTTTCATTAGAAATATAGAACGATTACAAATTGAAAAATAAGTAACCCCAAATGAGTGGTTACAGAGTAGAGGGTCATAATCCAATGAATGATAGTTACAATCGCTAACATTAAAATAAATTAAAATAAATCTAAGATCTATCTAATAACAACACAGAATTCAAGGACCTTCAAAGTAAGATAAAAATTAGAGAATCCATTACCATCTTTAATATCCGTCAGTAACCGATACCGAAGATCCACTCGAAGAGACGCTACCATTATAGCAAAATCATGATCCACAAAAACTCCCATCACATTGAAAACGGGGGCAACAATCGACCAAGAGCTTCACGCATCGTTTCAACCAAAGCTTTTAAATAATGTCTCATGCCATAGATATAGTGCATATGTTCGCGCAAGAACGAGGTCACCAATACGTCGGTAAAACCCGTGACCAAAATCATTTAGAAATAAGTATTGACTGCAAAAAAGGCTTCATAGAGACGATCTTATCGGAAAAGAAAACTCTCACCAAGAAGAGGATAAAACTCGCATATTCTAACCCTAAAATAAAAAATAAAAAATAAAAAGAGAGAGAATAATGGAGCGCCAAAGCCTCCAAGCAAAAATCAACTCCCAAATGATTGATTTATTGAAACCATAAAAAAAAATAGATGGAAAGGAATTAAATCCCCCCTTCCCACCTCCTCCCACAAATCGTCTTTTCCCTACTCCGACTCTAGAAATCGCCTATATAGGGTCAAATATTGAGACAAACATGTCAAATATCGAATTATGATTATAAAATATTATATAGTTCTCATACATTAATAACTGAAAAATGTTATGAAAAAAAAAATTGAAAGATTATAAAAAAAAAAAAAAAAATGAAATATCACAATCAGTGGACCATATCTATACAAATATTTTTCAAAATTTTAATTAATTTAGAGAATTTTGTAACAAAACTTGTATGAAGTATTCTTGAAGATACAACTAAATTCAATCTACTATAGTATGTATAATATAAAATAATGGTCTGTCTACACAACGTAACCCGATTGTTGTCTGTCATTGATTGTGATAGCTGATGATACAAGCTCTAGCATAAATTTCATACGTAAAATGACAAATGTAATATAGATTTTGACATTTGGGATCTACTAAATAGCGGAATTGTGAATGTGAAGAAGACATCTCCCGATAAATTAATGGAATGGTTGATGTATTGATAGGCGAGTCATTATACTATAATTAATGTCACGTTTATTACATAGATCAAAATACTGGAACTCCGGTACATATCGCCCAGGAGATCAAGACGATACGTTTCAACGTATCAGCCAATACATTTAATGTGTCGCCAATATATTAAATGTATCAGTGTGGTACAATTTTTTTTAATTTTTTTTCTATTCTGAAGCCACAGACGTCCGTTTTGAAGTTACAGACATCCGTCACTTATATTTTATATGAAATTATCGGACGATAATTTCAAATCATCGCCGATAATTTACAATTATCGTCTGATACGGACGATACATTGCTAGTACCAAACGATAACTTACATCTTTTTTTTTGTGCTCAATAAATACTATATTTATTTATCGGGCACCCATGAAACTGATACAGACGAAATGTATCGGTTTGGTCCGAAATTTTGATCCATGGTTGATTATAGGGGAACTTTTTTAAAGTGGGTAATAAAATTTGCATTATTATATGATGCACCATGAATAGCTTTAACGAAGCTAAGAGGAGAGAGAACATATAATTGAAATTTGATTGTTGAAATAGTGAATTTGTGATGAATTAGGAATAACCCAAATAAAAAATAAATTATATATATATATATATATATATATATATATATATATATATATATATATATAGATGATTTGATCATCCGCTTAGAGATAAAGAATAACCCATGTAATTACCAAGTACAAGGAAGTAGGATGAATGAAAGATCAATAAAGACGAGAAGGAAGTAGCAGTAGGCAACATGAATAATTGTAGAAAAAAATAACAGTTTGGCTATAAACAAAAATGAATGGAGATATAAAATATTCACATATGACAATGTTGTTTTAATGGGTATGTTGGGAGTAAACCTGAGACATCAATGGTGCAATATTGACAACCTTCTAGTTGAGATAGAGGCACTACCCTTAATAATCATAATTAATTAAAGAAATAATGACTAACTTATCCCCACCAAGTGCTAAGCTAATCTTGTTTCTTTTTAGTCGACTTTAGGTCAATTATGCTAGTTTCATATTTAAAAAGAGAGGTGAGTCTATATTTCGTTTGATTCTATGGTATTTTTGTCTTAAAATAACTCAATAAAAAAATGGGGAAGATTTCCCATCAGGGGGAGGACTGATTCTAGCAAGTCACAGCCATTTAAAAATGGGTTTCTTGGAATTGCCCCATGGTTATACCAGAGAAAACCTCAACCCTAATCTATATATAGTTGTATGTTACCTGACCATCTGGCCAGGGGTTGCAATGGGCCCGGCCTATAAGCTGTTAGGTCCAGCCCGTAAGAAGGTTTGGGTTTGACATAAATCCTACTTGCTGGACTTGAGCTAGCAGTTTAAGTTGGAAATTTAAACGGGCAAGGGAAGGGTTTATGCCCTTATGCCCATTGAATTCTCATATATATATATATATATATATATATATATATAACTCCAATCTGTATTTTCATGCTTGACATTGTCTTACATTTAAGCTAATTTTTTTATTTTTATTTTTGAGAACCTGGGCATCCAGGATTCTTAGAGTACCTGCCTAATCCCAGGGGCGTATGCGCACCCCAAATTAGCACATATCGGATCAGTACAGGATATAAATCCCTAGGGTGGCCTCAAGGGGAGGAGGGGATTCAAACTCAGATCTCTTCCTTTTGGAAGCAAGTACCCGGCCAGCTCGCCTAACCCCTTGAGGTTTACATTTAAGTTAATTCATTGATCACAATAAAAAGAATATCTCATTTGATTGTGACTGGATAGAGTAACCATTTGAGCACTAAATGCTACGCAAAAATGGCAAATTCTACCATAAATTCAGCCTAAAGAATAATGCTATATTCCACATTAAACCCCAGACACAGGCACAGAGTTAAAATGGTAATTTCACCCACCAAGCCTTTTGTCTCAGGTTTATAATTTTTCCTGCCTAAATATCTGGGGATTTTATATACATGCATTTTGGGCTTAAACTTGTGACCTTGAGGTTATAATATTATCAATCTTCTCATACATAATTTATATATATAAAATAATATAAAAATCACTTCCACATAGATCATTGTATTCTTATCCTGCTCTCAAAATTTGTTTTACACTCGAGCTAAATATATGAATCCTTCCTAACATCATCAAATCCACCATATGTTAATGCAAGTATGTGGGTAAAGCATCTCTTACTAACCCACCTATTAAAATACACATATATAAGGGGTCATCGTATGAGTTATTTGTTTAAGATTGGTGCAATGATAAAAGGCTTGAGCAATCGAGCATGAAGAATGTTTAAGATTGGTGCAATGATAAAAGGCTTGAGCAATCGAGCATGAAGAAGTGGGTTCGAGTCCGGAAAACAATCGGAAAACAATTACTTTGTATATAATGAATGGGAAGTTATGCCTATATCTTGTCCGCCCGTCGTCCCGTGGTTGATGAGGGCATTATATATATTGGAGTCAACTTTTTCAAATCAATAATAAATTGATTAAAAATATTTCCATCGTGTGATTACATCCTAAAAGTGCACAAATGAATGCTACCATCCAATTGTTTATATTTATTTTGATTGTTTATAAAGTCAGAGATAATTTTTTGATGTAATCTTACTTCTCAAGGCTAAAGGTAAGTTATATGAATAAATGTAAATCAGATGAATAAAGAAAACAATATTAACCAAAGACAATGAATAAATCAAAATACACAAGCATTCACTCTGCTATTGTAACAACTTTATAATCAACTAGGGTACGATTATTCATTCCCTGCGAAACTGTGACAGCACCCTGTCTCTTCCATCCGATATGCATTGAACGATTCAAATCATACGGTGAAGATTATTTTTTCATCCCAATCTCTCACATAGTGGATTGTGAGGTCAAACGTGAAATTTTGGGGTTGTCGATGATATAAGAAGAGAAAATATGCAAACACCACCACAAAATAAACACAAACGATTTTATTGTAAAAAATTCTTTCATAGGTAAAAACTATGAAATCTATCTCAGATCCAAGGCAAACAATCTACTATGAAAATAATTTATTACAGTGTTTTTAATAATGAAATCTCTTATCACTCTTCTTCACCAACATTGATTGTATCTCACGATCATTCTTTCCATAGTGACAATGTTATTATCTTCAACCGTCGTCTCTCACGATGGTTCGCTCGATTCACACGAGCCAATAACAAAATTGAAACTATCAAGATCACTGAGACAAATGAGAAACTCTGAAGAGAATTTTTAACATAAAGATCTTTCCCCTAAAAGTCTTATATCCTAAATTATACTTTTCCTTTTTATACTATCGGGGCAAGGATGTCCTTGACCAAGGATGTCCATGATCAAGGATGTCCTTGAAACACTAACTTCTCATAATCGTCGAAACCGCCAGAACACGAACGTCCGTGAATCACTCACGGATGTCCGTGACTACAGATGTTCGCGAGTCCATTCACAGACGTCCGTCCATCCGAACCACTAAATCTATTTGGTACATACGAGCACTTCTAAATTTGATCATGATTATGATAAAATTTTTAATAATCTCCTCATTTGTCACAATCATGATAAAACATAAATTACAAGGACTTGATTAAAAAAATATCAAATTAATTCTCATCTAAGTCATATAAAACAATCAGTATGCAAAAAAAAATTACAACTCTATTGCTCCCCCTTAACTAATTAGCCAAGTAAGATCAGATTAAGTAGGACCATCGAAAACGAGGTATAGTTGTAAATGCAACTTCTCTAGAAAGATCATGATATCCCGAGTATGTCATGATACTCGATTCGTGAGAATCAGACAAACTGTACTAGCTCTGATACCAATTGAAATTTCGGAGTTATCGATGATATAAGAAGAGAAAATATGCAAACACAACCACAAAATAAATACAGACGATTTTAACGTGAAAAACTCTTTCACAAGTAAAAATCACGGGATCTATCTTAGATCCAAAGCAAACAATCCACTATAAAAATAATTTATTACAGTGCTTTTAAAAATGAAATCTCCTGTCACTCTTCTTCACCAACATTGACCGCATCTCACGATCATCCCTTCCATAGTGACAATGCTATCGTCTTCAATCGTCGTCTCTCACGATGGTTCACTCAATTCACACAAGCCAATAACAAAATTGAAACTATCAAAATCACTGAAACAAATGGGAAACTCTGAAGAAATTTTTTAACATGAAGATCTTTCTCCTAAAAGTCTTATATCCTGAATTACACATATCCTTTTTATACTATCGGGGCAAGGATGTCATTGACAAAGGATGTCCATAACCAAAGATGTCTTTGATCAAGGATGTCCTTGAAACACTAACTTCCCATAATCGTCGGAACCGTTAGAACATGAACGTCCTCTAATTACTCATGGATGTCCGTGAGTCCATTTACGGACGTCCCTCCATCCAAACCACTGAATCTACTTGACACATATGAACACTTCTAAATTTGACCATAATTATTATAAAATTTCTAACAATAGGCATACCATTAGACGGTCAGTTATTGATTCCACTTGGCACACGCCACAAACAGTAACTCTAAAATTGGCTAACATTGGCACTTTCAACCATATGCAGTTGAGGTAACCTTATTAAAAAAAAAAGAGGACTCTAGAACCATAATCACTACTAGAAACAGAAAATAGGTGTAAGGGTCATCTAAGTGGTAAGCCATGATTGGACTGTGGCTCATCGGGAATCACGCCCAAGGTATAAAAAATTGGCCGATACCGATACGTATCAAGTATCGGCCAATTCGTATCAGTTTTCTCTCAAATTTAGAGTTTTTTTTTTAAATAAAAATAAAATAAGCCGATACGTATTGGCCGAGTCATATCGGTCTTGGGCAAATTAAAACCCGAGACCAATACCGACTTTAATACCTTGATCACGCCTATAAACAATCGCAAAACATGAATTTGTGAAATATAATATTAGTCGTTAAAAAAATTAGAACAATGATTGATATTAAAATATGCAGATTGAATAGTTCATGTCTCCGAAAAATAATTAAAATATGCTTTTGGGTGCGCTTCGCTTCTATGATCATTCACTTTAATGGCTTGGATTGTTCACATTTTAATGGCGGAATTTATTTTAAAACCCACTGATGTGGTCACTGGTGGGAGCAAGACACCAGTAAAATTAAAAAGTGAAAAGTAAAAGGCAATCAGCAAAGATCTTGTGTCAGCTGCGTTCTTTAAAAAAGAACATTTAAGGAGATCAATATGTAAAGGCACCTTGTTAACCAAAGAAAAAACTAATGTTTATTTTAATGACATATGGCGTTCACTGGTTTATAATATTTTAAACACGAAAATCTTTTTTAATATTACCGTGGGGATTTTTTTTTTCTATAAATAATTAGCGTAATGCACGTGCTATGCACGTGAAAATAGGTGTGAGAAAGAAGAGGCAGAGACGTATGAGAGAGACTGAGAAAGGACAGACTTAAAGAAATGGACGAAAATCTAATGTCTTCAACCTCATCTCAATTGTGTCCTTCTCACATTATAATATTAATTTATAATACTAAATATATAACAACCTTAGTTGGCTCTAAGGCTTGTGGTCCACAAATTAATGGTATCCAAGTTTTGAGTCCTTCCAAGTGTCCTTTGTGATACGCTTTGCTTGTTGACACAAGTGTACACCGAGTAATCTCTATGGACCGTTTTTTCTTTGCCTCTTATATTTTTATAAAATTTCCACTAAAAAAAGGGCTATTTTTTAATGTCTTTTCAAATATTAGTGTGTATATTATTATTTTACTAGTTGATCACCGATCTTTTAATCTAAAACCGTTGATGTGAAAAGTTGCATAAGGAAACACACTTTAATTATGCTTTACCTTAGTGGTGTTCAACTCAGCAATTAATTGTTACTAATAATTATTCAATTTCCCTTAAAAAAAAAATATATAGTTATTTAATTTCGATTGTAATCGTTGTATCTTAGAGTCATTTTCTTTGAGACTGTTTGCTGACCACCATGTGGGGATGAACCCTAATCTAAAGACTATTTCCTACGCCTCAATCACTGCCATATATTCATTTCAATCAATAGAGTTAATTTCAGGTTATCTTTATTTATACCCCATCTCCCACACAAAATTTTATGTCAGAATCATTTTTATGTATAAAACATGTTTTTGCAGCTCACGGGGGAGATGGTAGGCAACTTTACCCCTTTATAAAATGTTACTTATTTTTATAAAAGATATTTATACTATTATAATGGGTTATAAAATATTACTTATTTTTTTAAAAGATATTTTTACTATTATACTGGGAGAAAGGGTAGTTGCGTCAGGCTCAGATGAAGGGTCAAACAAATTAATTTTTTTCAAAGGGCAAGAATACCTCTTTTAATAGTCAACGTTGAGGTTGGAGGGTACTCACCCATTTATTAAAAAACGAAACCAAAGGTAACAAAAATGACAAAGATCACAACAGACGATGAAGTTGGGAGCTTCGGCATTGCTATCGGCTGTGTTTGGGTTAACTCTTATAAGAGCAGAAGCAGCTCTTTTCCTGCTTTTTGTCAGAGCAGATAAAATCTATTCTTAGATAAAGCAGGCATAGAGATGTTTTATTATTTAAAATAGCTCTTCGTCAGAGCAAATAAAGTAAAGAGCTATATTACCAAATGTAAAAGTAATTTTTCCTTGGAGCCAAAACGTGAAGAGCTGCTACTTGCCCCCAAAAGAGTTAACCCAAACTCAGCTGATATCACATCCGAGCAACATCAACCCCTCCTCAAGACACTCAAAGAAGATACAATCTCTCATCCCCTATAAGAAACTGTCTCTTATTCAAGGATCAAAATATCGGGTAAAATTTCAGTTGGAAATTGAAAATTTAGCCGAAATTTTGGCTCCCATATAAATTTGGACTGAAATTTTAGTCCAAATTATCGTTTCGGTGGGGACCGAAACTAATAATTTCAGCCGAAATTTTCATCCTTTCTCTTATGCTATTTTTTTCACTCTACAATTTCTCATTCTCACTCTACACATGCCACGCACTAGTTATATTAAATTAATAGTTAACGAATCACAAGATAAATTAAAGGGCCCCCACGTTCACTGAAAGCGTCCACGTGTAAAACCCCTTAGAAACTGTTGATTTCTTCGGATATGATAGTGGAGATCGTGTTTCACCCCGATCTTATACACAAGGGATCTTGAGATCATTTCACACTTATCTGACGGTCAATTTTTTATTCCACATGTTGCACATCCTCCAAAAAATGTCCTTGTGCACAATAGCATATATCACACTCAAACGTGATTTTAGGACAATATTTTAGAGATTTGTGACATGTAAAATCAAAAATTGATTGTCTGATAAGTGCGACATGATCTCAAAATCCTCTAAGGCATGCACTTTCAGAGAACGGGTGGGCGTATTTAAAGTTACCCTAAATTAAATTAGATATTTTTATAAACTACTAAAAATTTTCGATTCCTGATTGCAAAAAAATGTGAGGTGTACGAAAAGAGCCTTGAAATGAATAACAGAACTGGTCAGTTTATTACAAGAAAGCAACAAGTCGAACATCATTAGCTATTTATTAATCTTATTATAGACTTTGAAGTAGCTTAAAAATCTCAAAATGCTGCTGAGATTAGATTGAAAAGGAAGGCGTATATTTTGTTTCTTTTTGTCATTGTCATGGTTAGGTTTTTGTAGGAATAAGAAATAAAGAGTTGCTGACTTCTCAACAACCACGCAAAGCACAGAATGGGACATGAAAAGTGGTTTGTCTTTTTGGTTGCTAGAGCTTCTGGATTTGGGACCATGCCATATGGTAGGCAAAGTAAGTTTGATGACCACATCTTCTCTTTATAACTAATTTAGACTAATCGTAGTGGCAAGCAACAAAATTAGTCTACCTATCTCATGAAAGGAAAGATCTAGTACGAATTATGTACACCATTAAAGTTTTAAAAATCGAACCAGACGTTGAACCAACGAGGGCACCTGTTCGATCGAAACAGATAGAACAGGTTCATAAACAAAAATTATCGTAAGTAAATATTCTTCTAATATAATTACAAATAATTATAATTAGTTTAATATAAGTGATAGGTATAGTGTATAATTTATAATTTTGAAAAGAAATCGTAATTAAAAAAGTTTATAATAGCTAGTTATTTTGTCAAGTAACATACTAACTTTTAGATCTTTAATATTTTAAAATTTTAAAATAAACAAAGAAACTACTTTACAAATATTTAAATCAATTGGCCTGTGTTTGTGAAACCGCCAAAAAATGGGATGGTTTACTAGGTTGGTTTGGACATGCGAAAACGAGAGCTAGGTCATTAAAATTTCAGACTTGAAGAGCTTAGAGCTTGCACTACAAAAAATAAGATTATTAGCGGCATCCAAAAATTATTGTTATTAACAAAAAAACTACTGTTAATACTTTTGCCGCTAATAGTCTTAATAGCCGTTAATAATTTTTTTGTTAATAGTGACAGTTTTTTGCTGCAAATAATTATTGCTAATAGTTTTTTTTTTTTGTAGGATTGGCTAGAGCTTATATTTAGTATATCATATTTTTTGTATGATAAAGCCAAGCTAGGGTTGACTCCAGCTCAGCTCGTGCTCAACCTATTGACAACCCCTCTTATTGGGTTAGGATTTGACAAATAGATAAGATAAAACTGTCTTGATGATGATAGGTTGGGTTGGGATTGCATTGAGGGTCCAACCCAACCCCTTGCAGCCCTCCTGATCCACCCTGCTTTTTTTTTTTTTTTTTTCTTCAAGGAATTCACAGTTACATAGTACTAAAATGCTGCATGACTCATAATAATTTATATTATATTATATTATATTCTCTGTGATTTATCAAAAAATAATAATAATAATTTATATTATATTACACATAGATGACTTGTTGGACTTATGTGTTTGCTATTTATTATTATTATTTAAATAGACATATTTAATTAATGACTTGGCTGGTATAGAAAACGGTCATGTGAAACCAACTTTGATATTTTATAGTGCACCAAATCAAACTTTATTTAGTATCATATCCCCTAGATTGAAACGCTACACCCATAGGGCTGGACCACAGCAGGTAGGTGACGTCACATGATTGGCAGCCCACCACAACCGTATGTACATGCTACGTACAGTGAAAAAGCTCCATAAGTATGGGTGCATTGCTATACAGTCGTGCCTGCCACATGGTCACTGCCATATCACATCCTCTCAGCCAGTCTTTTAGGGTTTTAGAAAAATAAACTCATTTGCCTTAAAAATAATCGTTTTAACTTAGTGGTTTCAGTCGTAAACATGATCCACACAAAATTTCAACTTTCGCTCATTATTCAACGGTGAAGCTCATCCTTTTTTATATATTTTTTAGAACGACTTCGTTAATGTTGGAAAAATTATCGTGAGACCCAATCAATCTTCGAATTGGCTGCCACCTGACACCGAAATGAATTTTGTGCAATTTCCCAACCTACCTAGAGTTGACACATAGTCTGACACCCCCTCTCTCTCTCTCTCTCTCTATATATATATATATATATATATATATATATATATATATCTTTATCCTACATCTAAATGGTTAAAGATTTATTTACATATAACTTAGATATTAATATTTATCAACCAATTTGAATCTTAGAAAAATATGGAGTGGTCCCATAAAACATGTCTGTAAGTGCACTTAGGTCAGTGGTGTTGGTGGGTCCGTTATGTCTCATTATCCCGTCTAATGGCGGTCCAAGTGCACTTTACATTTCTGCACGTGAACCGTAACCATTTGCGCACACCTTCTAGTCAAGAGACATAAAAGTATTCACGCGTGGAAAATTGTAACCCATGAACAATGTGTGTGGTCAACCGGCTTAGTCCGCTGTTACCCAACTTTGCCATTATTCAGTCCAACATGTACTATGCTATCACCTTCGGATCGCCACTTTTCTACCTTTTTCTCATAAATATGCTTTTATGGAATTTCATGGTAGCTTCGTTGTCACTCTTTCTCTTCTTCAAATATCTTTAGTGCACTTTTTGAAGTATCTACATTTTAAAAATATTTTTATGACCAAAATGCCCTTAACTTGAAGAGTTATGCATTACCTTATATAAACATGAAGCATTTTCGTCCTTAAACAAAATTAGAAAAATAAATCGTCAATCAATAAGAAAGTGGTGGGTGATCAAATAAGAAAATATCAATTACGTTACATTTAGGTTAAGAGTTTCTACTATGAACTTTCCATCTGCCTTCCTGTTCCCCACTTAAACGCAGAAGTATTCAAATGCCAGCTGATGTGGAAGATCATCCTTGTGAAACACAAATATAATAACTATATGCATTATCATTTGAGTACCTTTATTTGCCAACGGAGAATTTTTCCTTGCAACTAGCGAGGAAGATCGTTTTTCATCCCAATCTTCCACACGATCAATCTTGAGATCATGAACCTACCATAAGACGGTCAAAAGTTGATTCCACATGGCTCATATCCCAAAAGTGACTGGAGAACTACTTTCGATGGTAGGATGATAATCATGTTCACTTTTCGAGATGTGTGCCATGTGAAATTAAAATCACACTACAAAAATAAGGTGTTTCAGCGGCACTTGCTGTTAAGGCAGTTTTTAGTAGCGGCAAGACTAATAGCGGTAGTTTTTGGTTCCGACAGGACTAATAGGAGCAATTTTCTGTTAAAAAAATTGCCGCTAATAGTCTTATTATTATCTTTTTTATAATTAACGACGAGGTTAGAAGGACCTCACCCTTCCATTAAAATAATAATAATAATAAATAAAACGCAAAAACAAAACAATCATGCAAAAAAAACGAGTCTTATGGGGATCCAACAAGAGCTTCGGCATCGCCATCACCCTCTAGGAACCTCAAACAAAACCTGAAAAAAAAAAAAAAAAGGACAAAAACACCTACAAGCAAAGGCCTTGATCATCTAGTAAGGAACTAAACAGTCAAGAGCCCCAGTCCAGCGGATCAACACCTTCCCCAAAACAAAAGACCGTCTATTCCCTAGCCAACCCCATATAACCGGGGTCAATAGCACCCAGGTTGAGAATACAATCTTGGATAGAGTAAGGGGAGATCAGCTTTAAGCTCCTAGCCCATTGAAGAACTTTGACTTGGATCCGGTCAGTCAAAAAAGTATAATCCTTCTCCTTATCTTCAAAAATACGCTTATTCCTTTCTTTCCAAATCATCCAAAAAATAGCAAAGGGAATGAGATTTCAAATAGCACTGCGCCGCTAATTGCCCTCAACACGGCGCCAATGCCCTACCAAATTGCCACACCGTCGGGGCATAGACCAACTCTGATTGAACCACTTAAGGAAGAAGTTCCAAATCCTAACTGAAGCACAACAATGGAGGAAAAGATGGGCAATACTCTCCTCCTCTTTTTTACACAAGACACAATGATTGGCCAAAGAAAAGCCCCTTCTTTTTAGATTGTCCACCGTAAGCACTTTATTTACCATAATTTGCCAAACAAAACAGGCCACCCGATTTGGAGCCTTCGCCTTCCAAATCCAAAGCCAGGGAAGAGAGGGAGTGACAGCACTAGCTAACAACTTATACGGCTGGTTGACTTTGAATACGCCATCCGTCTCACCCATCCACAGAGGGTGATCCGAAACCCCTGGTCTAAAGGATAAAGCAGAATTTAGCAGATAGAAAAGTTTAGTTATCTCCCTAACCTCCTCACCGTAAAGCCTCCTGATAGAGGAAACGTTCCATATTACCTCACCACTAATTTGAATCTCGGCCATTTTGGAGACCTTGGCTTGAGCATTGGAAGAGATACGAAAAATGTGGGGAAAAAGCAACTTGAGAGGCTCCTTACTAATCCAACAATCATGCCAAAAAGACGTGATAGTGCCGTTTCCAATAGAAATTTTAGATCGGAGTCTAAAAGCATCTTGCACTTTGTGAATAGATTGTTAGAACCCTGATGAAACCCTAGGGAAAGAGACATCCCAACAGCTACCTCCCGATCCGTATTTATCCATTAAGACACTCCTCCATAAGCTGTCTTTCTCAATTTGTATCCGCCATAACCATTTAGCAAGCAAAGACTCATTAAAGACCTTAAGACTGATGATACCCATGCCACCGTCCTCCTTGTTCCTACATAGTAGGCGCCAATCGACCAAGTGAATCTTCGATTTTTCCTCCACACCAGCCCACAAAAAGTCCCTTTGAAGTCTCTCCAATTTTTGAATCACCCATGTCAGGCAATGAAACAATGACATAAAAAACACAGGGAGCGCAAATAAGGTGGATTTGATTAGAGAAATTCTGTCAGCAAAAGATAAATACTTTCTTTTCCAACCTTCAATTTTCTTTGCTACCTTATCTATAATAGGCATCCAAAGATTTCTCCGAGGACAACCAGGCCCAATAGGGACACCTAAATAAAAAAAAGGCAGCAAGGAAGAAGAGCATCCAAAAATCTCAGCAAGAGTAGAAACTTCCTCCTCAGAAATCGATACCCCGATAAGGCAAGATTTAGCAATATTTACTCTCAGCCCCGAGACTGCTTCAAAGCACAAAAGAGACGCCCTAACCCCCCGAAGAGCTGCATCATCACTATCAATAAATAAAATTGTATCATCCGCATATTGAAGATGAGAAATCGCACAACTGTGACGGTGTACTTTGAAACCACTAAAGATCCCAATTTCTGTTGCTCTTCTAATCAGAGCCGACAGGCCCTCGGCTACAAGAAGAAACAAAAAAGGAGAAAGGGGGTCGCCTTGTCTAAGCCTCTGCTAGGTGTGAAAGAAACCTTCTACAACGCCCGCTAATAGTCTTATTTTTTGTAGTGTCAAACTGTCTCATAGTATGCTCATGATCTTTAGATACATTAGATGGAAGATTGGGACAAAAAAACAATCTCCATCATCCGATTCAAACAATCAATAATTTTCAAACTTCAAACTCTAATTGCAAAAAAAGAATATCCAATTGTAAATAATGTTGTCATTGGCATTTTATATAATTTGTCCCAGCTCGGTTCATTCCATATTATGATTTGACCATTATTCAAATGCTTTGATGCACTCCTCACCATCAATAATTGATTATCAAAGTTAATGAATAGCCTAGTAGCTGCTGAATCAGAAAATTATAAACGATGGATAATTTTTTAAAGACAATTTTGCATGCAGCTTATGTGGCATGATGTGACTGGCTATGGTTCTTGGGCCTTATTATGCGTGCAATCACTCATATTACATAAGTTGTTTGCAAAATTGTCTATAAAAAAAATCATCTACCATATAACACAGTCCCCACTGAATCAGATGAAAATAATTTACTTATAAATTTCTACCAACAAACAATAAAAGGAAGCTTTTGATAGATTTTTAAAGTAAGACCATTTTCATAAACTAAATAATCTTTCACCATTGGAAGTTAATATATTTCTAGTGGGCATTGACATCCCTAATTACCACCCTTTCCGGA
Organism: Chloranthus sessilifolius; assembly: GCA_021018995.1. NCBI lineage: Eukaryota > Viridiplantae > Streptophyta > Magnoliopsida > Chloranthales > Chloranthaceae > Chloranthus > Chloranthus sessilifolius. Next base: position 19,782,703 of record CM037584.1, read on the forward strand.
TGTAATAGCTCCTGGACCAAATTATATATATATATATATATTCACTTATCTCAAAAGTACTAATGCCATCGACTTAATATGAACCCTAGTCAGATATGAACAATAGTATAAACTGAAGGACCAGATCAAATGGTTTGAATCTTTTAATGGACACAAAATCATGCCTAACATTAGTTCACATCAGGATCTGTAATTCAAACGACTTGAATTGGGTAGAAATGTATCCCAGTGGCAAATTACATATATGCAGTATTTAGAGTTCCATTTATTGACCGAGGGGACACCCGCTAATGCTACATGTGTTTTTTAATGAGATAAGATCAAAGTCATGAGGAATCGCTTTCTTTCATCTTTAGCAAAGTGCTCTCCTTCCTCAATAGTCCACCCTTAACTTTACATGTACACTTTTTCTTTTTTGTTTGTCTTATTTGTACGTGGACAAAGCAAAAGGTACATGCACATGTGTTGTGACCTGTGACTAACATTGTCAAGTGGGTTGGGCTTCCAGTTTAGCCCTAGGATCAAAATTTCGGTCTAAATTATTGGTTTTGGTCTTCACCGAAACAAAATTTTAGACCAAAATTTCAGCCACTTTTATATGGGGATCAAAATTTCGGCTAAATTTTTGGATTTCGGTTTCGGTTTCAGTCATGTCCGAAACCAAAATTTTGATCCTTGCTTTAGCCTGTGTGACCCGACCCTAAAATCTTAGAGCTAAGGTTCCAAAATGGGTAAGAGAGCCGTGATAGGGCCTCAAAACCAAAAGACCATTTTAAGTAGATGTATATTATAATTTTTTAAGTCAAATAGCAGAAACAATTCTCAATATTACCATTAGATTCATCGAACTTATAGTTGTAAGGATATTGTGATAATTTAAATATCTATAAAGAGAGTTTTTCTTTTCCCACATTTGAAATATCCCACTGTAAGATTTTTTCAAGAAAAAATTAGGAAAATAATACTAAACTACAAAAGCCCAATCGGTTCACTCGGACCCACCATTTATAACCCCAATTGTGGCTGCTTGGAGAGATCACATCCAAAGCGTCCAAGTGTACCCTTAGTAGGGATTTCAGGTCCGATATATATATATATATATATATATATATATATATATATATATATATATATATATATATATATATATATATATATATATATATATCAACTGTGTCTCAGGTCGATATGTATCGGATATGGGTCGATATCGTCTGATATTTGACCTGTTTTATCTCATAGAATCGAGGTGTATATCTGTATGAGATGGGGCCTAACCGGATACATTTTGGCTAATATGTATCGGATGTTTCTGACATTTAAAATCATGATCGATCCTAAGTGTAGGAATGAGTGGGGTGTTGCGGTGGTGTGTCCCTCAATTGGACAATCTTGGACCCATGAGCACACGCACATGTGTTGTGGTATAGGTAGAACATAATATCATTCCTTTTACCTTATTTGTCATTTGTATGGGGGACAGATATCATAGGAAGTGGCTCCTGGGCCCATTTGTTTGTTCTGTTATCGGATTTTGGCTGACTGAGATGGTTCCTGGGAAGAGCTGTTGAGTGCACGTGTTCAACAATAGATCTCATTTGTCTGTGTTAGCTAGGAAGCACCCTGGGCAGCTCCTACTTCCATCACATGCACATGGCTGTTACTTATTTCACAGTAATTAATTAAACTACTCATCACATACAAATTAATTTGAATCATTAATTTTACTTTTTTTTAAAGCTTAATGGAAAATCACTCTTAGTCCTAATATGAAACCCTCACTGTCCCATTTATGGCGCCATGTGGCAGACCTTTTTGGCCAATACAAATTGTCCAAGCATCATGTAGATAAGTGGTCACGGAGGGTAGATGCTGAAGTGTTGCTTTTTTTTTTTCTTTTTTTTTTTTTTTTAAATTAGTGGTTGAGGTTGTAGGGACCTCACACATTCATAAAAACAAGGAGAAAAAAATTACAGAAAGCTCACACCGAAAGGCCGTCGAACAGGGTTTATATTGAAGTCTAATAGAAAAAGGTGATAAGATATTCTATCACTTGGATAATTCATACGGAAGTGTTTAAAAAGAGTACCTTTAAATTTACCCACCAAATCTTTGAGTTTGCCCACACTGAAGCACTTTGACTGCACAGAATTAAATGATGGAGATTGTTTAACGCCTCAATCTTTTACACAATGGATCTTGAGATCATGGGCGTACCATTATACGGTCAATTTTTTATTTCATTTAGTACACACCTAAAAAGTGTCTTTAAAATCAATTTTGAACGTACATGTGATGTTAAAGGAAACTTTTTTGAGATGTGAGTCACCTGAAATAAAGCACTGACCGTCTGATGATACGCTCATGATCTCAAGATCCTGGTATAAAAGATTGGGAAAATAAATTATTTCTATCGTCTGATTCAATGCAATCAATATTTTTCAGCATGAGTGAATAGTGAGCACAAAGATGTGGTGGGTGGATTTAAAGGTACTCTTAAAATATTCATAAGATATTCTACCACTTAGTCAACTTGGGTTGATAAAAATTATATACAAAACGGCACCATAGGGCATAAATTGAGACGCAAAAGTTTCTATACGAAAAAAAAAATTTAAATTAAATTCGAATCATATATTCATATGTTAATTACTTAATTGTTTCAATTTATGATGACACATCAACTAATAATATGCACACATTAATTGCGAAAATTCTCTTTACTTGGATGGTCTGCAATGAGCAAATGATAGTATGGAAGTAGCAGCAATCTTTTCCTACATTCTTCTGGTATCACCGATTCAGTAGAATGATACAATGTTAAACGTGACTACAGAATCATTAGTGTAGGGGATGAAATCTGTGCTGCCGACTGAAACGAGAATCAGAAAGGAGTGTTTGGTTTTGGGGTAATGATTGTGAGAATATGGATGATTAGTCTGTTGAGTAAGAGTATACGCCCAATGATTCTGTTGGCCGCCGAGAATCTTTGCTGCTTGCCCTATTTGTCTTTATTTATAATATATATATATATATATATATATGGTAACTTTTCATGTCAGACTTACCTTTTCCGCAAAAGACTTTATATTTTCACCTTTCACTCAAGGGACCAGCTCTAGGCCGAGCCAGTTTCACTTGGGCACAATAAGTTAGACATACCCCTTATCACACTTATTCTATATAATTTTTTTATATTTAGGTGATGTAAAATAGAATATATGTCATCTAATTTGAAGGCCATAATATAAAATTGATAGTCCCAAATATTAACACAAAAAGAAAAGTGATTTTACCTTTTTAAAAAATAATAATAATAATTTATATAATCGATGCCGACTCTTTAAACAGTGGCAATTGACTGTCGATACCAACTCTTTAAACAGTCGCTATCGACTCTTCAGAGTTTAGACAGTTGATCCCGACTGTTTAGACAATTGTCATTGATTGTTTTTAAAAAAAAGAAATTTTATTTTTTATTTTTAGAACAGTCGATGACGACTGATTAAAGAGTCGGTATCGATTGTTTAAAACGTCGTCATTGCCTCTTTAAACAGTTAGTATCGACTATTTAAAATTTTTTTTTTTTTTAAAGAGGCAATATCGCCTTTTTCGTATCTATCTTTAGCACCATCAATTTTATACTATGACCTTCCAATCAGACGGTATAAATCCCGTTTCACATCATGTAAATATAGAAAAGTGTAAATATTTAAAATTTTAAACTATGTAGAACGAAAAAAAGTGTAAGAAGGGATATTTCAGACTTTTTGTGCTCGCTGGAACTGGCTCGACTTGGAGCTAGTTGGTTTGATTAAAGGTAAAAATATAGGGTCTCTGGCAGAAAAGGTGTATCTGACAGGATCGATCCAATAAATTTCTCTCTCTCTCTCTCTCTCTCTCTCTCTCTCTCTCTATATATATATATATATAGCAAAGGGGAAAACACTCTCATCCATAGAGACGTCACTGTGCTAATTGATATGGGTGCGACACATAGCGCTTTTTTTGTAAAGTGATGAGTGTAATAAAGCTCACTTTACTAACTAGAGTTAAATTTTTAAATATTATAAAAGTTATATTTCTTTTCAGTCATCATTTTTCACTTTTTTAGAAGTCTTTTTAAAGTTTCTTTATTTTCTCTCTTTTTCAAACAAAGTATAGACTTTACTTTTTTAGGTATATATTTTACTCAAACAATGTAAGCATCCGATAGCGAAGCACTAGTACCTCAGCAGCGAAGCGCTGACACTCTGATAGCAAGGTGCTGACACCCTGACGGTGAAGCGTTAGCACTCCGATGTCGAGGTGCCGACTCCTCTATATCGAGGTGCCGGTGCTCCACTAAAAAAAAATGGGGAGGCATCAACGCCTCGTTTTAGATGCGTTGGCGCCTCATTTCAGAAGCGTCAACGCCTCTATATCGAGATATCGGTGCTTTACTAATTTATTTATTTTTTATTGAAGCGCCGACACCTCGATATAGAGGCATCAACGCCCCTAAAACGAGGAGTCGACATCTTTTTTTTTCAACAAAGTGCCGACACCTCGATATAGAGACTCCGACCCCCATAAAATGAGGCACCGACACCTTGGTGCCGAGGTGTCAACGCTTCGCCACCTAGGTTTTAGCGCCTCACTATCAGGGTGTCAGCGCTGTGCTGCTAAGGTGCTAGGGCTTTTTACCGGGTGGCCGCATTTTTTGAGTTAAATATATATGAAAAAATAAATTTGACACTTTCTTGAAAAAATGGAGGGAAGAAAAAGAAAAGAAAGATTTTTAAAAAAAGTCAAGAATGACGGTTGGAAGGGCATTTAACTTCTAAAATATTTTAAACTTGTAACCTTAGTAAATTGGGTCTCATACCACCCATCACTTCACAAAAAGGTGCTGCTACATGTCGCGCCCATATCAATTTTAAAAAAAAATTATTTCAAAAAAATATTTTTAAAGTACAAGCCAAACTTTGACTAGTTTCAATGGTTCAAATTTTATTGTTAAAGAAATACATAATAGAGATGAGTTTTCAATTTATTTTTTTCAAAAATGATCTAAGCAATGCACCCGTGCTCTATGTACTATCAATTTGATATCATGCGACCAATTAAACGTTTTCCTCAATCTTGGAGGACATTCAAGCATCCTCCAATGGAGGACGAATACCTTTTCCTATATATATATATATATATATATATATATATATATATATATATATATATATATATATAAAGATTACCGGATTCGAGTCATGCATGACTTGATATGAAAATGGCCCACATCGGCCGATATTGTATTCGTACCGGTTATGTCCTTCAAATCAACTAGGGTCAGGCCAAAGTAGAGCCGATTCACACAAATAAGACTATATGAAGCATGGTTCAAAATTTCGGCCGATAAGTTACCGGTCGAATCGTTTCAGTTTCGGTCCCCACGGAAATCATAACTTGAACCAAAATTTTGATTCAAATATATATATGGAGGGAAATTTTTTGGCGAAATTCAAATTATTGGCAGAAATTTTGGTGTAATTTTTTTTTTTTTTTTTATTCTGTTATGTCCAAAACCGAATTCGAAGATGCTATTTGATCCGAATAAAGTACTGTAAAGGAATAAAACTAGGAAAATGAGCTAGGGCTATGATGATGACAACAACTGCCTAAAAATCACATCAAGAAGCTTATCCATCAAGCATTATGGTCAATTCACTTTTTCATGTTCAGCTCACCTACTCATTAATCTTAGAGACCAGAAAGTAACTTATCATACAGTCTGGAAAGCTAAGATGTTGCCATTTCGTGGATGTTGTCGGTCCACATGATTGCCATCTTGGTGACCAAGTCAGCTTCCTGAGTAAATTGGCTTAGAAATTGTCAAAATTTTGGAAGTCCGAATTATTCATAAAATTCGGTTTTTATTCCGAAGTTCCAGAATAAATCGGATTGTATTCGGGTTTTTTCAAGCGTAAGTGAATTATTCACGACTTTTCAAAAAGTCACGAATTTAGTTACTAAGATTGTCATCTACCGATGATTTAGAAGGGTGTAAAAATGCCATGTGTGAATGTAGAATAGGGGCGAAAATGCGGTGGGCCAGAGACGCATAGACCATAGAAGGCAGGCTCAAGGATCAAATTTTTGGATTTTGTTCTGATTTCAGGTTGGATCGAAACTGAAATTTTGATCCGAAACTTCGGCTGAAAATTTGAATTTCGGCCGAAAACTTCAAATACATGTAATATGTACCGAAATCTTCAGTTTTCAGTTTCGTTTTGGTGGGGACCGAAACCAAAACATATCGGCCAAAATTTTGAACCATGGGGAGGCTAGTGCTTTACTTATTAACATTTGGGCTTAAAGTTGTGCCATGTCTGGCCTGTTATGTTGCTTTATTGGGCCAGTTTGGTGAACTTAAGCCAGGCATGCATGGATAAGAGGCCCATATCACACAGCAAAGGGTTGCTGCAGTGGTTGACAAGTTGGGACAGCTCCCCAAAGTCGTGAGTTCAAGCAGCGACCCCTTTTCTGCTATAACAGGTTGACACGTAAGGTGCATAATCTGTGAAATACTCGTGGCACGGTGGGGGCAAAGGCATCCCTTAGGGATTAGTCCAAGCGTAAGCTTGGGATACCATGAAACTTACTGATTGCATAGTTTGATGATTTAAACACTCTAATTTTGTAGTTGTTGAAACCAAGGGGGTCACCTCAAGAAGCGGAGGTTCTAAGTTCGAATCTCATACCTTGTTAGCCATTTGCAAGGATTTGTCTCTACTGATTGGTACATGTGATGCGCCGGTGTTGCACATACCGGAGGGCAGCAGTGTGGGGCTATTGCTCTCATTTTAACTATTAAAAATGTATAGAATATGCTTCTTATACATGTTCTTTTATATACAAGCCTCTAAATTTACAGTAAAATAATTATTAACATTTTGGTTGAGCTTGTTAGTCGGTCATTCGAACCCCTCAGTTTGCTGTTGGGATTGCAAAGTCTGATCTCAAGCTAAAAACCTCATATAAATGGGCTAGGGCTATTGAAAATCACAAAAATGTAAAGCCATCGCGGGCCCGATGGGACCCTTATTTGCAACCCTAATCCTCTTTGTTATCCTAATGCTCATCTCTCACTGAACATACCAAGTATATCAACTTTTTGGGAGGACTGAGACTTTGCATTAGCATAGTTTCCAAATTTGTCCATTTTTTGAAAAAATTATAAATAATTTGCAATTTTAAGGTTATGCAAATAAATTATAAATTATTCGTGAAAATTTTAAATTTTCATAAAATTTATAAATTATTTACTACTTTTTCAATAAATCATAACTTCTTTAATATATAAAATTTTGGGAGCGAGTTCCATCCTCCATGTTAGGATGCTCAAGATTTGACTAATTTCAACGATTCAGATTTCAAGACTCAAAAAATATATAGTGAAAATGAATTTTTCAAAAAATATAAAATTTAAATATGATCTAAAGCGATACCCGTGCTTGATATCTCACCCAATTTAGTGTCTCAATGGCAATTAGAGGTTTTCCTCAACCTTTGAGGACGAACACCTTTCCCTAAAATTATTTATACTTTTGATCTTAACATTTTTTTATTTTTTCCCAACTTATTGAATTTTCTCAAATTTTTACAAACTTTTAACCTTACAGTAACTTAGCATTTGCTTAGTCAGCTTATATATATATAAATATAGAAAAGGTGTCCGTCCTTTATGAGAGGATAGTCACCATCCACGTGACACTTAAAATATTGTTTTGATGCCACATGGAGCTTGGGTGCATTGCTTAGATAATCTTTGATAAAAAAATTTATTGAACTCATTTCAATCGTGTATTTGTTAAACCGAAAAATATGGACCAATGAAACCTATCAAACTATATATATATAGATCTATTGATCATAAGTAAACGAGAGGGTTGCTATGAGTCACACACGACTTTCCTCTTCCCCCACACCAACTTTAGTTATACGCACACTAATTAACAAAAAAAAAAAAAAAAAAAATCATAATCAATTTAGCTTTGTTGTTGCTAATAATGATCCAAAACATGTATCACTTAAAAAAAAAGCGTGTTATTAGCAGCTTTTGAATGCACATGACTTTTCCTTAATTTTATTTTATTCAGTAAAAGAAAATAAATTTTATGGGTTGTTAATACCAACTTTTCCTCTGTGCAAACCAATCTTTTGCACCATATGTTTTTAGATCATGACATTAAAATTGGATGGCTTAGATGCTATTTACGCCTGCCCATGTCTCTAAAATAATGGTTTGTGTGTGCAAGTAATGGCATCCTTTAGAAAACGTAGAAGTTGATTACCACATACTAACTCATAGCCTTGAAATCGGACATTCTTGGATGGCATTTTCATATTGCACAAGTCCCCAAAATATCCTCTTTCCTTTAAACTATATGCAAGGGCTAATTTCTCGTGGGCAAGTAATAGCTTCCTTTAAGATCCTTTCCTCTTCCAATAACTAATGATATGCACGCCCAGTGACTGCTTGGAATTAGCCGATGAAGGTTGTTTTTTATGCAAATCTTCTACACAATGGATCTTCGGACCATGATTTTACCATCAAGCGATCGGCTTTTTATCCCACATGTCATAGATCTCAAATCAATGGCTCTCAAGTTACGTTGGCTTTTTATCCCACATATCATAGATCTCAAATCAATGGCTCTCAAATCACGTTTGAGCATGATATGTGTCATGTGAATTTAGGGGCATGTGTTGGGGATCCATACCCTATGGAATCAAAAAGTGACGGTCTAATGGTACACTCATGGTCTCAAGATCCATTAGATAGACTATTGAGATTCACATCATCTAAATCCAAACAGTCAATGAGTTTGAAAGGGTTTTGAATTTAGGCGCTATCATTAAACCTGCAGGGAGGTGCTCATAATGATAAATGGTATTAAATGGCCTAAGCCAAATTCCTATCTTAGTAAAGCAATACCCAACATTAACTCAGTGTCAAGTAGCTTTCCATTTTATTTTGTCGAGTTGAATTTTGTTGGAGGTTTTCTCACAATAAAAAAAGGATTAATTGCACTACAGTCCCTATATTTTTTTGATATTGCATGCAGGTTTCTTTACTTTTTAATATTTGAAATTCATCCAAACGTTTGAATCTCTTTGACAAAGAGGCCCCCAAGTTCACGCTTCGTCAAAAGAAGTATAGCAATCTCTTGTGTGGTTGAGTTAACAACCAAATTACTCTTATGCCCATAATGTATATATAGTTTCTATTTGCCCCTTAATTTTTTAGTTAAACTTAAAAGAGTGCCATTGTATAGGAACTGTCAACAAAATCAAACCAAAAAATCTAACTTAAAAGGGGATTATAACAATTGTTTTTATATCGGCAATATTAGGCCCCATCCGATATGTACCCCCAATTTAGTGTGGGGTCAAATATCGGGTCAAATTGGTCAAATATAGGTAGGGGTGGCAATGGGCTTGGTAGTCCGTTCGGCCCATTAGGCCCATCCCTAAAGCGGACCTAGGCTTGATCATAAATCCTATAGACCGAGCTTGGGCTTGCACTTTAAGCCTGGTAATTAAACGGGTAGAGCTCAGGCCTAACCCTATTTATCTGTTGGGCTCTCATATTTGATAGTCTCATATCATCAATCTCACTCCATCTATTTAAAGTAGAAGAGACCATGCGGGTCTCTCTCTCGTAACATCTATCTTTAAAAAAAAAAAAAAAAAAAAAAAAAAAAAAAAAAAAAAAAAAAAATAATAATAATAATAAACTAAAAAATATATACTAAGAAAAAATTATTTTCTCAATAAAAAGTGATTGAAATATCATCTTTGCTTATAGAAAATATCATATCAAGTCTGACATGGGTATTCTCAAATCCAACCCAAACCCGCCCCACTGCCACCCCTAAGTATAAACCCATATAAGATTATATAGGCTGATAGGCATCAAACCATGAGTCAAAATTTCGGATATCGGATACGTATCGTCCGGGCTCAAAACCGATGCATATCGGACGATACATATCGGAATAGTAAAATACCGGACGATACATTGAATGTATCATCCGAGCATTTACATACAAAATGGCGATACGGTATATTGAATGTACCCAATGTTGTCAAATGGCTTAAGCAATGCTAAGAGATTTTGTTCAATTTCGCTTAAGCGAATCGCTTAATTGCTTAAATCATGACATACTTTTTTTTTTTTTTTTTAAAATAAAAAAATAATAATAATAAATATTCAAGTCTCTAGAAGGAAAAAATAGACACTAACATTAAGTGTCAAGAGAAGGACATTAGACTTTGATACTGAATACCAGCAATGTACTCTACACATTCATTTCTAACCCATTGTGGTACATCTCCTCCATCATCATCATCATCACTAGTATTGCCGTCATTACGCATTACACATTAATTTCTAACCCTTTGAGGCTTTATAACACACTAACATTAATATTACTAAGTTTACAACAATTTAATTCACTAAAAAAATGGATTATAAAGCATAAAATAAAATAAAAACTAAACAGGATAAATGGGAAGAGATTGAGAGTAAAGAATGGAGATTAGAGAGGAAGTTGAAATCAAAATAGTTGTGTAAGGAGTAGAGAACTCAACCCACCCTTTATAGAGGCAATGGAACCTTAAAAAGTAAAAAAAAAATAAAAAAATTAAGTGTTTGGAACATTATGTCATCGCATACTGAGTATGCAATCGCATAAGCCATAAAACATGGCTTATGCCATCACATACTTTTGTATGCCATGGCATAATGTCAAAATCGCATAAGCCATCATGGCTTATGCGATTTTATAGCTTAAGATAGCATAAGCAATCGCTTATGACAACAGTAAATATATCGTATCGTCCAAGTCTGATACCGATACGTATCGATATCGAACGATATTTTGATCCATACATCAAACAAAATAACAAAAATGTCATTTTAGATATTTTAAATATTTTGATAATAATAAAAAATACTTGAAATATCTGTCAATTTAGCTTATACGTATCCAAGATCCATTACATATCGGCGTGAGAATGGGTTCCACGTGATCATGGCACATCAATTGTTTCATGGGGAGGGCAATTTTGGCTTTTTTCAAAAATGATTATGGCATATCAATTGTTTCATGGTAAGGAGAATTTTGGCATTTTTTGAGAATGAACCAACAATAATTAAGTCAATCAAATGGTTTGGTAACATGCGGTTAGTCTTTGCCCAACAGATACAATAGTTTGGATGCAACTGCAGTAACAAAAAGTGGGGCCTCCACATAATACCAGGAACAGTTAAGGGCTGCAGTGCAATTATCCCATAAAAAAAACAATTTATTTGTTGCAAGGAGACCAAAGTACGGCACGCTGTACATGGTCGATCTGAGCAGCAATCACGTACGGCGCGGACCCAACATTCCCCACCGCCTCAGCATGCGCAAGGGTTTTCAGGCGTGCACTGATTTTTAGAAGCGCGCAATCCGTGCTTTGACTGTACAGACGAAGATTTTGCTCATCAGTTGAGTCGTGTGGCAAAATCTCTAGGCTATCAATGGGCCAGGCTGGGCCGGATTTAGGCTAACACTAGGCCCAAAAAATCCAATTTTTTTTAAGGTGTACATCGGGCTGGCAATCAGACTGGGTTGAATATCGCAATCAGACTGGGTTGAATATGCTCCTACCCGGGTTAACCCGGTGGATTTTGTAAATTACATATAATTTATGAGAGCATTTTATTAGTTATACATAATTTTTTTACTATTGCTTATCTGGTTAGTGTTTACTCGTTGACCATGCAAAATATGATTTTAAAGAATTAAATTTAAAACAAATTAAATCACAAAGTTGAACAGACTTCAAAAATTTTAATTATAAAAAAAAACAGGGGCTCAGATCCGGCCCGGCCTTGTGGAATGGTTGGGTCGAATACATCTTGGCCCGTGTATTATAGTCGATGCAATTTTTCATGTTCAGTTCACCTGCTCATTAATTTTAGGGAAGTAACTAATTACAGAGCCTGGATAACTAAAATGTTACAATTTTGGGGATGAGTCGGTATTTCATTCTTGGATGATCCAGATGGATGTAAAAAATGCCACGTGTGACGGTGTGAGCGTATAGTGTGGGTGAAATGGGGTGGGCCGGAGGCCATAGCAGTCTTACTAGAGCCTTACCTATTAATATTTGGGCCTTAAACATGGGTCATGTCTGGCCGGTTATGTTGTTTGTTTGGACCAGTCTCGTGAACTCAAGCCAGGCATGGAAGGTAGACATTAATGTAGATAAGAGGCTCATATCACCCCCAAAAGGGTTGCCACAATCGTTGACGACTTGGGTATGCTCCCCAAGGTTTTGAGTTCGAGTAGCGAGCCTCTTCTACAATCAGGATGCCCAGCAAGGTACGTAATCCGTGAAATACTCGTGACACAATAGGGGCGAGGGCATCCCTTATGGATTAGTCCAAGCGAGAGCTTGGTATACCCTAATTTATCAAGAAAAAAAAAAAAAAAAAAAAAAATCACCGTAGAAGAATATAGGCCCATATCTAACCCGCTAAGCAACTCATAGCCCTGTTTGGCTGAATTTATGGCCAAGACCCAGCAACCCACGGTGGGATGGGCCTGGCAGTCTGTCTATTAGCAACTAAGGGTGGCAAAGGCTGGGCTCAGATCAAAGCAACCACTGATAAACAGGTTAGGCCTATTACAAATTACAAAAATGTAAGCGCAAGCCCTATTTGTAGCCTCACTCAAGGATTGAAAAATCAGATTTCGTTTAGGTTTCGGTGGGGATCGAAACCAAAATTTCGGCCGAAATTTTCCCCACAGTACATTAAATACCAAAATTTTGAGTTTTCATTTCCGTTTCAAAGGGGACCGAAATATTTCAGCCGAAATTTTGAACCATTGGCCTCACTATCTACCCTATCCTTTTGAAGGATTTAGACTTTGTGTTAACTGGTCACCTGAGGAGGGGAGAAAACTACTAAGGGGTGGGATTCGAACTCAGATCCTTTGCTTCTTGAGACATGGTCCTAACCACCATGTCAAGCGCGAGTTAATTTTGGCGGGGACATGTTAAAATTATTATATATATATATATATATATATATGTATCTTTTACAGCAATCAGGTAGCAGGTGAGGTTTCGGTCAGCCTAATTAGGTAGCTTATCTAGATTTTGGACTCAACCTGACTCCTCCAAAAAGTTGAGTTTTCTAAACCCAAATCCGACTTGTAGCGAGTGAGTCTTATAAAACCTGCTAGGTGGACCCACCCTGGCCCGTTTGCAGCCCTAGGTAACATCCACTTCATTTTGCTTGTTGCAGCGTTGCAGGGAGACCAAGTAAAGCGCTCTATACATGGTCGCTCTGAGCAACAATCGTGTACGGCACGGACACGACATTCCCAAGTTTTAACTTTACAGACAAAGTTTTGGTCACTGTAGCGCTCATTCCCCTACTTTTATGAAGGATTGAAAGTTCAAAGATAAATTTGTTCGCAATAGCTAATTAACATTTTAATACATCCTACTTTTTTAGTCTATTGACTTTTTAACCCAAAGATAAATTTGTACGCAATGGCTAATTAACATTTTAATACATCCTCCTTTTTTAGTTTATTGACTTTTGAATCCAAAGATAAATTTGTACGCAATGGCTAATTTCGTACTAAACAATGTTGTCGGTTGGTATACAAAGTAGCCGTAAGCAATGGTGCGTAGTGTGATGGTGGTTGTGGTCATGGTAGTAGAGGTGGTGTGGAAATTGCATGGTTGAGATAACTCAAAAGTTGTGTTGATTGGAGGATATATGCCAACCATCTGTTTGAAGCACTCTATTCATAATGTTGCTCATAAGTCTTTTTAACCGACAATTTGAAGGTTCTTGCAAGATATTGATCAGATGGTTAGATTTGCCTAATTATTAAGATTCTCAGCCCTTGTGAGGTAGATATTTTGGAGTGATAACAATATACATAAGGTGTCAAATCGGGTATTGGTTTGCTTGAGGCCTATATAAATTGGCCGTTACGTATCGGCCGATACTGATACGTATCGGTCAATTAAAAAAAAATTAAAAATAAAAATAAAAAAAAGAAGCAAAAAACTCCATTAAAACTGAGACGTATCGGCCGAAACCCGATATGTATCGGCGATACCGATACATGTCGGTTTCGCCGGAAACCGATATGTATTGGTATCCGCCGATTTTTGACACCTTGAACATACAACACTGGATGGCTTTCGGGCTTTGATGGGTTGTCCAAACTATCTTTTCAAAGACCCATGTTGTGTTGAAAGGATATATGAATGATATGATCGATTGTATAAGGCCCACGAATGTTTTAAAAACAAGACTGGACCATGGTTTCAAATATTGAATTCGGCCACCGAATCAGTCAGCTCAAAACCGATCCAGATCGGATCGGGCAATCCCAACGCAAAAAACATTTGAGGGTGAAAATAAAAAGAGGTTAGCATTTTTTAGTGTAAGCTGACAAATAAGTTGCTCAAATCAGTCGTTGATGGTTCCAATTTAATGTATGAAAGGTCATTGGCCGTACATTTGGACAAATTTCAAAATCACCTGCAATCAGAATTCTTTGTAACATTTAGATAATTGGGCTCTCAAGATAATTTTGTAAATCTTCTTCTTTTTTTTTTGAAAATTGTTTGTATTTATTAAAAAAGTTATACATGTGCCTCAGAGAGATCAATAGAAACATATGTACGCGCCACTGCTATTGTTATTTGGAAAATCGGTAACTGGAGAAATCCAGGATAGTTACTAGGGCAGATATAGGAAACCCAAGATTAAGGGAAAAACCTACATCAGGAGGAAACCAGAGAGTCCAGGAAAAAATCTCCTAAATTACAAAGTAAGAACACTACTATGATTATCAGAAACCCATAAAAAACCCCAAGCCCAGCCCAATTACAAAGCGTTGAGAGAAGTAGATAACAAGTCGACCTCGAATCTGTAGAAATTGGTTATGGAGATATCTTTGTACCCAGCAGTTGTCGCCCAATTGCAAAGTGAGACAATACAGTCTTTGAATAGTTTATCTTCGAAAAAAGGAGTCCTGTTGCACTTGATGCTATTCCTAGTTATCCATATATTCCACAAAATATATATGTGAAAGTGTTCCCACATCCACTTTTTTAGCCCCATTGATGATGTAGTATCCTAGCATAAAAATAACTCAAGGACTACTTTGTTGAGGCAAAAGGAGATGGCAAAAGCCAAAAGCATTGAACCATCTGTTCCAAATGGGCCTCAGTTTGAGACAATGCAGGAAGAGGTGATTAATATCCTTATCTTCCGAATCACAAAGGTAACATTTATGATGAATGAGCATACCTCTTTTAGTGAGATATCAATAATAGCGATTTTATTATAATCTTCTTCACTTCGTTTTTTTTATGAAATTTGACGGTAAGAACACGTCTATGCAAAAGGAATGAAATGTCTCAAAAGATGGCATTAGGCTGGGGATTTAGAAGATTTGAGTTAATTTCTTTTATACTTCAAAATTAGCGCACGACTCTCCTAACCGTTTGGTGCTTCAATGACGTATCATTTATAAGAGATGTGGGTAATCCACACCGTCAAGGTGATAGATTATAAGTGAAAGACAATGGGCCCAAAAATTAGATTTTTAAGAGATTTTAATCATCCAATCTGGGCACTCTAATACCAGCTGTTGGGTTTAGTTTTAATGGTTGATATTCAATTTGCCAATCAGATTTCTCAGGCCCTTTTGTGGACATGATTCTTGGCCTACAACACTTCTCAATGATGGATTGTTGTCAGGACAATTTAGATTGATCGTAAATCTATGCAACATGTCATAATAGTAAATCACATTTCAATGGTGTGAGATAAAAAATTATATTTTAACGGTGGTAGATCGTTTAAACACTACTTGGTGCTTAATGGTCTGTCAGGAGCCATTATCCCTTAAAATTTATATCCACTATAAATCATACCATATTATTTTGGTATACAAACTCTTCGTATTAGAGATTGGCGATCCAACTTAAATATCGCTTGGACTCGGCCAATCCGGAGCGATCCAACCGATCCTCGGTCAATACCCTCATAAAACGATGCGACGACCTAGGGAATTGGTATCGTTTGGGGCAAAAATGATCTAGATCAGGCAATCTGGATCGGGATCGACCGATATTTGAAACCATGGACTGGACGTCGAACCAAAAAGGGCGCGAGTCTGATTAGACCACGGCCAACTGAGTTCCATCGATCGGGTTGGTTCAAGATAAAAATTAACCACAAGGTTGCATGACTTATATCATTTGATCATAGCTTTATACTACAAGTTATAAAATACATTTATTAATATAATAATACTTTTCAAAGGTAGCATGTACATTAAGGATTTTTGGTTAGTGCATAGGTATTTTGCTGAAAGGATTTGACTTAGCATATCTATGTACCTTTGGAAAAATTTAACGGAAAAGTAAAAAAGAAAGCTTAAAATGAATCGAACCGGTTCACATTGAACCAAATGAACCGATCGTTTAATGCGAAAAAAGGTGAGTCCGCTGGTTTGATAAGAAAAAATCAGATTTTAAGCCGGTTCTCGAGCCAACCGAGCGGCTTCATTTCTTTTAAGAGGTGGAAATTCCATGGCTGATGGCCAAGGGAAGGCGGGGGCTTGCTTGGATCCTAGGACCATTGGCTTTGCTGAGCTCCTTCCTTCAATGAATTTTGTGATTTGTAAAAAAAACGTTGGGGTGAAGCTTAATGCATCTCAATAGGGTCCATTAATGGCTAGGTCTATGTTGTTTTGCCCTCGATCTGCCTAGGAACTTGGATTTGATTGGGGCCATCTTAAATCTTCTATACTAAATCTCTTGATCATAGTCTTCAAATTACACGATAGAGTCCCATAATATACATCCGAAAAATGACCCATGAACCAAGGAAGTGACGCTTGGATCACTTATATGACGTAACCTAACTTCAAGAAAATAAAGCAAGTGAGGGAAAAAATGGAACACGTATGTCCTTGTTTTAATTCTGGTAAGAGCACTTTTCCTCTGTAGTTAGTGGTTCACTAGCAAACACAGCCGAGGGTTTCCCTTGGATCCAGAACTGTTAAAGTTTAGGTATTATATGGGGGTGGATGCAAACTTTATGTTTACCAATACAGTATAAAAGTTACTGCCTTCAAATGATTCTAATTATGTCTCCTTTAAGCAATGGATTAAACCAGGGAGCTATTACTTGCACACGAATTACAAGCCCTTGCACCGGCTTGCTAAAAATTTGAAATTATTAAGTTCTTTTTAAATTACCAACTATATCCTTGTGGTTGCACCACATAAACCTCCCTAATGCCGGACGAGAGGGAGACGAAAAGACGAAGAGAAAATGCCCAATTCGCTACAAGATCGAGTAGGAGAAAAATCATTGAATGCTTGCCAAAAGTTTCGGCCCCTCGTCAGCGAATTTCGTTGAAAACTTGCACTATGGTTAGGCATAACTTGATCTCCTTGGGATCATGCAAATTAATAGTGAGCAAGTGTCTATTAAGATGCCTAAGATCTTTCACCTGGATTGGAGTAACCGTCGCTATTCATTGATAGCTGCTTGATGTTACAATATCATAAAAAATATGGGAAATTTTTAGGATCGACCTGTCAGATTCACTTTTCTCGTCAGAGACTATAGTTTCACCTTTCTCATAACCGACTGACAGAAAATGTGAAACTGACAAGGTCAATCCTGAAAATTTCCCTAAAAATATACACAGTGCTGGAAAAGCCAAAAGTAGATTAAAGAGTTTGCTGCATTCATCGGAAATTTTAAGTAATTAAAAAATATCTAAGATCTATAAAAATCCCCTACATTAGCCCCCCTTTGGGGATTTGTGCATTTGATTGTTGGGTTGTGACTTGTGAGAACCGTAAATACATCCAATAACCAAACGATATGACTGTTTGACAGATAGGGTACGAATCTATGCAAGTTTTATAAAATATAATGGTGGATCACTGCTTTAACGCTGACTCCAAATAGATGAAGATGGTGGATGTGTGTGTGAGAGAGAGAGAAAGAGAGAGAGAGAGAGAGAGGTGTAAGCAGGCGCTTAAACTTTAATTTTGGTCCAAGGTTTTTTTTGTTTAATGTGCAATCACAATAAACTGGTGCAAGGACTAATTTTGGCTAGTTAGGGGGCAATGACTTATAATGCATGTGCAAGTAATGGCTCCCTTAACCAATATTTGACTATTTATATGTAGTTTAGATATAAATATCTAATAAAAAGTTATTACCAATCTATATATATATATATATATATATATATATATATATATATATATATATACACGTTTGTAGATCTCTTTTTCCTCTACAAATTGATCCAGTATATCAATTCAATATACGGAGTAAAAGATATAAAAAATTGAATATTAAATTTTTTACCACAGTTTTCATCCAAATTTGGCAAGATAACCAACTCTTTTGGGCATAAACGACAATGGAATTCACCAAGCAAGACGTCACAAGCCATCTTGATCTGATGGATGGTCAAGCTGAATTACTTGTGCAATGGGCTAACTCTATCCCAGAAGACGCTAGTTAGGAAACATGGAAACATTTCTAAGAGAAATTTTCCAATGTCACCCTTTAGGATAAGGTTAATTACATGGGGGATTGTATGATTAACCTTCTTGACTACCTCCCCAAGGTCACCGGTCCAAACGACTCTCCTCTGTTAATTGGGTGTGTTGACTGTTGACCATGCATTATTCGGGTGATAGAAATATTGCGGCCCCGAGTTGATGGGATAGACCGGGCAGCCCGGTGGACACCTGACCTATATAGTTGTCATGAAAAGGAGAGTTTAGTACTCACCAAGGGGTTGCCGCAATGGTCCGATAGCTTGCGTTTGCTCCCCAATGTCATGGGTTCGAAATAGCTCATATTTGAAGAAACTTAAAATACTACATTTTGATAATAATTTTTTCTATTTTTTATTAATAGAAAAACCTCTTTAAATAAAGGTAATTACAATCAATTAAGTTTTCAAGAGATCGTTAATAATTCAAAATATTAATAAAATCCTAATCAATCTTAGTGGATTTAAGAGAGGAACCCACATCACAGTGCATTTGAGAGAACTCTAGGGGGCCTAACCAGATGAATGCTCTGTGATTCCTACTTGATCTTTAGTACAACGTGAACTTGGATTGTTAGAGAAAACCCAACCGATCACCAATCTTTTGGAAAGGTAAAATAAAATGGACGATGACCTACTCCTATTATTCTCTTGTTTCTTTCCTTCCAAATATTCTATAGGAACGAGAAGGGAAGAAACTTCCATGCCATTTGACCATTGAATCTGAAAGCAGCTTATAGTCATCAAGGATCAAAAAATCGGATTTCATTTCGGTTTTAGTGGGACTGAAACTGAATTTTGGAACCTAAATTTAGGGCGAAAATTTTGAATTCGGCCTAAATCTTCACCATAGTACATTCTAAACCCGATAATTTGAGTTTTCGTTTTGGTGGCCGAATTTTTGAACCATGGTAGCCATAACAGAAACTACTCAGACACCGATTGTGGGAGTCTAGAAAATTATGAAGTAATTGAACTATTCACTCTATATTAAATAATCGAGCATTGATGGCCGAAGATGAATATTAAATTGATTTAGATGACCCAAAAGGGAAGAGTTGTACAATTTTATGGTCGTAGAGCCGTCTCTCGGAGATAAAATCCTAGCGTGGTATGTCGTGGTCTTCGTCTAGATCAGTAACTTCAATAAATGAAGGGTTAAGATTAGCCAAAACTCTGAATAAATCTTCGAAACTATTCTTAAGCGGCCCCGATTCATCCCAGACATCGAACACGAAAGAGGTGTTAGAAGTTAGAACCACAACCGATTATTACTTTGATTCTATTGACGAATTTACAATAAAATTTCGAAATAGCTGACCAGAAACCAGTGGCCTTAGCGATAAGAAGAAATCAATTTTAATAGATCCTGTCCACCACATGATGATGGGCCTTACAATGTATGCCAATGAGCTTTCGACCCTCACCTGCCTGCACAAGCGCGTTTCGGAATGGGGTATACCTAGGACTGTGTCAAAGGGCCGTGGTGGTTCGAGTTCGTAGGCTCGATTATTTTGGACCCTCAAATGTTGGACTGAACCTGGCCCGGTTACGAAATCGTTTTATGGTCAGCTTAGGTATATTCGGGCTGGGCTTTTTTATTTAAGCCCAAACTAGACCAAGGATCAAAATCTCGGTTTTGATTTCGGTTTTGGTCAGGACCCGAACCGTAAATTGGTCAAAATTTCGGGTATTTTTTAAAATATGCTCCGAACTTTACCGAACTTTGCCGAACTTTATTTTCTTAGTTTTTTTTAAGCTATTTAACATTATTATAACAGATATATATCATGGATCAAAATATCAGTTTAGGTTTTGGTTTCGTTCATGACCCGAATCGTAAATTGGTCAAAATTTTGGTAATTTTCGATCAATTTTGGAAAACGGAATCTGAAGATCATATGTACTTGCACTCGCTTTTTAAGTGATTGCACCAAGATTTAAAAAAAAAGTTTGTATTTTAGGGACATGTGATACATGAAAACGCAATGTAGGCCGTCTGATCTAAAGTTCATGATCTATAGATCCTTAGTGGAAAAGATTGACACCAAATATAAACTTCAGCATGTGATTAAATATAGTCAAAGATTATTATATCATACGATAATTTGAAAACGCAATCTGAGTCGTTTGATCTAAAGTTCATGAGCTATAGATCCTTAGTGGACAAGATTGGCACGAAATATAATCTTCATCATGTGATTAAATATAATCAAAGGCTATTATATCAGACGTAAATTGTATTTTGCTCTAATCTGATCTACAAATGATCTATAGATAATTAACTTTGTATTAGACGGTCTAGATTGCATTTTCACATGTCACATGCCCCTAAAATAAAAAGTTTTTCTTTTACCTGTGCAATCACTTAAAATACATGTGCATGTATTGTATCAAACCCATCCTCTCTCTCCTATTAAAACTCACAAACCCAAACCCAAACCCAATCCCAAACCCAAACCCAAACCCGTCTCTCTCTCCCTCTCTCTCTCTCTCCAAACCCGTCTCTCTCGTCTAAACCTACACGCAGACGTTTTAAAAAAAAAAAAAAAAACCGAGGAGAAGAAGGATGAAAGGTAGCCGAGAAAGGAAAAAATAGGTACGTCCTTTTTTTTTTTTTTTTTTTTAGGTAACAAAGGTAAAAAAAAAAAATGGAGGAGAGATTGAGAGAAGAAAGGAAAAAAAAAAGGGTTTTTTATTTTGCAAATATTGGGTTTAAACCCTATTAAAAAAAGAAAGGAAAACAATTGATTTTTTTTTTTTTTTTTTTTTTTTGTAAAAACTGGGTTTAAACCCTATTTATTTATTTTTATTTTTTTGTAAAAACTGGGTTTAAACCCTATTTTATTTTTTTGCAAAATTCAGGTTTAAACCCTATTAAAAAGAGAAAGGAAAAAAAATAGTTTTTTTTTTTTTAACAAAAACTGGGTTTAAATTTTTAAAACTCAAATATACTATCTTGGTTTTTTTTAAAACTGGGTTTTTTAAAAACTCAAATATACTATCTCGGTTTAAATTTTAAAATTTAAAAACTGGGTTTTTTTTTAATAAAACTTGGGTTTAGTTATTAAAAAATTTTCAAAACTCAAATATACTATCTCGGCCAATAATTTCAAATTATCTTATCGGCCGGAAATTTGAATTTTGATATTATCGGCCGATAATTTCAAATTATCGGCCGATAATTTGAAATTTTGGCCGATAATTTGAAAATTCCGGTGGGGGGATGGTTTTTTGTGGTTCTCCGTTTTGGTCTGGACCGAAACCGAGTCGTCTCGACCGAAAATTTGATTTTTCGGCCGAGATTTTGATCCATGAACCAGACTCAAGATGGTTTGGGCTGGACCGGATTCGGAGCAGTTTGACCTTTTTCTTTTGAAAAATTGAGCTTGGAAGTTTTAATCAGCCTTGACTATTTGTTACTTTAAAATTTAGGGGTATCTCTGTTTGCGCCCACGCCATATCTGAAAGTGCTCACGTCCTAGACTCCTTGAAGAATATTGATTGCTTCGGATTAGATGATAGAGATTATGTTTGATACCGATATTCCACAGAATAAATCTTGAGGTCATGGCGCACTTATCAGACGGTCCATTTTTTATTTCTAGTGTCATTGGTTCCCAAAAAATTGCCCTAATTCACGTTTGGACGTGATGTGTGTCATATGATTCAAGGACCAATTTTTTAGGAATCTGTGACACATGGAATAAAAAATTGACCATCTAATAAGTGCACTATGATCTCAAGATCTCTTTTGTGAAATATCGGGATGAAACATGACCTCCACTTCTAATCCGGCGAAATCAATGGTTTTCGAGGGGTCAAGGACGTAGGCGATTTAAGAGAATGGGTGGGCGCAAACAGAGGTACCCAAAATTTAGTCCCGAAACCGGCCTTGATACAAATCTAGACGGGCTTGGCGTGAGTGCTTTCGGGCTCGAGTTTTTTTTGTGTTTTCACTTCATCTGAAACCTGAACTAAGCCGGGCTGGACTGGGCTCGGGCTTCAATTGACGGCCTTAATTTTATCTCCCTGAACCGATCTAGACATCAAGCCCAACCAATAAGCGGACTACGGCCAATTCTGTTTACTAAACCCTTTCCCATTGAATCTCAAACAGAGCCCAACCAACAAACACCGAAACCGAACTGAACTGAACTAGTTTCAGGGTTTTTTTTTTTTTCCTTCCGATTTTTGTTACTCAATCGATTTTCGATTTTCTACACCAAAAACCAAACCAATCAAAAGATAATATTTGATTTTGTCTCAAAATAATAATAAAGCCTGATTAAGCCCCAGCTCGAATCTTTTGCACCCCTGATTATGCTAGGTTCCAATTCCAGGAGCCCTATCGCCATTCTGCCTGCATGGTCAAACTCTAAGAATCATGCAGATTTTTAGCGGGCACAATCATATTGACCGTACAAGCGTATTGAGAATGCCTCATGCATGGCACAACGAGGTGGATTTAATGTTTTTGCCATTTGCAGAAGGAAATTTTAAAATGTAGACAATTTTGCAGGCAGCTTACGTGCCTGTCAGATCATGCCACATAAGCCGCTTGCAAAATTGTCTAAAAGAATTGTTCACTTTATAATATAGTCCTTTGCAAAATAATTGTGTATAAAGTAATAAAATGAAACCAACTAAGGGGTTGTTCTAGGTTTGCTCCCCAAGGTTTTGAGTTCGAGTATTGACTCCTATCCTGCGATGGAGAATCAAGGAGCAGGCACACATACACATAGGGTGAGAAACAACATGGAAGACGAGTATCGAACCCATGACCTCCTCCCTCACAATAGAGGGAGGTTACCAACTGAGCAAATGCCTCTTTGGAATACATAAGTTATAAAAGAAAGTCTCAAAATG
Organism: Chloranthus sessilifolius; assembly: GCA_021018995.1. NCBI lineage: Eukaryota > Viridiplantae > Streptophyta > Magnoliopsida > Chloranthales > Chloranthaceae > Chloranthus > Chloranthus sessilifolius. The sequence goes on from CM037584.1 coordinate 19,806,240, forward strand.
CAGAGTTAGAATAGACCAAAGGTCAAAAGTTACTTAGTTCGCTAGTAATCGAATTCAGGTATGCAGTTCGTAATTATTAATCAAACCCGACTCACTCGAGGCGGTATGAGTTTTAAAGCTTTATTAATTTTATAATATATACGTGTACTCTTTGATAAAAGAAATGAAAATAACCCTTGATAGTTATTAAATGTAAAAATAATGTCTTAGGTTCAAATCTTTATTTTTATATTATTAGCATTTTATTTGAGAAAAGTACTGAAACACGCCCCAAAAATATTTGTATCACAATTTCGGTGACTTTTTTTTTTAATTACAAATGGGCGCTCTGTAGGTTGAAAACGGGTCGCGGTGCACATCTTCGATGTGCCCAATGTAAACATTTGACCAAATAGCCCATGGGGCCTATTTTCGTGGGTCTTCTTTTCCGGGAGCCTATTTTCATGGGTCTTATCCTCCGGTGAACTTGGAGTTAAAATAAATACCGTTGCTGAAGCGATTTAAAAGCCATTAAAGTAAAAAATTGTGGGTCTTCTTCTTCGGCGAAAGGGGCGCTCTCCGGCGAAAAGAACCTGGGGGTCTTCTTCTCCAACGAATCTGATGCTAAAATAAACGTCATCACCGAAGCTATTTAAAACTGTTGGGTCTTCTTCTTCAGCAAAAAAAACTTGGGGCTCTTCTTCTCCAGTGAACCCGATGCTAAAATAAATGTCGTCGCCGAAGCTATTTAAAACTGTTGGGTCTTCTTCTCCGGCTAAAGGGGCGCCCTTTTGTGCTTTTCTCTGGGGAAAAGAACCCAGGGGTCTTCTTCTTTGACAAACCTGAATCTAAAATAAACATGCCTCGGATTCACCGGAGCTCAAATAAATGCCATCGTCGGAAATAAACGCCATCGTGAGTCCTCTTCTCCGGCGACCCTGGGGGCCTATTTTCATGGGTCTTCTTCTCAGGCGAACCTGGATCTAAATAAACGCGCCTCGAGTTCATCGGAGCTCAAATAAACACCATCGCCGGAGTTCAAATAAACGTCATCGTCGGAGCTACTTTTATGGCATCAATGTAATTTCCTTGCTTTTAAAGGGTAGAAATGTAGGAAAGGTAAAATGGTAAATGACCAAGATACTTCTATATCGCCCTACTTGCACAACGATGCATGATGACCCGTTTAAAGTGTACCTAGACGTTGTTCGATAATAAAATAAGGCACGCGCCTTTTTCGTCATAAAAAATGGCGCAAGCCGCCCTTTTGTAAATCGCCCATTTTATTTTTAGAAAAAAGGTTATTAACATTAGATAGTAAATTTGTTTGTTATACCGAAACAAACTGAAACCTCGAATTGGTTTGTTGTACCCAATTTGTGATTTGCTATGCAATGGTCTAATCATATGCAGTATGCAAGCTGTCCATGTAGTAGTTGGGAGTTGAGACAGGCACGTTCTTAAAGAGCATGAGGATCTACTCGCATCTGATAGTCCACTTGGCAGATAGCTCGCATGTCGTACACCTAATTTGAGTCGGATGCCATATGCCATCTCTTAATGGGCATGTTTGATTGCAGACGCGTTTCACGGTTATAACTGGCACTCGTCGTTACACGTGATGACGTGTAACGACGAGGGGATACGAGAGTCTCTCTTGGCATGCGATTTTCATAACCGTAAGCAAAAAAGCGTTGAAATGCGTTTAAGGTTTGCTCTATCAAATGACCGCCCACGATCAAAATACCAATTATAACCGTGAAGTGTGTTTTATTTTGCAATCACGTATCCAATGAGTTGGTATGACGGGCTGAAAAGTAAGCGGGTTAATCTCCTTGGTTGGAAATGAATCTCAATGATTTTGTGTTATAAACATTAGTAGAATGCACATGAGCATTCTATGCACATTAGAATGCTTTAATGAGGATTCTATGCACAAACGTGTTTAGGGTTTGCTCTATCAAACAACCTCTCACGATCAAAATGCCAATTATAACCGTGAAACGTGTTTTATTTAGCAATCACGTATCCAATGAGTTGGTATGACGGGCTGAAAAGTAAGCAGGTTAATCTCTGCGGTTGGAAATGAATCTCAATGATTTGTGTTATGAACATTAGTAGAATGCACATGAGCATTCTATGCACATTAGAATGCTTTAATGAGAATTCTATGCACATTAGCGAGAGAAATTAGTAGAATGCATTCTATGCTTTAATGAGCATTTTATGAATATTAGTAGAGGGGTTTGATCAAAATCGGATGCTACTTTTTCTCTAACCATCCAAAAGAGAAGAGATATGACCTTATGGTTTATCTTGGAAACCAATAAATCCACTTGTTATTTAACCAAACGAGTGGATATCTTCTTTCTCTCTCATCCACATCACTTTCTCTCTCTTACTCCTTTAATTTCTCTAACAAGCATTTATTGGTTTCCAAGATTAACCCCAAAGTCATATCCCTTCTCTTTTAGATGGTTAGAGATAAAGTAGAAACCGATTTAGGGTATTGGTAGGACATCCCTTATTAGTAGAATGCACACGAGCATTCTATGCACATTAGCGAGAGAAAAACTTTTAAATTTAGATTTAGTCTATAATGAGAGTCCGCCCATCATGGGTTGACACAGCAGTCCACACATATGTGTGAATGTGTGACGTTCCCAAACTTCTAATGTATGGAAGTTCGTGCATGACTTGCAGTCACATAGGTGTGTGGACTGCTTTAATGCACATGATGGGTGGACATTCATTGTAGACTATCTCTTAAGTTTATGAGTGGAAGATAAGTATAAGGATATCAAGTGCAGAACTTCATGAGCCTAACTCAACCTCACAAAACCGGCTTATAAGGTAAGGTCTACCCCAGGTTTATATATAGCCCAAGGCCATTAAGCAAGGCGATGTGGGACTATTGTTCATAAGGGTGTTGAGTTTAGTCCTACATTGAACAATCATAGCCTTGTCTCTCTTCTTATAAGATCTTGGGTCATAGTTGTTAATTAGTTATGAGATGTATGTCCAAATTTATCATGCCATCAAAGCAGACATTTCTACACTCCAGATGGTTTGATTCGGTCCAGCTAACACGTGCGAACCCGATGCAATTCCTCTTATTAGTAAAACTTCAAATGGGTTGAGTTGCCCTAAGAGGTTGAGTGACCTGACCAACTATGGGTCAGGTTTGGATCCAAAATACTGACCCATTGGGTTGGAAATCTCAACCCTTTTATTTAACGACTCAGGTTTTCGTCTTGGATGTTTAACTAAAATACAACCCACCTCATTCATACCGATTTGACTCCCTATCTTATTTCGAAACCAAGCTACGCCCAATGTGAGTTTCTACTAATAGGCCTCGGTCAGGCGGGACCTTGTTGAAGCTGCCTTTGATTAGTATAGTTCCTTGTTTTTTGTTGAGACCAAAGATCAAAATAGTGGTTTCAGGCATGACTGAAACTGAAAATTTGAATTGAAATTTCGGCTGAAAATTTCCCCTCAATATATATATTTGGACCAAAGTTTCGGTTCAAGTATTCGTTTCGGTGGGGATCGAAGCTGATGCATTTCGGCCGATAATTTGAATTATTGGTCAAAATTTTGAACCATGGTTGAGACCCAGATTTGGCTCGCGTTGGAATCAATTCTCCTATCTTGGGCTTAAGCCCCCCCAATTCTTAGACCTGCTTCCCAAGGATATTGCTATGAACCACACCCAATAAGAAATGTGTCATGCCTCTTTTGATCATTTTATGTATTTTATGTACATGGTCATCACTTCTAATATAGGCAAAATCATAAATATTATAACATTAGAACCAACCAATCATAGTGCTTAATATCCACTATCAAAACCAAGGTATAAAATATCGGCCGATACCAATATATCGGTTTTTTGGAAAATTGATACTTATCGGCGCCCATACATATCAAGTATCCAACTCGGTATCGGTATTGATATTGGCCGATACGTATTCGATATCTGCCAATACCTACATTTTTTATTTATTTTTAAATAGGCCGATTCGTATCGGTAACGAAAGATACGTATCAGCCGATACGTATCGGTCCTCCAAGGACCAATACCCGATATCGAGTTTGTTACCTTGATCAAAACTATCTAACACCATCCATATTAGAGTCCATAGTGTTAGAAGTTTCTATTTTGGTGGCCGTCACTATGGTCAATCTGTTGACCGGTGAATGGTGTAAGATCAATTTTGAGATATAATAGTTGCTAATTCAGTGAATTTGAGAGAATAAACAACTAATAATTAAGTCTTTTAGTTAGGGTATGATTGTGATTTCCAATCACAATATACTTAGCAATTTAAATCCTTAATGGGAAGGATTCATTGGCTATAAATATAAGGGATGCTTGGTCCCAACGATTGCCCGACACACTTCAACCCTCTTTATTAGTAAAAGCATCCTCATTGTACTCAGAGGTATTGAGAACGAAGAGATCATTGAAGATTCAAGTATCAACCCATCTTTCATGGCTCACACCCAAGGTGAGTTAGAGATCTTTTATTTTAAAGTTTTGATAAAATCATAACCATCACGATATTCGCGATAAGGTGTGTACATATATTTCAGTTTATGGATTATTCATTTATTGTATTAATTGATCATACGCCTAGATCTTAGGGCAAATATTTGGGTGTTCGGATCAATAGATCCATCAATTGGTATTAGAGCAAGGTTTTGACGTATGATCGATTGAAACACATGTAATAATAATATTCTATGATCGTCTCATGGATTCATAAGAGAGGTCGATGCGCCTCTCATGGAGAGTCTCCCATGTATGTGGTTTCAATTTTTAGTGCAATCTAAGATGGTTAGTATCTATTTTTCTCTTCTAGCAGTCGGTCCATTTGTGTTTAATCTCGATAATCAAATCAATGAACCCACCTAAGTTTAGAGGATGCCTTGACAATCACATTGATTGGTTAATCTAAGTGTTTAATCGTTTGCTGGTTTCTAATGTATTATTCCACCCCTTTGATGAAACAACACTTGGTTCGAAGGATGACTTGAGAATTACACTGATTGGATAGTTCTAAGCGGTCAATCGATTGCTTGTTTCTAATAGGTCAAAATCGAAAAAGGCTTGGGCTACCTCTAAAATCGCCAATGTATTTGTTGAAGATACATTGGGCTTCAGTTCCATATAGTTGGTGCTTTATTCACAATTTCACACCTTATTTTCTGGTTTTGTCATTGTAGAATATGATGAAATGATTTTAGGCAAATTTATCGGTTTTTGCTAGTCTACTATGAGCTATGTAAAAGTATGTATTCTTGCTCACAATCATCTCACACACAAGAAGATATGGAAGTTATCACTTTGTACAACTATAATCATATGGTATCTATTGTTCATATTTTCTATATTGCATCTAACTCTGTAAATTTTGGACGAAGTTTTGGGGTTCCTTCTAAAATTCGCATATTTAAGGAACAATTATCCGTCCGCTTTTCTTCTCCACATAATATTCTAGAGAAAGAGAAACAAAAGTCTAAAACGACGGTGTTTATACAGAAATCACTAATGGCTCGCTTTAGGGCCCTTTTCAAATGCATTGTGCCATATTTGAAGGAAAAAGGTATTGTGGTTTGAACTACCAAATGTTGTTTTCAGTCTCATCTTAAGGATGTTGAGTCCTCAGGATTATTGGCGTGTAGAGCAGTCTACAGTTCATGGAGATGTGTCTCACAGAAACCTCACTCTACACTTCATGAGTTTGTGTTGGAGGTTGTGCTCAAGCACCAAGGCTGATACTTATATAATGTTACCCATGATTATTATTAATTTTTTACACTTACTCACAAATAAGCTAGATTTAGCTACTTGCATCTCTCGAGTGATTTATTTTTTATTATTATTTAATCACTTTTGTGATAATCTAAAATAGTATCAAATCGAAATATAAAACATGATTTTGAAGGATTCTTCTACCCAACAGTGATGATCTTTTCTAGTGTTGTGATTTTCATAGTATGATTTATTTTTGTAAAAGATCGTATTACAAATTCAGTGAAAGTGTGTAATAAATATTGATATCACAACTTGAGGTATTAATTTTGCCCACGGTGATAACTCACTCAATCTTGTGTGATGGTTGTGCTTTACTATTTCTTATTTTGTGTGTTGGTACTATTAGCGTGCTGTGACTCGACCCAACGGAGGATTATAACGATGCAATTAGTATCACAATCATTAATATAGATTGAGAAAGCAGCTAGTATGTTATGACTAGACCTAATGGAGAGTTATAATGATGTAAATTGTTTCTCAATAAAATCACATTGGTTTTATTTTTATTATATTCATTTACATAATTTAACTCTTGCGTAAAATACTGTAAATATAATATTGTGGAATTGATAATTACTACAATTGTATGTGGAGATATTAAAACCCTTAATTATTGTGTATCATTGAACTCATCTTCTATTACTATTATGATTGGTGGAATTATATCTTCGAGTGATTCAAACTATGACAAATGAAAGGAACAAGTCTAAATTATTCTAGGTTGCATGGATCTTAACTATGCTATACGATTTGAAAACCTCAAGGTGCTCATCGTCGATGTCTCCGCTGAGGATCTGAAAGTGAACAATACAGATTTAAAAAAATAGGATAGATCAAATCATATGAGTTTTATAATTATAAAGAATTCCATTACTGATACGATCCGGAAAGGTATTCCTAACTCGTATAATGCAAAAGTATACATACAAGCCATTTATAAATAATTTCAGGGGACTTCTAAGGCACTTGCCAGTAGTCTTATTGTTAAAATGGGAACCATAAAATATAATAGTTATAGTGGCATACAAGAGCATATTATGAGAATGAGTGGTATGATGACGCAATTGAAGGAAATGGACATGAGCTTTTCTTAGAGTTATCTTGTTCAGCTCATCATGATTTTTCTTCCTGCATAATTTGACATGTTCAAGATTAATTATAACATGTAAAAAGAGAAATGAAAGACGAACGAAATAATCGCTTGCTATGTCAAAGAAGAAGAAAGACTTAGGGCTGAAAAACCTGAGAGTGCTCGTTATGCCGCTCTTGGACCATCGAAAAAAAAATTCAAGAGAAAAAAGAGATCATATAAAGGAAGGAATGTGAACACTTCTTCATTGAAAACCTTACAAGGAGAAGCTAGTGGATCTATTTATAGCATCAAGTGTCACTTCTATAAGAATAAGGGACACATCAAGAAGGATTATAAAAAATATAAAGTTTGGCTAGTTAAGAAAGATAATGACCTAGTCTTTGTGTTTTGAATAACTTTATGTTGATGCTCCATATAATACTTGATGGATAAATTTTGGTACAACTATTCACATAAGTAATTCAATGAAAAGATTTCAATCCAACAATAAGCTAAGTAAAGACGAATGAACCTTCAAACTCAAAAATGGAGTAGAAGCAGGCGTGGAGGCTATTGAGACTCTCCGTCTAGATAGTGATTTGATTTTGGATTTAGTTGATACTATCTACGTTCCAAGTATCACTAGAAACCTTATATCAATTTCTTAATTGGATTAATTAGGTTTTGAATTTAAATTTAGACATAATATTTTTACTCTATTATTTTATTTCGATATTATGGGTGGTGGCTCACTAGTGGATAATATTTATAACTTGAACTTGAATTTCATCTTACGCCCAATATTTAGTTTATATGCATATGAATGATAAAGTTAGTGAGAAATGAAAATGAGCAATCAACAACTCCTTCATTTTATAGCATAAACGTTTAGGCCATATATCTAACTATAGAATGAAGAGGTTAATTAAAAATAATATAATCGATGAACTCGATTTTTCTGACTTCAATACTTGGCCAAAAGTATTTTATTATTTTTACTGATGATTATTCTCGTTTCGATTATATATTTCTCATCCATGAGAAATCTGAGGCCCTGAATATGTTTAAAATTTATAAAGCCGAAATTGAGTTATAATTCGATTCGAATATTAAACTTGTGAGATCTGATAGGGTGGAGAGTGCTCTGGTAGATACTCCAAATATGTCACAATTCAGGTCCATTTAAAGGGTTCACTCAAAGGGAGGAAATAAATTATAAAGAGTCATTTTTCTCTGTCTCTAGAAAGGAATCTCTCAGGATAGTCATGACATTAATAGCTCATTTTGACTTATAATTGTATTAATTGGATATAAAAATTACTTTTCTGAATGGTGACTTACATGAAGATGTCTTTATGACACAACCTGAAGGTTTTCAGGTTAAGGGGAAGAACCATTTAGTTTGTATATAGTTTAAAGCAGACATCTTACCAATGGTACTTAAAATTTCATGAAGTCATTTCAAACTTTGATTTTAAAGAAAATATTGTGGATCAATGAATATATCTTAAAATAAGTGGGAGTAAGTTTATCATCTTTATTTTGTATGTTAATAGTAGTTTAAGCATGTTACATAAGATAAATAACTTTTTATCAAATAGTTTTGATAGTAAAGATCTTGGTGAAACTTTCTATGTGATAGGAATTGAGATTTCTCGAGATGGAGCCCGTGACATATTAAAATTGTCTCAAAGAGCTTATATTGATAAAGTTCTCAAAAGATTTAACATGCATAATTGCTCTGCTACTGTTGTCCCTATCATTAAGGATGATAAATTTAGTCTACTATAAAAACAGAGTTTGTTGCATATATTGAGGCATGTAAGGCGCTACGGTTGAGAAATTTTATCTCAGGGGCTTCGAATTGTTGATAGTATTTTAAGGCCATTGAGAATCTTATGTGACATTTTCGTTGCGATAACTGTCTCCAATAACATCAAGACTAGTGGAGGTCTCAAATATATTGATATCAAATATCTTGTTATAAGGGAGAAAATTCAAAATAAGATTGTATCTATTGAAAAGATCAATACGACACTAATGTTGGCTGACCCTCGCACTAAAGGCTCACCTCCTAAGCTCTTTTCGAAGCACGTTGCGTGAATGAGATTAAATGATGATTTTGATAGCTTTTGAGAGTGGATGTATAAGGGTAAATATATTTGTTTAATTGATTTAGAAATAAGTATTATTTAATTACTTTTTTATTTTTATGCAAATAAAATTTTGGAGCATATGGTGCCAATAGATGACAACAAAGTAAGACCAATAATAGATTGAATTTATATATAATCACCATTCAGTTTGTAAACTTGCAATCTATATGAAATCATGCTACTTGGACTTCATGTCGGTGATGAATTCTAATACGATAACTAATGAACAATCATGTGTCGATGACATGATGTATTGACTATATTGATTATGTGTTAGTATTCTCACTGAACAAGACTGATAATAAAGACTTTGATTGAGATTGATTAGGACTTGTCATTGAAAGAAAGTTAGCTAACTTTTGTTAATCGGAGTTTATTGACATAGTGTGGCCAAGTGGGGAACTGTTAGAAATTTCTATTTTTGGTGGCCGTCACTATGGTCAATTAGTTGACCGGTGAATGATGTAAGATCAATCTTGAGATGTAATAGTTGCTAATTTTGTGAATTTGAGAGAATACGCAACTAATAAATTAAGTCTTTTAGTTAATGTATGATTGTGATTTTCAATCACAATATAATTAGCAATTTAAATCCTTAATGGGAATGACCCATTGGCTATAAATATAAGGGATGTTTGGTCCAAATGATTGCTCGACACACTTCAATTATCCTTATTAGCAAAAGCATCCCCGTTATACTGGGAGGTATTGAGAACGAGGAGATTGTTGAAGATCCAAATGTGAACCCATCTTTCATGACTCACACCCAAGGTGAGCCATAAATATTTTATTTTAAAGTTTTTGATAAAATCAGAACTATCACGATCTTCGCGATAAAGTACGCACATATATTTCAGTTTATGAATTATTGATTTATTATTTTGATTGAACATACGCTTAGATCCTAGGGCAAATATTTAGGTGTTCGAGTCAATAGATCCATCATATAGACCAAATGATTCAAATCTCAAATTATAGTCGTGATTTTACAGTTGACTTTAATGGCTTGAATTGTTAAAAGATGCATAATGTACCCTAAAATCAATGCTTTCTTTTGTACATTAATATCTTGTAAACCATTATTTCCAAAGAGGCCCTTCATTTTGTGCCCGAATGTACCCTTTAAGGCTGCGTCCATACCAACTGGGCATCATGGAACACCATCTCGTGAATTGAGTCTATACTAACTTGGATAAGAAGGTTCAAGTACTGTTACAAAAAATTAGGCCTAATTCAATACATATCCATGTTAAAAATTAAATTTAAGAGTGCTTAAATTTAATGCACCAAATTTGCAGGGCCCATCATATCTTTAACTCATAAAATGAGAATATATATATATATTTAAATTACATGGCATGCGATTGAACAACCCAAAACAAGTGTCTGGCGGCATGTGATATGGCGTCCAGGTGCAGCCCTCAAATCTTCCAGTGAGAATTCACTTATCAAAATTAATCGGCAGTTAAGATTAATTAATATCAGTTAGTCGACGGTATTAGATACATTAATATCTAACTTAAAATACACATATACTATAATAAAAAATATCTGCCTTTCTTTTCACATCGGTGGCCTGAAGATTGCGTGGCCCAAGAGGCATGCCCCAGTCCCCACAAATGTTAGAGAGTCTAGAGAGACGAGAGGGAGGCTCTGATGAAGCAAAGCCAAACTGCCAAACTCTCCGATCCAAAAGCCCTTTTCCACGAGTCTGAAAGTCTGAAGCAAAGAGGCGGGAAATCATCCAATCTAATTTATTCCTTGTTTGGATTCCGACTTCTTCTCTTGTCGCCTTTATTTACTCATATCTGACGCACTTCCTCTCCAGTCTCCATCGACTCCGGTGACCGAAGATAAAGCCATAAAGGTAAGCACCCGTAAACTAAAAAACACCTATTTCCTCTTCTCTTTCGATTTCTTTTTTTTTTTTTTTTTTTTTTTAATTTACATTTTTATTTTCTTCTAAATGGTTCGTAGTTTCAATTTGAGGTGAGCCTTCTTAGAAAGAATCAAAGATAGATTATGCATCCATGCCCTAGATTAAGATGATTACTGCTCTGATTTCCTTGGTAGATAGATCTAAGATTCTTTTTTTTTTATTTTAAATTTATCGAAGTTCTTGTTTCGATGAGAGGATCACTGTTCATTTTATGGCGTAAGATGATCTACCGCTAATTTCTGTGCAAATGCAGTAGAGTGGGAAGTGATGAGTTTGAAAACTTATCTGAGAAGAAAAAAAAGATTTGCGAAATGGAACTTTGCAAACGTGATTAAATCTGAATTAAATAAGTAGTTTAATTACTAGAAAATGAGGTCGGGTCCTAAACAATGTTGCATTCCTCAATTTTATGAAAATAGGTAGAAATTATCTGAATTATATAATACTAGAAGTGAGCTCATTTATGTAGAGGAGTTTAAGGTTATGTTGGATCCTTGATCAATGTAGGTTTGAAGTTTATGTAGTGTATTCTGTTTAGGAAAATTGTAAACTGTGGACAATTTTGCAGGCAGCTTATGTGGTGCAACGTGATTGGGTACAGTGCTTGGGCCTCACTATGTGTGCAGCCAGTCACGTCACGCCACAGAAGCTGCCTGCAAAATTGTCTATAAAAAAAGTCTATTGTATAACACTGTCCTTCCGTTTATGCATTTGAGACTTTTTTTTCTAGTGTAGATTACGAACTTTTGCTGTGCCTGTGATGCCACCCATGTCATACCCAAGAAACACTGGCAAGCCATAAAAAGGGGAGCAGTTTAACACAAATAAGAATTGCTTAGAGTGAATATGGTGTGTAATAAAGTGTTTAATTTCTAACCTTAAGATGTCTTCAAATTGTTTATTATCTCAAATTCGGAAATTTTAAACTGAGCTCATCTACAAATGCACGGATTTTATTGTTGTCTCCCTAACCAAAGGTATCCTAACTCCAGAGGTTGATGTGTGATCACCTATAGTTACGGATGGACAATATTTTAGGTTGGATATACTATAAAAGCATGCTATGGCATTGAAAAATTCATGCGTGAGAACTCCACAAGGAAAGCTTGCAAGTTGCAATTCTTGAGGAATTTTTATGATCACATTCCTTTGGCATCTACATATCGTGTCAAATATTATTCATTTATAAAATGACAAACCTGCGTGTAATTAAGGAAGAGGATGTCTCGGTGGAATTGAGATTATGTGGGGAGATAGGTGAGAGTCATGAGACTATTGAACATCTCCTTTTGAGATTTATGTTTTCTAGTGAGATTTGGGGGGGTATTTTCAGAAGTGGTTTGGGGTCAACAGCCATACAAGAGAAATTTTTGCAGGATGTCCGTAGAATCCATTCGATGGGAATGCGAGAATCATTTAGAATACATTTCCAATGACAATATTCACCGCAATTTCCTTTATCCCAAGTTATATTTCTTTGACCTGGAAGGGAGGGGCAACTATTTTTTGACCTTTGACGAAACTCAACCCCCATGTTCTCCCTCATTTTGAGGGATGGGTACATGTGTCATCCCTTCTTCCTCATACAACCGTAGTTGCTCTTCTATGACCTCTAGTTTTGAGGAGTCCTCGCCGTTTTCTCTCTTGGATGCGGCAGGGATGGATTCTTCCTTTGAGGAGAGCTTAGATGAATCTTCTCCCTTTTCTTTTCGTAGGGTTCTTCCCACCAGAACCGCGAGGTGCAAAGCAGATGGGAAGTGGGAGGTGTGCTTTCCTCGAGAGCCGATGGGCTCTCTTTCGAATTTGGACCTCTCGGCACAAGCTATAAAGTGGAAGCTCCAAGTGTGATATTCTGAATGAGATTATACAATTTGTAAAGGATCTTGGGATGTCCTAAAAAATGTGTTGGCATTAACCAGGTTATTTCTTCCTTCAATCCCGCTGTGATTACTCTTCAAGAGACCAAATGGTGCGCGTGCGATTGGTTCAAAGTGGCATCTATCCTCGGCGGCAATTGATGGAATTGAACTGGTGTGGACTCCGTTGGTGCCTTTGGGGGCATTCTGATTGCTTGGAACTCTTTGCTTTTTTGTAAAATTGACGAAGAGGTTGGGCTTTTTTCGGTGTCGGTGGTGCTGGAAAATATGGACAACGACAAAAGATGGGCCTTCTCCGAGATTTATGGCCCCTTTGATGCTCGTAGTAAGTAGGATTTTTGGTTTGAATTGGTAGCGTTGGCGGGCCATTGGAATGTCCCATGGTGCGTTGGTGCCTTGGCGGCTACTTTAATGTCGTCCGGTTCCCCCAAGAGAAGTTTGGTGGCCCTCTTGACTGGCGGGCTATAGAGGATTTGAACTTCTTTATCCAAGATTGGGCTCTTGTGGATCTTCCACAGATGGGAGCTTGTTTCACCTGGTCCAGTTTTCAAGAGGTGGCTTCCATGAACCGTCTCGATCGGTTCCTCGTTAGTCCAGAATGGCTAGATCTATTTCCCAAAGCCTCGCTCCATGGCCACGCTAGGGCAGTTTCCGACCATCACCCTCTACTTTCAATGTGATTTTGAAGGGAGGGGTCCTTCTCCATTTTGGTTTGAAAATTTATGGCTTACTGATGCTGATTTTAAAGCTCACGGTCCGGTGTGGTGGCAGGAATCGAATCCTATTGGGGCGGCTGCTTTTAGACTTATCTCCGAGCTTGGCTACTTGAAGGATCGTATTAAAGCTTGGAACAGGGAGGTCTTCGGCTTGGTCCATGTTTGGAAGGAGAACCTACTGGCTCGTCTTACTGAGATGGATCGGCTTGAGGAATCCAGGGGTTTATCTGGTCAGGAAAGGGGGGAGAGACTTCCTCAAGATGGAGTTTAGCGACAAGTGTTTGCAGGAAGAAATTTGCTAGAAGCAAAAGTCTAAGGTCCACTGGCTGAAAGAAGGGGACAATAATACCAAGTTCTTTCATTTCCTAGTGAACGTGAGAACCAAAAAGAAATCCTTGGGCAGGATCGAGGTGGGCGGTGTGGTCTTCTTAGACCCGGATCAGATCAGGTTGTAAACTGTCAAGTTTTATGAAGAGTTATATAAAGAAGACCTTTGGGACAGGCCCCAGCTGAATGACCTCTCCTTTCCCTCCCTTTCTCCAGATGAGCAGGACTCCTTGGAAGCGCCATTCGAGGAGCGGGAGGTGTGGGGTGTGGGCTGCGATCAAATTTAGTGGTAAAAATAAATCGCCCGGTCCCGATGGTTTCACTATGGAGTTCTATGGATGCTTTTGGTCGGTCTTGAAAGAGGATATCAAGGTTTTTTTTCATGACTTTCATGCGCATGCGTCCGTCGGTAGGAGCCTCAATTCGACCTTCATTGCGCTCATTCCTAAGAAAGGAGCTATAGATCTTCGTGTTTTTCGCCGCATTTGTCTTCTTAACTGTTTATTTAAAATCTTGTCCAAAGTCCTTGCGAATCGTCTTACACCTTCTTTGGGGAAGATCATTTCGAGTAACCAAGGGGCGCTTGTCCTTTTGGTAGATATGGTGCAGGAGGTCATTCATTCCGCCCACATCAATTGGATCCCGATGATAATTTGGAGGTTGACATGGAAAAGGAGCACGATCGGGTTAGCTAGGAGTGTTTGGATTATTTGCTTCAAAGATTTGGTTCCGTTGATAGATGGAGAAGATGGTTGAAAGTGTGTTACTGCTCGGCATGACTTTCGGTTTTGGTTAATGGATCACCTTTCGGGTATTTCAAGAGTTCGAGGGGGCTTAGGCAAGGAGACCCGCTTTCCCCATTTTTGTTGGGCAGCCTCATCGACCGCGCTCGCTCTACGAACCAGATTTCGGGTTTTAATTTAGGGCTTTTGGGTCGGGTGGTTTCTCATCTGTAGTACGCTGACGACCCGATTCTATTTTGGAGGGCCGACATCAACGAATCTTGGCGTTCACAAACGTGCTTACTGTTTATGAGGTTGTGTCGGGACAACGTGTCAACCTTCGCAAATCTAAGGTTTCAGTGGTCCGTGTTGATTCTCTGCTTATGAAATATCTTGCGCAACAGGTAAATTGTGAAAACAAGACTCTCCCTATCACTTACTTAAGACTACTGCTCAGGCTTGGGATCCGGTGGTGCAAAGGTGTGACGTCCTCAAATTCACACACCGGATCAATGCGCTCACTTGGAGACATCTCACTACATCACATATCCATGATCATAATTATGTTAATTAATTCATTAAGATCTACATATAAACACAATGAAAAATTAACTATTAAAAGCGCACTCATAAATTTTCTTTTTCCCATCATTATGAGAGCAATACTAAAATAAGAGACAATAACCTATTATACCAAATTCTATGCCTACTCTTTAAATTAAATAAAAAAACTGAAATCATGCATTATCCATCATTAACATAAACCTGTTCATCAAAATAAATCTGAAATGAATGTCTTAAAATCCTTCCTCATACATAAAGAAAAACCTAATCAACTAACCTTCAAATCCTTCTTCGCTCAAATCTGGATTTCCATCAATCAATGACGTATCTACATCATCCACTCCATGTATAGCTGTACTCCTTGGAATCCCAAACAATGGGTCAATTTACCAAGTAAACCGGTATGGACCATATATGATGTGACTAATAGAATATGTTCATATCTCAAACCAACTCATAAAATCAATCAATAACAAATATATAACACGTGACATAAATACTAATTAAAATAACAAAATAAAATTGAAACATAACATTAAATCAAAATAAACATTGTGACTTGGGTCTCTACCCTAGTTTCATGTGTGGTCATTTTAATTGTGGATTTAATGCTCATGAATCGACATGTATAATGGACATGGTTATCTCTTTCTTAATCATTATCCTAATATTCTCTTATCCTTCAATTAGTATCTACGTTAACTTTCGCATAACTTCTTTTCAGTTAAGTTGTAAGCTAAAAAAGTAAAGACCTCCTATCTCTTTAGTCTTATCATTTATGAATGGATGCATAACTTTTCTTACTTGTCATTCTTATTTATGTTAATTCCTTTAGCATAAGCTCATATGAATTCTATCGTAATCATATAAATACTTTGCTTTCATGTGTTATGTCGTAAATGTATCTTTTCACTTTTATGGATGCCATGACTGTACATGCATAGAAAAATTAAAAATCAATCAATCATACAATAGCTCTTTCACTTGTTTAGGCTTAACATATCGTAAACATGTAATCTTTATTGATTCCTACTTTTTTCATGTTGTGTGAATCAAACATCCTAGGTTGCGTTGATTCTAAGCAATAAAAAAAGGATGAAAATAAATAAACATTTAAGTATGATGATTAAACATAGGTAATATTTGAATTGAAATAGAAGTTCATTGCTTGCATCTTGGGCAAATTCTGAAATTCTGGATAGATTATGGATTATGGATTCTGATTTATGCTCAAAATTTCGTGATCAATCATGTAACCCCGTGTACCATTGAAAACCCGCAATTAAGCATCACAATTTAGCAATTTAACATGACGAATATTCATTAAATGAAATAAACGCTAATTCTTATTTTATAATTATGTTATCTACATTTCAGATTAATTTCAACACGATTTCTCTATACCTCTAGTCTTCGCATAAAATTGATGTAACTCCTCTCCCTTGATCAAAACTGAAGCTCTAATCCGAAATTCGGTCGCATCGTAAGCTCCTCTCACGTTCTTCTAAGCCTTCAAACAGAAAACTCTAGGGTCTTCTTCTTTAAAATTTTCTCTCTTTCTTTCTAAAATTTTTAGGGTTATAAAAGTTATGTAAAAATTTTATAAATTAAACCTAATCTCTAATTTTAAAATACCTTAAAGTTTCCTATTTAAAGTTTAACCCTAAATAGAACGTTATATATGGGCATTAATTAATTTATGGGTCATTATTATCATTGACGAGCCATACAAAAGGGTCTTCCTGATGGGCCTTTATTAGCATTAATAATTCTAATGGGTTTTATTACTTTGCTAACTGATCTTAAAGGTTCATTATCTATTACTAGTGGCACACCAAAATTACTAACATATTAACTAAAAGTTTTAAGGTTTATTAATTAGATTAATTGATTATTATAGGCCATAATAAAATAAAATAGACATTATGTATATGTGCAATAACTAATTAAGTGTATCAAATCAATCAAATAAAATCATAATCACAATTTAAAGTAAATAATTAAGATCTAAATAAACGAAAAATCTCAATCGTTACAAAAGGTTCGAAGGAAGGCTATCATCTTGGAAGGGTAAACTGCTGAGTTGTGGGGGTTTCTAATGCCTTGTTAAATCTATTCTATCTAGTCTCTCCATCTTCTTTATGTCTATGTTTAGGTGCCCTATGGAGGTGATTCATATGTTGGAGAGATTAGAGCGAGATTTTCTATAGGAGGGAGGGATCAGGCTTAGAGAAAAAGTACCATCTGGTTAGATGGGTGGGAGTCTTGTTTGCTGCCTAAACAGTTTGGAGGCTGGGATATTAGGTGCCTTCACTTGATCCATACCACTCTTCTCGGCAAGGGGTTGTGGCAGGCTGGTAACAGCTATGTATCTAATACTATATAGTTATTAGTTCTGGCTGAGAAATGTGGGTGGATGAATGGCTCCCGGGGTATTAATGTCACAGTTAATAGGCGGACCTCGGTCTGGTGGAAAGGTATTTGTGCGATATGGGCAGATTTCTCTCGGTGGATCTCTTTCAGCTGGGGCAACGACTTTGGCATTTTATTTTGGGAAGATACCTGGCTCGAATGTGTGCCTCTGAAAGTTAGATTCCTTAATATCTATAATGTGGCAGCGTATCCGCATGTGTCGGTGGCTGATGTATATCTTGAAGATGGGGGTGCGCCGGTTTGGAATGTTGTGACTAGGAGATCTCTTACAAATACTGAGATGAACCAGTTCCAATGCCTCTTACTCCTCTATGTATGATAAAAAAGTATAAGCATGAGAGGAGGAATGATCGCAGATGGTTGGCCAGTAATCATGGTCTCGATGAGGTCCTTCTATCAGATTCTTTCCTGCCGGCCGATGGTTGTGGTCGACTGGAAGTTCATGTGGAAGGCCTCGGTCCCTCCCAAGGTGCGGTTTTTTTGTTGGACGGTTGTTAAAGATCATATCTTGACGATTGATCAACTGATCATCAGAGGTAAAAATTTAAATAATAGGTGCCCCATGTGCTTTCCATGGATCAAAATCTCGGATTTTCGATACGTATCGTCCAGCCTCAAAACTGATACGTACCGGACGATATGTATCGGTTTCGGACGATACATTCTGGTATTTTCCAAAAAAAAAAAACGATAATTTCAAATTATCGTCAGATACGGATGATACATTGGATGATACAGACGATAATTTGAATGATAATTTGACTGTTTTTTAAGGGGGGTGAGAAAAACCCAAATTATCATGTCGTCCGTATTGGTATCGGACGATATTTTGATCCATGGTGCCTTCAAGCTGAAGAGTCCATATCCCACCTCCTAATCCACTGTGGGTTGCTTCGGAAGTCTGGGGCACTCTCCTGAAATCTTTCGACCTCAGATGGGTGTTTCCGTAGGCAGTTCCCCAGCTGCTGGTTACCTGGTATGGCCAGAGCTTTGTAGGCTGCCAAGGTGCCTTTTGGAAAGTTGCGGTCTTTGCTTTGTTGTGGGGCTTGAAAGGAACGACAACGTATTTAATTGGAAATGCCGCCCGATCGGCTCAATCTTGAAGAACATCAGAGTTCTGATGTACTTGTGGGTCCCCCTTGTCAAGGACGGGCAGGGATGATCTCGATTTTTTGACGGCTCCCATGGTCTGAGGGGGTGGGGGTTTCGGCCAGCGGTGGCCTTTTTGTTGTTTTTCCTCCTTTCTATACTTTTTCAGCCTTCGTATTCTTTCCCAGCTCGTCACTGGTTTTTTAATGATACCGGCTCGTTTATCGATTAAAAAAAATTGGAAAGAAAGAAACAAGCGCATCTTTGAAAGAAAGGATCGTACTGTCTGTAGAAAATGCGATTGTTGAAGACCTTTGTTGGTGGTGTATTGTGGGATTTTAAAGAGAGCGTAGTCTGCGACTGATATCCTATTGGAATAAGAGCTGATCAAACTTCCCTAGAGTGTCAATGTCGCCTCTCACTAGGGTTTGCATTTGTATTTGTATTTTGTTTCACTGTTTCTTTTAATCTTGCCTTATGGTTTTTATTGTTTTTCGGCAAAGTATCTAATTGGCCCGCCCTTGATCCGCTATAATTTCATTTGTTTAGTGTAGTTATGGTTTTGATGCGATGGAAAAGATTAAATGACCAATCTTAATATATATATATATATATATATATATATATATATATATTTATTTATTTATTTCATGATCAAATGCTTTCCTCATAATAATCCTATTGATAATCTGATCATATGGATTCATGTACGTAATAAATGAATGAATTTTTCTTTCTCTCCTATCTTTTCGCTGAGGTTTTAATTTTTGTGCACATGGTGAAGTGAATGATAGATTATTGACATTGTCACTTTGTCTCTTGCAGGAAAGTATCATGTCCAACCTGACTTTCAATTTGTTCTTGGAAATGCGATGTTACTTGAAATTTTAATTCTGTATTATATATGAAACCGTTTGAGGCAAGACGGGGTATGCTATAAGTTATAACTAAAGGTTCCGTGCTATTGATGGACACAGCTTATAAAATGATGATTTAAAAATGAGTTACTTCCATTTCTAGATATTCGATATATCCCACACTGTGCTTATGGATGCTGCTTCTCCAAAGGGTGAAAACGGTCAGGCTGAGGATAGTTTAAGCCACAGACGGAGTCCTAAAAAAGATGGTCTCTGCTCTGGATATGTACAAGGTAGGTCGATAGAACAGGCACATATCGACTCTGTTGACAATGAAAATTTGGAAACTTCAGCTGGGAACACCAGGGATGTTGGGTCTAATTTTGAAAGTGGTGACTTGCCATTGGGTGTACCAAAGAGTTCCATCAGGTCCGAACATAAGGGAAAAAAGGTTTCCTCAGAACTCGAAGGAAGAAAGTATATCTTAAGATCCTCATCAAATGATGCCAGAGATCTTCGATCAAGATCAACGGATGACACTAAGACCCCCCTTGATTCAAGTGCTAATTTGGTACATCCCAGTACTGAAAGAAGAAAATATCGAAAGAAGCCGAAAAACATTAAAACAACATCGAAGGATGAATTGTCTAGAATAAAAAAACGAGTCCGATACTTATTTAGCCGGATGAACTATGAGCAGAGTCTGATTGATGCTTATTCTGGCGAAGGTTGGAAAGGCCAAAGGTTTGTGATCTACATCATGCCAGTGTGAATTGTGCTTCTCAATCTAATGGCCAGTGCTTTTGTTGTCATGTTGCTAATACTTTAGAAAAAGAAACTATCTTATCTTGTGTTCTAATTAAATTCTGTTTTATCTCTCAGAAATAGAAAACCCTGTCAAGATTACCACACTTCATGTTGCAATACGAAAACTAAAGGAGCCTTTCTACCTGAATTTTGATCACCTGTTCCCTTGTCATCGATGTTCTTTTCAACAAACTTCATTCATTATGATAAGGAAAGTTCCATGTCTGGTGGGGCACGTTTTGGGTATCACTTGGCCATATACGCATGCACTCTCTCTCTCTCTCTCTCTCTCTCTCTCTCTCTGTGGCGCAAGGTCACATTGTTTAAATCATTTTAGAGAAGGAAACAGTTCAAAATAGCATCTTTATCAGCATCTGGACCGTTGAATTGCAGTCAAAATTGGACTTTCCATTTATAAAATTCAGTTTTGAATTATTATGTTTTAATTGATTTAGACATCATCCCGGAGCTTCATTTGGCATCAAAATAGTGTTTTGGGTGCGACATGGAGCTCCATGTGAACTCACTGTATATATTGTGTGTACTCCATGAGAGTGCGCGCGAAGGAAGTGTATGTCGAAGGTGCATGCTTCAGGTGCAGTGAACATCACATAGCACCCAAAACACTATTTTGGTGTGACTTGCATCGATTTGAAAAAATAAAATAAAATCATAACCGCATTTTGAGGGTTAAAATCGAAGTTTGACTAAACTTTAATGGTTGAGATTTTAATTTTTTGATCAGTAACTTTAACGGTTCAGATTTCAAGCCTTTAAAAACAAGGTAGAGATGCTTTCTTTTTAAAGATGATCTAAATAACGCCACCTTGCTCCATGGGGACCTCAGTGCATGGTGAAGGTGCTCTGTAGGTACACATAATCGGGGTCCATATATATATATATATATATATATATATATAAAGTTGCAAACATTTTTTTTTGGGGGGAGGGATCAAGAATTACACAAGAAGGAACCCATCGAAAACTAGATTTTGGGAATATCTGTGAGTGGGAGAGTCATCTTTGTCTCTTTTTATCCTAATTTTTATGGGGTAGTTTAGAGTTACTGTCTATTAATGAGTGTTATGGGTGGTGGGGTAGTCAATTGCTTGAGTCATTATCTTTAGGAGAATCTTAAAGATGGTGAGATTGAGTCCTTGACCAAGTTAGTTTCACGTCGTCTTGAGGAGGTATGTGTCTAGTAATAGGAGGGAAGTTGGAGACCGATGGTTGTTTTATCTGTCTTTTTCAGGTACACTATATTGGAAACGATCATCTCTCTGATTGCAATGATTTGATAAGGTTTGGCTCCTTCAAGGTTGGCAGCCTTTGCTTGGTTTTGCATGGCTTATAGGATTCTCACAACTGATAATCCCCAAATGAAAGTATGGCTCCTCGAAGCGAAAGTTTTACCTGATGGATAATGTGTAAGAAGGAAGAGTCGGTTGGTGGTCCGTCTCTTTATTTATTGTCCAATTGCTAGTTTCTTATGGGTTTTTTCTTCAATCTTTATTGGGTGGAGTGGATATTACTGAGCTTGGTATTAAATATGGTGGTTGGTTGTGATCGTGAACCTTTTGGGAGCGGAGCAGGGGACAAATTATTTGGTGTTACTATGTTATACATTTTTGTGGACTGTAAAGAAGCAGTAAAATACCTTACTCATTAATGAGAACGTCAAATTGATACTGTTGAAGATAGTAATATATGCATGGTGTGTAGGAAGCGATAGTGTTAAGCATAGAGTGTAGTGTCCACATAGAAGTAAATGAGTGTCATTAGTTATTTGTGGGGTGTCCTTAGTGAATGTAAGTGACTCCTCTATATAAGGAGACCAACTCTTGCAATTTATTTACATCAGAATATTAACAATGTAGTCCTTTGTGGTTATTACTCTCGCTCCTCTCTCCCTCTTCTTCTCCATCTCTCTTTCTCTATCATAAACCCTAAATGGGTACTTCTTCTCTTAGTTATTTTCATTATCATATTGGTCGATTATAAGTTTTAACATGTTATTAGAGTGGGTTAGTTCCGCGTGTCCGCTTAGTTTAGGGTTTCTCCAATCGTTTAGGTTATGGTTTCTCCAACACCCTTTTATCCCCATCCAATGTCCAATGTGTCATTGCAGTCATCCATAATCCGTTTTATTCGAGTTGTCTTCCCTCTCCATGTTCCTTGTCATTTTGACCCTTTTTTTAGGGGGGAAATAGAGGGAGAAGAAAGAAGAAAATGCTGTTGTGTAGCAGCCATCGAGGACAAGAAAAAAAAAAGATGGGTTGTTGTGCAGCCAACATAAAAAAGGATGAAGTGGGAGTTTGTTGTAGCAGCCAAGGAAGAAGAAAAACAATGAAGGAAGAAATATG
The DNA here is from genome assembly GCA_021018995.1 of Chloranthus sessilifolius. Lineage (NCBI taxonomy): Eukaryota > Viridiplantae > Streptophyta > Magnoliopsida > Chloranthales > Chloranthaceae > Chloranthus > Chloranthus sessilifolius. The sequence goes on from CM037584.1 coordinate 19,828,965, forward strand.
AGGAAACAATAAAAGAAAAGAAGAAAAGATAGTGAGAAGAGAAAAGAAGAATAAGAAAATGACTGTTGTAGCAGCCATTGAAGAAGAAAGAAAGAGATAGTGTATTAAAAAATGCCCAACGAGTGTTTGGTGAAATGTCTGAGGGGATTTCAGGTCACGTTTTCTGTTTCTTGCACACTAATGGTGCATAGCTTTTGCTGTTGTAGATTTTAACGTTCATATGTTGTCTTGAGATCCTTGAATACTGATGTTATGTCTGCCCAGAAATCCGTGCTGATTATTGCCATAGAATCCGTGAAATCAAGGATTTGTGTCATAGATTGAGGAGAAGCGTTGGTTGCTATTGGAGGTGATTGGTGTCCCTGGTACGGTTACTTTTATGAGTTTTTATTGTGGTTGTATACTGTCAAAACCCCCTAGATTTTTTATTAGGACATTTATGTAGGCCGTAGAGCCAATTGGATAGTACCATGAACAAAGTTTATTTAGACCATAGTGTGTACCACATGGGCGCTTGAGGGCAGTGTTGCACCAAGTTGTTAAGGGACCGTGATGTGTATCACGTGGCTACTTGAGAGCGGTAGTGCACCAAGTTGTTGGTGAGTGTAAATAGTTGGACCACATTGATAGTTGATTCTTGGATATCTTTAGTTGTTGACCGTACCAAGTCAGGGCAGGGGAGATAATGGTGTAAACATGTATATTTTGTTTTGAATTTGTGAGCAAGTTGGACATTCATGTCATGGAGGATCCAATTTGAGGGGGAGTGTTGAAAATAGTAATATATGTATGGTGTCTAGGAAGCAATGTTGTTAAGTATGGAGTGTAGTGTCCAGATAAAAGTAAATGAGCGTCATTAGCTATGTGTGGGGTATCCTTAGTGAATGTAAGTGACTCTTCTATATAAGGAGACCACGTCTTGTAATTCATTTACATGAGAATATTAACAATGTAGTCCTTTGTGGTTTTCTCTCTCTCTCTCTCTCTCTCTCTCTCTCTCTCTCTCTTTTCTCTCCCTCTTCTTGTCCATCTCTCTTTCTTTCCCATAAACCCTAAATGGGTATTTCTTCTCTTAGTTGTTTTCATTATCATATTGGTAGATTTTTAGTTTTAACACACCTCTCTTAATAAAGCAAATAAGAAACTTCGTGGTCTTGTGGGTTCATCATCAAGTGAACTGTCAAGGACAATATTTACACTACTTCAATAGGAAATGGAAAATCATTCTTAATAGCAATCAAAGTTGCTATGAGGAATGATATGTTAGCAAAGCCTCAAAGTAGAGCAGTTAAGTTAAACTTTGACGGACGTTTGTTGGGGAATCTAGGCCTGGCGGGGATGTGAAGAGTCTTCTGCAATGATAACAGGGATGTGGTCCTTGCCTACTCAGGGCAATTATGGTGGAAGGAGTCTCGGCAAATGTTATTAGATGGTTGAGGAAAGTAAGATGGGCCGTGGCAAATTTCCTCCCTCTTGGACAAGGCACCTGATTGATGGAAAGGAGCGTTGTCCTCTAAACTTATTAAGAGGTATGCCAACGAGATTGGGAATCCTCTCGCAAAGGTTAGTGCTCTTCGATGCTCCTTCTATGTTGGGGAATCTCTACCTCTATATTTAGCAAAGGGATTGGGTGTCACATGGGATTGGAGGGTGTTTCATGATGGGTGGGTGCTTGGATCTGTTCGATTTTCTTTTTGTTTCTGTAAGTGGAGTCCCTTTTCATAAACTGTCATTCGTAAGAAACACAAGTAATCTGAACTAACAGGCCTAATTATCCCTACAACACTCTAATTCATTGGGAATAAACTATAAAAAGAATTCCTTGATATGCCCTTTGCCAAGTATGCACAATATCAATTGCACCCACCCTGCCAACTGTGAGCGAAAATATGCCCAATAGTTTAGACCATCAATGACAGTGAATCTTGAGTTTTACTCATTCTAATATGACTTCCATGTTACGCTTTGTGGTATGGAATTATTTTTTCAGTATCAAAAGTACCAGTTGCTTGTCCTTTTGATATACCTATTTTCTTAAATTTGCAGTGTGGAAAAAATTAGGCCAGAGATGGAACTCCAACGCGCCAAGTCTGAAATATTACGTTGCAAAGTGGGAATGCGTGATTTATTTCAACATCTTGATTCTTTATGTTCTGAGGGAAGACTTCAGGAATCACCAGTTGATCCTGAAGGACAAATTGACACTGACAATGTAAGTACTGTCCGATGATATCAATCAGATTAATTTATTATTTTATGAAATACTTCATTTCTCGAGGCTATTTACTTGGTACAAAATGTTCCAGGTAACAATGAATTCTAAACAATGTGTCAATCTTGTGGCAGATTTTTTGTGCCAAATGTGGGTCCAAGGATTGTTCTGCTTGTAATGATATTATACTCTGTGATGGTATTTGCAACCGTGGCTTCCATCAGATGTGTTTGGAGCCTCCATTATTAAATGAAGAAAGTAACATTCAGACCTCTTACTTCAATGGCAGACTTTAAAACTGCGATCTGTTATTTTCATGAGCAACATTTTTTTAGTTTGCACTGTCCTTTTGGTTGCTTTCTTGCAGTTCCTCCAGGCGATGAAGGCTGGTTGTGCCCCGGTTGCGATTGCAAAGTGGATTGCATTGAATTGCTTAATGATTTCCAAGGAGCCAATCTCTCTATTGAGGATAACTGGGAGGTGACTTCCAAAAATCTTTGCATCTGTTATACTGGTTCTTGTACAGAATGTTGTGCTGGGGCTGTTTTCTGCATGGAGAAAGAGTTCACTATAAAACATATATGTCCATGCTAGATATAAAGTGAAATTATCACCATCAATCCATGACCGGATGTTGATTGGACTTTGGATGTTGTTACTTACAGACATATCTTTTCCTACAAATATGGTAATGTGGTATAAAGTCCCCACATATTGAAAAATTGATCATGAATTGCATGATATTAGAATTCTCTTATATATAGGTTAGATGTAGCATATAACAGCAGATACGTACCCTTTTTTACGAGGTATTGCTATTCCTTGCTTGGATAACATCAACAATAGATCTGTCAGTCATTTTCCTAATCAAGTTTAGCTTTTCTCCGATGCACAGAAAGTCTTTCCAGAGGCTGCTGCTGGAGATAAGCAAGGTGATGACCTTGGTTTACCCTCAGACGATTCGGAAGATAATGATTATAACCCTGATGTTCCTGAGGTAGATGAGAAGATTCAAAAGGAAGGCTCAAGTTCGGAAGAATCTGATTCTTCTTCTGCATCTGATGACGCTAGCACTTCATTGCATGGTGAACAATATGAAAATTTGGGATTGCCCTCTAGTGATTCAGAGGATGGTGATTATGACCCCAATAGTCCAGATCCCAATGAAAAGGTTCAAAAGGATGGCTCGAGTTCTGATGAATCTGATTTTACATCTGACTCTGATGGCTCAAGGGATCGAAGCAATGATGAAGAAGTTCCTGGATTCTCTTCACCTAATCAGTCTGAGATTGTTACCAGTTCTGGGAAAGGAAGATCTACCATGGCTGGAAAAGAGGAGGCAGCAAATTCTGAGCTCCCATCCATGTTCGCGGGAGACCTAAGCCAAGAAAATGTGTTACCTGTGCCAGGTAAAAGGCTTCGGGAACGGCTGGACTACAAAAAGTTGCATGATGTAAGTTCCGTCCATAAAAGATCTCCCTAATTCATGGATCTTATAGTGTACTGAGCTTGCATGGTACACAGTTGCTCCACTTCGAAAAGTAGATTAATAGCATGCTTAAAATGCACAAAATGTACTTTCTCATGCTATTGGGATATGGATCACAATGATATATTCAACAAGAAATTAAATACTCACTGAGGGGTTTTCCAATTTTGAATATCTCACTGAAGTGCTCACTGGTAGTCGCTGATCCAAGCACAAGAGCATTTGTTATTATTCTGTAAGAGTTTTTATCAGGTGCCTGACCCGAGCATGACTGGGGGTGCTCATGTCATTCTCCTTCTGCCAAAGCGTTCGAGCCTTGGGAAGTGCACATCTTATGAAAATACGCTTTTGTCCTTTCACTGATATGGCACTCAAAAATATCTGTGCATCTCTCAAGGCTGGCGGAGGGAGATTCACCACTGGTCAGATGCTAATACAAACTCTTATCTGTAATCAGTATGTCCAAATCACGTGCACGGGTCAAATGCATTTCCAGTGCATTGTAGATTTAACTTAAACAGAGATGCCTGGATGATCCTAATCTCACAAATGTTCAGTCTCTATTACAAAATCTTTCATTATTGCAGATTTAGCCTGGAAACATATTCCATTACCATGTGACTTAGTCGTACTTAATCTTATCGTTTTGTTCTTTTTATCTATAATTTTTTTATATTAGTATTTTATGCTGCAAAAATTAAACACTCATCCCCCTGCAACACAAATAACGCTGCTGTATCTTGTTTACTTGGATGAAATACCTTGTATTGTGCTAGTTCTATTTCCATTTGGAGACATTAAATTGAGCTATTGTTTCATTCTTCCTTGATGCTTTCTAAGAAGGGATTTTGCAAAGACCAATTAGGTCTCTGACTAAAGATTAGTCAATTTCAGTTCAATATCGGTTCATTATGACTATACATACAATTCAGTTTTATGCACACGAATTTTAAGGTCTTTGTCTGTGCTGTCCCCAAGTTCACACACCAGATCAATGCGTTCACTTAGAGACATCACACCCATGGATCAAAAAATCGGATTTCAAGATGATACGTATCATGTATCGTCCGATACATTTTTTTTTTTTTCAAAAAAATCCCCAAAAATCAGACGACCAAATTATCAGATGATAATTTGAAATTATCGTATGATACGGGCGATAATTTGAAATTATCGTCCGTCCATTTGAAATTATCGGACATTTGAAATTATCGTCCGACAATTTGAAATTATGGGTCCATGTCAAACCACCAAATTATCAGACGATACGGGCGATAATTTGCCCGTAACGGACGATAATTTGACTGTTTCAGGGGGTACCCGGTAAAAATCATATTTATCGTATCGTTGAGCCTAAAAAACGATACATATCGTCCATACGTATCGGCATCGTCCGATATTTTGACCCATGATCACACCACATTACATATCCATGGTCATAAACAATGTCAAAGATTCATAAAGATCCGCATGACTGCAACATAAATAATCATCCAATAACACACATAAATCCCCCCCCCCCCTCTTTTTTCTTTTTCTTACCAATCATCATTGTGCAAAGCATAGCTAATTAACAATAAGAATCTCACTAGTGCATGGAATAAAAGACTTATATTAATTTTATTTCTACTACTTAAAACTGAAATTAAATCATAGTCTTAACATTAACATAAACTTGTCCACAATTGAAATACTAAATCTGAAATAAATGTCTTAAAGTCCTTTCTAAACTTAAAGAAACAGATCAACTAAGCTTCAAATTCCTCTTCGTTTAAATATGGATTTCCGTCAGGAAATGGTGCATCCACATCACTAACTTCATGTATAGTTGTACTCCCTGGAATCCCAAACAATGGGTAAGTTTATCACGTAAACCGGTATGAACTAGACATGATGAAGCTAATAGAAAAGGTACATAACTCATAATAAAACATAGGGGATCAATCAATGTTAACAATAATGTAACAAAGAGAATATAATATACAAACATATCATAAGATTCAACTGAACATTGTGGCATAGTCTCTTAGTTTCATAGTTTGGTTATTTAAATTATTCATTTAATGCATATGAAAAATCGACATGCATCATGGACATGGTTATCTCTTTCTTAATCATGGTTCCAATCTTCTCCTCTCCCTCCTTTCGATTGGTGTCTATATTAACCTTTGTCGCATATCTCTTTAGTTAAGTAGTAAAGCTTAAACATGGAGTCCTTCTCGTACCCTTCGGTAGTATAGCACAATTAGATCCTGGCTGAGTACGGCTTGCAATGGCTAACTGTCACGACCCAAAATCCACTCACCTGGATCTCGAGTCGCGACCCAGATAGACATAAACAAATAATAAACCAGGGATTGAAAACAAATATCCAGGCAACAAATTTATGATAAACAGAAGAAACTTTTTCTTTTCTTACATAAAACAGGTCAGACTACCTTCGTACATTAACTAAACACTACTTACCAATCACAGAGATTTGCACCAGATAATACTGTTGAATTTCTGCCAACTGATCTTTCTCCAATCCCTTTCCTTCACCTGCAGGATGGTTATTTATTTTATTCTCTTATGAATAGCAATAATTTTTTTATTACAGTGAAATACTATAGATAATGACTGGTGAAGCAGAAAAGGTTGGCACTTCAAAGAATTAGATTCGGTAGCCAATATTATTGGTGTGTCAATAGGTTTTATCATTAAGTCAGTGTTGTTAAAACTAATAATTTACTCCTACAATAAAGGAAATAATAATAATAAAAAACAATACCCATTTAGGGTTTAGGAAAGAAAGAGAGAGAAGAAAGATGAGAGCAATAACCAGAGGACTACGTTGTTACTAATTGTTGTATTGAGTTACATAAGATAGCCTCTATATACAAGTGGGCAGCCATTATATAAGGCTCACTTTCAACCAGTGTGGGACTAAAGATATACACACAACATAACTAGACTCACCTACCTATACTTGACTAAACACGCCAACAACTTGGTGCAGCACTGCACTCAAGTGGCCATGGTGCACACCATGATTCAAGCAAGTAACTAAATACTTAGCCTGCAACAATGTGTTTTTCTTGGCACAGTATCATGGCCATATGATCTAAACAATCACCCACAAATATCTGGGGAGATTGTGAGTACACAACATAAGCTTATATATCATGATATCGACTATGGTAAAGGGGGAACCAAACACCTCTTGACACAGTATTCCATGAAGCCATTACATAGTCCATCATCTATCTAATAAACAGAGCCCAACAATATACTTTTCCTTCCCTTTTTTTTGAAGCAAACACATCTTAAGTGGCTGTATAAGCCAACACACAAGCACACCTTAGGAGCAGTTATTATAACTTTAAAACACGATGGAGCTGATCTTATTTTTTTCCAAATCCCACAAAAATATTAAAAGAACCGTCTCGATGGACTATTGCTCCAAACCTGACTGAGGCAGCAAGAAAACACGTTAGAGGTGACACGTTACCCAACAATAACTTCTAGAAAACATCATTTCGGATTCCCTGCCCAATTAAATCGTCATAGAAGACTATTGAGATCCATCAACCCCCACCATTGGGGACACCGCAGGTATATGGCCCAGATCAGAGGATGAAGATCTGATTTTTTCCTTTATCGTCTCCCCTTCCCCTGAGCATCCATATCTGGTGGTTTCATAAAAATCTCAAGGCTGCTGCTGCTGCTTAAGCTGGTTTTGGTGTAATCGAGGGATCATATTAGACGATTCTTGCATTGGAAATGCAGTTTTGACTGACAACAGTTGAGCTGGTGGAGGTTCAAGGAAGCATTTAATGAACACTCACAATATTAAGTGATAGAAACAGGCTGGGATCCCTAGAATTTCCTTTTAGTGTCAATATTTGCAGATTTCAAAAGATAAGTACTGAAGTTGTTGGAAAGCTCTCTGAAATAGAATATTCCTTATTTGATTCAAAACCAACTCAAAATCTCATCCTTCTTCTTCGTGGGATCTACACACTCTGATACCAATAACCACAAAGGACTACATTGTTACTAATTGTTGTATTGGGTATATAAGTTGCCTCTGTATATAGAGTGCAGCCATTACATTGTTACTAATTGTTGTATTGAGTACATAAGATAGCCTCTGTGTATAGAGTGCAGCCATTACATTGTTACTAATTGTTGTATTGACTGAACGGGATTGACCTGCTCTGCAATAATCTAAACGTATTTTGGGATTTTATAGCAGTTTGATTAAAGGTTTTTTATATTTCAAGATTCCATCGTAAAAGCTGTATTCACGTTTTTTTCTGGGCATCTGAGCTGCACGTCACCAGTTTTCATCCGACGGTTGTGTGGGTCTGGTTCGGTTTTCTCCCACGAATCATATGGAAGTTGTCTTGTGTCATTCCAAAGCCTATTGAAGGAGTTATGACATTTTGTGTGCTCGTGGGTCAAGTTTTTCATGGGCTGATAATGGTATTGTGTGCTGCCTTGTTTGAAAAAGCCAGTGGTGGCTTGTAGGATCGAACAATGATAGTTAGTATTGTTTGTATGGCAAGTTGAAGATCAGATCAGTAATAGCTAGTGCTGTCTATACAGGAGGTTGAAGATTAGCAGTATTGCTACCCATGGATCAAAATATCGTCCGATACCGATACGTATCGGACGATACGTATCGGTATTGGACACGAACGATACATTGAATGTATCGTTCGATACATTCAAATGTATTGAATGTATCGAACGATACATTCAATGTATCGTCCGATACAGACCGGTACCGATACGTATCGTCCGATACGTATCGTTTTGGAGCTCGGACGATACGTATCGGTAACCCGATATTTTAACCCATGTAATGCTACCTCTTTCTTCTTTTTTTAATTGAAGCCTTGTATTGTTGTCGTATACAAGGCACTATTTGATGCAGGGCGTAAATGAGGGCTTTAGAGATGTTTTACTGCAGAAATTTAGTGAAGAAGATGACTGGAACATCCCATAAAAGAGGTTTGGAACAGCGCTGTTCAGGAGCTTCTATAGGATGAGAAGCAGGGTCAGGTTTTGGGAGCCGTTTTGAAGCTGAGATAAGCAGTTGCAGGTTCAGGTACTGGAGCAGAAGCTGGGAGCTGCAGGTTCAGGTTCTGGAGCAGAAGCTGGGAGCTGCAGGTTCATATCTGGAGTTAATTTTGGAGCAGGTTCAGAGAGGAGTAATCTAGGGAATTGTTTATGATCGCAGCTTTCTTTTCTTTTAAGATTTCTTTCCTAGATTCTAGGGGTTAGGGTCTAGTGAAATAGGAGGGTTAGAGTAATTTCTTTATTGACTAGAGTCCTAGTTAGATTACAAGAACCAAATAACAAGTAGAGATAAGTTAGGAAAAGTAAATTCTATTTACTTCATTTACTTTCTGTAATTAAAAAGTATAAATATAATAGGACTCTTAATTAGAATTAAAATAGGATTTCTTTATTATTCTTTTCTATATATTGTAACTACTGAAAAATTACAGAACAGATTTAATAATATACATAAATTTTATTTTATTGTTTTTTTTTTATTGGTAAAAGTAGGCCAAATATATAGAAAAGCCAGCGAGGAGTTGGAAACCTAACAAAGGGCTGGAAACGACCAACAAAAAACAAAATAAAAACAGAAAAAGCCTTAAGGCAAGAGGAGAAAAGGAGGGATCTACCCCGGATCGGTACGTTCCGGACTTAACAGGGCCCCGCCTTTGATCAACACGGTCCAGGAGCACATGAGGTCCACAATCACCTTGAGAATCATCCCAATCGGACGACGAATTTTGCGAAAAATACGGGCATTACGTTCTAACTGGATGCCCCACAAGACCGCAAAAACAGCCGCTCTCCAGTACACCCCAGCCTGACCTCCTAATTTTATACCCAACCAAGATGAGAGGAGGCTAGGGATAGAGTCCGGGGAAACCCAAGACATATCAAACAAGCTGAGGACAGATCCCCAAATCTGTTGCGCAACCTGACAGTGGAGGAACAAATGCGATGCCGATTCCTCAGCGATAAGGCACATAGCACAACGATTAGGCAACTCCTTGCCTCTTCGAATCAATTGATCCATCGTGAGAATACGGCCCCCGAGAACTGTCCACGAAAAGAACCTCACTTTGGGAGGAACCAGGGCTTTCCAAAGCTTAGTCCACTCGCACTGGCAAAGGGGGCAACCAGCCAACATCTGGTAGAATGATTTGACGGAGAAAGATCCCGATTCAGAAGGCATCCAGATTCTCATATCAGCTCTAGACTGATTCTTGACCGTGAGATATAAACTAGACAGTAACTCCTCAAAGGGCCTCAACTCCTCCTCCCTAAGCGCCCTCCTAGTAACTCCTCAAATTTTATTTTATTGTTGCTGTTGTTGCACGACTGCTGAAGGAGATTTTATCTCACCATTGAAACTTAGTTTCTGCAGAATTCTTGTCTTGAATATTTTGTGAACTACTGCTGCTACTATAATATTCTGCGCTGATCTACAGCACTTAATCTGCACTCACTGTTGCTATCCTTATCCTCATATAGTTCTGTTACAAGGTATGTTTCACATATTTAAATTATTTATTGAATACCTAAAGTACAACGCCTGTACAGAGAATTACTAGCAATTTCATGGGATCTATGGACAGTAATTCCACTTAGGTTTCCAGCCAGAATTATCGATTGTCATTGCTGCTATCTATCCTGTATTGTTAAACAGAAAATTGGGGTTTAAAAATACTGGTTCTTATTGGTATTTGTTAACCCTTTGTGATCAGATTAGAATCTGAAAATCGGGGCATATCCGGACTGTGTTATTACTCAGATTTTTGGGTAGATCTGAACTGTATCTTCATAGTGAACTCAATTGAAGTGGGTTTTTATCTATATAACCTGATCTTCTACTATCATGGTCTGCAGTCTGCAATATGGTATCGGAGCAGGTCTTTTCCGCGGGAAGGACGAGGGCTAGTACCTTTGGGTAGGGACAAGATGCCACCAGGGATTACATCTACGTCAATCACTCGATGAGATCGATCGGAACAGGTATTTTCAATTGGGAAAAGAACGGTTAATGCTGTGAGAAGTGATAATATGTGAGGGGGAGAAAGGTATTGAAGCAGTCACCGAGGGCATGGTTAAAAAATTTAGTGATGGATAGATGAGTTATGTCTACCAAAGGAGCCACTATGATCATACCTTATTTGTAAAGAGGGGTGTAAAGATTACAGTTCTCATTGTATATGTGGATGATATCATTGTCACAGGAGATGACAATGATGAAAATTTGAGGCTGAAGGATTACTTGAGTAAAGTGTTTGATATCAAAGAGTTGGGCCCCTTGAAGTATTTCTTAGGAACTGAAGTGACAAGGTCCAAAAAAAAAGAGATTGTCTTATCACATAAAAAGTTTACTCTTGATTTCTTGAGTAACAGTAGGCCTGTGGTTACTCCTATGGAACACAATTATAGGATTAGAGGAGAAGGGGTGAGCCCTTAAAGGACATCAGAAACTATCAACAATTAATTTGGAAACTTATCTACCTCGTCATGACTCAATTAGATAATTCATATGCTGTGAGTGTAGTGAGTCTCCCAAAACTGTTCATCTGGATATTGTTTAGAGGATTTTGAGATTCTTAAAAGGAAAGTCCAGATAGAGGTCTTTTCTACAAGAACAGAGGTCACTTGGATGTTGAAGTGTTCACATACTCAGATTGGGTTGATAGAAGATCCACTACAGGTTATCACACTTTCTTGGGGGGAAACTTGATAACCTGGAAAAGTAAAAAACATGTCATTGCAATTAAAGTTGTGAAGGTGAGTAATAGGGCAATATCCCAAGGTGCAAGGGAAGAACTATGGGTTCGATTTATTCTTGTGAATCTTAGCATTAATATGACTCTCCCAAATGTTGTTTTATGGGGACAGTGAAGCTGCAAAACAGCTGAGAGTCCGGTCTATCATGAGCGAACTAAACATATTGAAGTTAACTGTCATTTTATAAGAGAAAAGGTGGAAACTCAAGAGTTCAGCATTCCTCAAGTCAATATAGAAAATCAATTGACAGATATTCTAACTAAAGTTGTAGGAAGAAATCGTCTCAGTGATATTACTAGCAACTTGGGCATGATTGACATCTATGCTCTAACTTGAGGAGTGCTTGCGTGTCTATGAGAATCATCATTAAGTTGGTGTCTGTGGGTGTTAGTTGCTAGTGGTTGTTTGTGAGTAAAAGTGGTGCTGTGAAGTCCTTTTTTTATTGTAGAAGTTTATTGAAAGGTCGTGTGACCTATCCAATGGTTGTAAGAGAGGTGGTAGTACCTCATATTTGGCTGTGAACAGTGTTGGACCAGTCTTGTTTTGTGTTGAAAAAGATCTGGAAATACCTCATTTGTGCTGTAAAAAGTGTAGGGCAGCCCATATATATGTGTGTGTGCCCCCAAAAAAAAATTTGGGCATGATCTAATACATATCCACTGTTGAAATGTGGTCAAAGGTCCACAAAGTCAATGCACCAAGTTGTAGGGCATCACCTTGTCCTTGACCCATCAAATGAATGCCAAAAAAGTCCATGGTTTAAGAATAAAAATAAATAATATGCCACATCGCTGATCAACCCAAAATGAGCTTTGTCCAGTGTTACCTGGACGCGTGTGACGTGGCACGGGTGCCAAGTGTCAAGGTGCCAATAGATGTTTGGCACACCTAAATAAAATAATATTATAGTATAAAATCGTTTTTAATGACCCAAACCTTAATAAAAGTATATTATAGTATTAAAACCATGAGCATTTTAATATTAATATTTGACTTTTCATTTATGTCTAAAAGTTTCGTGTTGTTTGAGGAGTGTCCAAGTGTCGGCGCGGGTGCCAAGTGCGACCAAGTGTCGGCACGGCAAAAATCCCAAAAGTAAAAGTGTCAAGGTGACACTGGTTTTGTCTTAGGTTGATCATGCCACGGGGCATTTGAAATAAGATTAAAGGAAGTTTGGTGAATAAATAAACTTATATATTTCTATTTTTTTTGTTAAAAATTTTGGAGTTTTTTTTTTCCTTTTAAATCATAATTAATATTATATATATAAGGCTCGGGAGAATGTGCCCCAGGCATAGACATATCTTTGTGTCTATTGATATGGGCGCGACATGTAGCACTTTTTTGTGAAGTGACGGGTGTTGCTTTATAATCATTTAATCACGTTTTAATTAGGGTTACCTTTGTTTTAAAAAAAGTAGATAACCTTTTTGAAATATCCTTTGCTTGACCACGTGAGTGTCAGAACTCCAACCTTTTTGAAATGCCCTTACCTGACCATGTGGGTGTCAGAACTCCACCAACCCACCTCTTTTCCACTAAAGGGGTGCCAACGCTTCTCTCCCGGGGTGGCAGCGCCTCAATATTGGGGTGCTAGCTATCACGGAATTACTCTTTGCGACGTAATTTCTCGTGTGACAACTAGCTTTCTCGAACTAGATAAGCCTATTCACGTTTCAAACCTGCACGGTAGCGCATCAGGTTAGAAACTTATGCGGATTCCCGAATGCAATTCATATAGCTATACGTAGCGACCATCCTAGGGGCAGCTTAGGGTCTGGGTTCGCATCGTGGATGGTGGTCGTGGACCACCAACACGATGACTCCAACGCACGACGCGACAGGAGCGGCCCAACACCTATGCGAGGCTCGGATGCACGAACTCAAGCCCACAAGACTATCATACGCGTTCTGTAGGGGATCACTTAAGCCAGCGACACGTCACGTGGCTGTTAGATCACTTCCCCATATATATGGTTTAAACATCTATAGTGGCCAAATGGCGGGAGGACCTCAAACTCCTTGGTTTGACATACCGCAACGCTTCGCACCGCTAACCCAGCTTGGCCATGTCGCAACCGCATCGCGTGCCCTGTTGGCACTGCGTCACGACTCCATCTGCCACCATGTCGCGTGCCCTCTTGGCTGATGACCGAAGCTCTAGGAGTACCAATGGCGAAGCCCTCATGGCTTGGTGACGTGCCGACGATGCCCCAGCTTCAATCCACCAGTGCCTGACGCACTAGTGGCCTAAGTGGTCCTGCGGCTGACCCGGATGGCTACGCCGCGAGCCCACGTCACATCCTCCCCTACTTAGTTGTGTTGACGTCCCCGTCGACGCGCTTCAAGTATTTCTTTAGAGCGGCTTGGAAGGATGGTTGGGTACTCTCAAGTTCCCAGGTAATTTCTGCCTTTGGTAGGCCCTTCCACTTCAAAAGATATTCCACAGGAAATTCATTCTGACTGCCATCTTTCCTGTTACTGCACCTATGTGCGAGGATTTCTTCAACCTATCTCTTAAACTGTAAATTGGCATCTGGGCGACACGAGTTGACAAACTCCCTAGATTATTCGGGTCTTTTTTAAATGGCTTCAAGCAACTGACGTGAAATACCGGATGCATTCTCAGTAGGGAAAGAGGTTGCACTCGAAATGAGACATCATTGATCCTTTTTGTGATTGGGAATGACCCATCGTACTTGCAAACTAATCCTGTGTGTTTTCTTCTGAAAAATTTGAGCTGCTTCGGATTAAGCTTTACCAAAACTTCATCCCCTACGTGCAACTCGATCGACCGTCGACCATGACCGGCCCACTTCTTCATTCGCTTAGCGAAGTTTTCTAGATAAGCCCTAGCAATCTCTGCGTTTCTTTGCCACTCTTTGGTAAGATGGTAGGCTGTCGGACTTGATCCAGTATATCCCATAGTAATTGTATGCGGCGTTAACAGTTGTTGGCCAGTTGCCAATTCGAATGGGCTCTTATTTGAGGCTGAACTCTTCTGCAGATTATAACAAATTTGTGTCATGTCTAACAACTGAACCCAATTCTTTTTGTTGGCACTCACAAAATGTCTCAAATACTGTTCCAAAATAGCATTCACCCTTTCTGTCTGTCCGTTTGTTTGTGGATGCATGCTGGATGAGAAGTTCAGTCTTGTCCCCAGGAGCTGAAAAACTTCCGACCAAAACTTGCTAGCAAACTGTGAATCCCTATTGCTGACAATTACTTGCAGCACTCCCAAATATTTCACAACATTGCTGACAAATAGTCTTACAGCCTGCTCTGCATTACAGTTTAATGGTGTCGGAATGAATGTAGCATATTTCAAAAATCGGTTTACAACTACCAGGATGGACCCAAGTGTCCCTACCTTAAGCAATGCCGCTATGAAGTCAAGGGAGACGCTCTCCCATGGTCTGGATGGCATTGGTAACAGCTGCAGGAGTCTAAATGGTTTAGCTCTTTCCACTTTGTCCTGCTAGCATATCAGGCAAGTCCTGACATACTCCTCTACATCCTCCTCCATCTTAGGCCAATAGAAATGCTTTTCCAACAAGGTGAGCGTGCGATGAATTCCTGGATGACCAGCCCACAATGTGTCATGACACTCTTTCAGGAGTTCCTTTATGAGTTCTCTCACTTTCGGCACATAGAAACGGCCCCCTTTGGTCACCAACAGTCCTCCTTCAGTCCAAAACCACTGTGTTTTCCCCTCTTGATCTGCTGTAGTAGGGTCCTCGCGAGTGGATCTAATTTCAACCCATCGCGCAATCGATCGGGGATAGTCGAACTAATGCGGCTAGCTGCAGTTTGTTCTTCAATTTTTAACGCTGCTAACTGAACTTTTAATGCTGCTAACTTTGCTTTACGGCTTAAAGCGTCTGCGATTTGGTTGGTCCTGTCGGGCTTGTACACCAAGTCCATATCGAACTCGGCTAAGAAATTCTGCCAACGGGCCTGTTTCGGTGACAATTTCTTTTGTGTCTGAAAGTAGCTGGTCGTCACATTATCAGTCATCATTAGGAACTTCGACCCAAGTAGGTAGTGCCTCCACGTCCTCAGACAATGTACTGCCGTCGTCATCTCCTTTTCTTGAACCGTGTGCCGCCGCTCGGTATCGTTCAGCTTTCTGCTCTCAAAGGCCACTGGATGTTCTTCTTGCATTAATACTCCTCCTATCGCATAGTCGGAGGCATCCGTGCGTACCTCAAATGGCTTGGAGTGATCAGGTAGCTTCAGCACGGGGTCACTCATGACCATTGCTTTTAGATCCTTAAATGCCCTCTGGCACTTCTCCTACCCCTGCCACGGTCAATCCTTCTTCAAAAGGTCAGTTAGTGGTGCCGCACGGTGTGAATAATCGGGGATGAACCTTCTATAATAGTTGACAAGGCCCAAAATGGCTCTCTCGGCACTTCCGCCTGATTGCACTAACTTTCTCAAGGTCCATGCTGATGTTTCCTCCCCCAATACGGTGTCCTAAAAACATAATCTGCTCTTGTGCAGATGAACGCTTCTTCTTGACATAGAGCTGATTTTCTCGCAGTATCTTGAAGATGATTTAGAGGTGGCTGAGATGTTCTTCCAATGTGTTGCTATATACAACGATATCGTCTAAATACACCACTACGAACTTGTCGAGGTAAGCATGGAACGACTTATCCATTAAGGTGCAGAAGGTGGCTGGGGCATTAATCAACCCAAAGGGGATCACTAAAAACTAAAAGGCTCCATACCTGGTCACGCCTCCGCTTTGACTACTTTGATAATAGCGGATCTCAAGTCCGACTGGTAAAGTACCTCGCCGCTTGGAATCGATCAAACAAATCTGCAATCAATGGCATTGGATACTTATTCTTGACGGTGACCTTATTCAATGCTCTGTAGTCGATGCATAATCGGAGGCTACTGTCACGTTTCTTCTGAAATAGAACTGTGGCGCCAAATGGAGCTTTAGATGATCGAACAAACCCTGCCCCCAATAACTCATCTAACTGCTGACGTAACTCGACTAGCTCCGGAGGAGCCATTCTGTGGAGAGCTTTAGTCGGCGGCTTCGCACCTGGTTCCAATTCGATTCGGTGACCCACTGATCTCCTTGGTGGCAACACCTTAAGCAATTATGGCGGCATGATATCTTGGAATGCTCTGAGTATTCCTGACACACATTCTGGCACAATCTCTGTCGGCCCTGTTGCTTTCTCTTCTATCAGTGTAGTAAGAAACGTAGGTTCCCCTCTCCTTAGTCCTTTCTTTAACTGAAGTGCCGAGATAAACCCATCACTCTCCACTTCTTTGTCTTTCTGAATGACGGGGATCATACAAGTGGTCTCTTCACCGAACATGCGCACCGACTCGAGGTATGGCATGGGCAATGCTTTAACTTGGTGTAGGAGTTCTAACCCAAGGACAACCTTGAAATCATCCATCTGTACTGCCATAAAGCTCGTTGTTCCAATCCACGACCCTATTTGCACTGGTACACCGTTTGCTATTCCGGCAATGTGGTGTGCTTCTGAGTTCACGGCCTTTATACGGCTGGAGTCCTGCTCCAGTTTCAATCCCAGGCGACGTGCTTCTTTGTCTGCGATGAATTTATGCGTCGCCCCCGTGTCAACCATGGCACGAGTACCTTTTCCGTTGATGCACACCTCTATGTACATCAGTGACGCAGGACGGTACCCTAAACTACGTGAATGATATGATTGAATTTTGCCGAAATTAAATGGGAATTAAACTAAACAATGAAACTTGCAAAATATAACGAATACCTCAGGGTCTCATACTATTCCTTGGAGATCCACGATTAGTTGCGGTACAGATCGATCCTAGAGATAGAACTCTAGGTTTCTTTCCAGATTAGGGTGCTCACGATTCAATGATGGGATCACTGATTTTCTCTAAATATCAGGTGTGGAAGGTTTAATAACTCTACTGGGCTCTACGGTTGTTGAATCGGATCGATTCAAGGATTTAGAGAAGTTTAGGGTTTAGGATTTCACAAGAAGATAGTCGATTTAGGGTTGTAGAATCACGCAAACAAAAATAAAAGAGGTAGATAGAATTGTAGGCTTCACACCCTTGGCTTCGCACCAAACCCTTCTTGGGAAGAAGATTCACTCTTCGTAGAGGCTCATCTCAAGCACACATAAGCAAAAGCTCTTTTCATTCATAATCAATCTCCTTAATAGAGTGTTTACAAGGCCTTTATATAGGCTAAGAAAACCCTAAACGAAATAAAATTCGCACTAAAAGAGTTCTAAAATAATAAAAGACTAAAAAAAATAAATAAAAGAAAATTTTTAAATCCTTTGGGCCCGCCGGCGAGCTTAAGTGGCCGCCGAGCGAGGCACTCGGCGAGGATTATAACCTTCGGCCGGCGAGGGCTTGCTGCGGCATTCTCCTTGCGGTTTCCAGAATATCTTCTCTTGCCTAGTTTTAATTTCCATTCCTCTTCTTCCGACGTCGGTACACGCGGAAAGGTCCATATCCGATGTCTACAATGTCGGCGTCCCCGTCAACTCTCCCCGGTGAAAAGGCTTCATCACCGATGAAGCGGCGTCGTGATAGTGCTTTCGAGTATGTCGGTTCAAACGTCGAACTTCGTCTTCAGCGACCCATGAGTTCTCGGAGTCCGGCTTTCCAAACCACTTGACCAAGTACTTTTGAATTCCACCATCATGGGTGGATATCGCCATATCATCTAGTATTCCTTCGATCTCCTCTCTGCGTTGCTTGTGTGGGGAAGGGAAGGGTAGGGGTTGCAGGGTGGGGCTGGAATGTGGGCTCGGGGCTGCGTGGAAGGGGTTGTGAGGGGGTGGGGCTACAGAGGGAACCAGGTCCTCCACATTGAATGTAGAGCTGACCCCTATATCAGGTGGAATCGCCATATCATCTAGTATTCCTTCGATCTCCTCTCTGCGTTGCTTGTGTGGGGAAGGGAAGGGTAGGGGTTGCAGGGTGGGGCTGGAATGTGGGCTCGGGGCTGCGTGGGAGGGGTTGTGAGGCGGTGGAGCTGAGGCTAGAGAGGGAACCAGGTCCTCCACATTGAATGTAAGTGACCCTATATCAGGTGGAAGCTCGAGAACATATGCATTAGGGCCGCTCCTTGCCACAATTCTAAAAGGCCCAGCGCCACGGGCTTGAAGTTTCTTTGCGGCTCCCAATGGGAACCGCTCAGGCCTAACCCGAACCATGACGTAATCTCCAACCTGGAATTCCTTGAAGCGCCTGTGCGCATCCGCAGATATTTTGTATTGTTCATTGCTAGCATTAATTCTTTTTCTAATTTCGGCATGCAATTCATGTATATGTTGTGCAAATGAATCGGCTGACTCAGAAACTCGATGAGATGCAGACATGGGAATTAGATCAATTGGTATTCTAGGCCTATGACCAAGGACGACCTCAAAAGGACTCATACCTAGGGACCTATTGAATTGTTATATGCAAACTCGGCTAAAGGCAAAATAGAATCCCAAGTCCTAGGGTGATCACCAACAAGACAACGGAGAAGATTACCTAAGCTCCTATTGGTGGACTCCGTTTGGCCATCTGTTTGAGGATGATAGGCCGAAGAAAATTGGAGCATGGTACCCATCATGTGCCATAAAGTTTTCCAGAAGTAACTGGTAAATCTCACATCTCGATCCGACACAATCGTCTGGGGTAAACCATGTAGACGCACAACCTCCCCGAAAAATAGTTTGGCTATGTGAGCCGCATCGGAGGTTTTAGAGCAGGGTATGAAGTGGGCCATCTTAGAAAAGCGGTCCACTACCACAAAAATGGAATCGTGCTTTCGTTGAGTCTTTGGAAGTCCTAGCACGAAATCCATGGAGATGTCTTGCCACGGGGTGTGTGGCACGGGCAAAGGGGTGTACAAGCCCGTATTTTGTTTTATATGCTTTGCAACTTGGCATGTACGACATTGTTTTACGACCCTAGAGACATCTCTCACAAGGCTAGGCCAATAGAACCTATCCTCAACAAGCGCACTGGTTTTATCGCCCAAAATGCTGCAATCCTCCCATGTAACTCTCAGATGAGGAAGCCACGAATGAAGTGCGAGGGATGCACAAACGATTCCCTTTGAACAAATACCCATCCAGCAGGGTATATTCGGAGTTATTGTTGTTCGAATTTTCAAAGAAAGCAGTGTATTCTGCCCCGAAATCTGGGCAATCAGGATAATCTTGCTTCAACTGCTCAAATCCGATGACCTCGGTGCTCATAGACTGCAAAGTCATGACTCGACGACTAAGCGCGCTGACCTTGTTCTCGACACCAGCCTTATGCTTCAAAACAAATGTGAACCCTTGAAGGTACTCGACCCACTTCGCGTGCCTCGGGTTCAACTTTTTCTGGGAAGCAAGGAAACGTAAGGCTTCGTGGTCAGAAAACAACACAAATTCTTGCGGTCTCAGGTAATGTTTCCAATACCACAGAGATCGGACGACCGCATAAAACTCCTTGTCATAGGTGGAGTATTTCTGCTTTGCCTCATTGAGTTTCTCACTAAAATAGGCTGTGGTGGCTTCTTGCTCAAGACTACTCGCTATGCATACACCGATGCGTCACATGCGACTCAAGACCTTAGAAAAGTCCTGGTAGGCGCATGACGTGCAAGAACCATTTTCTCTTTATCTCGGCAAAGGCCCTCGCCGCGACTTTGCTCCATAGGAACTCCCCTTTTCTCATGCAATCGGTAATGGGAGCCATGATGGTGCTAAAATTTCGGATGAAGCGACGGTAAAATGTGGCCAAACCGTGGAAGCTACGGACTTCATGAATATTCCGAGGTTCGGGCCACTCCACAATGGCCTTAACCTTCATAGGGTCCGCAACCATCCCGTCTACCGAGACAATGAATCCCAAGAATACAATGTATCGTCGCATGAAGGTACACTTCTTGAGATTCGCGATAACTTCTCTCCTCAAGGTTTCGCAAAACCAACCTTAGGTGGATGATGTGTTGCTTGTCTGGGTCAGTAAATCGGGATGTCATCAAAGTATCGACAAGGAATTTGCCAAGGAATGGCCTCAACACTTGGGTCATGAGCCTCATAAATGTGCTCGGGCATTGGAAAGCCCAAAAGGCATGACCATCCACTCATAAAGACCGTCTTTGGTCTTGAAGGCGTTTTCCATTCATCGCCATGCAACACGCACCTTTTGATGGTAGCCACTTTTAAGGTCTATCTTGGAAAGATAGTGGCTCCAACCATCATGTCAAGCATGTCATCGAGCCGGTATGGGAAACCGATATTTAACAAAGTTGATCTTATTAATCGCTACTATCC
This sequence comes from Chloranthus sessilifolius, assembly GCA_021018995.1. Classification (NCBI taxonomy): domain Eukaryota; kingdom Viridiplantae; phylum Streptophyta; class Magnoliopsida; order Chloranthales; family Chloranthaceae; genus Chloranthus; species Chloranthus sessilifolius. Next base: position 19,849,789 of record CM037584.1, read on the forward strand.
ACACACATGCGCCATGTACCATCTTTCTTAGGCCACAAAGACACTGCTCAGACTCTCTTTATGAACCCCTTTGTAGGAGTCGATCGACTTGCCGAGTCAACTCGGCATGCTCAACCGGATTCAACCTGTAGTGGGGCAGGTTCGGTAATGTCGATCCGGGAACTAAGTCAATTGCGTGTTGAATGTCACGCATGGGAGGGAGCTCACTAGGTAAGTCTTCGGGGAAGACATCCGCAAATTCATTCAGGATGGGCTCTACCTCCTTGGGGTACTCACAGACTGACTCAGAAGTACTCTCAACAGTAACAACGACATACACAACACTCTCATCTTTCGATGCTCTCTCAAACTCTGAAGGGGTCACAATATTGATGGCCTTGGATTGACCTCCTTCTTCTCAACTCGTTGGTGATGGTGCTTTGGGAGCCAAAGGGTTAAGAGTGATTTTCTTGCCCTTGTAATTGAGCATACAAATGTTAGATCGCCCAAAAATAGTCACGTCAAATCATGAGCCATGGCCTCCCTAAGATAATGTGGCCCACATCCATTGGTACCACATCGCACCATAGAGTGTCAGTGTATGAACCCAACTGTATGGGTACACGACACCTCTGAGATACGGGAATGGATGAAGAGTCAACCCATGCGACTTTGTAAGGTCTCGGATGGGCTTCAGGTGTAAGCCCTAAGCGGGTGACGGTATGTTCTGACACCACATTGGTGCAACTTCCGCTATCCACAATTACCCTACAACTCTTTGTCCCACATGTGGCAAAGGTGTGGAAGATGTTCTCCCTTCGCCAATCCTCCTTTTCATCCCGTTGAGGCTGTGCAAAGGCACACCTCACAACTAGAGCGGCACCCATGCTATCACCTTCCTCCTCACTAGGTGTGGCATTACCCAAAGACCTCTCCCTCATAAACTCCTTCACTCTCTTCTCCTTCCCCGTTAATGAAGAGATTCCTTTGTGGGTCTCTCGTAGGGCATTGGGCGGCAAAGTGTCCCAACCCTTGACATTTATAGCATTTGACATGAGACCCACTCTTCGAGGATTCTCCGGCTACACCCTTACCTTTGTCAAACCTCACATTGGTAGATGTGGGTTGCGTGGGTTTGGCAGGCGGGTTTCCAGCACTAGATTTCACTTCGCCAGTACGGAATTGACTAGTGTGAAAATCAGATCGCCTAGTCACCGTCATTTTCAAATATCGTTCAAGGTCTTGAACGATTTGTAACACTACTGAGAGTCTCAACAAGGTGGGAGACTAACTCTTTCTGCAAGTCAAATCTCAATCCGGTACGAAATCTGGATAGAGTGACTTGGGGGTCTTCGGATACCTTGGCTCTCATCATGAACTCTTCAAATTTGCCAATGTAATCCGATACGGGCATACTACCTTGGCGCAGATTTTGCCATTGGTCAAGGAGACGATGGTAGTATGAAGAAGGAACGTACTTCTCTGTAAGTCGCTCCTTCATGTCCTCCCAATGGGTAATGGGAGCACAACCCGCATTCGTTCTGATGCGTTCAACGTTGACCCAAAAGAGTCGGGCTTGGCCTATGAGCTTCATCTTAGCAAGTCTAACACACCTCTCATCGCTCATGCCAAACCACTCAAAGTGCTGGTCCATATCGGATAACCAGTCAAGGAAGACTTGAGGATCTAGCCTTCCATCGAAAGTCGGGAACTCAACTCGGACATTTTTGAGGAGCCTCCCTTCCGGGTCGTAGTCATCTCCATGATGATCAAACCTATGATTCCATTCATTATGTTGGTAGCCATTTCGTTCAAAACGTGGACCATTACGCTCACGGTGTGGTTCAAAGTACTCATCACCCTCGTCTAACCGATTGGCTCGGTCTAACAATCTCTCATTGGATGTTTCGAGAGTCCTTTGGGCTGCCTCTAAGGTAGTCATTCGATCGTTGATCGATTTTAGGTCAGCCCCCAGGCTGTTAAGAGCTTCGGTAATCCCACTCATGTCCATGGTGATACAGTTTACTACTGACGGGCTCTAGAATGGAATGCAAGATGAACACTTTGGCCAAACTGAAATAATATGTGATGAAAATAAAGTGCAATCAATGCAATGTCACACAAGATATGCCCTAACCTAGAACCTAGGGCTCGATACCAAAATCGACGCAGATTCGCACTTAAACTACGTGAATGATATGATTGAATTTTAAATTAAATGGGAATTAAACTAAACAATGAAACTTGCAAAATATAACGAATACCTCGTGGTCTCATACTATTCCTTGGGAGAATCACGATAATTCAAAGTGGTTCACCAGCGCTAGATCCGTTAGGTTGCAATACAGATCGATCCTGTAGATAGAACTCTAGGTTTCTTTCGATTAGGGTGCTCACGATTCAATGATGGGATCACCGATTTTCTCGAATATCAGTGCAAGGTTTAATAACTCTCTTGGGCTTTACTATTGTTGAATCGGATCGATTCAAGGATTTAGAAAGTTTAGGGTTTAGGATTTCACAAGAAGATAGTCGATTTAGGGTTGTAGAATCACGCAAAACAAAAATAAAAGAGGTAGATAGAATTGTAGGCTTCACACCCTTGGCCGCACTCAAACCCTTCTCGGGAAGAAGATTCACTCTTAGAGGCTCATCTCAAGCACACATAAGCAAAAGCTCTTTTCATTCATAATCAATCTCCTTAATAGAGTGTTTACAAGGCCTTTATATAGGCTAAGAAAACCCTAAGCGAAATAAAATTACTAAAAGAGTTCTAAAATAATAAAAGACTAAAAAAACAAATAAAAGAAAATTTTAAATCACTGGGCCCTCGGCGAGGATTATAACCGCTGGCAGGGCTCGCCGAGCTTAAGTGGCCGCTCGGCGAGGCACGCTTCGGCGAGGATTACTCTTGCTTCGGCGAGGGCTTGTTGCGGCATTCTCCTTGCTGTTTCCAGAATATCTTCTCTTGTCTAGTTTTAATTTCCATTCCTCTTCTTCCGACGTCGGTACACGCGGAAAGGTCCATATCCGATGTCTACAATGTCGGCGTCCCCGTCAATCAGCCCCTTGGGCGCGACGGTCTTTCCCTTCTCTACCTGTCCTTTAATGGCATTCAGCAACCTGAGTGCCCCCATTCTTGGTTCATCGACAGCAGGAGGCGAAGCACTGGCGGATCCTTGTAGGGCATTCAAAGATTGTTTCTGCGGGCAATCTTTCACTTGATGAGGCCCTCCGCAAAGAAAGCAACCCGACTTATGAGCAAAATTAGCTGATTCGGCCGACTTGACACGAGACTCTTTCCCGTGCGATGTTTTTTCATGCGTGCCGTTCTTGCTTTTCATATTGGCTTTTGTCGGATTCTTCGAACTACTTTTGTTTTCGTGTGGCCTCTTATTTTGATCCGATGGCCCGTAGTCTGTTAATTGTTCCACAGCAGCCTGCGCGGCTGCTAGATCTGGTAGTGCTCTTCTGTTCAATTTCGTTTGTGCCCAGGGCTTGAGGCCTTCAATGAAGTAGAATAATTTATCCTTCTCGGACATCTCCCTGATGTCCAACATCAAAGCGGAGAACTGTCTCACATATTCTCTCACTGTGCCCGTATGTTGCTGCTTTCGTAATTTCCGTCGAGTGATGAAGTTGACGTTTTCGAGCAAGAACTGAACTTTTAATTCTTTCTTCAAATCTTCCTACGTATCTACCACACAGCGTCCATCCCGAATTTCTGCGTAGCGTGTACGCCTCCACAGTTTAGCATCTCCCTCAAGATACATGGTCGCTGCGACCACTTTCATTGCTTCGGTGGCAGGTGGGACGACACGGAAGTACTGTTCGATGTCTTATAAGAAATTCTCCAATTCTTTGGCATCGCAAGCTCCCCCATAGCACCGCGGCTTGGGTATCTTATCCTTTCGTTGGGGAGTTTCTGGCTGCTGAGCAGTCCCAAAACCAATCGCCTTCATCAGGACGTTCATCTTTGTGGTTAGGTTATCGATCTGTAAACAAAGGGCTTTGACGGTGCCCCTCATGTCCTCTGTGAGGATCTCCACATTCTCCGCTAACGTGGCATGGTTCACTTCCTGCTTATTTACAAGTGCCACCATAGATTCTATCTGTTATGTTCGAGCTTCCAGATCATCCAACCTTTCCTTTGTACACATTCGCGTAGCACCACTGCTTATCCCAGTGTCGGCCATCTTTAGGCTTTGATACCAAATGTCACGGAGTTACTCTTGCGACGTAATCTCTCGTGCGGCAACTAGCTTTCTCGAACTAGATCAGCCTATTCACGTTTCAAACCTGCACGGTAGCTCATTAGGTTAGAAACTTATGCGGATTCCCGAATGCAATTCATATAGCTATACGCAGCGACCATCCTAGGGGCAGCCCCACTTAGGGTCTAGGTCCGTACCATGGATGGTGGTCGTGGACCACCAACATAATGGCTTTAGCGCACGACGCGACAGGAGCGACCCAACACTTATGTGAGGCCTGGATGCACGAACTCAAGCCCACAAGGCTATCGTACGCGTTCCGTAGGGGATCACTTAGGCCAGCGACACGTCACGTGGCTGTTAGATCACTTCCCTATATATATAGTTTAAACATCAATAGTGGCCAAATGGCGGGAGGACCTCAAACCCCTTGGTTTGACATACCGCAACGCTCCGCACCGCTAACCTAGTTTGGCCATGTCCCGACTGCATCGCGTGCCCTGTTGGCACTGCGTCATAACTCCATCTGCCACCATGTCACGTGCCCTCTTGGCCCACGACCGATGCTCTAGGAGTGCCAATGGCGAAGCCCTCATGGCTTGGTGATGCGCCGACGATACCCTAGCTTCAATCCACCAGTGCTCGACGCACTAGTGGCCCAAGTGGTCCTGCGGCTGACCGGATGGCCACGCCGCGAGCCCACGTCACACAACACCGGGGTGTTAGTGCTTCACTAACGGGGTGTCAGCGCTTCGCCTTGATATCGGGGTGCCAACGCTTTACTACTGGGGTGTCAGCGCTTCGCTACCGGGGTGTCAGTGCCTCGCTATCGAGGTTTCATCGCTTCTCTCCCGGGGAGCCAGCGCCTCTAGAGCTCCGCTATCGGGGTGCCTAAAAAAAAAAACGAGGTGTCAGTGCCTCACTATCGTGGTAAAAAAAACCTGGGGTGCCAGTGCTTCGCTACTGGGGTGCAAAAATAAATAAATCAAACTACCAACGCCTCAATATCGAGGTGTCAGCGCTTCGCTACCGGTGACTCAAAATAAAAGGGGGTGCCAATGCCTCGCTATCGAGGTGCAACACTTCTCTCAGAGGGTGCCAGCACTTCGCTACCGGAGTGCCAGTGCTTCGTTTTTTAGGCGCTTAGCACTTCGCTATCGGGGCCCCACATTTTTGAGTAAAATATACCTGAAATAGTAAGTCTGACACTTTCTTGGGAAAAGGGAGAGAAGAGAGAAAAGAAAGAGACTTCTAAAAAAGTCAAGTATAACGGCTGAAAGGGAATTTAACTTTTAAAATATTTTAAAAGTTTTAACCCTAGTTAGTAAAGTGGGCCTCATACCACCCGTCACTTCATAAAAAGGCGCTCCGTATCACGCCCATATCAATAGGGCCAAAGATATCTCTACGCCTGGGCACATTCTCCCCTCAGCCTATATATATGCATGTAGTTCAGATATTTGATTTACGAAAGTTTCAGGGAAAAAAATTGTTATTTACTTATACATGATTAATATTATACACATTTATGATAAATATATCGACATTAGGTTGTCGTCATCATCATAGCCTTATCCCATCTATTTGGGTCAGCTTTATTATCAACATTAGACAATTAATTTATGGGTGGCGTTATTTGCACCCATTAAACCTGTTCCCCAAAAGTGATCGTCTGATAGGTACGCCCATGATCACGGTCACTTTTGGGGATGTGTGCCATGTGGAATCAAGATCTGACTGTCTGATGGGTGCGTCATGATCTCAAGATTTATTGTGTGGAAGATTGGGATGAAAGCGATCTCGATTGTCTGATTCAAGGCAGTCAACGGTTTTTCTTGTGATTAAGGAGTGTGCTCTTTCACAAGAAAAACGGGTGTGAATAACCCCTCCCTTAATTTATTTTGTTCTTATATATTACTTTCAATAATTTTTATACTTTTTTCTTATTTATCTAAAATTTGTTGTTCTTAAATTCAAAGATTTATTTTTTTGAAAGTTAAAATATTACCAAAGAGAATATGTATCAAGATGATTCATATAATCTTGGCGATACGCGAGACGTATCGATCTCGAGATCCAATGACACTCAGTGATGCAATATTCGGAAAAATGAACAATTGTTTGCAGTTGAAGATGTGACATCACTCAAGAGTAGATAGATGCAATATAAACTCTAGGATGCTATCTCTCCAAGATGCTTCTGATGCCACAAAATTTCAAATGGAAAGATTACTTTATTTATTTATATCTAATTTATAATGAGACTGGTACAGCCTACATAAGAACCCTAAACAGAAAAAAACCCTGCAAAAGACCAATCTATACCTGTACACTATAACAGCAGTAAATAACATATTTCGGAAAAATGAACAATTGTTCGCAGTTGAAGATGTGACATCACTCTTGAGTAGATAGATTCAATATAAACTCTAGGATTCTCTCTCCAAGATGCTTCTGATACCACAAAATTTCAAATGGGAAAATTACTTTATTTATTTATATCTAATTTATAATGAGACTGGTACAGCCTACATAAGTACCGTAAACAAAAAAAAACCCTGCAAAAGACCAATCTATACGTGTACACTATAACAGCAGTAAATAACATATTTCGAGCAAAACCTTATACTTAATATTTGGCTCCCTCTACAAGATCACATTAGGGCAGTCCCCACTGGGGAACTGTACTTGAAATGATTGATCGAACTCTGATTCTGTATCATGACATGAGTTGTGAGTTATGTTGAAACTTGTGAAACTGTTTTGGGAATAAGTATTTTATAGATGTCCTGTAATTTTCACAGTAATTATAGGGGGCTGCCTTAATGTTGGTCGTTGAACTGACAGGAGCTGAACCTTTTGGTATTCAATTCATAATGCAAGATGCTTCAGATATAATAAAGCTCATAGAATCTATTTGCTTGTGTGTCAAAAAGTGATCGAGGCAGTTTTTTTATCCTTTTACCACTTGTTTTGAACTTATAACTAGAAATAAAGTTTTTAATGCCTCCAAAACCTTTAGTTTTTCTTTGCATGTATGCAAATTTGTGCTTGCCCTTGTGCATTCATTCTTACATATGGATGCTTGCACAAATGTTCGTTCTGATTCATATAAGGAGGCTGAGGTTTCCCATTTTATTTTAATTATTTAATTATGAGCAGTCTATAATAAAAGTGCTGTTCATATATATATATATATATATATATATATATATATATATATATATATATATATATATATATATATATATATATCTGTAGTGACATCCATATTGTGCATGATGGTATATATTACAGATGTGGTCAGAGCCCATCTGTTTTATCTCAATTTTTTGCTATAGTTAATACCACATCCTCAAAAAGAAGGGTATTTGTTATATTTTTACAAAAGATTAGGGCATTTCCAAACTTTCAAATGAAAAGAGGCATTTTCGCTACATAAATAAATGATCTAGGCCATCTGGCATCCATGGTTGTCAAGGCGAGGCCATAGCGTCGCCATGGCAATGCCATGACGAATGGCGAGACAAATCGTCATATGAACTTATATGATAAGAATGAATATATGGCAAAGCCATGATGATGCCATGGTAGAATGACGCAATGGTGCCGCTATAACCGTTATTTTGAATTTTCTTTTGTAACTTATAACTTATAATCTTATAAATTATAAATTATAAATTATAAAACTTTCAATTTATAAGTTATATCTATGATATTTAGGGGTTTAAGTGAAACCCTCTAGTCTTTCTCGCAATCACTCTCTCTTGCTCTCTCCTCTCTCTCAATGCACGTTTGTATATTTTGGGGGGCTGCTACTATCCCCCCATCATATGCTGAATATTTCCCATAAGATACAATTGACCGTTGACGCTTTGAATTGGATTGACAGAGCTCGTTTTTTGTTCCAAACTTCCCACAATTGATCTTGAAATCATGAAAATATCATCAGATGGTCATTCCAATCTTTCCCCACAGCTGATCTACCTAATTAATTGGCTAATTTTTTTTCGTCCTCTATAAAAAATATAAAAATTTAAAAATAGTAAAAAATTAAGATATATATTAATGATTAATAAATAATAAAAATTATTAAAATAAATTAATATATGGCCTCGCCATGACCTCACTATGGCGTGGCGAGCCTCTTCACCATGACCTCGCCACATCGCCTTAACTACCTTGGTGGCATCTATTTCAACCCCGCATACAAGTGGAGTTACATGGTTACTCCATGTTTAGTCCAAACACAGACATTCTCTACGTAACAAATATATGTAAATTGAGTTTCAGCAACATGTTTAATGTCAATCTCTTTTCTAACGGACAGTGATTTTTTATTAATTCAATTGCAACATTCCACTTGTTAGAAGCTGTTGTCTCCATGCTACATGGCTTTTCAAGTGTTTTTCGTTTTTCTTACCTTGTTAATAAATACTATCAACAAAATTGGCTCAACCTTGATTATGTTATGTCTTTTGCTAACTTTTAAATGTTTCTCCGCTACATTAAACAGTTCACTCTTTTGCGTTCACTTTCTTCTTCTCTTTTTTTTTCCTTTTTTTGTTTTTGTTTTTGTGTTCACTTATCTGTGTTTATAAATTCTTCATTCATAAAGGAGGCGTATGGAAATGGTCCTTCTGATTCAAGTGATGATGAGGATTGGAGTGGCACTGATTCACCAAACAACTCAGAGAATGATGAAGGCCCAGCTATGCCATCTATGGGAAATACTCTCGAGAATGGGAACAACTCGAAGACGCGCCGGAGCCAGCCTCGGATGAATGCTAGAGTACCAAAGCCAAGTTCCAGCCGGTCACAAGAGTCACTTGAAGAGACTGACAATAACCCAAGAAGAAGAACCCGTCAGAAGCTGGAATCTGAAGATGTGTCTACACCACATAAAGATAATAAAGATGCCGATTTTGTTGGAAGCAAGAGTACGACTTCTGGTCATAAAAGTTTTGGACAAGCAATTACTCAGGTACTATGCTGGAAGTCTTAGTCTTATCTTGCAAAATTTAGTTGTTAGGTAGATAACATTTTATCACACATCTCAAATTCTAAGGAAATACGTAATACATTGTAATTTTTCTCTGTAGACCGCAATAGCTTCATCTTAAGTTTGGGACAGATGTACCTTTGTGCATGCCAATGACCCACCAACCGATGGAGATGAGTTTCAATTGTGATAGACAAGTCTCACCTAATCATCTTCAAGTCGTTACGCACACAAGTGGTATAATGTACCAACAACACATGGCTGGTTCGAAAAAATGGTTGAGATCACAGCTTGACCATTTCTTCATAAAATTTCTTGACACAGTCATCCACTTGCTTATTCCTTCATTAAAAGGAAAACCCAATATTTAGTTTTGCTTGGTGTTACTACCACACTACTTCATGTTACAACCACCTCACTTAAACGAAAGAAAACTTCGTCGACTCTTTTGAATCAGATGATGGAGATTATTTTTCATCCCAATCTTCCAAACAACAGATCTTGAGATCATATCCCTACCATTAGACAGTCAGATGTTGATTCCATGTGGCACACATCCCAAAAAGTGAACGTAATTATAATGTAGCATCAAATGTGGCTGATGTTCACTTTTTAGAATGTTTGCCACATGGAATCAACATCTGACCATCTGATGGTAGGCCCATGATCTATTATGTGGAAGATTGGGATGGAAAACTGTCTCCATCATCTGATTTAAAGCAGTCAACAGATATTTCCTTTTTTTAAGTGAGGTGGCCATAACATACAGTGGTGTGGTTGTAACACTAGCCTTATTTTTTTGGGTTGTACTTTCTTTGGATTCGGTGGTGCTAAAATAATATTGAGAACTTTTTTCATGTGCTTTTGAACTTGCTTTCATATACCAATCCTGCAATGACATGCCCAAATCTTTATTACAGAGACTTCGTGAGGCCTTCAGGGTAAGTGACTATCCTAGCCGAGAAGATAAAGAAAATCTGGCGAAAGAATTAGGAATCACAATCCGGCAGGTATGATCCTCCTTACTCTGCATTGTTTCTGCAGATATTATGTTACTTCGTCCAAGATTGGATATTCTGATTTCAGGTTAGCGTATGGTTTGACAATGCTCGTAAGCGCTCACGCCACTTGGGAAATGCATTAGCAAGTAGAGCAGAAATTAGTTACCCAAGCAATGATTCTCCCCCAACCGAAAATTAATTAGAAGGGTCTTTCACTAGTTGCTAAGAATTAGCAATGGAGACTAGAGAGAGAACCGAGTTGCCGGTGTTGTTGAGGATGTTTAAGACTCAAAACAGATTTGGGGATGTGGGTGGGATGCCGCGTAACAGTTGACCAAGAAGAGCAACCTTTGGAGTTGAGGCAATGGAAAAGTTGAGAAAGAGGACTCAAGGGGTTTATGGCATGGAGACAAGTTACAAATAAGAAACTTGGCCAGACAACTGGTTTGGAGAAACCTTGAAGAGAAGAATTTTTGTAAAATGCATGTATTTTCATAAAGATGTAATCAGATTCCTGCAGATCACAGAAGGGTCGACCTGCCAGATTTTGTAGCTGTTCCTCACAAAATGCGACCTAAGATGTTTGCATACTATTACACCTCTTCAGCTAACCTGGAATGCCAGGCTGGACCGTGCCGAATCGCCTAAGTAAAATGCTGCTGATCATTCCATCAATGCATGTTATTTGAATTTTCGGACGTCTTGGCAGGGTCAATAGTTTATACCATTTTTCTGTATTGTCTACCCACAAGAAAGTTTCCTTTGCCGCTTTGCCTGTTTGCCTTGCAGGAGCAATTTTTGTTGGATGGGAAGAGATGGATACTGATCGTCATCATCATGGTCTCATCCCCATCTATTTGGGATCAAACTTTATGAATCCTATTTTTGTGTTCATGGATCATCATCATAGCTTTATCCCATCTATGGCTGTTGTGTTCAGGGCTAACAATAGTGTATTGATACTGCTTCTGTATTTTGTAGGCAAGTTCTTGTTGTATTCCTTTCAGAAAGAAATGACTATAGGACACTGTTTCCATCAAGCTATTCTCTGCAGTCTGATTGAATCAAATGGTGATAAATTGATGAAAAAAAAAGATTAATCAATCCATGCCTGAGAGTTTCTGTAAGGAATCATACTGCTCAGTCTTAGATTTGTATAAAGGGTCCATCTATTCGCGTTTACAGGATTACTGTGGGCGCCTTCATCTTAACCATGCTTTGAATCAAACAATGGAGATTGTTTTACACGTTGACTAGGGCTGTCAACGGGCCGGGGCCGGGTTCGGGCCGGGGCCGGGTTCGGATCGGGTTTTCACCCGGCCCATTTATTATTATTATTATTATTATTATTATTATTATTATTATTATTATTTTAAAAAGTTGGGCCCGGCCCGGCCCATTTAGCTAAACGGGCCGGGCCGGGCTCAACCCGATTTTAACTTATGTAACTCGAGCCCGGCTCGTTTAGCTAAACGGGCCGTGCCGGGTCGGGTTCGGGCCGGGTTTTAAACAAATTTTAATAAAAATTTTAACTTTTTTTTTTCTTAAAGGATATCATTTAAACAGGCCGGGCCGAGACGGGCCTTAAACTTTGAAGCCTGAATCTAGGCCCGTTTCTTATACGGGCCACGCCGGGCCTGTTTATTAAAATTATAAAAAATTGGGCCCGAACCCGACCCATTCGGGTCGAGACTGGCCCGTTGACAGCCCTAACTGTGACGGGGCCAATACTCGAGCTTGCAGCATGGTGCATGGGGCACAACATGTGGTGCCAAGAGAGCACGCGACATGGGGGCCAAGAGGGCCTTGCGATATGGTCACGCTGCGGGGTTGCAACACGGATGCATAGGGGGGAAGACACGGTCGCGACACGAAGGCGACATAGCCAAGGTGAGCTAGCGACGCAGGAGGCGTTGCGGTATGTCAAACCAATGGGTTTAAGGTCTTCTCGCTATTATGGCTGAATAATTGTTTTACCCTTCTATGTGGGAGAGTTGGTGGAGACTGGCTCCCACTCACAAGGGGCCTTGCGTTGCTAGAGGGGGCACAAGTGTCTCATAGGTCTGAAAGGGTGGGCCTAAGACGTCGACGCAATGATGTCGTGTGGCACTCAATAGAGGTTGAAGTATGGCTCCGGACTACGCGTCGCGATGCATACGGTTGGGCAACCTCGTGATAACACCAGGGCGCTACGTGAGACTCAGTTGAGCACGACAATATGTGGACCAAGGATGAACGCGTGCTAGTAATTCGGAACGTACACGAAGGCAAGCTGCGTGAGACTTAGTTGAGCGCGCGAGGCACAAGGCTATGGGCTTGGTTCGGTATGTGAGCATGACATGGCCAAGTTTAGCACAGTGGTGCATTTGAGCGTATCGTAAGGGGCACGATAAGCCGGGTGGTAAGCCATGAAACAGAGGTAACCATATTGGGGGAGTTCCCGTCCTCTAGGCGGGTGACATAAGAGCTAATGTGTAGATGGGTTGGCTTCGTTGCACGCGGTAGCGAAGCACCGTGCGGGTTAAAAGCGCGTCGAAGGGCGCTCGCGACTGTTGGTATCAGAAGTAGGCTGACCTAGCGAAGCGTGCGTTAGGTGCCGCACGGGACTGAGGTTGCGGAAGTGCGACCCCGTGACATTTTGGTATTAGAGCCAAGTTCGATCTAGAAGCGATGATGCTATTGAGCAAATTGGTGCGGAGGTACGCGATGTGGTGTCAAGAGGGCACGCGACATCCATGAACAATGGGTGCGGAGGCACGCGATGTGGTGTCAAGAGGGCACGCGACATCCCTGAGCTAGTTAACAGGTGAGGGCCTTGTGGCAGCAGAACCAAGTTGACCCGGCCGGGGTGACAGTGGGGAGCTAGTGGGAAGGTGCGGACCTAAGAACTAGAAATGTGTTGCTAACAAGCTGGGAGGATTTGGCGGGGTTAGTTCACTGCGATCATCCGTCAACGAGGACGTTGACATTTTATGGAGTGGTGGAGGATGTGACGGGGCCAATACTCGAGCTTGCAGCATGGTGCGTGGGGCACGACATGCGGTGCCAGGAGGGCCTTGCGACGTGGTCGCGCTGCGGGGTCGCGACACGGATGCATAGGGGGGAAGACGCGGGAGCGACATGGAAGCGGCATAGCCAAGGTGGGCTAGCGACGCAGGAGGTGTTGCGGTTTGTCAAACCAAAGGGTTTAAGGTCCTCTCGCTATTCTGGCTGAATGACTGTTTTACCCTTCTATGTGGGAGAGTTGGTGGAGATTGGCTCTCACCCACACGGGGCTTTGCATTGCCAGAGGGGGCGCAAGTGTCTCCTAGGCCTGAAAGGGTAGGCCTAGGACGTCGACGCAGCGATGCCGTGTGGCACCCAAGGGAGGTTGAAGTATGGCTCCGGACTACGCGTCGCGGTGCATACGGTTGGGCAACCTCGTGACAACACCAAGGCGCTGCGTGAGACTCAATTGAGCACAACATCATATGGACCAAGGATGAACGCGTGCTAGTAATTCGAAACGCACACGAAGGCAAGCTGCGTGGGACTCAGTTGAGCACGCGAGCACGAGGCACAAGGCTGTGGGCTTGGTTCGGTATGTGAGCATGACATGATGGCATGGGGAGCTGCATGCCAAGACTGTTGCGAGTGAGGTACTAGTGCAGTGCACAGGGTGAAGCTTGAGCAGGCCAAGTTTAGCACAGTGGTGCATTTGAGCGTGTCGTAAGGGGCACGATAAGCCGGGTGGTAGGCCGTGAAACAGAGATAACCATATTGGGGGAGTTCCCGTCCTCTAGGCGGGTGGTATTAGAGCTGATGTGTAGATGGGTTGGCTTCGTTGCACGCGGTAGCGAAGCATCGTGCGGGTTAAAAGCGCCTCGAAGGACGCCCCGCGACTGTTGGTATCAGAAGTAGGCTGACCTAGCGAAGCGTGCGTTAAATGCTGCACGGGACTGAGGTTGTGGAAGTGCGACCCCGTGACAACACGCTAATCTTTCACACAATGAATCTTGAGATCATGAGCGTACCATTAGATGGTCAAATTTTTTATTCCATGTGGCACAAATTCAAAAAAAAAAAGCTCAAGTTTGAGAAATAATAAATTATATATATATATATATATATATATATATATATATATATATATATATATATAATTTTATTTTATTTTTATGCACTATAATAGTTCCCTGGTGTAGTATAATGCATTTCACTAGATGCAATGCATTTTAATGCAGTGTTAATGGTCTCACTTGCACTACCATTGAATTAGATATTTTGGTGAGAATCGTTTTGGTGAGAATAGAAAACTATTTAGTAACATACTCTAATGGAATATGATATTGGAGCTACAATATTCAATCAAACTCTTGAATGTTTAAGATAATATCTTAGACAATTTTAGTTTAGGGTTGCAAAGTGGAGATATGTATATGTTATTTTGTGTGACCATAACAAGTGTATGGTGCCTATTAAACAAAAGAAATTTTTATGTAATAGTGTACATACTTTAAACTATTTAAAGGGTTACCTAATACAAAATAATTTCAATACAAGGCATTTCTTAGTAGGGCTGCAATCGAGCTAAGTCGAGCTGGATCAGCTCTAGCTCGGCTTTTCCTTATAAAGCTGGAGCTCTTGCTTGGCTCTAGGCTCTCGAAGAGCTTGAAACTTTCAAGCTCTAGCTTGGCTCTACTAAGATTGAATTGAGCTTCAAGGCAAATTAGTTTTATTTTAAAAAAAGTTCCTCTTAATATTATTTTATTGTTATTATCTTCTTTTTTAATATACTTTTTAATCTTTCCAATGCTTCTAAACTTTTAATTTTTCCACGTCTTTGATATTGTTATTTATGATATTTCCTGATTTTAATATAATGCAATCTTCTAGTAAAAAGAGTCAAAAACTTCAAATCTTCTGTTCTTATATTTTAGAGCAATAGCTACAAGTATCCACAGTAAGCTGAAACTCGATTACTTGGCATAAAAATTTGAGATTACCTCATGAGATACTGTAACAACCCTAAAATTTAGCTATTTTATTTGTGGTGTATGATGGGTGTTGCACCAAACTCGGTGCTAGTGCTTCACACCGAAGCCTAACCTAATTAGGAGACCTCTATTTAAGTAGAGGATACGTCCAAAACCCTCACTTTTCACTTTAAGAAAACCTAGCCTCTTGCTTTTGTTTTCTTCTTCTCAAAACCCTAGCCGTCCCTTCATCTCCCCCATCCTCTTGAAAAAAAAAAAAAAAAAAACACTCGACCCCTTTAGATCTCTTGGGTGTTCTATCATAAAGAACACCGTGGTGTTTTCTACCGTCGGATCGTGGAGATAGAAGGCGGCGTAATCGTGGACGGACCATCGTGTGGACACCGTGCTCTAATCGCCATAGATCTGCCGATCACGCTTCAAGAGGTGGGTACCCATCTATCCGTCTCATCCTTCTTAGATCCCATCGCGTAAAATATGTTGATCGCGTACCGATGGGATATTTAAAATAAATCTAAAACTGTTTTTTTTTTTTTTTAAATCTATTTTAGGATTATAATAATAATGAAATCTGTTTTTGGTATGAAATTTTGTAAATTCTGTTTTTGTATGAAATTTTGTGAAATCTGTTTTTGTATAAAATTTTGTGAGATCTTTGATGCATTGTTGGGTTTTATTTTCGGAACCCTATATTTTTATTTACTTTATTGTGAATCAGTGGCCGTCAATCGATTGAAACCCTATGGGAGCGCGTGCCCTACTATCCGTGGCACCCACACCCACTCCTCCGTTGAATAATATAAAATTAAAATATTAATTAACAACTAAAATAATAAATAAATTTTACGAAAGAGATTACGTTAAATAAATATTATTGTATGAAAGTGGTATTATATTAAAGAGTAAAATATTATTAGGTTAATTAAATAATAAATTAGTTGATAAAAAAAAATGTAATAATTAGTAAAAATGTATAATGGGCTGTAAATGTGATGAGTTATTAAAAAGTAATATTTTCATTGAATAATAAATTGAATAATGATAAATATAGCTTATATGTTTGATTAGTATTATTATAATAATTGATAATAATACAATTATTAATTAGTAATTAGATTAATGATATTTAGAGAAATGAATTAAATTAATAAAGTAAATATTAAATATTAAGATTATTTGTTGTATTATATATCATTTAATTAATGAATTATTAAAATTTGTACATGAATATTACTATTATATAATTCTTATAATAAAAAGTTTATTTATAACAAGCTCATAAATGCTTTTATTGTTAATGTTTGTATTAAGGTTACATTTAATATAATATATATATTATATGAATATGGTAATTATTTTTAGCAAGTATTTATATAGAATAAATACCCTAAGTCATTGCCTATTAAAAACTTGTAAATTATTCCATTTTAAAACAAGCGAAAATTAATAAAGCATTGGAATTCCTTACTCCTTTTAGAAATAAATTCTATTAATGTGAACTAAGATTGGTCAAGCACCTAAATTGCAATCATCACCCTATTATATAATTATATTAGTGTGCTATATAAATAAACATAAATATAGATATACTCAAAACCTAAATGTAAACTTTTGATGTGTGACATTGTTGTGTTGTAACTAAATCAAGTTATATGAATTAAGGATATGTTAGAACACTGCAGTGAGTGTATGAGATCATGCCTACACTTGGGCGTGGTGATTCACGAGATGACATCGAAGCGAGAATACACATTCACATGCCTTACAACTCATGGTGGAATGGGACCCATGACGAGTCGGTGAGTGTGAATTCGGTGTAATCTAAGTGCGGTGGCATATCTGACCCTATCACCCCGAGTTCAAATATGATAGTATAGATTATGAGTAAGTTATGAGGTTCACCTTAGTCTTCAACGGTGGTGAGGCTATCTCACTATAGTTAAGTCTTAGAATTAAGTTATAAGAGTATGTTATGAGTATGAAATAAGATATATTACGATGTACGATAATAAGATACATTGTGTAGGTGAAAAGATAAATAACTTAAGTTTACATGACGTGTGGTTCATACGTAGCCGTAAGAGCAACAAATCTTCGACCAAGACGGATCTCGGGAGAGATTATGAGTATGAGTATGTCTACAAGTCGGGTTGGCCATTATGTCTCCCCATAAATTTGGATGGTGGAGTATGAGTATGACACGAGGCGTTATGATATGGTGGTATGATACTATGTTGACCCTCTCATAGTAGCTCGGCTGACTACAGCACGGTCGTATAGGATTTCACTAGTATGTTGAATTCGCTCATGCGATGTCTGACGTATGTGCGAGAATGATAATAAGACATGGTATAATAAGGTATGAGATATGGTGAGTGCGTTGGGACATCGATATCTAGATCATGGTCTTGCATTTATGGTATGAGCTTTATAATATGCATATGATTTTGTCATTCTTTTGCTATACTGTTTGAGATACTATTATTTTATCACTCACAAGATGCACCCACAATGCACACGAGAAGTATGGGGTGGATTGGTGGTGTATCCCTGATTACGTGTTGAGTAAACTCATCCCACGATAATCTAACATTGCGGTGATTTCCTTTGGTGGAGTGGATATCGGCCTTCGATCCATGAAACGATTTTCTTGATCCATGGTCTTTGAGTACAGGAGCCTTGGGAGGTGTGAATGCCGAGTACCGGGAGGGTTATAGTCTTGATTCGATCCAGTCTGGATTATTGAGCATTGCGGACTTGGTAGTAGTTTGAGTCTTTCTTTTTACCATGGATTTTATGATTTTATTTTATCGGATTTGTCTCCGACGTTTACTATTGTTTATTGATGGATTTCTCAGATTCAGCACTTCTATTTTAGCATTTATGATTCTTTATATTCCACTGTTATATGTTGATTTTCACGGATTTCGTGGAATCGGACATGCGCGATAACTCTGATTAAGTGTATGTCCGCTTAGCATATCCGGGATATGTGCGGGTCATAACCCGGAATTCTAGGCCCTTGGGATGGGATAGAATTTCGGGTCGTGACAGATACAAAAAAAGTTTGAAGTATTTCTGTTAGCTCTAAAACTTTAAATATAAAACAACTACATATATTATTTGAAATGATTTGGCATGTCCAATAAATATCTAAAATTACTTATGTACCAAGAATTCAAGACCGCAATAATACAAGTACAATGAAAAGACTAGTTCGAAGTAACACGAAAGACTGAGAAGAAAGTACTTATGTTAGCCATCAACGAAAATTATGTGCGGAAAAAGATTGACTTGCAAATTGGGGTGCAGAAAAAAATTGAAACCTGAAATCCGACTGAAAATCGCCTCTTCCGAACCTGCAAGAACCGAACCGAAATCAATTGAAAACCAACACTGAATCGAACCGATTCAGTTTTGGTACCTAAAAACTGAAAGCCCATTGGGTAGGGTTAAAAAATTGAAAAAAGGGAAAAAAAAAATGAACTGAACCAACCAAAGTCAAAATCAGATCGCACTACAAAAAATAAGACTATCAGCGACAGTTTTTTTTCCTCTATTAATAAAAAACCTATTAAGACTATTAGTGGTAAGGGTATTAGCGTCAATTTTTTGTTAATAGTAACAGTTTTTTGCTGCCGCTAATAGTCTTATTTTTTGTAATGTCGGTTCGATTTAGAGGGTTAAAAAGTTCAATTAACCGAAATGTTTTGGTTTTGTAGAAATTGATCCAAAAATCAAAATTTTGGTTTCATTTCGGTTGATCGAATCTGCACCCCTACTTGCAAAGCCAATCTCAAATAAAGGTAATGATGATCATAAAATATTAAAGACATACAATTGCCATTATATGCACTTTCACATAAATCAGTGAATCACATACCTTAGACTAAATTGGACATTAATGTTGATATCCATAAAACACAACAACATGCCCATTAAATCTAGAACCTAAAACCTGTAAAGCCACCACCAAATCTTTGAATTCACCCATGCTGAAATACATTGACTGTATTATATTAGATGATAGAGATTGCTTATTATCTCAATCTTTTATGCGATGGATCTTGAGATCATAAGCGTACCATCAGACGGTTGATTTTTAATTTCATGTGGTACACACCCAAAAAAGTGACCGTAAAGTCAATTTTAAGCATGCACGTGATGTTAATGTCACTTTTATGAGATTGTGCCACAAGAAATATAATACTGATCGTGGTACACCATAATCTCAAGGTCCATCGTGTGAAAAATTGAGAGGATAAATGATCTCCATAGTCTAATTCAATATAATCATTATGGGTAAACTCAAAGATTCCGTGAGTGGATTTAAAGGTACGCTTTGATAAATCAATCAATGTGGACTAGACGTTGACAAGATCAACTATCAGGTCATTAAAGGTCAATACATTTCAAACTTATTTACGTTTCTCTAGCAAAGCTTGTTGTTCCGATTTTGGATCTTTGGAGTTTGGATTAAAAAGTCACAATTTTTTTTTCTTCTAAACAAGTCTTTATGCCATTTTTTTTAAGAGTACCTTTATTTTCACTTAGAGATTCTTTCCATTCACATAAGAGGGTAGATGAAAAGAACATACGGTCTGAAAAATAAAGGTACTCTTTTTTCTATATGAAATAGAGTTTACAATTTTATTTCATATTTTCCAATAGACAAACAGTCTCTAGTTTTGCTCAAAATCAAGATTTTAATCGTCCACCCCTACCACCATAACCCTCACCAAGACGATAACCACCATAAACACCACCACCACTACCTTTTGATCACCAGCTCCTCCATCACACCACTATCAACACCATTGACCCACAACACACCACCATCACGTCCACCATCACTATTACACCACCACCACCAATCACGCCATCGACACACCAAACACACCACACCACTATCACATCCTCCTTTACTACTACACCACCTTCTCCAAGGTAACTACTACCACCACCACCACCAAATGGAATACAAAATAGTCATTGATAAGCTTTTAACTGTTAAGTCAAACAACATATTTATTAATAACTTACAAAATGGCCAAATTTCCCTACTTTTTCAATCATTAATTAAATCTTTCTAAAATAGTGATTTTCATGAAAATGCAAATTTTCATACATTATCCCACAATTTTCCTAAATATTGTAACATATATAATATATTAATATAATGAAATACTTTTATCCTATATATAATATAGGGCAATGATTACTTGACTTGAGTCATGCGTGACTCGAACGGATGATCGTCAAATCACATCGTGGTCAATGTTTGAACGGGATCTGACCGTCACTCTGTGACGGAACCAATACTCGAGCTTGCAGCATGGTACTTGGGGCACGACATGTGGTGCCAGGAAGGCACGTGACATGGGGCTAAGTGGGCCTGGCGACGTGGTCACGCTACGAAGACGCGATACGGACGCGACACAGCCAAGGTGGGCTAGCGATACAGGAGGCGTTGCGGTATGTCAAACCAAGGGGTTTGAGATCCCCTCGTCATTCTGGCTGAATGACTGTTTTACCCTTCTATGTGGGAGAGGAGCTGGAGAGTTGCCTTCCACCCACAAGGGGCTTTGCATTGCCAGAGGGGGCGCAAGTGTCTCTTAGGCCTGAAAGGGTGGGGCCTAGGATATCGATGCAGCGATGCTGTGTGGAACCCAAGGGAGGTTGATGTATGGCTCCGGACTATGCGTCGCGGTGCATACGACTAGGCAACCTCAAGAGAAGAACACTAACGTTGCGTGAGACTCAGTTGAGCAAGACAGCACGTAGGCCAAGGATGAACGGGTGCTAGTAATTCGGAACGCACAAGGCTATGGGCTTGGTTCGGTATGTGAGCATGATATGGTGGCATGGGAAGTTGTATGCCAAGACTGTTGCGAAGCGAGGTACTAGTGCAGTGCACATGGTGAAGCTTGAGCAGGCCAAGTTTAGCACAGTGGTGTAATTGAACGTATCGTAAGGGGCACGATAAGCTGGGTGGTAGGCCGCAAAACAGAGGTAATCACGTTGGGGGAGTTCCCGTCCTCTAGGCGGGTGGTATAAGAGCTGATGTATAGATGAGTTGGCTTCGTTGCACGCGGTAGCGAAGTACCGCACGGGTTGGTAGCATGTCGAAGGACGCCCATCGCTGGTATCGAAGTAGGTGAATTTGCAGCGCCGTGCCGCACAGATCGAGGTTGCGTAAGACAATCCGCTCTAGTTACTTGGTGACTCGAGTCAGGTGATCATTTTCTTATAATATAATATAATTTGTGTATATAGTTATAGCAAACCTTTTTTAATATTTTAAAAAAAAATTCGTATAAAACTCAGTTTGGTTGTCTTCATTTCACCTTAGCCCGTATTAATTTTATTTGAGGCGTTCGCTTCAAACCCACTATTTGATTGTGAAGTGTAAATTGTGAGATCTATGACAATGGCACTAGTGATTTCCGTCTTCGTTTACTAATTTTTCATAATTTCACTTTATCATTATGTGGAGAGCAGTAGTTTCATCCGAATTGGATCTACCATGTCTCAGATCCTCTCTAAACTTGACCATGATTACATATGGTTTCATCCGAATTAGACGTCGTTGCTCTATTGATGACCATAAACAAATTGCAACTCTTTTCTTTTGCCTTTTTTACTTTTTGTGTGCAATTAGGGGGTGCTATGTGCAATCACAAATCTTTCAAAATTGTTCCAGGGCCTCTTTTTAGCCGTGCAAATAATAGCTTCCATTTATTAAAGGACGCCTTTGTTTTCACTAACCAATCTTTGAGGGCACCTACGCTAATGTTGAATGGTTTGGAATCAAATGACAAAGATTGTTTTTTCATCTTAATCTCCACATAATGGATCCTTATATCATGGGAGTAAAATCAAAACGTCAATTTTTTTATTTCAGGTGACACACATCTAAAAGAGTGACTCGAAGAATTCCAGTTTGAGTGTATTATTTGCCACATAATTTTTGGGTCATTCTTTTGAATGTGTGCCACATGAAATTAAAATCTGACCGTCTGATGGTACGGCCATGATTTCAAGATCCATTGTATAGAGATGAAAAACAATTTTATTCATCTGATTAACACAATCCGTGATTTTAAGGCGTATGTGGCCTCAAAGATTAGGTTAATGCAAATAAAAGGTCCCCTTTATTAAACTCGGGTATATTAAAGAGTACCCTATTCCTCAATTGTGCGTTGGATGAAAAGATAAGGACTTTAGGAGCCTGGAGATCAGCAAACATCTTGTGATCTTCATGATGAATGTAACATATGCCATGTGCCGTTGCACATGTCGGACATCTCTACGAACTCAATTGATAGTATTTGATACTCGAATATTTACACCGATCAGATGACCAGACTGTGGACTAAATGATTACTTCTATTGCTCGACTTTGAACGAAGATCAACGACCACATGGGGACTTACAAATGAACTTCTATGCTATCGGTAACACACATTATAAATCCCCACAATCCAAAACGGTCCGGCTTGGCGCTCACACCCGAGCAATCGCGCGGCGCCCGCGAAACGATTGGCAGCCAAAGCCCAAAATCAAAATTTAAAAATTTTAAAGAACAAACCCCAAATCCTAAAAAACCTTGGTTTGAAACATTTTGAAATGAAACCACGGAACTCGGCAACAGTCGAAAAAGCGCGCAACTTCAAAATTTTCGAAATATCAGAAAGGCGGCATTTTTTGCAGCTCCTAAATCCCCCTCTCAGGCTCTCTGTAAAAGCCCTCCCCCCCAACCCACATGTCTCTGCCCTCCTCTCTTCTCCTTCTCCCTCCCTCTCTCACCCAAACCCTAATTCCCAAACCCTACCAAACCCATCCCCATGGCTGACCAGGAGAACACCACCTGCGCTCGAGTCACCCGCGCAGCCAAGAAGAGGGCCGCTTCAGCCATGTCCACCGATCAATCTCTCCCACTTGTCGCCACAAACAAGCGAGTCATACTTGGAGAGCTCCCTAACCTCTCCAATTTTGCTGCCCCGAATCTGATTCCGGACCTCGAAGTTAAAAAACCTAACCGCAAACCGAAGAAGTCAGATCAGAAACCGGACACTGTAGTAGACATTGATTTGAACGCGCACAATCCGCAATTATGTGCTCCTTATGCGTCTGATATCTTTGTGTATCTCCATTCCATGGAGGTATGTCGGTTTCTGGATTTTTTGATCTTAGGGTTTGATTTTAGAGTGAGGGCTAGGGTTTTGAGTTTTTTTTCTCTGGTTTTTTCAGATGGAGCTGAAGAGAAGGCCATTGCCTAATTTCATCGAGACGGTGCAGAAGGATGTGACTGCTAATATGAGAAGGGTTCTTGTTGATTGGCTTGTCGAAGTTGCCGAAGAATACAAGCTTGTTTCGGACACGCTTTATCTTACTGTCGCTTACATCGATCGATTTCTCTCTTCACATGCCCTAAACAGACAGAAACTCCAGCTTTTGGGCGTTTCTTGCATGCTCATTGCTTCGTATGCCTCCTGCCCTTTTCAATTATTGATTTGGCCTGCTTTGATGATTTTTCTGTTGACTCATTGTCACCGTCCTGTTTTTAATGCAGAAAGTATGAAGAGATCAGCCCTCCACATGTAGAAGATTTTTGTTATATAACAGATAATACCTACACCAAGGAAGAGGTGACCTTGATGCCATTGTTTTTTTTTTTTTTTTTTTTTTTGAAAATTTGTGAAAGCTTGGGGATGATCATGAGCTTGATGTGCAGGTGGTGAAGATGGAAACAGACGTTCTCAAATTTCTCAACTTTGAGATGGGTAATCCCACTATTAAAATTTTTCTCAGGTAAGAAGACTGATTCTCTTTTTTTTAATGTCTTGAATTTTTATCAAAATATCATGTTCTTGTAGTTCAATCATGTAAGAGTTTTATCAGAGGGTTTTATTGTTATTATTATTATTTTAGATTATCGCTATATAGTAGAGCTAGTGTAGACTGATTGAGATTGGGTCATCAAATCTGTACGGGTGGCACCATTTTTGGTTCATGGCATCTTCATATAGATTAGATTTATTCTAAGAATGGATCAAAAACCTGTTTGGACCACATGATTGAGAGCCTAAAAGCACCCAAAAAATGAATGGCTACCATGAGATTGTCCAAATCAATTTTGGCTGTGTAAACCACTGTTAATGAATGCCCAAAAAGTATAGGTTTTAACCATTTTTTAAACACTCTTTTATGATCTCCTTGGGACAATCTTAAAACATTCTCATGGGGAATTTGTTTATTGCATATGCAATGTCTGGATTCCTCACTAGTAAAAAATGAATGGTATCCACTCTTACAATTTTTTGATGCAATCTTAGGGCTAAACCCTATATGATGGTGATGTTCACCATGTTCACCCAAAGTAGTGCTGTGTACATGATCAATTATTGGGTTGCTCCATACTCAAATGAACTGACTGTCTATAGCACAAGAAAAATAAGAGCAACCAATGTTGATGTGCTGTTGGTTCCTTCTTTAAATCCTACTTATCCTTGTAAATGTTGTAGTTGATTTATAATGTATCATTTGACTGATTTTAGTTAGAACCTTTGTTGTACATTGCAGGAGATTCACTAGAGCTGCTCAAGAGAACTGCAAAGTGAGCCTCCTAATCATTGATTTGTGCATAAGCTTTAGAATCTCTGCTCTTGATGTTTTAACCATCGTCTTTGCAATCGTTTACAGTCCCCAAATCTGCAACTAGAATTCTTGGGCAGTTACCTTTCAGAGCTAAGCTTGTTAGATTATGGTTGTGTGCGCTTTTTGCCATCAATGGTTGCTGCTTCAGTTATATTTATCTCCAGATTTACCATCCATCCAAAGGCTCATCCTTGGGTAATAGCTCGTTTTGCATGTATATTTGGTTTTTATATTGGTGCCTTTTTTCTCTACCATGTATGAAGGCAATAAATCTCCTTGGGTTCATTTTTTAGAGCTTAACATTGCAACACTACTCGGGCTATAGACCTTCCGATCTAAAAGACTGCATCCATGCCATACATGACTTGCAATTGAACAGGAAAGGATGTTCTTTAGTATCTATAAGGGAAAAATACAAGCAACACAGGGTACGTCTTTTAGTATTTATGTGAATAAGTTTTATTTTGATAGTTTATTTTAAATTTGCTAATTGAATTGCATCTAAATAGACTGTTTAATTTGGAAACAGTTCAAGTGTGTAGCAACATTATCTTCTCCACCTGAGATACCTGCCCTTTATTTTGAAGACATTAAAGGGTAGGCAATGACTGGAATTTTGTGAAGTTTTCCAGCCGGATGGAAGAAGTCGAAACAACTAACTTGGGGTGTAAGGATGTTTTTTGAGGCAAGTGAAGTTTTGGCTTGAAATGTGAGCAGGGTTGATTCTTCCTGTAATTTGAACTCAGATTGTTGTTGTGGGGGCATCATTTGTGGTTACGATCTTCAGTTGGTGGCATTTCTTGTTTACTTGCTGAAAAAGATTGGTAATTTTGACATGCGAAGGGATAGTTTGAACTTAGATGATGGATAAAAATAAGATCTGAGTTTCTTTGTTTGGGAAGGTTGTTGGAACTACTATACTGTATTTTTAAGATTTGACTTGTTTTAGATCAACATGTAGAACTCAACCACTCTGTGAAGTGTGAATTCTCTCTTGCAAAATGAAAGCTTATTTTGCTTTTGATGCGAGTTTTTGATTTTGTGCCAAGCCAAATAAGATGTAATTTGCTAACACATTTTAAAGTTATATATGAAGTAAAGAGTCCAAATCTTGTTAAGCTGGTCATGTTCTTCAAAATGCGTGGAGCTCGTAAGTTTTGTTGCAAATTTATAGTGCTCTGTAGACTGTACCTAACCTTAACTTTTCTATCTAAATTTACCAACTGGAACTGTTTTACAGGATTTCTTATGACTTAAGTGAGAATCATCACAGGAAACCTCAAATTTGGATCAATTAAAAGAAAATTATTCACCCTGTAATCTCACAATAAAAAACAAATAATTACATGAAGAGATCTTTGATGTTAATCGAAAAGTAACTCTTGACCGAAAGTGAACAAATTATATTTGTTTGAGATGGGCTTAAGCAGTGTTATATCTCTACATGTGGCAGTGGCATTTTTTTCATTACCATTATCTTTGATTATATTCACTCCCAAGATTGCAATATTAAGCTGTTATGCGATGACTTTAGACTGTAAATCTGTTTTAAGTCATAGTGACAAATTTCGCCGAAATTTAGAAAAATTTTGTGCAATCTTGCAAAATGGGGGTCAAACGAGATTTTTGGGAAAATTTTGGTACTTTTCAATAATTTTGGTATTTTTCGGTTAATTTCCGTATCTTTCAATAATTTTTTTTTATATATTTAAAATTTTTATTAAATATATATATTTTTGTATATTTTTAATCCCCAATACTTTTTTGAAAATTTTCCGAAAGGTATCGAAATTAATTCAAAATGTGTACCAAAAGGACCTCCCACCAAAAAATTCCCAATAATGAAATTTGTCATTATGTTTTAAGTTATGAGATCCATTAATCCATTTTTTATTTTATGCTTATTATTTTTAAAAATATGCAAGTTTAATAATGGAGGAGATAGCACGGAGTTTGCATTTGGTACATGATTGATGGAATCGTAGGTGTATTCATGCTGGAAAACTGAGATTGGTCTGTGTATTGTTAGCTGTAAATAGCCTCTGGATCTATTACAAATTCTTCCACAATACATACATATTTGTTGGGAGCACATACATGCTGCTTACACCATATTTTCTATGCACATGCCAAAAGTTAAGAAATATGGGGAGCACTGAATTGATGCATAGCTCTCTACACAAAATTGGGTCTTAAACTTCTTCCTTGTAAGTTCCCTGCACGGAAGAAACTAACTAAAAATTTAATGAAAACTGGAAACCACCCTTTAAAAATTGGGTCTTAAACTTCTTCCTTGTAGGTTCCTTGCACGGAAGAAACTAACTAAAAATTTAATGAAAACTGGAAACCACCCTTTGCTAGAAAACTACCCTTTGTAAAAGCACATCTCGTCATCAATATAAGTATCATCGCCTCTGAAACTGGCTGTGGAGCCTCTTAGGGGAGACCTGAGGTGATTGACTAACCAAAGTCAGGGGAGACATGGAAATGGAGATGGCAGGTAGTGTAAAATGTAAATGCAAGAGACTAGTTAATGTTTTCTATATGAGATTTGGGTGGGATTTGATAATCTCTTACTAATTTTATCTAACACTTCAAAATTTCTGAGGGCTTAGTATAACATTGCAAGTTTTTTGGATCTTTTGAAAAACAGCTTCATGTTGTTGCCTGCACTTAATTATGTGTGGGGGAAAAACAACATTATTTCTTGATAATTAAGTTAGAGCAGGGATAGTTAAGAAAATGGAACTCAATGCATTTTGAAGCATATGACAAGGGCTTGTTTTACTGTAAAACCATTGCTGCCTGTTAATACCAATTTACCAGCCCTTCCTGAGTGCTTACCCTGAGAAAAAGTTCAGGTTCCTTGCCAACTGCTGCCATTGTATGATCACTGCCCTAAAAACTTGATGAGTGTGGGTATGCGTATAATGCATAGGAAAGCATCTTTTTGAAGAATTCTTGACGAAATTTTGAAGCTCAATGTGATTTTATTGTAAGATCCCTGCCCTAAGCATTGTTGCAAACTTTGAATACTTTATATCATAGTTAAGAAACTGGATTTACTGATACGAAAATCCTAGATCAAGTTCAAAAACAAGAAAATAGAAGAAATAATGGTGCCTAGATAGAAATAGTAAGATGATGGTGTATTTTTCTTTAAAGCAATGACTTTTTTTTTTCTTTTTTTCTTTTTTTGTTTAATGTATGTGCTCCTAGCAAAAACATGTGAAAGAAGCAGCAGGGAACACTACTTGCATAGGAAATTCTGAAAAGTATTCCTTACAAAGGCTCAATTTTCATATGCGAAAGGCTAGTGTCCCTGTGCAGGTAGTGGCTCCCTTACTAAAATGGAAAGTTAGTTTTCAAAAGTTTTTTTCTTTTTATAACTTGGGTGTCCGGGCCTCTTAGAGCACCGGCCTAATCCTAAGAGCAAATGCGCACCCCAAGTTAGCACATGTCGGGCATGGGATATAAATCCCTAGGGTGGCCTTAAGGGGAAATCCGAAGTTTCGAACTCAAGTCTCCCGCTCTCCAAGGCAGGTACTTGGCCAGCTCACCCAAGGTTTAGGAACATTAGACCTATTCACTCTCATGTGTCAATCAATCAATTTCCTTACGGTAAACTGGATGAACTCGAGGACATGGGTGCCACATGTCATTTACATATGATGCAATAAACCCAAAAGGGCTCCATCTCTATGACCACATTATAGGGACACCATAATCATAATCATCACAGCCTTATGCCATCTATTTAGGGTTGGTTTTGCGGTCAATCTTTTGTATAAGGTATCACAGCCTTATGCCATCTATTTAGGGTTGGTTTTGCTTATCGTCTTTTGTGACTTTGGATCGACATGTCCAAACCATTTCAAATAATATTGTCTAATTTTTTTCTTCATATACTCTTATATGTTATTTCTGAATTTGAAGGGGTCATAAGAGTCAACCTCTTACATTAAATGTAAAATGCATAGGATATCGAATCGGGATGGCCCCACCATAGTGACAAATTTCTCCAAAATTCTCTGATTTTTTTTTGAAATTTACAGAAACAGGGGTCAAGGGAAATTTTCGGCGAAATTTTGATGATTTCTCAAAAATTGCTGAAATTTCATTAATTTTGCCGAACTTAATGAAATTTTACCGAAATTAATAATTTTTTTCTAATTTTTATCATTTTTTAAATAATTAATAAAAAATTTATGAAGTTAATTTGAATATAATTTATATTTAATATTTTTTGTACTCCTCGAAACTTTTTCAAAAATTTTCGAATTTTTCTCGAAATTTATCCGAACTGAACCAAAATGACCCCCTACCGAAATGTTGCCGAGAACGAAATTTGTCACTATAGGCCCCACTTGACCTGACTAGTTTTTAAAACGGGTTGACCAGATAGCTTCGGCCCTTATAGTTGTTGGGTCAGGGGTCCTAAAGATCCGGCCAACTCCATTTTAAATTCTAAGCCTGGCCCGTTCGTAGTGGTTAAATCTGAGATCAAAGATGCCGCTGATCCGGTGGCCACGTAGGCTGTGGATGATCTGATAAGCTGATAACTCATAACCAAATGGCGTAGGCGTATTTCGCACCCAGCGCGTTGTGTGGATGATCTCATAAGCTCATAACTCATAACCAGTGGGCGTAGGCGTATTACGCACCCAGCGCACTCACTCAGATAACCTTGTATCCAGACTCCAGAGTCCAGAGTAAGAACTCGAGCTGGGCTGGGAAACCCTCTTCTCTCCATCGCAAGCTGTATATTAAATTAAGATAATCGATTTGGCGCACGCTAGCATGACCGAGGTAAAATTCAGCAATAATTTCTCCCTTTTTAGAAGTCATTTTTGCATAAGATTCTTCTAATTTCCATTATGGAGTAGATTAGAATCAGGGATAAATTCTTAGCTTTGGCATTCAATTCAATTCGTTACAATTGATGCTTGATGGAGGCTGGTGACATAACATTACCATAAATCCATTTTTTTTCTTACTTTTTAACTGTTAAAAAGGACCTGCAATTGACCTTCTTTGGATTGAAAACTAGCTTTATAATTATATATAAGTCGGAATGTGGGATCAATCGTTGGTTCTAGAAAACTGGATTGGTAGATGATCAGCATAGTTAGTTGGCTGATTCGCTTTCTTCGAAGTCCGGTTCTCAATTTGCAATTCGCTCTTTTTAAATGAATCCAATTCACTCGGGTAGGATGATTTTAAAGTTATTTTTAATTACATGAAATCTTAAGTTCAAATCATCTTTTTATGCTTTTAAAACTTGAAATGAATCCAATTCATAGGATTAATTCTCCAATTTGCTTGTTATGCGGAATTGGATTCGCTGTATTCAATTCGTGATTCTTTGGGTAAGTGAGCGAATTAAGTAACATCTGCATTGGTCTACATGATTTAGCATATTTCTAGGGCTGTCAACTGGTCGAATTGGGTCAGGTCAAAATTTTGACTCCCCAATAGGAAAATGGCATATGCCTGCCCCCCCCTTCCTATATATATGTATATATCTAGGCAAATGAGACAATGGGTTTGAGCCCATATTGGGAGCAGTGGGTTAGAACCTCAAATGACATGCCATGTGGCATCTCATTACAAAACAACACCTGTTTTGGGATCATCTGCCATGTGGCTTGTGATTGATAAATAAAAATTCGAAAAGAAAGTTTTTTTGGTGTTCAAAACTGTGGTCGAAGTTTGGGTACCGCCCACACATCCTGGTGCATTGAATATTTTCCCCCTTTGACCACAGTTTGGACGGTGTATGTGCATAGGATCATGCCCAAAGTTTTGGGTGGCCTCCGATTGTCCTTGGGCAAGTTACCGTAGAACCCTATCCTCCGAATTGATGCCACGTGGCCTCCAACTGATTCTAACCTAGCCCCTTGGGGTGGGTTTGAACCCATAGTCCCGGGCCTCATATATATATATATATATATAAAATATCAGGTTGGGTTGGGTTGACCCGACTTGAAGGTTAGGTCGGATGCATGGATCAAAACATCGTCCGATACCGATACGTATCGGACGATACGTATCGGTATCGGAGGTGGACGATACAGTACATTAAAAGTACCGTATCGCCCTTTTATATGTGTAATACCAGACGATACATTCAATGTATCGTCCGGTTTTTTACTGTTCCGGTACGTATCGTCCGGTACGTACCGGTTTTTTGACCGGACGATACATACCGGTTTTCCGGCATTTTAACCCATGGTCGGATGTCTCATGCCCGGCCCAACAGGCCAACTTTATGTGCGTGATCTAGTAAGATAGCGGGTCTGGGTTGGGTATCGGGTCGACTCAACCCGTTGACATCCCTACATATTTTACAGTCTACATGATTTACTAAGAAATTTATTCTCCCCCCCCCCCCCCCCCCCCACCCCGCCTCCCCCCAAAAAAAAAAACAAAAAAACTTGACTATCCATGTAGTTAAGTCCACTTAGATATGCCTTATTTGGTCAGAGATGAGGCTTTAGGCATCTGGTTAAATCAAGTAAGGAGAGAGGGGCAATTGGGTTGTGAACTCACTTACTGTTACATGGACTCAGGTGAGTTTGATGTGTGTCAATAGTCTGACCCAGGAAGCCGATAAAGTTCAACCTCCCTATAATCAATTTTAAAAAGAACAACTTATGTGTAAAATTATATTTGTTAGGTGCTTTAAATTCAAAATTAAAACACAAAAAGGGTGGTAAAATTCATTTTAAGTGAAATCAGGAGAATCTGCCTTTTCAGTTTCCCCTGAAAGTCATTATACGGGCCTTCCCTATTTCCTCTGAAAATAGGTAACTCATTCTATTGTAGGGGAAAAGTTAATTTTAAACATCCAAACAGTTCTGAAAAGAGAATGCATTCTGTTTGAATTTAGTAATCTTTGAAATGTATTATTTTTAAAATCACTTCAACTTGAGTTGGAATAGGGTAAGCTACCAATTATTTACTCTCAACTGTGAATGGACTCAATCTCCTTATGAAAAATTGGTCAAATGTGCACTTTCACTGATTTGCATGCTCATAAGTATTTGTTCACTTCCCAAGGTTTGACTATTTTAGAATAAGGAGATTGAGCTGTTCACACTTGAGAGTGAACGAGTCGGTTACCCTGTACGTACTAGGCAACTCTATTGTTTTAGTATCAATGTACATTTATTGATATTATCAAAGAAATATAATTGGTGGATATCTACATTCAAATATCCAATAATAATTATAATTGTTATGATTGGTGGATATCTACATTCAGGATTCCTCTGGTTTTGGTCCCGAGCGATTTGATTAAGACGTGAGTGTGTTCTGCCATTTGGGCTGGTCTGGCTTGGCATTGAGAGTCCCTTCTGCTGTAAGTGATTCTTTTCTTTTTCTTTTTGGTTTGGTAGACTGATGTGTAGCATGCGGCTGTAGACCAGAATTTTTTTTAATTATAAGCTTCCTGCTTATGTGCTGAAATATTATGGGATTCTATTGAGAAGGTGTATTTGAAATTGTATGCTTGTATATGGTCATTGTTAAAATACTATGGTTCAGTTCTTGTTCCTCTTTAATTTGAATGGTTGCTTGTGATAATCAGATCAGTATATTGGAAGATTTGAAGGGTTTGTGACCTCGGGTAGAGTCTGGCCTATGACTGGTTGTTGAATTTGTGCGTAACTGATTGGAAAAGGCAATGCTAGCCAGTTTTGGTAGTTGTACAGACCTCGGTGTGGTTTTGTTTGGTGTTCAGCAGTGGTGTTGCTGTTTGGAAGGTTCCACTATATAATTTATACCTCTGTTGTAGTGTTGAGTGTTGGCTGAGTGTAGACCAGCAATAGAGCAATAGTGCAGAATTACTTGGGAGTTGGTTACTGTATGACGCAGGACAGTTCCCTAAACTACGTGAATGATATGATTGATTTGCCGGAATTAAATTAGAATTAAATTAAACAATAAAATTCACAAAATATAACAAATACCTCAGGTTTTCATGGTATTCCATGGGAGAATCACGTATGCTTCAGGTAGGGTTCAGTCCAGGCGCTAGATCTATTAGGTTGCAGCGTAGATCGATTCTAGAGATAGAACTCTAGGTTTTCCCAGATTAAGGCGCTCACAATGCAATGATGGAATCTCTGGTTTGGGTTATTTTGATACGGTTGGGCTTAACAGTCTGATGGAGCTACGGTTGTTGAATCAAATCGATTCAATGATTTAGGGAAAACTAGGGTTTAAGATCTCAAAAGATGATCGTTGATTTAGGATTGTAGAATCACGCAGGCAAAGATAATAAGATAGATAGGTAGATAGATAGATTTGCAGGCTTCACACCCTTGGCTTCACACCAAACCCTTCTCGGGAAGAAGAATCACTCTCCATATAGGCTCATCTCAAGCACACAAGCAAAAACTCTTTTCATTAATCATCAACTAATTACATTGTTTACTTAAGGACCTTATATAGGAGCCCTTTCAATAAAAGAAAACCCTAAAACAAATAATAAATAAAAGACAAATAAACCCCTAAGACAAAATTCGAAACTAAACTTCTAAAATAACTCGACACGATTTCGTTCGTTCGATCGAAATTGAATTTCGTTCGATCGAAATTTCGATCACAATTTCAATCGCAATTTCAATCGATCGAAACTGAAAATCGTTCGAACGAAATTGAATTTCGATCAATCGAAATTGAAAATCGTTCGATCGAAATTCTCATATACATAAAATATCGCCGTTGATATTTCGATTGATCGAAAATTTTCGATCAATCGATTTTTCTATGCTCCTTCAATTTTCAGAATTTCATCTTTCGCCTAGTTTTGATTTCCATTCCGCTTCTTTCGACGTCGGTATTCACGAAACGGTCGATATCCACTGTCGACGATGTCGGCGTCCCCGTCACTGTAGTTGTGCACAACCTGTAATTTGGGTATTTGCAGCTGTTTGTGTTTACATGAGTTGATAGACCGTTTTTATTGGTGGAGGATTGTGTTTCAGAATAATGGAGGATTCACAAAAGGTGGTATGCAGCACCAGTGAAGATTTGTTGTTCACTTATTCCATTTGTCTAACTCAGGTATCTACGGATCTGCCCACGTATCCTCGTTTTCATAGCCCCCTTGGATAATTGACTTTGGGACGCCATGCCATATGTTTGGCATGACCAAGCTTTTTTACTCTATATCCCTATTTCTGATCCAGGTCACATTCGCGATGCCGATTGGTCTCTTGTCCTAGTAAAGGGTAAAGGAACAATCAAATTTGGTCGTTAATCTCCGTGTTCCACTTGTCCTAAACATGACTATGAATTGTTTCCCAAACATGACTATGAATTGTTATCTGTTTGTCAAATTACTAAGTCCCTTAATTGCAGTTTAAACTTTTATCCCTCTCATTGTGTATTTTTAGGACTTGTCTACTGGGAAGGTTCTTGGTCGTGGCCGTGAGGAGAGTGGATTGTATATATTTGAGGACTTGCACATACAAAGACCGATTGTCGCTGCTGCCTAGTCCACTAAGGATGTTCGGTTATGGCACCCTCGTTTTGGCCGTCTTCCATTACAACGTTTGTGACTTGTTTCCACAAAGACTTGGTTATGTTGACACTTCTAAATTTTAGTGAGATGTGTCAAATAGCAAAGCACGTAGGGCATCCTATTCACTGAGTGTCAACAGAAGTAATACTCCATTCCATATTGTACATTCTGATGTTTGGGGTTATCACCTCTGGTTGCTATTCGTGGTTATCATTATTTTATGTCCTTTATTGATGATTGTACTCGTTTCACCGTCCTATATCCGTTGAAATCCAAAGATCAAGTGACTTTTGTTTTCCTATCTTTCATAAAATGGTTCAACTCAATATCATGCGACTGTGAAGTCTAGAGATCTGATAATGGTTGAGAGTATGCTTCTCACCATCTTCGGTCCTATCTTCGCAAACGTGGTGTGGAATGGCAAACCACTTGTCTGCACACCCCACAACAAAACGGGGTGGCTGAAAGAAAGAATTGATATTTGCTTGAAGTTACACGTTACTCTGTTGATTGGTCTGCATGTCCCCAGACGGTTGTGAGATGATGCCGTCCTCACTTCTAATTTTCTTATTACTTGAATGCCTATTCTCGTGCTTGACAATAAGTCCTCTCATCAATTATTGTTTCCACAAAAAGCCTCTCTTTCCTGTACCTCGTGTTTTTGGCCCTCTTTGTTTTACTCATAAGCCCTCATCACACTAGGATAAGTTATCTCTAAAAGCTACTGAGTGTATCTTTATTGATTATCCTCCCACTTAGAAAGTGTATAAATGTTATGATCCTCTTTCCAGGAAAATGTCTATCACCGTGAATGTTACCTCTTTTGAATCTACTCCATTCTACTCCACAAAGCCCTTTTCAGGGGAGAGTTCTAAGAGAGAACAGGTCAGTACTACTATACCAACTCTATTTATATGCCTGATTCAGAGGAAGTTTGAGGCTCTTGAACTTTTTAAGGAGTATAAAGTGCTGGAGATATAACTAGTTACATGAATTAAATTTTTTCAGGAGTCACTGACGTGATAAAAAACCATTTTTTAATTATTCCTTGAGCGAGGTACTTGCTTTAGACAATTGTGCCTACTAATTTCTATGGTTATATACTTATATATACTCTTAATTGTTGTGGATTTAACTTTGTAGTAAATTTGTGTAATATTTTTGCATGGCTGTAGCCTAGTCTGTGTAATACAATCATTTGGGATTGTTGTGCTAGTATTTAGAAGTAAATTCATATCAAAGCACACTTGCATAGAGATCTTGCCACTTGCTATATGTTAGGCATCCTCGGGGTGCCAAGGGGAGGAGATCCCTTTGTCATGCAATTTTATTTGTTGCTGAAACAAGCATTGTCCAATTTATGTTTCTCACTTAGAAAGTGGGAGTAGTAGGAAAGGAGAGCAAGCGGATTCACTAGTTACAGTACTTATCCCGTAAATTTTGCCTTCTTATTTCTCATTCTATTTTTATTTTTTAATTTGATGAGTACTTATCCTGTAATTTTACCTAGGCCCTGTTTGGCAACCCTTTTCTAAAAAGCACTTTTCAGGTGTTGTAACGAGGTGTGTTACATGTTATTTATCAAATTTTGCTTCTCAAAAAAGTCTATCACATGCTGAAAATGGTGTTGTGAGAGAAGCAACATGAGGCAGCTTCTCAACACATAATTTTCAGCTAGAGGCGGCCAGGTCCTTAGGTGAAATGTGTTTTTCACCCAATATTTTTCTCTTAGAAAAGTGCTTTTTTGAAAAGGGTTGGCAAACAGGGCCCTAGGCCTTGTTTGGTAATTTTTTCCAATAAGCACTTTTTCAAGGGAAAAATATTGGGTGGAAAGCTCATTCCACTCATGAACATGGCCGCCTCTAGCTGAAAATGGTTTTGCGTTGAGAAGCTGCCTCATGATACTTCTCACAACACCATTTCAACATGTGATAGACCTTCTTGAGAAGCCACATTTGAGAAGCAACACATATTATAAGACTTAAAAAGTGCTTTTAAGAAAAGGGTTGCCAAACAGGGCCTTAGTGCACTTGTGAGAAACACTTCTGCTGGATGTTATCTTGACTGGATGGAGTTATCTTGATCGGACTATATTTGGCCTTCTATAATGGAGTTATCTTGATCAGATTTTCTCTAACTATAAACTTAAGTGGTAGACTTGCACATTGGGATTAGTTTAAATTGTCAACTGATGGAAGAAAAGGTGCAGATTTCTTTGTTCTGTAATTTTCCTTGTTGTTGTAACTAGTGTTTCCACTTTATCACTTTATCTCTTTTTCTTTGAACGTGGGAGTAGTGGGAACATATTTGGTAATTAACAATACTAATGTCGTAGGAATGGTAAATGTTTTAGAGTAGTCGGAAGGTGGGAGTAGTGGGAAGACTATCTCTAACCATAGTTGACCTGCTATATACTTCAGTACTAGACCTAAACACTGGGAAAATAATTATAAATTGTAACAGATGGAAAGAAAGGGTGCACATATGAACGGTGATGGCCACAATTATTAGGTAGATATTTTGTGATTCGTAATATCAAAAAGATATGTACTAAAGCCAGTGATTGAAAATATACAGGAGAGTTTTGAATCTACGAGGCCCATATAGGGATGTAGTTTCGAAGATAGAAATGGATAGCAAAAATATGACATCTTCACTGAAAGTGCAAGAATTGTGATCTAGTCGGTGGGTGTAGAGTACGAGATCGTTTCCACGAGGATTGGTTAGAAAATTTAAAAGAGGAGATAGCAATTAACCAAAAGAATTACCACAGATCTAACACAGTATTTAAACTAATTTTATAATTCTAAGAGTTTGGCAGATGAGATAAAGACTAGGCAGCAAAATAAAATCTAAACAATTAATAAAAGATAAGGATTGGGATACCAAATCCCCTCATCGTAGGCTTATCATTCATGCAATACAAATCTATGAATTAAGATATGAGATTCACAAAAGATGTCTATGTGCAAGCACGGGACCCGAACACACATGATATCTAGAGTGCAAATCTGAGATCAAGGAGATGTATGATTAACATCCCATGAGTGTATGATTAATACTCACCTCAGACAATACTCAGAATCCAATCTCTAGGTAAATTTCATACTACCGATCTAAGATTAAGGAGATGTATGATTAACATCCAATGAGTGTATGATTAACATCCCATTAGTGTATGATTAACACTCACACCTCGGATGGTAATTGAAACTTCCTCCTGGGGTAAAGTCTACACTACCAATCTAAGATCACGGAGATGTATGATTAACATCCCATGAGTGTATGATTAACACTCACACCCCAGATAGTGGTAGAACTTAACCCAAAGAAGGTAGTAATTAGATTAGAATCACCATTGTAGATCTGAAATCATAGGGCATGATTAGCTCCTAGATCTCAAATTGCAATCGGATTATATCCATATCGATAATAACATCAGGGTCATTAAAACAATCTCACATCTCAACCGTAGACTTGTATTATTACGAATGAATACCTCGGATGTGGTTCATTAGATCTCTATCCTTAATAGCCACACATGATAAAAATAAATGACAAGATAAAGACGGAAATTAAAAATGCCATTAAAATACCGTAAAGAGCTTCAACAAGATCCACAAAGAACTTTAATCCAAATCTCCTACAATCCTTCTTCACAGTGCATAAAAATAAAAACTAATCTAGGACCTAAAATAGGAAATGGAAAGAATAATGCTTGGAAATAAAAGGGAAAAACTGAAAGATACTAAAAATGCTAAGGAAAATAAAAGGCTCCCCAAAGGGAGAGAATCTCGAATCCTCAGATTTTTCTCTTTAAATATTTCTCAGTTTCGAAATTTGAATTTTGAACTTGGTCGATTGATCGACTTAAGTGGTCGATCAATCGACCAGATTTAAGTTTGAAATTAAAATTCAAATCTCCTTTGTTATGTCGATGCATCGACCTTAGCGGGTCGATTGATCGACAAAATCTGTCGATGCATTGAGCTTCCCAGATTTTCGTGAAACTCGACCTAACTCTTCAACAGACACATCCTCAGTGTTTTGGTCATAACCTTTTATCCCGAAGTCGGATTGAGGCGATTCTTGCAGCGTTGGAACGAAGACGACGAACTCTACAACTTTGGTGTTTTAGCCATTTCGCGAATCCAATGTTTTAAAGGTCAAAATTAAGCTTTAAGTCGGGATAAGTTCTGGATGATCCAAGGTAGCACGAATTTAACGTTATTTTCTAAACTCTTGGGCTATTTAATGTTCAACTTATCTCCAAACCTGTAAATCACTAAAACTATATAAAACATATTAAATAGCTTTCATCGGGTGGCTAAATGTAGGTCTTTTAGGGGTGAAATATCATCATATTCCACTACTCACCAACTAAAGCCAGTGATTGAAAATATACAGGTGAGTTTTGAATCTACGAGGCCCATATAGGGATGTAGTTCCGAAGATAGAAATGGATAGCAAAAATATGACATCTTTTCAGGGAATTTAGAGAATGCATATGTATACAGGCATGCAGTATCCATGTTTTATACATATAATTTATATAATATACATACGTATATCATATATAATATGATAAATGTTTTAGATGTTTTAGATGTAGTCCACAGTATTTACAGTAGAACCCTTGATAATATTCTAATATGTTTATGAAAGGAAAAAAAGAAAGAAATGGTTAAGAGTTCAGGTATAAGCATTTAAGAGATGTTAATAAACATTTCTGAGATGGATTCTTGTGATTTGTGAAAACAAAACTGGAGTTCTTTATAAAATTCAGGAGATGTTTGAAGAAGTTAACCTGGTTGAATTTTTTAAAAGCAGGGAAAGTGCCCCGGAGCAAGATTAAGAACAGAGGTTTTCTCACAGTCGAGGCGCTGACTGGTTCTGACGGCAGCTACTGAGCTTCCATAGTATCAGGACTGCTCATGTTCTCCTATAGATTTTTGCATCTATGGGAGTTAAGAAAAGAGCCGGCCCCAAGATAAGGCTATGATGATGATGAGTTAAGAAAATAACCCAAGGCAAAATCATCATGTGGTTCACCTGTGCAATTTCTGTGGCGGAAAAAAACTACTGTGGAACTGGGCTTTTGAGAATCATTTTCCCTGGTGATTTTTATGAGGATGAGGCTGTATTTTTGAGCTGGTATAGGGTAACTGACCCCTCTATAATATTGATTTTGTAATGGTCACAATTTTGTACACGTGACATTTTTTTTCCATTAAGTGGCAGTGTTGTACTACCTGATGCAAAGCAGTCAACATATAGAGCAACAGTGCATCAAGATTTTATCAAAAAAAAAAAAACTCTATCGAGCAATTAATAAGAGTCAAATGCCAAACAAAGGAACGGGTACCATGTATCCTCTTTTGGCTTTTCATGTTTAAGGTGTTTGACAGTCCTTAAGAACACTATCCTTTTACTTTTTCAATGAAATCTCCAGGCACCATTGATATAAACGTTGACTGCTTTGAATCAGGTGCTACTACTTGATGAAAAATAGTGCCACGTGTACAGAATCCTGTCTGTCACGTAATCTTGATGATGGACGGCTTGGTTATCCTATACCAGCTCAATTATTTTGTTTAAATATTTCATTTGTGGGTAAGTTGGGGTGATCATGATTACAATGTTCTGTCACTTGCTTACTGCCAATGCATAAATTGAAAAAACAGGGGTGCATGGTCTGAACTCTGAAGCCCCCCTATATCTTTAGAAATTGAAATGGAATACCAATACTTTTTTTAGTGTGATTCATTATCTTGATTTTTGAAATCGAAAGGTATCACCAACACTCTTTACATGTTGGCAATGGTTTAAAGTTCTAATCAACTACCACTTTTATATAATTCAATCCCAAATTTATGCTATAATATAGATGTCTATTCTAAGTGATAATTTGTTTGGGCATCACTATCAAATAAATAAATAAATAATAACAATATTTACTCAGGCATTTTTTTTTTGCGAAGGCAATGAATGGGTAGGTACTGATCATTTTTAGCTTCAGCCCATTGGTCCTTACAACCTGGTGATGTGTTATTTTTTGCCCCAGGTATTATGCAAAGCTTTGAGATGGAAGCAATCCAGAGGTTTGAAAGTAACGTAAATTATCTTTTCTGCTACAATTGCATATTTAGCATGAGACTCGCCTACTTGTTTAGCTTTTTTTAGTGTAAGCCCTTGTTCCAAATGTAAATCATCAGAATTTGTTAGATTCATACCTAATCAAGTTAGCTTCTTTTGTTGTTGGATGAATAAATGCTAAATCGAACAGTCGACAATACAACAAGAGAGTGACTCAAAATGGGCAAAAATAAATGTATGGATGGATCAAAGTCGGAGATTTAAGTCTAGTTTGAGTATCTCTGATGGTTGATTGGGCGGCATCGAATTCACATGAAAGCTTCCAGGCCACATCAAATCCATTGCTTCTTCAATTGCGAAGGGGGTCCATGACATCCCAAAACTGGCGATGGCATCTTCAAATCTTGCTGCCATCGCGGCCCCTTCTTTGCATGGCTTGTGCACGAGCGAATGAGGCTGAACACCAAGCGAGCGAACGATCGGAGCATTAATTGCCAAACTACCCATCGCCACCATCCTCTGAGATTGGGATTGAGATCTCCGAGCCATTCCTCTCTCCCTCTTGTGAGCATTCTGATGCCCACCCAATGCTTGTGAGCTGAAGAACTTCCTCATGCAGAAGTTGCAAGAGAATACCTTGTTGGGAGTGGGTTTCAATTGGTAATCAGAATTTACGGTGTTTTTCGACTCATCTCTGCCAAGGCTCAGATTCAACCACCCTGACAAATTCGCTTCACCTAATCGGCCATCATTGTTATTACTGATTTCCAGTCTGAATTTCGGATCATTTGCCGCTAACTCTTTCGCTTCATCATCTTCCCTTTGGAAGCTCGCCATCGATGTCCTTGGAGAAAAGGGTGAAAGAAAGAAGCTGAAGTAAGAGAGGCTTTGTGGGCTAGTAGTGGTTGCCCTTAAAAAGGAGTAGAGCAAGGAAAGGAGTGGAATAAATTAAGGGAGAAGAGGTATCAAAAGTGGAAATGGATATTTTTTTATTTTATCTCAATTTCCATCAATGGTCCAAGTAGACTGATGCTTGGTATTCTAGGGGCAATGCTTATGTCATGTTTACTGCTGCCCCACATCAAGCTTCAGATTCCCTACTTCACATCTTTTTCTTCATCATATCACATCAACTTTACATGGTTCTCTTTGGTGTAACTTTCATACAAGGCCCACTATCCAACCCTTACATCTGTAGGCAAATCATAATTTTCTAACTGGATCAAAGTGCTACGAAGGTTGTAACGGCTGCTAAACAAGTACTGCAATTTCTATTGTTCTAGATCTAGGTTATTAATGGTAAACTATTTTGCTATGGCAAGTGGGTGAGCTCGGGAAGGAGAAGAAGACCTAGAGGGAAGCAATGAGAAGCAATATGAAGGATTGCAGAGTGACAAAGAGTTTAGCCCTTAATAGAAATGAACGGAGAAATAAGACTCAGAAAGCTGATCCAAATAGATGGGATAAGGCTATGATGATGATGATGATGTTGTTGGAATTGTCCCACATCGTTTGTGGGCAGGCCCTTCTTAGGCTATTTATATCTTGGGCAAACCTCACCTTATAAGCTAGTTTCGTGAGGTTGAGTTAGGCCCGTTGGATTTCTACATGGTATCAGAGCCATTCTTTCTTCTCACGTCACCCATTTCTTGTCCACGTGATTTGGCTCAATCTCGCCAACACGTGTGGGGGCGTGTTGGAATTGTCCCACATCGTTTGTGGGCAGGCCCTTCTTAGGCTCTTTATATCTTGGGCAAACCTCACCTTATAAGCCGGTTTTGTGAGGTTGAGTTAGGCCCGTTGGATTTCTACAGATGATGACGATGACGATGAGAAGTAAATTCTGGAGTTAATACCACAAAAAAAAAAAGATGTGGATAGCATTACATGTAATATTAGCCAAAGGATCTTTCTGCAATGTATGTGAATGATTTGCTTCTTTGCAGGCATTGAACTGAGTGGAGATGATATTATTTTATGATTGTTATTTTGTATCTTTTTGGGCCCCCACTACTACCAATAATGGAAATAAAAATATGCCTAGATGTGAGTGCTTTTTATTATTTTATATACGTAACAAGAATATCCATATGGGTTTCATCATGTGGGCCTCTTGGGCTTACTTCAAGAAGTGGGCAATGTATATGTACAGTGGAAGTGCATTGAGAACCCACTTGTACTTATTCTCAGAATCTTGTTGTTAATAAAAAGGAAAAAACTTGAGGAGACAAGGAGCCCAATTCACCTAAAAGGGTTTTTGTTTGTTGCTCTGCTGAATAATGCAAGCTTTGATGTAGAAGCTTCTGCTGAATAATGCTTCTTAATCCTGTGGCGTTGGTTTGATGTGTCAAGAGCTTGAACAGGAGACTTATCTCACCCATGATTTATCTCATTGTTCCAAACGATATACCCGCATGTAGGTATTGGTCGTATTTGCCACCGAGATTTTTTTTAGTATGCGGCATTCTTAAGTACTCTATAGCCTCTGTATGATGACAAATGAATCATCTTTACAAATTTCCATTATCACTGTGATCTGATGATAACCAGTGATTAAGCATTGGGAGGAAAGCTGGTGCAATGATGGTTTTAAATCTCAGAAATCCGAAACCTATCAGATAGGGTAGTTACGTAAGATGTCTTGCGTCTCAGGGATACAGCGTGAAATGAAAAAGGGTTTTAAATGATCTTACACTATTAGAATATGTGTTTGATCTTACACCATTAAATACTTCACCATATGCCATGTGACATATCTGTGATCAATCTGAACAGATCAACCGGCTGTTCATTATTGGAACATATCTTAGTTAAACAATAAAACCTATAAAATGTTTGCAAACTGTTCGATCAATGAGCTTTCAATAATCTGCTAACGAATAATATTAGAGTGCACAGATTTGGACAAAACATGATAGTTGTCCATGGCCATCACATAGACTGGATACGGCGAGTGAAAATAATGCCATGTGAACAAAAGTGCTGATTACTACACTTACAATGGTGTACAAGCATCACATCCTATACAAATTCAATTTCAAAAGGGTAAGTTTCTCT
The DNA here is from genome assembly GCA_021018995.1 of Chloranthus sessilifolius. Lineage (NCBI taxonomy): Eukaryota > Viridiplantae > Streptophyta > Magnoliopsida > Chloranthales > Chloranthaceae > Chloranthus > Chloranthus sessilifolius. The sequence continues at coordinate 19,893,306 of CM037584.1, forward strand.
TTGGCCGTCTCGTCCCAATATGTGGTATAATTATCATCTCACTCAACCCTGAAAAGTATCACCTGAGCCGTCTCATCTCAGGTGATATTTGAAACCATGGGTGCATACATAGGAAAAGTCACAACGCGTTCACAGAAGGGCCGATGAATGGCGCATTTCATCACTGTTGGATACAATTGTGACATGAGCATGAACCATTATCACCATATCATTGTGATATGGCGACCATCCCCCCATATTGGCCCCTTGGATATGCAAGTGGAGAGAAGAAAATGTGCATATCTGCCTGGCAATGAAGATTATATGTTAAAACCAAGTGGAATCCAATGCGTCTTTTTATTTGTTCATTCATTTATTTAAAAAAAATTTCCTCTTTCCATTGGTGCCCTTAGTTAAAGATGGGAATAGCTGAGCTTATAGAGAAGTTCCATAAAGTGAGAACATAGGAAAGGACATAAAAGGAGATTAAGGTTGGGTATGGCATAGCTCTCTGCCAGCCCCTCTCATAGCAGAGTTCACCTGCTTTAGCAGGTTCCTTTCCTCTTTGCTAGCATCCTGGTACCTACTTTAGTAGGTATTCCTTGATAACTCCTTATATAGCAAGATTCACATGTTCAACAATTCTACCCTCTCTACTCACTTTTTATTGGACTAAATTTTATTTTGCTCTTATAGGGAGTTAGTAGAGAGCAGGGAGGTTGCTTCTAGAACAAGTAAATCTTCTTTTGCAGGAAGTTAGAAAAGAGAATGGGAACCAGCTAAAGCAAGTGAACTTTACCGTGGTAGAGACTAGCAGAGAGTTATGCCTACCCAGCCCGAAGACCTTCGAATCTCGAAAGCAAGAAGCTTGTTTTTGACTACTTTTGAATTATTCTTTGTAGTTTGGTTGTGGGTCACTGTTATATGAGAATAATATTTGATACGAGTCAAGATCTAAGGTCATTTTTGCACTTCATGAAAAGCACACAACACCTTTTCGTCCTTGTATTATTGGGGATACGGTTCCCACCATGAGAGTGTTTAGATGGCTTTTCATGAGATAGAGAATTAGGTCGGTGGTTTTTGGATGGCTGCCAAAGTACAACTGAAACAATTCCTTTGGAGTCATGGTCCATATCCGATATTTAATATATAAATATGAGTCCATATTTACGGGGTTACACCCGGCCCGATACTATATAACCCCCTTATTCGACAAGGGTATAAATATTGGCAGATAGTTATACCATATATGGTTGGTATGTATCCGATATGAACTGGACATAAAATTAAAAATTCCGTTTTGGATCCGGTTTTAATTAATTTAAGTTATATAATTACTTAATATTTTAAAATAAAAAAATGATACTTTAATATCAGCTGATTTGGCTGATAAGTATCAGCTTGGATCTGGCCACCGATATGCCAGATATGTATCCGTTTTGAATCCTTAGTTGGAGTTACATGTCTCCACCAAAGCCACAGTTGCAAAGATTTTTTGTGATTACTGAAATCATCTCAACTTTATTTTGAAGATAAGGTGTGTTTTATGTTTACATCCAATTTTATATCAAGAAGCACTTTCCCAGTCAACACATCCATAATATGATATGGACTGATGAAGGCAAGAAATCTGTGGAGTTTATATCTTGAGCTGGTATTAGGTACTTGACTTGAGTTCATACACGAGTCACTTTTTGGGAAATATGCCGTGTGGAACCACTATATATTCTATGTGATTGGATGCCTATGATCTCATGATTTATAGTGCAAAAGATTGGGTCGAAAGACGATCTCCATCGCCTAATTGAAAGCAGCTAAAGACCATAGAAAATCAATGGTATGTTGGATTTACGTGATAGCCACTCAAATGGTGAAATTGCTTTTCTTCCCAATCTTTTTTCTCAGAGATCTTTAGATCATGGCCAACATGATTATTCCACGTATCACACATCCCAAAAAGTGACTGGACTACCAAACCATCTAGCACCCAGACTTAGGGGCACTGGTCAGGTATAGTTGGTAGAACTTGATTTCGTGTTCAACTAAATCTGCAGCATTGGATATTGAGAGGATCTTGACTTTCATGATTTCCAATTTAATAGATGAAATTAGTTAAAATTCTCTCATGTCTGATGGCTAGGCCCGGATCGGGTTGAACATGAAATCAGGTGCAACTGACCAATATCCGTAAGTTTAGAGTGATACTGGCCGTCCAATTAATGGATGGGGGCACAGTCAACGAATTGCGTTGATTGGATGATCATAACCTCTTACTTTCAAACTCTTTTTGGTGGACCGCTGGACATTTCTATTGCTAGTTCCAAGGTAATCAATTGATGGGACACAAATTATTTGGAGCATGGTCTCTACAAGTGGCACCCCATCAACTCAACGGTATGGATCAAAGTGCAAATTTTTACAGACAATTTTGCAGACAGCTTATGTGGCACAACGATACTGGTTGCAGTGCTTGGGCCCCATTATATGTGCAGCCACTCGTATTGTGCCAAATAAGCTGTCTGCAAAATTGTCTTTCAAAATTTGTCTATTGTATACTACTGTCCATTGAAAGACCCCACTATATGTGCAGCCACTCACGTTGTGCCGAATAAGCTGTCGGCAAAATTGTCTATCAAAATTTGTCTACTCTATAACACGGTCCATTGAAAGATGAATATAGTATATATTTTTTTTAACAAGAGAGGTGAATACTGAATACCAATATACCATCATTATTTTTATTTATTTCTAATTATTATTTTTTTGTTTTGAGAAAAGTACCAAAATCGGGCCCCATAACCATTTTTATCACGGAAAAAGTCGATCAAAATTTTTTACACGAAAAAACCCACCAATACGGGTCAGGGTCGTTCACCGTCAGACCTTTAGAAATCTTGAAATTACAAATTTATCCATGTTGAAATAAAACTAGGCTTTCTCCTCAATCTCTCGTTCATGGATCTGAATACCTCCATTAATGGAGGTAATTTTTTTTAAAGAACCAAAAAATTTAAGAATCATCCTCTTCCTTTCTTCCGTGTTTTCATCAGGAATTATTTTATTTTATTTTAAATTCTTGCTTTATCTAATATGTTTCTTTGAAAAAAAAAGTAGAGAGAAGTCCAAAGCCTAAGCCTATGAAGTGCGAACGAACGGCTCTTTCATGTAACAACGCGTTCTGGGTAGGGACTTAAGCCCATGCTAGGTATATAAATGGGGAGGGACTTAAGCCCAAAATCAGACAATATCACGGTGTGTTGATCCGGGCTGTCACATCTAGTAAATTAAAGAATCAGCTTCATCTCTTATGTGTTTTCATAAGAAAAAATATCTATGTTTTTATTTCCATTCTTCTTGTATCTAATCTGTTTCTCTACAAAAATAAATAAAAATAAATGACATCCGTTAATGGAGGTCTTCTAGTTTCCATTGACAGAAAATCAAAGATCAGAGGTTAAAATTTCCGCCTCTTCTCAGTCTATCCTACAATAACAAGAACGCAAGAATTTTTTTTTTTTTGCTTTTAAAGCTAGGGTACTAGGGTTTCAAATGAATAAGGAAGACGAAGAATTTCAAATGAATCTTTTATACGGCATTTTATATAAAGGATTAAATCATAATCATACTTTAAACCTTACTGGTACGTGACTAATTGCCATACGTTTTGCATACGAGTTAGCGCAGTTCAGGAATTAAGCCGCCGCAAGGCATGCAAATAGCATGGAATCAGAGCTGAGGACGTCTCTTCTATAAGGTGAGGGATTTGATTATGCTTTTATTTCTTGGAGAATATTGGTTTCCCTTTTGAGAGGGGCCAAGTTTTATGGGGTACTTCGCTCCCACAACCCTTGTGTATAGCGGCTAGCTATCCCACAAGGGGCCATTGATGACCATTGATTCAGCACGTCCAACAAGAGAATAGAGGGCTTGGTCCTGTACCACAATGGCAGGTTGAAATACTGTGACCTCTAGGATGCATGTTGAGTCTCCCCTCCCCCCCCAACCCAACCACCAAATGCTAACTATCATTTACCACAGCCCCTTCCCCAGTGTCCCCGGGGAAGATCTTCAATTAGACGGGACTGCATATGGATTCCTACATTTGTAGTTAGAATCGATACGAAGTCATTTCATTTTTTTTACAACAAAACACATCACCTTCTCAATGCCTTGGCAGAATTGATGTATCCATGTGCAATCTAACCATAGGTTCTATTCAAAATTCCTACACACAAAAAACTATATACACCAACACCCAATAAAGAAGATTGGTGATCAGGATACAGCCATTGTCTAAGTGACAATCCCCTCGGCACAACCCAGAGCTTTCCATTAACAAAGAAGATGGTTTTTGAGATTAACAAAGAGCATGGCTTTCAACATGCAGAATGTGTTCAAACGAAGATCGTAGACGTGAAACGAAATCATAAGACCAAAATGCACACCAAAAGTTCCTAGTCATCCTATCATGCGCCCGCAAGGACCTGTAAATGAGCAGCTAATATAAGTGAAGCAAAACAGCCATACACCAAATCAGATGGTTAGGAACTTTTCATCAAAGTCGCTTTTGATCCCAGACAGTAACGTTCAATTTGAATGGATCATATTCATTGATCTTCTCTGCTCCCAACAAACTACAAAATTAACTGCCTCAAAAGAGTCAAAATGGTTGTCATGTTTAATGTCAGTTTTGCACCTGTGGGCTACCACCCTTTAGACAAAAAACCTGTCAACCACAAACTATATTTTCTTATTGGAAATTTATTGCTAGTGTTTTTAAATAGTGAGTCAGGGTGCATGATGCCCTGGGTGAGGAGAAACCCATGTGCTTGCTCACAAATGACCATTTCCCATGATTTCCCTAATCTCTCAATAGTACAATTGTTGAGTTCATGATACTTTCCACCATTCACATTTGTTTAATATCCTATCATCAAGTAAACCACTCGTAATCTGTTTCTTGCAACCGAACCTTTTCCTACTACCCAACAGTCACAACCATAAACAAAAGAAGCAAGAAGAATCGGAGCATTGCCTTGTTCTTGGATAACATTCCTCACCATTTTGATTAGGTACCTTAAAGTTTGAGGTGACTGTCTTTGCGATCAAAGAAATTGTCTTTGATCTTGTTGGAACTATATTCCTCAAGAGTTTAGTCTTTCAATTTTTGGTGCTTGGAAGCATCAGAAGAAACCAATTGGTACAAGTTCTTTTCAATCAGATCATCCACTTAATTTGTGCCTGTCGGATGGGACACAGGCTAAAAATTGCACCCAATCAAATGAATTTTATCTCCGGATGGTTAATGAACCTGTATACAACAGTCCACAAAATAATTCGTACATGGACAGTTCTGATCTTCCGCCTAATGGCCCACTGGATCGTTATAAATGAACACGCATTGGCAAACAGAGGAGGTTGTGGTGTTATGTGTTTTATCATAGTACAAAGATTAATTGGCACCTCGGACCTTTTTATTTCTAGAGGGCTTTTTTTAAAAAAATAATGTTGATTGATACAAATCTATGATTTCATCAAAGATATGAATAACAACAAATCAGAGAGGTCAAGCGAGATGCTCAACCTAAAAAAGGAAAACAAAGAAAACAAATCAAATCAAATACAGATATGAGAAAGAAAAGGAATAGACGAAATCACTTTTCCTATCTGCACAAACTCTACACCCTATAGGTCACAGGTTTGAATCCTCTTAACACTATTCCTAATTTTTTGAACGGTCCAACTAGTTGCACGCCAACACTCTTCCATTCATACCACTAATGACTCGTTGCACACACCAAAAAACAAGAAGCTGTGATTCTTCTTTAATCTCCATTGCACTTCTCATCCTTTATTTCTTTAAAACCCTAGAACTCTTTTTACAATCTATCTCCATCCAACACTCGTTTATTCTACAAACCACCGAAAAACGAACAGAACCCACACCAAGTCTCCTTCATGAATCATCTTTAGCAAAGACCCGACCCGACCCTATTGCTCCCCAAACACAACCCATTTCTCGACTGTATCCCTCCCGCTTTCCCACCTTCATCTGGTTTGGCATTCATGGAGCGGAAGGGTTAGTTCCGATCTTTGCCAGGGATGATTCAAGGAGGGAATTAGTCTTGTGACAAGGTGTGGATATCATTCATTCATTCATCGATGGTGTTGAATAAGAAACGGATGAATGGTGTGGATGGATGTAGATGTGTGTGTGTGTGTGTGTGAGAGAGAGAGAGAGAGAACAAGGGTTTTAAAAAATTAATAGGTGGGATACACAATGGGGTTTTAATTCACTGATCGAAGAAGAAGGGTGTGTAGATTTTTTTTTGGTATGCAATGGAAGAGCTTTGACGTGCAACTGTTTGGACCTTGGAGCAACTCTTTGGATAATCAATATGACACTGAACATTCTCCAGAAACAATATATCCACTTTACAGGCATTTTTATCATTTGCATAAACTTAAATATCACCAACTTCTTCAGTAGAGTAAGAATAATAAGAGATTCATGTCTTTTGTTTTTAATATATTACTTTTGTTATCGTCTCAAAAAAATAATAAGAGATTCACATTTTATGTTTCACTATCCTCTGTTTGCCAAGGTCTTCTGCATTAAAGGCATTAAGAAAATTAAGGTAAAAACTTAATTGTGGGGAAAAACTACTCTCATTCTCTAATTATTTTTTCACACCCCCCCCCCCCCCCCCCCACACCCACCCACCCACCCACACACACACGCGTGCGCACACACACACACACACACACATTCAGTGTTTCGGTAGCTTACTTTTAAATTGGAACACCTGGAGGCAGTCCTAAATCTAAACATGACTCGATGGTATTTTTGTCAAATTATCAATAAACATCAACCAGAGTTTGATAGACTGAGATGGCAGTTGTACATTACACAGTACACACATTTAGGCTTCTGGAAAAATCAGGAGAGAGATGCAGTCACCTATACACAAAGTGGTGTAAATGATTACCAGGGTTTCAGAAACATTATCACTAATGAAGCAGACCCTACTAGAAACCACATCCTGTCGAACAATGTCTGACACTGATCCGAAGGGCCCTGACATTGGTGAGTCAGCTTTTGATAAAATTCAGAGGCTAAAGGTCATTTCATTACCTTAGTGACCATATGATGCCTCTTAGGAGTGTCAAGCACTAGTTAAAAATTAATGGATTGAGTTTTAAGCATGGTTGTCAAGGCAAAGCCATGACAAATGGTGAGACAAATCGCCATATGAACTTATATGACAAGAATGAATATATGGCAACGCCATGGCAGAATGGCACCACCATGACCACTATTTTGAATTTTCTTTTGTAACTTATAAATTATAACTTATAAATTATAAAAGTCACAAGTTATAAGTTATATTTGTATTATAACTTATGTTTGATAAGTTATATACATGATATTTAGGGGTATAAGTGAAACCCTCTAATCTTTATTGCAATCTCTCTCTCTCTCTCTCTCTCTCTCTCTCTCTCTCTCTCTCTCTCAACGCAGGTTTGTATATTTTGGGGCGGGTTGCTACTAACCCCCCACCATATGCTGAATATTTCCCATAAGATACAATTGACCATTGACGCTTTGAATCGGACTAACAGAGATCGTTTTTCGTTCCAATCTTCCCCACAACTGATCTTGAAATCATGAAAATATCATCAGATGGTCATTCCAATCTTTCCCCACAGCTGATCTACCTAATTATTTGGTTAAATTTAAAAAATAGTAGAAATTAAAAAATTTATTAATGATTAATATATAATAAAAAATATTAAAATAAATTAATATATGGCCTCTCCATGACCATACCATGACCTCGCCACACCGCCTTAACTACCTTGGTTTTAAGGGCACCTTCAACTATTGAAGGAAAATCTCATATATTCCTAGCCTCACAATAACTAATCCTGGAGATAATATCAAAACATGTCCAATATTTAGACATAGCTCAAATCAGCTCAAGACAGAAGCTGCAGTGCTTTATGATGAACCAACTATTTAGGTCCATCATACAGGATGTACTATATGATACCATTATCTACCTAATATCAATATCAAGCAATCACTTCTCATTCTGTATGAGCCAACTATTTAGGTCCATCATACAGGATATACTATATGATACCATTATCTACCTAATATCAATATCAAGCAATCACTTCTCATTCTGTATGAGCCAATTTTAAACCAACAATTTTGCATACACCATTGCTACTTAATCAGTGCACATGCTCATTGATTCAGACCATCCAACCATTGATCGCTTTTTGGATGGCTCATACCCCAGATATCAAACCATATGATGCTAACTGCCCAATCATTCTCCTGGTTTTGTTCAACAGGGTCGTTAAATCATCCGTCAGCTGAACAACCCAGATTGATGAATTGCTTAGGCATCAAATGACAACCAAACCACCAGTAACAAGTTCTCAAATTAATTATATATCTTAATGGTGTGAACGTGTAAGGCTTAATAGAATACCACTAGCTATATATATCATCATAACAAATGTATTACAATGCCTTTTAGACTCAGGATACTCCCCTAAAATTTGCTCAAACCAAGATTCAAAGAAATTATATATATATTCTTAACTTGCACAACCCCTTCCTTTTCTTTTTCCCCCAATCATTTTCAGGCAATCAGGCCATTTTCTAGTTTTATTCCTTAATGCATCCGTGGTTAGAGACCCACTTTTGTGTTAGGCTTGTTTGAGCTGATGAAAAGGGTTGTGATTTTCAAGCCACAAAAAAATTCCAAAATTATTGGGCAAGAAACGATTAAATCAGATAAAATTGGTACCTAAAAATTTGTAAGGAGAAGGAACCCTATTTCCAACTCAATCTCAAGTTTCCTTTTCAACTCCAATGCGTTGCGTTTCGAGCAGGGTTGATTGGTTATGTTAACCATCATGTTTTCTTTTAGATCCTCCTCCTTGACCCAAAGAACAGAAGGCTATGTAAATATGCAACTCTGACCGTTCATTCTCGAAAAATGATGGTTTCCAATAGAAAAATGTCTCATGAAAAATTTCTTTTGCTTTCCTCTATTTCCACATGCAATAGCTTTCATTTTCTATGGACCAAGATTGCGAGGAAAAGTTTAGAAAGAAGGAAATAAACAAAGAAGCTACTGTTTAAGTCGGCACTGTCACACCATAACTTGTCCGATTCTGTTTGGGGCCTTTTATTACGAAGGCAAAAGACCAAGATGTTCAAGCGTAAAATGAGTTTATGATGTACATGAAAACGTTCCCAGGCAAAGCCAACGATATTTCAAAACGTAGTGCAATAAGCATAGTGGAAAACAATTTGCTAACAGGATATGGAATACCCCTTCAGACGTAGACCAGTTGCAGGAAACTATGCATAATGATGGAGATTCAAATTCAATCTTCAATTTCATAGCCCTACATGGGTCTGATTGAGCTCCGCAATTCTCTCTTTGTACATGAAAATCTTCACAAAATCCTTTAACCATAACCAAGCAGAACAGTTGCAGGAAACTACACATAATGATGGAGATTCAAATTCAATCTTCTATCTTCAACTTCATAGTCCTACATGGGTTCTGCTTGAGCTCTACATGGATCTCTTGAGCTCTGCAATCCTCTTTCTATGCATGAAAATCTTCACAAAATCCTAGAACCCTAACCAAGAAAAATCACTGACGTTGCAGATTAGAATAAAACTCACTTCGTTTTCCAAATCTTGAAGTGCATGTATTCATCTAAAATTGAACAAAAGCTTCAAACAACCAAAATTAGGCTGCTTAGGCATTTCAACTCACAGTAATGTCTTCTCAAAATTAGGCTGCTTAGACCTGTTTAATGGCTTTAATTAAAACCCAACAACTCATTAAAGGGGCACGTGACCACTTAAGTGAATACATGCCAAATTAGTGATTAAATAAGAAGTCAGTAGTTGGTTAGAGAAGAGAAATAATAGGAAGAAACAAAATATTTTACTTATCTAAAAAAAAAACTTGATTTTATTTTTTTGATCGGTGCGGACAAGAAATACATTAAAAAGCAAAGAAAAAAGATAACTAAATACAGCAAGAGACTAAAACATGAGGCAGGGCCTAAACAAAAGCAAGCCAAAAAAAAAAAAATCAAGAAGCAACAAGAAAACAAAAGCTCCCCAAAACCTAACAGCCACCAAACGAAAGAACCACCAGAAAACCAAGAAACCCCACCAGCCGAAACCAAAAGCGCTCAGCTCTCCCTCAACATGAGAATTATTTGACGTAAAGAAACAATGTTATTGACTGTTAAGAGAAAAATCAGGAATTTAAAGAGGTTTGAGATTGGTAGGAGTTAAAAGAAATAAAGTCCTGCTATTTTAATTGGATGACAGAAATTGAAGATACTTTATTGGTTGCGAGAGGTAACAACCAAGATATGAAGAGATTGGATTTGTTTGGGTGGGGGGTGCTGGAAAATAGGAGATTTATAATAAAAAAAATAGTTGTGATGGGGGGGGGGGGGGTTGTGCTGGAAAATAGGAGATTTATAAAAAAGAGTTGTGATTCGTAGAGAGGTTGAAACAGCAAATAATATGATCATAAAAGAGCTGAATTTTGGAGGTTAAATATCATGTGGAATCACCTAAAATCAAGGAGGCATGGGAGAATTACACTATTTGGGGTAGCATCCACAAAAATCTCATATCTACGTAGGGGTTGACTCTCATTCAATATTATTTGACCTTCCTTTTATTATTTTAGGTTATTCATAATTAGTTCGAGTGGGAGTCTAAATTGGATATGTGGGAACTACTAAGGGTTTATATATTGAATTTTTCGTGTAAACTTGGGTTTTACAGACTTTTGTTATGTTTTGTGTAAACTTGGATTTTACAGAATTTTGTTATAGAAAGAGGTATCAAATACTATTCTTTTCTCCTAGTATTATTCAGGTGCTTCCATATTGCTTTGAGTGTAGTCAAAAGCACAAGGCGCACCTGAAGTGCCAATGGTCCCTGGGGCCTAGGCGCTAAGGCAGAATCCTTTTTTCCATGCGCATTTTTATTCAAATGGCAATCAAAATATGCAATTATACATACCTTGATAGTTAAATTTTATATTTATATTTATACATTAGTATAAAATAATTTTTATCATTGTATTATATATCATTATTAATAATTTGTGATATTTAAAATTTTAAATATGTTTATAAATCAAATTTGCTATACATAAACATGTATATGAAAAAGATAACAATCAATACATATAAAATACAACACATATCCACATACATTAAAAAATATATCATAAACACTTACACATTATGGCACTAAAAAAATAAGAAACTAACTAACAACTAATAAACGGTAGTAACAACTACCAACTAACCATCAACAAATGTAATATATAGAGAAATTAATAAACATAAAAAACTATCACACATGAAATGCACTAAATTTTTTAACTAACTAATAACAAAGTAACAACTTACAACTAACAAGAAAGCGTTATGGCAAGTTAAGCAAGTAAAGCATTTACATAAACTAAATTATATCTGTGTAACTTACAAGTTACTTATAACTCAACAGTTATAAAGGTATAAAGTTTGTTATGCGATTGTTATATATATATATATATATGTGTGTGTGTGTGTGTGTGTGTGTGTGTGTGTGTGTGTGTGTGTTTTTATATTCACACTAATAAGCACCTCGAAAAGCACACCTAGGCGTATGCCTTATTGCATCTGCGCCTATAAGGGGCTACCCTAGGCGTGCGCCTAAGCGCACCTGTGACTACACCAATAGCTTTAAATAGGAAGCTGCAGTTTTCATTGTTTGGTGTCAGATCATGCCAAATATCTTGGGTAGCGAGCAAGATGTCACCAAGCTCGTTCGTCCAATGAATTAAAGGCTTGAGTGATTGGAACAGCTGGGAGGAAAAATCAACAGGAAACTAGATTGTCCTTTGCATGTGCATGGAGATGAACCGGGAATTGTGGATGAAGGGAATGGGCATGATCTTGACGGGAAATCATCCATCCATCATCAACAACTTTTATCAACAAGGGGCTTCGGAAACAACCCCATTAGAAGCAGCCAAATCTTCAAATGCACGAAGAGGAAACTCACAAGGATCATGTGTATGCCTTCAAACGCACCATTCTTTGTGGCTGAATTCAAGGAAGAAGATTCAATAGAATCCTCTCCAACAGTCAAGAAAGAGGAGCCTATCGACGTGGATGCTATCATGAAACAAATTATGGAAAAGACAAGTTATACGTTACCAAAGACAAGGCCATCATCATCTCATAGCCTTATCCCATCAATTGTTCATGTCCTTGAATTTTACGATTGAAAAGGCTAATTTGGTTAAAAGAGGAAAACAACCAAGATATCATGTGATTGGCTGAAATAAAGAATGTTGAAAAATACGCGGATAAAAGAGAGTTGCGATTGGTGGAGAGACTGAAATAAAAAAAATATCAAAATAATATGATTGGATCATCATCATCATCATCACCACTACCATGATAGCCTTATGTTCTCAATTTGGGGTTGGCTATGCAAGTCCTGTTTCTCCCTAGTCTCTGATCAACATAAGCTCTCTGTAACTCCGTGACCTTCATGTCACTTCTCACTGCTCCCCTCAAGGTCTTCACTACTCTTCCTCTTCCCAATGCTTACTGACTCTAATATGATTGGATGTAAGAAATAAAAGGAGCTGAAATTTAGGAGGATAAAGATAATGTTAAGTTGGGTACAATCAGGGGGACATGGTAGAATCATCGTATTTTTAGGAGACTCAAAATATTTATATGGGGTTGACTCTCCCCCTATAATGCTTGACCTTTGTGAGGGAGGATTGTAACTATTGACCAGCTGATTAAGAAAGAGGTTAATATGAGGAATAGATGGTTTTATGTTTCGACGAAAAGGAGTTGGTAAACCATCTTCTCTTCACTGATGGGTCGCCAGAGAAATTGGAACACTATCCGGAATAATTATAATGTTAGTTAGGTATTTTCAAAGGACTGCGGTCAGTTACTTGCGGCTTGGGGAGGTATATGTATGAGAGGGGGTTTTCGGAACATCTCGGTGTTGTCAATGATGTGGGCAATTTGGTTGGAGAGAAATGATCGTGGCTTCAGGAGGGTGAGGAGGCCTGTGCATTTGATAATGAAGACTGCTAGAAACTTTGATGTTGATTGGGTAAGGCTGGCTGTTAAGGGAAATGAGGGGGAGGGCATGAACTACCTTGAATAGTGGGAAACACATAAACTAATTTTTCCTTTTGCCTGAGGAAGGGTTATAAGGTTGACCTTTGGATGGGGTCATTGGCTGGTGGCTGCTTATGAGTTGATGAAGTTGTCGGGTTTCTAAGGCAGTTGCTCGCTGCTCGCTGCCTCGGGATCTTCTTTATCTTTTGTACTTAGATTTGCTGTTAATGAAATTTTTGTTATCGATTAAAAAATTGACCTTTGTTCTAATTTCACTAGAAAGGAATTGAAGCAAGCATCAGTTAGGAGTCTTCAAACATAATTTGATGGGTGTTCTATTGGTAATCTACGCCCGACCAGATTTAGAGGACTAATTATGAACAAAAGAAGGTAGAAGAAAATTTTCTACAACCTAATAAAAAAAAGACACTACAAAAGTGGAAAACAAGGCTTTTCTGTGAGTTTACAACTTTATCAATCTCATTTGGACAAATAAAAAAATCATCATCATCGCCTTGTCCCATCTATTTGGGAACAACTTTGCGTTTCCTATTTGACCACTCGTGTCTGTTAAGATTACATTGTCACTTTGCAATCCAACATATCTTCTCAGTGCATTTCCCAGAGTCTTTATTTGTTCCCCTTCTCCTAATTCATCGTGCTTCTATCTTAATAATCCTTCAAATAGAAGTTGTATCAGGTCTTCAACAAGTATACCCAAACCATCTCAAGTGACATTTCTCGACTTTGTCTTTTGTCGGGGCTACCCCCAAATTAACACTCAGTACCAATTCCCAATTCTATCCCTGTTACTCCACCTATCCAACTTAGCATACACATCTCAGCCCAAGTGCATGGTCTTTTTGTCGCTTCTTTGTAGCCCAACACTACCATTTGCAATGCCGGTTCATACTACTATCTTATAAAAATGCCACTTAAACCAAAGTGGCATTCATGATGGACAACACTACTCAATTTTCTCCAATTTGCCCACCTTGCATCAATCTTGTTTGAGATGTCCTCCTCAAACCTAGTGTTTAATTGTATAGCAGAGTACAGATGCCAAATCAATTATATTTCAGCAATAAATGATTTTCTATTTTGACTAAATCATCCTCTGCGTCCTCGTGTTCACCAAACTTACACTCCAAATATTTTGCCTTTGTTTTGTTAATTTTAAAAGTTCAAACCCTTGAACTCTAAAGCCTTTTCCATAATTCAAAGTTATCAATTAAATCTAAATCATTTTTCATAATTTGAACTAATCATTTACTTGCCTTCTTATCTAGCACATTACCACTACAGCATCAGCAAACAACATACACCAAAGAACTTCATCCTGTATTTTTGTTATTAATACCTCCATAAAAAATGAAAATAAATAAGGACTAAAAGCATATCCTTGATGTAGCCCTATTCTCTTAACCATCTCTCCACAAGCAATTCTTACACCAGTGATCACCCCTTCAAACATATATTGAATGATCTCAACATATTCATTCAGAATACATATCCTCCTAAGTATCCATCAAATTATATATCTAGACACCAGTCTTCTAAAAAAATGATAAAAAACCATATGTATATTTTTCCTCCTCTCGCTCATATTTGCCATAAGTTTCCTCTATAAGAAAATGGCTTTAATTGTTGATCCTCCTAGTGTAATCCCGGATTAATCTCGTCTTAGACGTACCACTATCCTCCCCTACCATTATGTAGTGTGGACAAAGTTTAATATCTTAATAGTCGACCCAACTTTGTATAATTCCTTTATGCTTATACCAGTGCTCTTTCTTCATTCCTTCGACATTTTCTTGATCTCTTTTTTTATAGGTAAGCTGGACTTGAACCTGCAACCTTGAGGTTGCAATATTGTCAACCTTCCATTGTCCAACAGGCCCAAGCCCAACGTTTTTATTGAGTGGCCAAGTTTAATATCTCAATAGTCGACCCAGCTTTGTATAATTCCTTTATGCTTAAACCAATGCTCTTTCTTCATTCCTCGGACATTTTCTTGATCTCTTTTTTTTTTATAGGTAAGCTGGGTTTGAACCTGCAACCTTTAGGTTGCAATATTGTCAACCTTCCGTTGTCCAACAGGCCCAAGCCCAACGTTTTTATTGGTCTTGCTATAAATATATTTTGTTACAATATGATCAATCAACCACCACCCCCCCTTCATTATTACCAACACACACCCATTATAATTCATAATTGAATTGGTATGTCATTTGGTCGTAATGCTTTATTTTCCATCATCTTTGCCAAAGTTGCTTTTACCTCTGTTTCGTATTACTTCGTAAATCATTCCTTGATTTGGTCTACTTCTCTCTTATACTCCATTATTACCTTTTTCTATCTGTTCTTTATCTCATTTTTTCACCAAAACCCTTTGATCCTTCTTCTTTAATGCACTTACTGATGTAGTCAACAAAAGAAAGACGAGCACCAAAGTACAAGAGAAGCAGAGAAAGAATAAAAGAAGAAAGAGGAAGAAAAGGCACGAAAAAAGGGGTTGCTTCTGTTATTAATATAAAACAAACCTAAAATCAGTATAACCGAACTGTTGGGATTGATTTAGAAGAATAGTGAGCCCTAGATTTAAGGATCCACATGACCAATTTAAGGCCCCACATGAGCCTTTAATAGGATAACTGAATATGAGAGACCTATTTTCATCCTTAACTGTGATTGGTTAAGGTTAGCATGATATACGATTGGTTAAAAGAGTTTAGGGTGTGCTGAAAATTTGGGGATAGGCTGAATAAGTGATGCTAAGAAAACGGACAAAACAATAGGCCTGAGTAAAGAAAATGGGAATTCTGTTGTTAATATAAAACATACCTAAAATCAGTATAACCGGACTGTTGGGATTGATTTAGAAGAATAATGAGCCCTAGATTTAAGGACCCAGGTGACCAATTTAAGGCCCCAAGTGAGCCTTTAATAGGATAAGTCAATATGAGAGACCTATTTTCATCCTTAACTGTGATTGGTTAAGGTTAGCATGACATACGATTGGTTAAAGAGTTTAGGGCGTGCTGAAAATTTGGGGTTGGGCTGAATAAGTGATGCTAAGAAAAAGGAGAAAAAAATAGGCCTGAATAAAGAAACTGGGAATTCTGTTGTGCAGAAGAAATAGGTATTCAGGGTATGCAATTGGAGAGGAATGCAGAAACTGTTGAAGTTTAGCCCCACATTGGGTAACTCCACTCATATAATATCCTAGGCCCCTCCACTCAGAGTCAATTGGTTTTGAGTTGGATGCACATATTTATCATGGTATCAGAGAGACACGGGCACACGGCTATAATTTACCCACTGTGGGAATAAACTTCAACACGCCCCCGCACGTGTTGGTAGGACTGAGCCAAATCACGTGGACAATTGAATTGGGCGACGTCGAATGGAGAAAGGCATGCTTTGATACCATTATAAATTTGTGCATCCAACTCAAAACCAATTGGCAATGTGTGGAGGGGCCCAGGATATTATAGGGAGAGGCAAGGCTATAATTTACCCAATGCGGGACTAAACTTCAACAGAAATTTCAGGGAGGTCATGTGGTATGAAGAAACTTGAACCTTGAAAATTATAGCCCCCATATCAGTTTACTATATACTTGTCATATCCGGTCTTCTATTTCATGCACCACATTGACTTTTAAGTGACAACAGATTATTTTAATAGAAGTAGGCGTGCCAACCGTGCAGGACTCGGATCGAAAATTCCTATTATAAACAGGCTGGGACTACTAAGAAAATCACAAAAATGCAAACCCAAGCTCGACCCATTTCCACAATTAAATAGAATTTCTGTTTAGTTACTTCATTAGACTAAGTGACGCGGGACGGGAACCCTAAAATGTGTGAATATGATTTTGATGCGATTTGCCGACATTAAATAAAATTAATTCAAGATTAATCTCAAAACTCTCACAATACCTTCGGGTTCGTAGAATTCCGGTAGGTAAATCACACGAGATCCAAATAGGGTGTCCAATCCAATGCGCAAGTCCCATTAGATTTAAGGTAGGATTGGGCCTAGAGATAGGACTCTAGTTTTTCCAGGCTTGGGTATTCGTCTTCGATCCGATGTAGATTCACGGGTTCGAACTAGGGTTGTAGAATTGGGTAGGTTTGATAGCTCGGATGAAAACTAGGGTTTTGATGGAAATAGGTTTTAGGTTTGGATTAGGGATTCAATATGGGTAATGGATTATAAGAGAGACAGAGAAAATATATAGCAAAGATAATAAAAGATCAAAAGAGAATAGATGAGAATCACTCCCTTGGTCACACACCAAACCCATCTCGGGAAGAAGAATATTCAAGCATAAAGCATTCAAAATATTCAATAACTAAATAAAAAGTGTTTACAAGCCTCTTTATATAAGCCACCAATAATTAATTCGAAATTAAAAAAAAGTCCTAAAACAATAAAGACTAAAAAAAAGGTAATTTCCGCAGAAAAATAGAAATCACGTCGCTGGGCGAAGTCGTCTACGGCGCGCTATGATGCTGGTCACAAAGCGTTGTGGTACTATTCACAGCGTGCTATGGCTATTATTACTGTGCTAGTGGAGTCCACGGCGAGCTGCGGTCTTATGACAGCGAGCTGTCACAATACCTACAACAACCTGTCATAAATGGCAGCGAGTTGTGGCTGTTTTCAAGCTATAGTGAACACTTCTTTTTTCTTTTATCCCTTGAAGCTGAAAATTCTGTTGCGGCCCAACTCCAATGCTCTCGATCTTGACAGTCCCCGTCACTAAGAAACCTAAGGGATGCAGATCTCTAAGAGGGTTATTGAAAGGTCATTTGAGGTTTTTTTTTCAGACTTAGATATATTTACAAATGTTATAGAAGAAAGAAAAGTTTATCTTCTCTTTTATCTTCTACTTCAATCTCGGGTATTTTATTTGGTTTGTTTCCTCTTTGACACAGGAGAGTTGCAGTTTGCATTACTTTACCCAATCAAGCTCTCGAGTTTCTGTTTCTCTTATCTTGGAAAGTGGCATGAGATAAAAATGGAAGCATAATCTGTGCAGGTTCATAAATTTATTAAGAAAATTTTATGTTTAAACTTGTGTTGGCTCCCCTTTACGAGGTCTTTTTTCCTCTTAATAAATTTCGTTATCAACTAAAAAAGGATCTAGGCAATAACCAGAGTAAAGAAATTTGTCAAATTTCTAGATGCTTTATCCAAAAGTGAGGTGTTGATAATATCTTGGTGGGGAATTTAGACTATTGTAGGGTTCCTAATATTATGTATTGAGGGTTTTCCTTGGTGCATTATACTTTTTTAATAGTTGGTAATTTATTATGGCTCTTCAGTGTAAGCTCCTTTGCTTTGAGAGTGACCTTTTTTCATTTTTTTTTCCACATATTTCATTTCTTAATATATTTCTTGATTACAAATAAAAAACAAAGTACTTTAAACATCAACAAATTTTTCCCACTGAACCATAAGATTAAATAGAGGATTCAAACCACAAATCGTTGGTTTGACAAGAAAAAATAGCACGATTTTTTTTGTAAAGGATTCAAGTGTAAGACTTTACTCTAAGGGACAATATTGGATTCAAATTCTAAGATTTTCAAAAAAACGTCCATATCCAAAAAGGAACAGTATCGGATGTAATAGAAAAGGAAGAGAATCCAAGAGAGAAGCAAACAAACATGGAAAATTCTACGCACCTTCCAACAATCGATATACCCCACAATAGAGATAGGAATCAACTAATTTCATTTAAAAATAAAATAAAAATCTAAGGTTCCTCATCCATAACTATTTAAATAAGTTCTAAAGCATATCCTAAATAGGATCCCCCCTAAGGCCCTAACTAACCAAACCCGCTAAAATAATTTAACTAAATACCTTACTCCACATTTTTTGTCAGATCCTAGTCCATAAATTTTATCTTAAAGAGCCCCATAGTTCTAGTCAAAAGGGATAATATCAGGCCCAAAATAGAAACGAGAAAGGGAGATCTTGCTTTTTAGTCAACATGGTCACATCCAAAAAATTAAATCTAGATACCTCTTTTATTTAATGTCTCATTGTAAGTCAACCAAAAGGGCTCATGTGAGGCTCTTAAGTGGTCTCATGTGAGTCACTTTGTCCACACACTTTAGAAAATTAAGTGCCATAAGCCTCTTCTGTAGAGGCCCATAAGCCCCATATTGGGTCTTTATTTCGATCCCTATTCTTTTTCTTTTCTTTCGTTTCTTATTTTTTCTTTTTTCTCTTTTTTGCCTTCTTTTACTTCATCTTTTTTTTTATTCCTTCGTCTTCTTTCATTAGGAGAATTGGATCACACCAATATCAAGAGAAGTCTTCCTTCATAACTTTCATATCACTTATAGATTATGCTTTTGTTAATATGCAATAACAAATGAAGTCACAGTGTTCAGCCAATTGATAGATGCATAACAAGTATGTAACAAAACGCCATGCTTCAAGTTAGTCTGGATGTAATGACAACTTTCTATAATGATATATATGAATTTATAGTGATATACATGAATTATCAAACAGAATACAAGGAAGATAAACGGATCAAAATAAAAATTTGGATGCTGTAAGAATATTTATTGACAATAAAATGGCAGCACACAGAAAATCAACAAAAATATTAACTGGACATGTTCTCATCCACTTTGCCTCCCAAAAGCGAGGGCTTCCAAGTTCCATTTTTTCTCCAAATGGGTAAAACAAATTAAAAGTGTGTACTGGTTATATCCTAGTCTAGCATCTAAGCAACTCGCCAAAAAGAATTTCACGGGATACCTATCCTAACTGCACCAGCATGATGTAGTAATCGCTGTGCTGCCTGATCTACTTCCATTCAAGTACCTGCACAGTTGGTAGAATGACCATATCAATAAATAACCTCGGGATCAAACGATCAAACTTCAAAAAATAGAGTTAGTACACCTAACGTCAAACCTTAGTCGCACAAAGCGGGAGTGGCAAAGCAACAAATTTTAAAAATCTAGGAAGCTGGAGTGCATATATATATAATCAAATAGAATTTTATATGGCTATTTTTTGGCTGAGACATGCACCGATGATGTAATGCCAAGTGGACTGCTTGGATCTTGCATAGTACATGCCACACACACAACATGCATTTAAATTAGTTAAAACTATCTTACACAAGGGTAATCCATGAGGCCGACTTAATTCATCACTTCTTAAAGCCAGCCACCATCGTCTCGTCAAATGACAATTTTAATATCATTAAAGGGTACCAGCATTTGGCAATCAGGGTTTTCCACCGTGAGAGCCGTTGACTGCCTTGAATCAAACGATGGATATCGTTTTTCGTCCCAACCTTCTTCCCAATAGATCTTGGGATTATAGCCTACCTATCAAATGACCATATGTTGATTCCACATGGCACACATCCCCAAACATGACCCGAGAACCCTTTTATGGTACACACATGATCACGGTCACTTTTGGGGATGTGTGCCACATCAAACAACATCCCACCTTCTGATAGGTGAGCCATTATCTAAAGATCTACTTTATGGGAGATTGAGACAAAAAAATATCCCTATCGTTTGATTGAAGACAGTCAAGTAGTCAACAACTCTCACAGTAGAAAATCGTGCTTGCCCTTAAAGAATTTGAGATTGCAAATACCAGTACTCTTGTCAAAACTTTCTTGTAAACAATAGGGCGAGAGAGAGAGAGGGGGGTTTAAATGAGACCACTTAAAACCTAATGAAAAGGGGTCTTAAGATTAAAAACATACTTTGGGTTTTTGAAACATTAGCCTCTCATGAATATGCAACATTATAAAGAGAGGGGTATTAATTTTCAAACCCAAGTTTCAGGGTTTTAAAATCGATACCCTCTCTTTCATATTGCAAAATCTCGTCTTAGACTCAAACATATCAGATTTTTTAGAGAGAGAGAGAGAGAAATAAGAACAATGATATATCGCAAGCAGAGGAGATTCACCTTCATTGCATGGCCATAAAAAATTAAAAAATGCAAAAACAAAACCCTAAAAATCAATTTTGATTTCTTAGCAAGGTACGCTCCATTTCTTTTCTTTTCCCTTTGTGATTTTTTTCAATAATATGATCTGCATATAATCTCCTTTTTTTTCTTCTTTTATTTAAAATGGGAAACACTTGAACCGCAGTTCATAATGTGTAGGAACCGCGGTTCCTACATGAGTCCCTTTCAAAAATGGGGAACCGCGGTTCCACTAAGAAACGTGGAGGGGTTTTGACGGTTCCTGCTTCTAGGTGTCAAACATCACAAATAGGACACTCTCATTAAAGTAGAAGAGAAGGTTCAACATTTGTAATTAAGGATTCAGATTTATGATTTGAGCCACGATGCCGATGTTGGATTACTTTTTCGTTGACCCGAACATGCACTTGCCAGCATACCAAACATGGTCTAAAGTGACATGCAAACAACACAGTTGCATGATAGCATAGAAACAAAACTTAACAACATGAAAGATTGACGCTCTCCAGATCTTGCAACTAATGAATCATCCCTAATAAAAAAAAGATCACTCATAAAAAAGTGCCTCTTTGGCCGGCCATCCCGATTACCCTTAGAATGAATAATGAAGAAGTTGAAGGTCACACTCCCCCAATTCCCAATAAAGAGGATAAAATATTTGGAAGCCTTTCCCCAATGGCTCCTTCACTATTTATTCAGCTTGGAACTTGATTAGGATTAATTATCCTAAAGTGGATTGGCACTGTTTTATATGGCACACGTAAAGAGTTCCCAAGCACTCATTTTGTGCTTGGCTTGCTATTAAGTATCGGCTCCCTACGCTTGATAATTTGATGAAAAAAGGTATTCAGTTACCTTCTAGATGTGTCCTTCGTTGGATAAATAACGAAAATATAGATCACCTCTTTTTTGGCTGCTCCTGTTTGAGTTGGATTTGGTACTCTATCTTGGGCAGATGTAACATCATATGGGTCCTTTGTTGGATAAATAACGAAAATATAGATCACCTCTTTTTTGGCTGCTCCTGTTCAAGTTGGATTTGGTACTCTATCTTGGGCAGATGTAACATCATATGGGTCCTTATCTCTCCTCTTTCCAATGACTTGGAAAGATTGAATATATCGGCCACAGGGAAAAGACTATCTTCGGTTATCAAAAGAGCTTGTTTTTTGGCTACCATTTGGCACCTATGGCATGAAAGGAATACTAGAATCTTCGAGAACAAGTGCTTGCATAAGAGTAGGCTGCTGAGTTTGATTGGAAATGATATCTGTATTCGTTTTCAAGATCACCGTCTAGAAGATTTTGATACACCTGCTAATCGTCTCATTGCAGTAAAATGGGGCATTTTTTTTCTCCTTTTGTATCTTAATTATTTTTCCTTTATGTTTCGATATTCCCTTTTGATCTTAATGAATTGGGGTAGCTGTTTTGGGTCCCCACTTATCGATCGAAAAAAAAAAAAATGAACAGGAAAACTGGAATCATCCAAAGACTTGATGCCCACGCCCACCTTACTAATCTGTACATACATTCACTTTATTCCAAAAATTGAAAGCAATCTTTTTCTTCCATATGCTTGACAGTTCACTTGGATTTAAAAAATATTCCATGCTAATAAATTGGAATCCATAACCAAGGAAGCAATCTCGTAGACCATACTAATAAGGCCCTCTCTATTGGCTTTATAAAAAAGAATTAATTACAGACACAAAGTTAGTTGCATGATAACATATAAAACTGCACAGCAAAGTAGTTCGTTAGTTACGCTTTTAAATTTTAAAGTGCCTTTGCAGATTCTTTTAAAGTTTGTCCAGTAAATGAAGGCAATGTTGTCAAAAGCTGTACCTAGGCGCCACCTAGGGCATGTTTAGGACCCAAGTGTCAACCGCTTTAGGCGCTAATACAAAAAACGCACGCTTCACGCTTCGAAGTTGGCACTTCACGCTTCAAAGTGAGCATGGACACTTTTTTTTAAAGCACTCACTTTTAGGCAACTAATATAATATATAATTTTTTATTAAAAAAATAAAAGCTCTCTATTGTACCTCTGTTTTTGGCTCTCTTTAGCTCTCTATTTTTTATTTTAATGGTTGTCTGCCTGCCTATGCATATTTTATGATCAGGTGATCACCATTAATTAGATTAGATAATATATTAGTGAATAATTACGCTGCTCCTTAGTTAAAAAATTCATAGGTAGCAAAGCTATCTTATATTAAAATATTGAACAATTTTCCTCTCATCATGATCATGATTTTGGGCCACTGTTCATCACAAATGGTATAGGAGAGCCTCCTTTCTTTTATCCTTTATATATTTTTACTCAAGGAGTAGCACCATAATGTGCTTTTTTTTATCCTATAAAATTAAATGAATCACGCATAATTGCGGGTGAAAATATAAAACTATTGTTAATAAATGCATTAATACATACATATAACCTTCATTGATTTAGAGAAGGCTTATGATAGAGTGCCGAGATAGATAATATGGTGCACGCTGAGGAAGAAATGCATCTAAAATTTATATATTGAGATTATCCGAGACATGTAGGAGAAGGCAGTAACTAGTGTTCGAACAATCTGTGGAGAGACGAGTAAGTTTCATGTTGGAGTTGGACTGCATCAAGAATATGCCTTGAACCCTTATTTGTTTGCCTTGGTCATGGATGCACTAACCATAGATATACAAGAAGAGATCTAATAGTGCATGTTATTTGCAGACGACGTAGTTTTAATTGCTCAAACAAGAAAATAAATAAATAATAAGCTGAAATTATGGAGAAAAGCTTTAGAATCAAGGGGAAAATTAGTAGAATAAAGACAAAAACACATGGAGTGCAAATTTAATGAACATGATAGTTTAGAGAAGGATTTAGTCAAAATATAAAATCATTTAGTGTCATATTGCCATAGATTTCGCTACGTAGGCTATACTTTACACTCAAATGGTGGATTTAAATATGACGTCTCAAATAGGATTAATGCAGATTGGATGAAATGGAGGCAAGTTAGTAGAGTATTGTGTGACCCAAGAGTTTCACTTAGATTGAAGGGGCGTTTTTATAAGACGGTGGTTAGACCTGCCATAATATATGGTATTGAATGTTGGGCTACAAAAAAACGACAACAAGATAGAGTACATGTAGTCGAGATGCGTACGTTGAGATGGATGTGTGGAGTACGAAATGAGCATATAAGAGAAAATTTGAGAGTGCACCATATAAAAGGAAAACTTACTGAGTGTCGCTTGAGGTGGTTTGGACATGTTCATCGGAGGCCAGAACCAGACCCTGTATGAAGGATTGAGACTCTACAAGTACAAGGATGTAGGAAAAGTGGAAGACAAATAAAGACCTGGTTGGCATTCATGTATATGAAGGATTCGAAGTTACAAAGAGCTTAGCGCTAATCAGAAACGAGTGGAACAATAGGACTCGCAAAGCCGACCTCAAATAAATGGGATAAGGCTATGATGATGATGATGAAAAAATGCATTAATGCATAATTAATCAATCAATGCATTAGTACATAATTAAATTAATTAATTCCTATTTATCATTTTTATGGTAGTATGGTACTATAGATCATGTGCTACAACGTTTTATAAAATTTAAAAAGAAAACAAGCATTATTTTTTCTTACGGCTAGGCCCCGCCTAGGCTCTTTAAGACCCAAGGGGTTCACTGCTTGGCACTTTTGACAACATTGAGTGAAGGTCAGAAAAAACATGATAGTCCTGCTCGTGGATAATCAAAATGATAGCAATATAAGCTATTTGCATGATTCATGTCAAAATATTTTATAGTTTTAAAAAATGGATGCAAACTTCGGGATAAACAGTTCAACATGTACTACCCAAAGAGTAGGGAAGACTGGAAGAGTTTTAGTATGGAATAAGTATCCAATTAGGTTGTACTAATTGTCTGATACAAATCAACTTGTGGGCTATGAGGGTAGTGACTGCAGTATTTAGCATAATAAATGAGCGAGTAAAGGGACAAGTTTTTCAGTTCTAGAGAATGTTCAGAACCTTGCAATTTTTTTAATTATTATTATTTTTATTAATAAACAAAACCTAAACATTAAGACGTGAAATCCATGCTTAAGGTGTACAAGCTGGTCGAAAATTCAAAATGGAGTGTGTTCTTGCCTATCCATCAAAACAGAAATCTACATTCTATCTATATTTATGATGGGAATGATCAGTAAGAGAAAACCTACAGTGCTAGAAACTGCTGCATCATTCTCTTGCATTCCAATGATCACTGGCTTCTCGCATCACCCATCTTTTCCATTTCTCCCTATCAA
Organism: Chloranthus sessilifolius; assembly: GCA_021018995.1. Lineage (NCBI taxonomy): Eukaryota > Viridiplantae > Streptophyta > Magnoliopsida > Chloranthales > Chloranthaceae > Chloranthus > Chloranthus sessilifolius. Next base: position 19,918,805 of record CM037584.1, read on the forward strand.
TCTCAATCCCAATTTCTTCATCAACCAAACTTAAAAAATAGGGTTAATGGAGCCTTACCTACATCAATAGATATGCCATCATACCTGACCAATCCAACTTGTGCACGTAGCAGAACACCATGTGAAATACTGTTAGCCTAAAAAGAGCGCCCATCAGATGATTCGAACCATTCAATCCACGAAATTTAATATAGACATTTGTTCATATTTAACATAGGGTCCATATTTAAGTGCCCGGCGCTAATGGATATATATTTTTTTTTGAGCTAAGTGAAGTTCACATGATATCGAACCAATTGGATGAAGTGGATTGGTAAAAAATATGAGGGTGTAAAGTAAGCTGTTAAGGGTGCCCATCTATTGATGTAGGTGACCAGAGTCTATCTTTAAAAGATACACAAATTCCAGTATACCATTAACCAATAAATATATAATAATTTTTTTATAAAAAAAAAAAATTAAACAGTTAATAGATCTTATTTGCAGCCTAACAGGGAAAAAAATCTAATTTTCTGAAACAAGTAAATTTACGAAGAAAATACTAGCGATCTTGACAAGTACGCGGCAGAGAGGTACCCTGCGCCAGCTCGCAACACGCGCGGACACTGACCGAGAGGTAGGACGTGAGGCGGGGGACAGCAGCCACGCAGTTCAGCGGCAGAAGCGACTGCGTGCACCCTAATTCTCCCAAAGACCTATCAGGAAACAGGGGAACTGTGTGAGTGGCAAAACATAGAAATCAAGAACAGAAATAAGAGAGTGGCTTCTATATTAGGGATTAGGGTTATGGAGTAGTACCTGGGATGAGCAAAAGACAGGCCGCGGCGCTGGAGGCGAGGAGCGGCAAGGGGCGGAGGACGGAGGCGTGGGAGCGACGGAGAGGAGTGAAGAGATGTGGCTCTTGCGGTGCCGAGGAGCGACCTAGAAAGTGACCCACAACGCCAAGCCATTTTCCTATTTCAAAATGGTTTCTGGTTTAGTTGGGATTTCAAAGCGAAGAGTTGGTAACCAAGGAGAGTGAAAAATGTCGATGGGTTTTGTGATGCTATCCTATGAGAAGACTTAGATCACTTGTAAAGCGTGTGTACTTTTAGAGATAATAGTAAAAGTGCACCTGCGTTGCACGTGCTCGATCGTATCAATCTGCCACGATTGGCGGTTTGAGATCGTTGGTTCTTGGTTTGGGTACCTTATAACCCCATCATTTAAAAGGGGGAAATTTCCCATATAATAAAAGATACATTTTTTCGACCCGATAATTGCACCTTTCACCGATCCCCACTCAGCTTTAAGTCAAGCCCGTTCACAAAAGTCTTAAATACCCTTTTTAACACTTTTTATTGTTCTACGGAATTTAAAATTTCAAAAACTACACTATTTTATATTTACACAATGTAAAGCAACGTTTAAGTTGTCTGATTTGAAGGCCACAATATAAAGATTGATGGTGTCAAAAATTGACACAAAAAAAATGCAATATCACCTCTTTAAAAAAAAAATGTTGCCTAGACAATCGTTATTAACTGTATAGTCGTTTTCGACTATCTAGGCAGTCTTTTTTTTTTAGTTAAAAAAGTGATATCGTCTTTTTTCGTGTCAATCTTTGACACTATTAATCTTTATATTGTAGTCTTCTATTTAGACTACATAGATATTGCTTCACATCGTGTAAATATAAAAGAATATAATTTTTAAAATTTTAAACCATGTAGAATAATAAAAATGTAAAGAGTATTTGAGACTTTTACTGTTAACTGGAATTGATTGGGCTTAAAACTGGTCGATTATGAGAAAGGTATAAACTATAGGGTCTCTGACATAAAAGGTGAATCTAATGAGGTTGACTTAAAAAAAAATTCTTTAAAAGAGGCGGATATGGATTCGAACACATAGATATATATCTATCAGGTGCAAAACTTGTCCAAATATAATGGAGTTCATTTTAAAAACGTAAGAAATTAAAAGATGAATATTTACAGTACAAAATATGATAAAGGGCAGACACATAAATCAGGATATGTAAGGCGATATCTAAATTTTAACTAGATTTTAATTACCAAAAACACTTCTTTTAATTTAAATCACATGTCATGTCCCACATGATCCATACATTAGAACCCATTTAAAAAATTCACAAATACAAAGTCATTGAAAAAGCCATACCCAGTGCTAGTCTTATATATGTATAAAGTGATGACATAAAGTACAGCAGGAGGCCCCAAAATTTATAAGGCCGAGCTTAGAATTAAACCTTTAAGCCAGTTGGGCTCTCGTTTATGGTATGTATATTGAGTCTACTTATAATATTTAAGGACAAACTCTTAAGCTTCGTTCCGGCGGTTTCTGATTTTTCTTAGAAAAGTTCAAATTTTTGGATAATCAGATTTTTAGCAAACTCAGATTCTTGACTTTTTTCATATACATTCTTAACTTATTTTAATTTTTGGCATTTTCCATAAAAGTTTATAATCCTTCGTTCTTAAGTTCTTCTAAGAAAATGCTTAGATTCAGTTCAATGGGTGATTGTCTTATGACCATAGAAATGTTATCTAATAATCAATTTATGTATCGTACTCGAATTTGACTCAAATTAGACGGACAACTAATATATGCGACACTGAACATATTGGACGGAATTTGATTATTATTATTTTTTTCCTGATTTTGACTTAATGACTAATACATTATAAATCAAATATAACAATAAATTAAATGGTGACAAGAAGAAGATTATAGAGAACACTAGAATATAAAATATCACGTAGTGCGCGCGCACACACGCATATATATATATCTTATATTTTATATCTAGTTTAGTTTGTAGATATTTTAAATAAAGTTAAATTTCTCATAATGGCTTAATCGATATGTATTTTGTCATTTTATTTTACATATATATATATATATATATATATATATATATATATATATATATATATATATATATATATATATATATATGAATTGCCCGTGGATATACGCCTAGATGTATAGTGATATCTCTACGCCAATTGATATGAACGCAATACGTAGCATCTTTTTTGTGAAGTGATGAGTGACATGGGGCCCACTTTACTAATTAGGATTATACTTTTAAAATATTTTAAAACTTAAATATCCTTCAAGCCGTCTTTCTTGACTTTTTAAAAGTTTCTTTCTTTTCTCTTTATTCTCTCTATTTTTTTAAGAAAGTGTCTGGCTTACTTTTTCAGACATATTTTACTCAAAAAATGTTGCGCCCAGTAGTGAAGCGCTAGCACCTCGAGAGCGAAGTAGCAGCACCCCAAAAATTAGGCGTAGACACCCCGATAGCGAGCGCGCTTCTCTATCGAAGCGTCGCCGCCTCTCTATCAAAGCGCCGGTGCTTCGTTTTAGGAGCATCAGCGCTATCGAACCACCGACGTTTAGTTTTAGGAGCATCAGCGCTATCGAACTGCTGACGCTTCATTTTAGGGCCGTTGATGCTTTGATATATATATATATATATCGAAGCGCCGATGCCTCTCTATTAAAGCGTCGTCGCTTCGTTTTAGAGGTATTGGCGTTTCGATTATTTAAAAAAAAAAAAAAAATCGAACCATCGACGCCTTTCTATCGAAGTGCTAACGCCTAATTTTAGGGGCATTTTTTAATATCGAAGTGTCGATGCCTCGTTTTAGGGGCTAGCGCTTTGCTATCGTATGCTCATATTTTTTGAGTAAAATATACCTGAAAAAGTAAGTCTGACAGTTTCTTAGAAAAAGAGAAAAGAGAGAGAAAATAAAGAAACTTTTAAAAAGCTTCTAAAAAAGTCAAGAATGGCAGCTAAAAATGAATATAACTTTTATAATATTTAAAAAGTTTAACCCTAATTAGTAACGTGGGCCCCATGCCACCCATCATCCTCGTCTATAGGCACAACACGTAGCGCATCTTTTGTGAACATGATGATGAAGGGGAAGATTCGACATTTTTTATTTAATAATTTTTATGCCTTTTGTAGAGTTTGGGTCCTAAGTTCAAACCTTGTCATATGCAATATATTGTTTATTTTTTAAAATAATTATACTAAAATCTATACACCCTATATGTAAGTGTGTACCTCTCCACCATAGTGGAGCCATTTGTGAGAGAAATCACTCCAAAATAAGTCCATGGAGCACCTAAATAGATGGAGGGGGGCGAAAAATGGGCTCAAATTATGGGTATTTGGGTACCATTATTTGCAATTTGAATTTTATCAATATTATGATGGTTGCAACTAAGAAATCCTCTATTATAAGTAATTGTGGGAAATAATTTTCTCTTTTCTTGCTCTATAATCTTAAAAAAGGATAGGAGTATTTGCAACCAAAGATTCGGTCTCCTGAATTGATGGTTTCACCGCTAATACCATTGATGGCCTTAAAACAAACGATGGAGATTGTTTTTGGTCCCAATCTTTGGTAAATTGATATATAGACCATGACTCATCTATCAGACAATCAGATGTTGAATCCTCATGGCATACATCCCAAAAAGTGACCAAAGACTGCTACTTATATAATGCTCATGATCACGGTCACTTTGGGGATATGTGCCACGTAGAATCAACACATGATTGTTGATTTGTAGGTCATGATCTCAAGATCTATTTTGCCAAAGATTGAAATTAAAAAATACTCTTCATGATTTGATTCAAGGTAGTCAACGTGTCAAAAGTGTTTTAAAATGCCTTAAACATGGTGATTATGGGGTATTGGAATAAAAGAGAGCTATTCCGATTTAAATATCTCAAAGGCAATTATATGGTGTATATAGAAGGTGAGTGCATACATGTTAAAACTCATATTCTGACCAAATCTGAGCAATTTACTTGGACCCAAGAAGGTCACTTTCACTTGGAAAGCAGCTGAAATTTGGTGGGACCCATCCAAACTCTCGAACAACAAACTCTCTCAAATTTACTAAGATTTGCACAACTTTCTGAGTTAAAACTTAGATTCCGAGTGAGTTTGAGCTCCCCAACAAGGCCTAAAGAATTATAGATTTTCGATTTTTAAACTCTACATTTTTATGGTAGCAGATATTAACTTGTTAGGTATTTGCAATATCTCAAAGTTTTTTTTTTTTCCTTTTATTAAAAAATAAATATAAAGCTAATTTTTGAAAATAAATAAGTAATTTATAAATAAATGGTCCAGGCTGGGTCAAGCTTTGGCTTTGAAAATTTATAACGGGCCAGGCTTTGGCTTAGGATCATAAGCCTGACAGGGGCTCAGGCCGGGCGTAAGCCAATTTCAAATACGCCACCCGTATATGCAATGACCCCTATTCCAAAAACAAGGTACCGCGGTAATTTCTTTGTGCCAAATAAAACCATGCTTGGAAGCACCATCTTAACGGTGTGTGCTTCTTTTGGTTTTTAAGTTCACTATTAAAATTGCACGTTGGTTGCACATGTTTCGTTTTATAGTTATTAAAAAAATTAATTTATATTCTTTGTATGATTATTAATATGTAACGGGTCATCTAATCTATCGAATGTTAGAAGTTTCTATTTTGGTGGCCATCACTATAATCAATTCGTTGACTAATAAATGGTGTAAGATCAATTTTGAGATGCGCAATTATTAATTTGGTGAGTTTGAAGAAAATAAATAACTAATAAGTAAGTCTTTTAGTTATAGTATGATTGTGATTATTAATCACAATATAATTAATAATTTAAGTTCTTAATGAGAAATGACTCTTTGGCTATAATTATAAGGGGTGTCTGGTCCCAACAATTGCTTGACAGAATTTAATCCTCCCTATTAGCAAAAGCATTCCCATTGTGCTAGGAGATATTGAAAGCGAGAAGATCGTTGAAGATCGACAACCAACCATTAATGGCTCACACTCAAGGTGCGCACATATATTTAATTTATGAATTATTGGTTTATTATTTTTTATTGATCATGCGCCTAGATCTTAGAGCTTATTTTGAATGGTCGGATAAATAGATCCATATAGATTCCATCCTCAAAATGTTTATATTCTAGTAGTTGTTACTATATTTTACATAGGGTTGTCACCGACTTTAGTTGATTTTATACCTGACTACCTGATGATAACCAAAGTTTTGTCACCGACATTACCACATGGCATGATCAATCAAAAACAACACCCGTTTTAAGTTGATCAGTGTGGGCATGACTTTTAAAAAATCAATTTTTTTGGCCTTCATTTGATGAATCAAAGATAAGGTGACCTCCAAACCAACTTAGTTCCACTACAGAAAATCAGATTATTAGCGGCAATTTTTTGGAGCAAAAAATTGCCGCTATCAACAAAAAGCTATTAAAGACTATTAGTAGCAGTTTTTTGTTAATAGCATCAGTTTATGATTGCCGCTAATAGTCTTGTTTTTTGTAGTGTTCATTGATTTTGAGTACCTTTGACCAAAATTTAAATGTTGATTATTCATTCGATAATGTGCCCAATTTTTTTGTGTAGTACTTGATTGATCATTAGATTACAACCTTTAAATCAGACGGCTCAGATTGTATTTTCACATGATATAGTTTCCCAAAATATCAAACCTTTCTTTTAAACTATATGCAAGAGTTAACTACTATGGTACAAGTAATGACTCCCTCACCACGACTCTCTCTATTTCTCCCATAGGGTTCTTAGAGACGTTTCTTTTTGTGATAAGGTACTTTTATTTTTAACTCTAAGATTTTTCTGTTTAAACCATTGCTAAAACCACTACACACTTTCAATCCGTTCAACGAAGATTTTTTTCATCTCAATCTTCGATAGAATAGATCTCGAAATCTCGGTCTTAACATGAGCCTGCCAGATTTTGATGGTATGCCCCTGATGTCAAGAACCCTTATGTTTGAGTGTGATATAGGTCATGTGATTTTAGAGTCATATTTTAAATTAGTGTGCCATGTGAAATAAAATTATGATCGTATGCCGAAATGCCCATGATTTCAAGATCAACTTTTTGAAAGATTGAGATAAAAAATTATCTCCATCCTATGATTCAAAGCGATCAATGCATGAAGGTGAGATAAGACCATGTTCAATAAAAATCTTGGGGTATATATATATATTTTTAACTTTTGATGGGGGTGATTTTAAAAGGAATTCATGAGAAGTTCCAAAAGTAAAATTTTCTTGAGAGTGCAATTTTTTCATTTTTCCCTCGTTTGCCACAAATAAAATCCAAGAGATTGGTTATTTTATGGTATTGTCAAACTACCCCAAAATTTGCAAATAGTCCTCAACCATCCAATTTGTGAGGTCGTATTGGAGTCAAATCAAATGAGTGAAATTAGTTTTCATCGCAATCTCTCACACGATTGATCTTGAGATAATGGGTATACCATCAAACGGTCAATTTTGAATTCCATGTGATGTAGATCACGAAAAATGGACTCAAAAATAATTAATTTTTAGGATCTTTGCAATGTGAAAACACCATCTAAGTTGTATGATTCGAAGGTTGAATCTAAAGATCTTTGGTGAAAAAGATTGGCATAAAGCACGATCTCTATCATATGATTCAATCTAGTCAACCATTGAATCAAATAATAGACTTTGATTGCACTAGATCATACGATAAAGATCGTGTTTCGTGCCACTTTTTTCAACATAGGATCTTCTAATCATGACTTTTAAATCAGATGGCTTAAACTTTTCACATGAATTTTTTGAGCATCAACAATTGATTGATATTTTACTGGCACGATAGAAATCTTTTTCACCCCAATTTTTCACACAAAGGATCTTGAGTCAATAGTCAGATCATCATATGATCATTTTTTATTTCAATTGGCACAAATCAGAAATAATTGACCAAAGAGTCAAGTGCCACACATCACACAAAGAGATAAAGTTAGGGTCACTTTTTGGGAAGTGTGCCATGTAAAATAAGAAAGTTACCATCTGATGGGAACTCCATGCTCTCAAAACTATTGGGAAAAAAATTGGAGTGAAAACCAATCTCTATCGTCAAATAAAAAACTATCAAAGTAATTTAACATGTAAAATCCAACTTTAGATAAAGAATATGGCGTTTTAAGGGTTGCAAATATACAAATCCTTTTAAGATTTTAGCTTGCTTCCTTAGCTAAAAAAGTTCTCTACTAATATCTCATCAATAATTTTATTGTTACCGAACAGGTCCTAATTAAGGTCCCAATTTCATTGGATGTACTCTTAAAAAAGTGATTGGTACCTCTAAGCCTGCAGATTTATTAAAAAGGTGGAGTAATTTTAGGAAGTATTTATGATTCCGGATTTTTAGGTTAATTATTTTTTTTCCTCACTTAAAGGTCTAGTTTTAAGCAAGAGAGATCTTGAGAGATATTAAGTAAGAAAATTTACCGGATCAACCCTGTCAGATACACCTTTTTCGTCAGAGACCTTATATTTTCACCTTTATCCAAACTGACCAGCTTTTAGTTAAGCCATTTTCAGCTAGCACAAAAAGTCCGAAATACCCCTTACACTTTTTTTTGTTCTACATGGTTTAAAATTTTAAATATTTGCACTTTTCTATATTTATACAGTGTGAAATGAGATCTATGTCGTCTGATTTGAAGGTCACAATATAAAATTGATGGTGTTAAAGATAGACACGAAAAAAGGCGATATCGCCTCTTAAATTTTTATTTTTTTAAAACAATCGATGGCGATTCTTAAAACAATCGATGACGACTCTTAACACAGTCGGTACCGATTGTTTTAAGAGTCGCCATCGATTGTTTAGACAGTCGGTACCGATTGTAAAAAAAAAAAATAATTTTTTTTTTTTTTTTTTTTTTTTTTTCCGCCTATCTATACAGTCGATTTTTTTTTTTTTTTTTTCAAGTCGATGGTGATTGTTTTCACAGTCGGTACCGACTGTCTAAACAGTCAATAGTGACTCTTAGAACAATCGGCATCGACTGTGTTAAGAGTCGGCATCGATTAAGAATCGCTATCGACTGTTTTAAAAGTCGCCATTAATTGTTTAAAATTTTTTTTTTTTTTTTAAAGAGGCGATATCACCTTTTTTTCGTGTCTATCTTTGGGGCTATCGATTTTATATTGTGGCCTTCAAATCAGACGACATAGATCCCGTTTCACACCGCATAAATATAAAAAAGTACAAATATTTAAAATTTTAAATCATGTAAAACAAAGAAAAGTGTAAGAAAGGGTATTTCAGACTTTTTGTGCTAGCTAAAAATGGCTTGGCTAAAAGCTAGTCAGTTTAGGTAAAGGTCTGATTGGAAAAGGTGTATTTGATAGGGTCGATCCGATAAATTTCCCTATTAAATAACACGGTGGAGTGATTTTATGAGATATTTATAAGGTAAAGGAAAAATCAAAGATTACTAATTTAATTAGAATTGTAGTTATAGAAAATTAGGAAATATAGGGTTACAAAAGAAAGAAACTATTTACTTTTATATAAGGTTAAGGGTATTTTTGATATTCTAAAATATGACCGAAACTATTTTTACTTTTATACAATAGTAAGGATAAGGATATATGATATATTCCTAAGATTTTAGGGTGCACTCAAAGTAAAAAGTAAATCGTGTAGAAGTTGAGAGTATTGATGGAATATACCTAGCTTTTTCTGCATTTATATATAGAAATATTTGTATTGAAAATTTTAGAGACCGGAGGAGCCAGAGTTTAACGTAGATACACAATTTATTGCCATCAGATGCTAGGATTTTGGTTAGTGCTTCAGCTTTCAGCTTCCACTTAAATCAGATTCCTGCAAAGATGATAGTGTCCATCAGCTTTCCAGGAAGCTATTTTAAGTGAAACCAGAGTAGGAAGCTGTATTAACTAAACAACATCTAAGATGATAGTCACTTTTCCCTGTCAGCGAGGGAGAGCAGCTTCTAAAAGGCATGCCAAACAGGACCTAGGTTGGTAGAATTTTATGAGACTTTAAAGAGAAAGAAGGAGCTAGAGTTTGAGTTCGGCTGCGTACTGTAGCCCAATGGTTCTTTTTTCATTGTTCCATCAAAAGCTGAAACAAAATCTTTAGCTTTTTCCTTTTTCTTTATCAGTACCTCTTTCCAAAATTATTCTATTAAAAATTTTCCAACCAAAACATATAGATATATACAAAAAAAAAAAAATCTGTAATGACTCATGAGTACGTAAAATATGAATTTGTATTAGGCATCCGAGCTGTGTATGGTACACAGTTCAATCTCATTCCATCTGCATAGTTTTCAAAAAAAAACTTGCATGGATTTTACAGATTGTAAAAATCTGCACACGTCACAAGGTTCATTTGTTTAGGCCGATTAAGATTTGTCAGTGTAGCACATACAGATGGTACATGCCCCCCGTACCTAATACAAACTCATGTAAACATTCCCAGGCACATACATTCTTTTTTACATAAAAAATTCATAACAGTAAATATTTTTTGCGATCAAGTAGATGCTGAGAACAACATATATGAAACATCAAAGATTAAGCATTAGACACATCAAAGAAGAAAAAGAAAATCATATGGTATTCTGAGATTCATTTGATCCCCTTGATAGATTTACATGACTCCCTGAATCTTTTTTTTTGATCGGACTCCCTGAATCTCAATGGAAGTGCACCGTCTTCACTTTTAGCTGTCTGTCGAATGTGTAAATATTACCTGAGGATAACTTAGCAGTGGTGACAGTTCCATTGTAATGCAATCTCCTCACAGAATCTTGACTCGTTAACCAAAGACCAGCTTCATGAAGCTGACCATTCTTCCAGCAGATGCAAATTGTCACCCCACCGCGGCCCTTCAATCCCTTAACACACCCACTAGCCCACTTATCAAGTGGAAGAGCCGGAAGCAGATATAGGTCTGTTTCGGTGCTCTGAACGAGCATTTCTGCAATTGCAGCTGTGAAACTAAACATAAAAACGATCACAACATCAGCATCAACAATCACATTTTGAATCCTCAAAATTCCAATGTTCGCTATAACAATTTGTTGTCGGGCATGGAATTTACAACTTTTTATATTGGTATCAAGAATATCAAGAAAAGATCTAATTGTGCACTGCAACCATTATGATATAGAGTTGCGTAGCAATAAAAATATGGCTGCTATTACTACTACACCACTGTATGTGACAGCCACCTCACTTAAACAAAGGAAAAATTTGTTGACTGCTTTAAGTTGGATGACGGAGATCGTTTTTCTTCCCACTCTTCCACAGAATAGATGTTGAGATCATGGGCCTACTGTCAGTCGGTCAGATGTTGATTCCAAGTGTAACAAATCTCAAAAAGTTAATGTGAACGACGTTTGACGGTACATCACATTACTTTTTGGACGAAAAGATCTCCATCATCTGAATTACAACAGTCAACATATTGTTCATTTGTTTAAGTGAGGTGGCTATAACATAAAGTGGTGGGGTAATAACACCAGCCAAAAATATTTGAGTAAAAGCTCTAATGTTGATACCAGACCGGCCCCTACTACTGAGAGTGTGCCTACAAAAGATGATGTGTTGCATCAGTGGTAAGCCGACCATTTTATGACATTGGATCTTCATCCGATGTTTGGTAATTAACATAAAGGTAAATCATTGAATAGTAATTATGGGACGTACTGTTTAGCATTGTTAAATCGGGCAATGGTCAGGTCCTATCAGGTAGTACCAGATTTCGAGTTTTACCCCATCTGCTGCCCTTGGAAATAGGAGGATCTTGAATTTCATGGTTTTCACTTCTATAGGATGTCGTGCAGTGAAGACTCTCCTATTTCCAAGGGCAGCAGATGGGGTAGAACTCGAAATCTGGTTCCACCTGATAGGACCTGACCATTACCCTGTTAAATCATTCCTCTTTATATGGGTAAGACATAAATGCTTTATAACTACTTATTTATAGAGAGAACTCTTTATACCCAAAATTGGCGTCAATCTGAAATGGAGGGTGTGCAGCGAACAAATTGCTGTAAAGCCCCCCTACAAAATCAATTCCCTGCTCAGGATCCACCAAGTTGAACAAATGCTTGACCATCAGATAGGCATTTTCACTGTTGCGAAGATGTGCCCACAGAGCAATCTTCCACATTGTTGACCATCCTGGGCCCTCCACTCCTGTCAAAAAGATGAAAATAGAGTTAAGTTTACAATTTAATGGTTAACTGGGAACGACTAAGTTCATTGTTCACCTGATGAACAATTATGAAATCATGAACTTTGCAGTATTGCAGTGAAAACGATATCTGAAGCTAACAATTAATTAGTCATTTAGTTGGAATGAATATTTCAAGCTTTCTGCTGATATGTACAGTTTTGTTCATGTTTCTGTTATTTACCAAAAGAAAGGTATATCAAACTTGGCGTGGTTTGTAAGCTAAATATTTTTTCATGAACGATTTATTTATAATAAAAGTTTAAAGAATGAATATTACAATTAAGGGACTCAAACAAGTTCAAAGATTTGTAACTCAAATACATAAATAGACTTGTTAGGTGAGTTCAGCTCTTCAAAGAGGCTAAATATTTTATGGTATAGCTACTCTGACGTGAGGCAACGACTCTAAAATGCGGAATATGATTTTTATGCAGATTTTGCCGAAATTAATGAGATTAAATCAAGTTTAATCGCAAAATTATCTTTGATATCTTTAGGGTTAGCGGAATTCAGATGGGTAGATCACACGAGATCCAGGTAGGGTCCAGTCCGATGCGCAAGCACTTTTAGAGTCGAGGTGAGATCGGCCAAGAGATAGGACTCTAGCTTTTCCAAGCTTAGGCGCTCGTCTTTGAACCGATGTAGATTCACGGATTCCAAATTGGGTTGCAAAAGGGATTTATGGTTTGTAAAGGGCTTATGGCTTTAGAAGATCGGTTTATGGTTTTGGAACGGGTGTTGGCTTTGTGTGGTTTAGGCTTCAAAACAGGTTTAGGGTTTCGGGGATCACAAGGAAGAATTTAGGCTATGGTTTAGAGAAGCACGCAGAGATTTAGATAGCAAATATAATAGAGAAAATAACAATGACTTTTGGGAATCACTCCCTTAGCCTCACACCAAACTCATCTCAGGCAGAAAATATTCAAGCATAAAAGTATTCAATATTCAATAAACTAACCCACATTGTTTAGGTTAATGACCTTATATAGGAGGTCTTATAATAAAAGAAAACCTTAAAACGAATATTAAATAAAAAACAATTAAACCCTTTAAACAGAAGTTCGAAATTAGACTTCTAAAATGACTAAACAAAACTCGGCGCGAATTCGATCGATTGATCGAAATATCAAATCGAAATTTCGCAGTTCCTAAAGTTCTTCCTCATCCTCTTTCTCCAGAATTTTCATCTTTCCCTAGCTTTGACTTTCATAATGCTGCTTCTTTCTACGCCGGTAGAAACGATGCGATTCGAATCCAATGTCCATGTATGTAGCGTCCCCGTAATACTCTTACGGGTGTGAGAATGTTGCCGCTAAAATGACTATTTTCTCATTAATACAATGGAATTAATCCATTCGCTTTAATTAGATTTCATGATAATCACAATCATCAATTATTACAAAAGAGAGTATGATAGCACTCGAAGGGTAGAGCATCATCTATTGTAGTTACCTTCTATGAGATGCGATCCATTAATAAGTTCTCAGGAAGAATTAATTCATTTTCGTATTATCTACTGCAATTTAGCCAGGAGAAATGGGCATTTCATCATGTGCGCTTAAATCATTCAGATTTATAGCAGTGTTGCCAGTTTTGTTTTTGATATTTTGGTGGTGTATCTCTGCATCTTTACCTTTTTCCACTTGCATTTTATACAATGATTATTCAATTTTTCGTTATAGTTTTATTTCCTTTTAATGGATATTGACTTCTAAGTAGCAAAAGCAAGAAGAAAAAATATTACAACGAAAAAAGCAACGACAAAAAAAAAACTCTCCAATATGGAGAGAGATTCCCTTATAATTAAAGTCTCCCTATATAGATCATTATGGTATAGAATCTAGGCTGAAACTGATGCATATCGCCGATGCGTAGCTTCTATGGAAACTGATACTGATTCTGAAGGAAGAATCGTTATGGCTGAGTTTCGGTCGATACCACTGAAACCAAGATTTTTTTTTTAGTGCGACTTTTGGCAAGAACTGACAGCCTTTAAGGCTCTCTAAACCTTCGTTCTCCTCATTTCTTTCAACTCAAGTTCCATTGTTTGAAATTCTTATATATATATATATATATATACACGGTTAAGGAATCCCTACACATAACTGTAGCGTTTGAACGCTATACTCGAGTGTAATTCTACGTGCCACGTGATCCCAAAACAAACAGCCGTTTTGGGCAGATCAGCCATGTGGCACTTGATCTAAAAAAACTCGTTTTTATGACTTTTGGGATCTTCAAAACTGTAGTCAAACTTTGACCTCTGCCCCCTTAACTTGGTGCATTAAAATTTTCCAACTTTGACCACCATTTGAACGGTGGATAAGATGTTTTTTCATTTTTTTTCTTTCTTTTGGGATGGACCTGATCGATCTTGTGCATATTGCCTTGGCACCTGATCTTTGGATTAGGTGCCAGTTGGCACCCAAATGGCACTATTTGAGCGTACACTTAAGTGTAGCATTCCGCCGTCCTTATGATGATCATCTTACTTTCATTGATGGTTTTAGATACTATGTTACTTTCATTGATGATCATTCATGATGAATATGAGTGTACTTATTAAAGTCTAAAGATGAAGTACTTAACACCTACATTAATTTTTCTACCATGATTCAAACCCAATATAGTCAGACCATTAAGGTTCTTTGGTCTGACAATGATGGTGAGTACTCATCCTTAGTCTTTCTGGTCAATCCGCAGAAGATTGGAATCTTGCATCGGTTTATACGTCCTTATATTCCTCAACAGGATGGTGTTGTAGAGCGTAAAAATAGACATCTTATGGAAGTGACTCGTTCACTTCTTCGTAGCATGCATGTTCCGCAATCTTATTGGTCCATGACCCTTTTGACTACGGCATTTCTCATCAATCGCATACTCACGCGTCTCTTAGATGGTAAAACTCCCATGTATATCTTGAAACCCCCATCCCTTTGTTTTCCATTGTCCTTTTTTGAGGACAAACATGGTCTAAAATTTTGGCCGATCAGTCAAATTATCGGCTGAAATTAATCGGTTTCGGTCCACACCGAAACGAAAACAAGGTCTGAAATTTCGGTCAACATTATGTAAGGAATTTTGATCAAATTTTCGGTTTCAGTCATGCCAGAAACTGATATTTTGATCCTTGAGGATAAACCCTATGTTTCTCCTCAGTCCTCTGCTCCTAGTCCTTTAAGAGCCATTTGTTGTGCTTCCTATTCCTGTGCATCATCCTCCAGTGGAGCCTAGTCCTTGAAGTCATTTGCCTATCAGGTTCAGATATCAGCATCGGAGGCAGTCTATGAATCCTGCACATATCTCATTGCTAGAGCTCCTCTCTGAGTCGGCACCTTCAGGTATACCTGCACCTTCTCCTCTTTTAGATTGTTCTCATGTTATTATTCCTGCTTCCACTGTTGATGATCTTTCTATTCCTATTGCTCATTGTAAAGGAAAGAGGAGTTGTGTTCCCTCTTATCCTGTTGCACAATATCTTTCCAATCAGAACGACATGAGGGTTGCCAGCTTCAGAGAGAGAAGGACCAGGACTAAACTAGAAAGCACAAAGAATTTTTTCCATCAATTGTGACTGGCCACTTAGTTTGCTAGAATTCACAGGTAGAATGTCTGAGGCAGATCATCCACAATTACTGTTGATGCATTAAAAACAATCTAACCAAGTAATACCCGCTAGTAGAAATCTTCATGCAACATTTCTTCTCAAATGAGCATAATATACTGTAGGATCTGCAGAATAACATGCAAAAACAATCAAATTTATGGTGTTCAATTTTCTTAAACAAACCTCTTTTGTAAAGGCTGTTAGCAGCAGCTTTACACAAGTCTGGCGTTCTCTCAATGGTTATCGTATGGCCTGGAAAAAGGCCAAACAGGTGTGATAAATGTCGATGGTGTATGTCGGGATCTTCAAAATCTTGTGCCTGGCATAAATGCAAGTGTATAGGTTATCTTAAGCCTTGTTTTTTCAGTTCTCCATGGTCGTAAGTGTTAACCTTCCATATATTACTGAATGCAATTTGAAGACCAAATTCAAGCTTTACTTACCCACTCCATGATGGAGCCATCTCTAGAAATATTTGTTGGGTAAAGCTTTGTTTGTGCCATTTTGATTTTGTCAACTAAGTCACTCTTACTATTTCCCAAAACCTGGCTCATATGAATATTTTTGTTATTGCATTTTGAGTTGAAAACCTGAGAGACATCTGGTACCAAAATAAGTAGGTTTCCGAATATAGAAACCAAAGATCTTTTTAATGGTGAAAAATAGGAGCCAAAGCACAAAAACTTTACCTCAGCAGCAGAAATTACAGCAGAGAAAATTTCTCTTATGATTGCAATGTCCATAGTCGATGAATAGCTCACACTTGCTGTCTTACCGTCAGGGGCAATAAATGCATGCTCCGGAGAAGTAGATGGATTGGTTTCCAAATAGCCCCCATGTCCTTCAATTAACCAGTCCAAAAGAAAAGATGCACATCCTTCCAAGAGGGGATATGCTTTATTTTCTAAAAAAGACTAAATACGTAAAAAAGAATTAGTAAATCATCTATTCAGTGAAGCAGCTTGAATCAGTTATATTACATTCAATAGTACAGCCTCCCAAAATAATTTATTGGCGTCTACTTTTATTTTAGAATTTACCACTCAAGTCTCAACTAATATGCCATCATATGAAGTATTCCAACATAAGATCTTTTTATGTAGTACATAAAAAATTCCTTCATATAGCAGCACTAACCTAGCATTTAAAGGTAAATCTCCATGGCATTTCTCTTAGATTCTCTTCCTCTAATATCACGTCAGAATGGAATCAGAGCAAATTGATCTTTACCATTCAATTTTGAAGCACCTCATTGATGTGAATTTGAGATGCGACCTCGTGAAACTCATGGTAGAGGAAGAGTACCAGATAATTGGCAAGATAATGTTCAACAACTCCAATCTCTATTAGATCAACTACTGAGGCTGTGGTTTCATCGAGAAGCCGTCATACGCCAATTTGGCCAGGATTCAAGAGGGTTCTAATGACTTCCCGAGCCTATGCAGGTCTTGAACGTGTGACCTTTGTATTATCAGCATGACGCTCTAACCAACTGAGCCTATGTGGGTCATAGTTTTGTTCTTTGTGATTGATTGGGGTGTGCTTCGTTGGACTAACACTTATTTTCTGGTACTTTTTCCGAGTCTGTTGATAATTGCGCTTATCAGTGAGGCTTGGAGCCTATATATATATATATATATATATACACACACACACTTGGGTTTGGAGACAAGTTTAATGTTGTGTGCAAGGATCAAAATTTCGGTCATATTTTGTATGGGATTGAAATTATCGGCCGAAATTTCGGTCCAAATTTTCTGTTTCGGTCATGCCCAAAACCGAAATTTTGGCCGATATTTTGATCCTTGGTTGTGTGGGGTTTTGGGCAATGAAAGGTTGACAATATTGCAACATCAAGGTCGCAGGTTCAAGCCCAGCTTAACTATAAAAAAACAAAAGTTTAATGTTGTGTGCCCTGAGCACATTTATATTTCTTCAGTATAATGTTGAGTGCTACTGAGTAACTTTTTTGGGTGGCTGTTTTTCTTTGGAATAATTGGATCTGACCATTCTTCTTAAGTGATTAATGGAGGTCTGTGCAATTTTGGATTTGAACTGTATTTTCTGACATTGTTGAGTGTTGTTTGTGGCTTGAACCGGTTTATAAATCTGAGTGTGATATTTGGTGACGAGAAGGAACCTTGCTTCTGATTTGTATCACCCCACATCTCAGCATGTTACCTCTGTTTTAGCAGCTGCTTCTTCTTCTTCACACTAGGCGATTGATTCAGGGGCTACTGGCCCCATGACTGGAGATTCTCAGGGTTACTGATCTTATTCTCTTCCCTCATCAACATCTCAGGTTCGTTTGGCTGATGGTTCATCTTCTAGTATCTTCTTCCCTTGCTTTGTCCCGTGTTCTTCACGTTCCACATTTATCTACTAATTTGTTGTCAGTTAGTAGCCTTACTAAAAAATTTAAACTGGTGCATCACCTTTTATCCCTCTCATTGTTTTATTCAGGATCTTGCTACGAAGAGAACTATTCTAAGGGCATTAAAAGAGGACTACTATTTAGATGTAAAGTATAAGTACTCTTTTGTTGCTACAATTGCTTCTGAGCTTCACTTGATCTTTCATTTTGTAGTTCTTTTCTCATTACTAATAGCCTTGATACTCTTTCTCTATGGCATGCCAAACTAGAACATGTGGGATTTAATCTTTTAAAACTATTAGCATGTCTTCCAAGTTTCAATGTGAGATTTGTACCCTTTCTAAACAAGTCAGAAGTGTTTATCCTTCATGCATGCACAGGTGCAACTCTCCTTTTGAGTTGATTCATTCGAATGTTTGGGGTCCTTCTGTTACCCCTCTTGAGGGAATTCACTACTATGTTGTGTTTATCAATGACTACGCCAGTGTTACTTGGGTACATCTCATGAAATTGAAAGATGAAGGTTTCTCTAAGTTTCAGGAATTCCATGTCATGGTTGAAACTCAATTTAGTGCTTCCACTGAATCTTTCCCTTCATAATGGGGGAGTACACCTCTCATTCCTTTGCTCGATATCTTCAGAATCATGGGATTATTAATCAATTTTTATGCCCCTATAATCCACAACAAAATGGAATAGCTTAGCGCAAACATAGATATCTCATTGGAGTTATTAGTTCTTTATTGAGGACTATGAATGTGCTTAAGACCTACAGGTCAATGGTCTTACTTGTGCTTCGACCAACATTGCATGTTGGGCCTTTCGTTGAAGAGGAGCATACATCGAACCCATATTAAATCTTACCATGAGCAGATTGTATCCATTAGGCAAATATGGTTATTGCTTGTTTTGATTAATTGTACCCATTCGAGGATTCATGAAGGTCATACTCCTTTTCTTGGCCTCACATCCTAATGATCTCATATTTCCTATTAAGCCTCGGGTATTCAGATGCGCTTGGTTGTTCCGGACCTTCATCCTAATCAACAAAAATGGGATGATTGCTCTATTAAGTGCATCTTCATTGGTTACTAGGGTGTGTCTAAGGGATATTGATGCCATGATCCCAAATCACGTTGATTTTTTGTTTCTATGGACCTTACGTTCTTTGAGCGTGTTGTCACGGGGTCACTCTTCTAGCAGTGTCAACCCGTGCGGCACTCAACGCCTGCTGCGGTAAGTTAGCCTATTTCTCTCAAATGCGACACGCGATGCGGATTCCCAGATGCTACGAAGGGTGGAAGGCTTGTCCTACTCAAGCTTCACCTCAACCTCTATGTTCGGACTTCGCCCTGCGAAGCAACGCAGCAGGTTAGAGCCGGCAATGACGACCGTCAAGGCAACAGGCAACAATGAACGTAAGGCAACAAGCAACAACGAGTGATATAGCGATAGGCAGCGACGAGCATACATCAAGCCCCCCTTAGGCTAGAACCCGCACCTCGAAGGTGGTTGGGAACCACCAACGCGATGGCCCTAGTACACGACGTAGCTAGGACGACCACGCCCTAAGCGTGGCCCGGATGCACGCACATAAGCCCACGAGGCTAGTGCACGTGTAGGGTCGGGGGACCCCAACTCATGTCCCCCTATATATGGTTTAAACATCAACAATGCCTAAATGACAGGAGGACCTCAAACGTATTGGTTTGGCATACCGCAACGCCCTCCCGCATCGCTAGGCCAACTTGAGTCAGTCGCGTCCATGTCGCGACCGTGTCTTCACCCTCCACCCCAACATGCCTCGACGCCATCGTGGCTCACCCGATACATACGGTCGCCCTCATGGCCTTGACGCAGTCATACTCAACACTTGAGAGGAAAAGTGGCCCTCCACGGCGGATGGCCCACGATACCCTGTGCCACATCCTCCTCCACTCAAAATCGTCAACGTCCTCGTTGACGCCGAAGGCAACACACGAGTTCGATCAATGTCACTTGCCACGGTTCCTCGTGACAAACTGCCTTCACTCTCAGAGCAAAAGCTGTACATGCCCAGCGCACATTTCAAAATCTGTACGCAGTTGGTGTCCGAGTCTTCCCAGCCCACACCAACAAGACCGGTGGTCCCTTCTCAACAATCAATTAGTGGGCGCCCCAACTCTAGCTATGGGCGCCTCATCATCAACCTTTTCTTACCTTTCTCGCGACCATCGCGTTCAAGGCGGCCTTCTCTGGACAATCCCGCACCAGATGTGGCCCATTACATAGGAAGCAGCCCTTCTTGCTTGGCCTTTCGTCTTTCTTCTTTTCATACCTGCTGCCTTTGTCCTGACCAAATCGCACATGTCCTGTATCATTCTGCTTCTTTCCCTGCTTGTCAGCATTGTCAGTGGATGCTTGGACTGTCTTCTCTTTCTCAAAGCGGTGTTCGATTAGCGCTCATGACCAAATTCTCATCTAGGGTCTTCAACCCTCTATAAGTCAACTCCCGCTGTGCCCACGGTGCCAGGCCATCTATAAAGTAGAAGATCCGATCCTTCTCACTCATTTCATCAATGTCCAACATCAAGCTAGTGAAAGTCTTAATGTACTCGTGCAACGGTCCCGTATGCTTCAACGTCGATAATGCCTTTCGTCCTGACCATCCGAGGTTGGTAGGTAGAAAGCCCAGCTCATGACTCTTTCTTGGATCGGCCCAAGAATCGACCGCACCATTCTCCATGCGCACCTCGACACTCGGTGCCTCCACCATAACTTGGCATCGACCAAGTATCTCGATGCAATTCTTAGCTTAACTTTAGCATCGAGGTCCCCAGCCGTCCTCCACGTCCCATATTAAGTTCTCGAGGTCCTTCGCCTCGCAGGAGCCCTTGAACGTCTATGGCTCGGGGAACTTAAATCGAGGTGTCAGCGTCCTTCGGCACCCCGTTAGCATTGCCAGATGAGCTTTTCAAGACGCTCATCTCTCACGTACCTCCTCCAACGTGACCTTGATTTCGTACCTCTGCGCAATTGCTCTACGGTCTACCACCTTTCATGCCTATTCGATCGTTCCCCATGTAGTGTCATTCTGATACCGCAGGACTCGAATCGGTTCGCTTGAGCTTCAAACTATCTAATCGTTCCCTTGTTGATCGTTCTCTTGTCGTGTCTTACATCCTCGCTCATTGGTCCTTCCATCTCGGCCATCCGTGGCTCGATACCAAATGTCACGGGTCACTCTTCTAGCGATGTCAACCGATGCGGCACTCAACGTCTTGCGGTAAGTCACCCTATTTCTCTCAAATGCGACGCGATGCGGATTCCCGGATGCTACGAAGGGTGGAAGGCTTGTCTACTCAAGCTTCACCTCAACCTCTACGTTTGGACTTACCCTGTGGCAACGCGAGTTAAATAGACGGCTTGACGTCAAGGCAACAGAACAGCGATGAGCGTGGGCAACAAGCAACAACGAGTGATATAGCGATGGCGGCGAGCATACATCAAGCCCCTTAGGCTAGAACGCACCTCAAGGTGGTTGGGAACCACCAACGCGATGGCCCTAGTACCACGGCGTAGCTAGGGCGACCACGCCCTGCGTGGCGGGATACTGCACGCACATAAGCCCACGAGGCTAGTGCACGTGTAGGGTCGGGGGACCCCAACTCATGTCCCCCTATATATGGTTTAAACATCAACAATGCCTAAATGACAGGAGGACCTCAAACGTATTGGTTTGGCATACCGCAACGCCCTCCCGCATCGCTAGGCCAACTTGAGTCAGTCGCGTCCATGTCGCGACCGTGTCTTCACCCTCCACCCCAACATGCCTCGACGCCATCGTGGCTCAGCCCAGTACATACGGTGCCGCCCTCATGGCCTTGACGCACCAGTCATACTCAACACTTGGAGAGGAAAAGTGGCCCTACGGCTGCCCCGGATGGCCACGCCGTGTGCCCCCGTCACAGTGTGCCCTATTTTTCTCCTCATTAGTCTTAATCAACTCTTATCCTTGTACCTACCACTCCTATCCCCCAGCCGATTGATGCTACTTCCTCCTCATCACCTTCCCTTATTACTATTCAGCCTATTGGTACTCTTTTACTTATTCACCTATTCAGCCTACTTTATAGCAGCCTATTGGTACTCTTTTACTTATTCAGCCTCCTTTGCAAGAATAGAAGCACTTTCACACATATGTTGCAGACATCAGCATAGGACCTCCTCTATTAGGCCTCATTCTCAGCCCTCTATGCAGGTAGACCCAGTTGAGAGTTCTCCCCCCTTGCATCCTCCTACTAGTCATGTTATGGCTTCTCTCATTACTCCTGCTCCTACACCGATTGATACGTCTGATGTTGATTTAGATATTGCGTTTCGCAAGGGGGTCTGTTCATGTGTTACATCCTATCAGCTTGCTAAGCATATGTGTTGTTAGACCATGTCTTCTTCTCACACGACTTTTTTCTTTGAGAGTGATATTGTTACTATACCTCATACCATTCATGCAACCCTCTCTCATCCTGCGTGGAATGCTGCTATGGTGGATGAGATTAATGCCCTTAAGAGTAAATCACATTATCCCTTCTTCCAGCGAAGAAGACCATGGGATGCAAGTGGGTCTTCGCGATAAAACATAATTCAAATGAGAGTATTGCTAGATATAAAGCTCGCCTAGTTGCTCATGCTTACACTTAGACACATGGAATTGATTATGATGCCACATTTGTCCCACTGACTAAGCTGACTTTGAAGTGAGTTCACCTCACCTTTGCGGCTAATCAAAATTGGCCTCTTTATCAACTTGATGTGAAAAATGCCTTTTTTAATGGTGATCTCACTGAGGAGATTTATATGGATCCTCCATCTAGCTTCCTGCTTTAGGGGAGACAAGAAAAACATGTAGGCTTAGGAAGTCTATATATGGCTTTAAGAAGTCACCTCATGGTTAGTTTCGACATTTCAATAGAGTGATTATTGGTTTGGGATTTCAGAGATCCTACTTAGAGCATTCTATTTTTTATCATTTTGGACCTTGCTGGTGTAGGTTGATGGTATAGTGATTATAGGAGAGGACTCTTCCTTCATATCCCATGTGAGGGATGAACATGATAGTACTTTTGAAGTAAAAGATTAAGGCAACCTAAAATATTTTCTTGGTTTGAAGGTAACTAGATCGATGAAAGGAATCTTTCTTTCTTCGAGGAAGTATGTTCTAGATCTTCTAAAGGATACAAGTATGCTTAGTTGCAAGCATGTTTCTTTACAAATGGATTCTAAGCACTCTATTCATGAGAGTGAGGGAGAATTATTATTCGACCTTGTGAGTATCAGCGCCCTGTAGGTCAATCGATCTATCTTATGCTTACGCGGTCAGACATCACTTTTGTTGTCAGCCTTGTCAGTCAGTTTATGCACGCTCCTCATGCTCCCCACTTAGTTCATCGCATTCTCAGATACATTATATCCATCACTGGTCGGGGGAATTGCGTATCACTCTCATAGTCATCTTTAGATATCTGGATAGACGAATGTCGATTGGGCTGGCTCAGCTACGGAACGCCGCACAACTTCAAGATATTGTGTTTTCCTTGAAAGTAATTTAGTTTCATGGAAGAGCAAAAAGCAGCATGTTGTTTTGAGATTTAGTGTCGAAGCCAATTATTGTGTTATTGCCCATGGAGCATGTGAGCTACTATGTCTTTTTTTTTTTTTCATATTCTACGCTTCATTTTCGATTACTACATCCATGCCCATTCACTGTGGTAATGAAGTAGCGGAAACGATTACATTTGATTCGTTGTTACATGAGCGTATGGAGCATATTGAAGTTGACACTCATTTTGTTAAAGAAAAAGTTTGTAATTGTATACGTAAGATCTTATTGATATATCCTTTTCCCAATAGCTTGCATATAACTTTACTAAGGCGATTGGTCTGCACTTTTCCAAAACATTTTTGTAAAGCTGGACATGCATGATATTTAAGCTCAAGCTTAAGGGGGAGTGTTGTTGTGTGTGTGTGCTTTGTACCATATTGGTGTGTACTTTGTACATGTGGATGTATGTGTAGAAAGTTCCTCTCTTAATATAAAAGCTAGTGAGATACAATTTATGACTAAGCTATTCATCCATCTCTCTCCCCTCTCCTTCTCTAACCATAACCCTAACACCTACTACCTTAATCCATATCTTCTTTAAATAGTTTAGATTACCTCTCCACATATGATCAATGACTTAATGGAGTTCTAGACCGTTACAAAGTCTCGGCAACTACCAAATGTCCATCAAAGGCCCGATAGAGATCGAGATTGTCAATAGCCGATATTCATTCCCCATAGTTGATCAACAATCTGATAATCATTTCGATGGTAGGTACATGCCAGATCTATCGCCCATTGATGATCAACGATTAAATGATGAATTAAAACATGACATATTAAGGTAATGAAGGCGCATGAAGACCCGTTCTTAGTGATTAACGGTTACTATCAGAGCCATTAGGACAAGGGCAAAAGAAAGACAAGCTCGTTTCATTGTAGAATTCCATGATAGATGAGAAGAAACACATGCTAAGCCTACACTATCAACTACAAAAGAATTCAGAGATGAATTGGAAAGAAAAGCGAAAGAGACATGATAATCAAACTCAAGGACGAGTTTTTCCATCAAGAGGGAATGATGTAATCCAATGTTTGAGGCAAAAGAAGAAAATAAGGAGAAAGAGAATCATGGGCTACAAAAAGGTCCAAAAGAGGTTATTGGACCCATTTAAGTTAGTAAATGAGGATCATGTGAGAACCTTAGAGATTCACATAACCCTTTTGAGTCAATAGCAGAAAAGAACTCTCTCTCTTAAAATTTGGGAGAGAAAAAAATATCTCTAGCCTAAGATTTAGGGGAGAATCCTCTCTCGGCAACTTTTTAGGAGGCGGCTTAGGTGTCACGTGACCAGTTAAGAAATATTGACTTTTTAAGATGAAGTCTATCAATGAAAAGTTGATGAGTTTATTAGTTTTAATTATAAGATTAAAATTAATAGCATTAGGACTTTTAGCTTTATTTAAAAGCTCTGGGGCATGAGCCCCAAAACAGATTTTTTATTATTTTATTTGAGAAATACAAAATACTTTGTGAGGCTTTTAATGGTTCCATTGAAATCCCAATTTATTTTGCTAATTGCTCTCTTGTAGTGCTATGTATTTTGGTAAATCAAGGTACAAATTAATTTCGGTATGTTATTCATCTCATCTTAAATTTTGTTCTCGAATCTAATATCATATCAGACACAGTTCAATAGATCACACCATAAAATGTCATCGCTAAATCTCTGAGATAGCTTCCAGAATAGATTTTCATCTTCATGGGGAAAGGCCAAAGGGGGGCTACTTCTGTCAAAAAATGAACAGAAGGTTAAAAACGAGGAATGCACAGATAAGTGAAGTCATCATTTTGTGTTGATAATAAATAAGAAGTTTTGAAATGATCCAACAGGCATGCATGCAAGGAAGAGAATAAATTAGCAAAAGAGATTTATAGCTGGGGAAAAACACCATCAAACTGATGAAAGATAAAGGGAAAACTATAATTTTTCAACAGGGAGTAGATCTCTCAGGGACTTCCACTGAAAGGGGAAATTTACAAGCATGAAAAGTTAGGGCATACCCTGCTCCAATAGAGGTAAGCTTTGAAATGTGAAAGAAACCTGTAACCTCTTCGTACACCAGCTCATGGAAATATATTTTGCATTTATACATTGCAGAATTTCAAAGTAGGCATGACTAAATTTACAGTAGCACCAATGGTATTCTACTTGCACTGACCCAACTTTTAGGCAGCAGGGAATACAAGCGTTCCGTTGGGCCTTGTGGTGCATTTCGTCCATGTTAGCCGAGATTCAAGAGCTCCCCTTGTAGTTTGTGGTCATTCCGATATTCCTTATTCATAGGGAGTTCAATGAAATGGTTAACTTGTGGCTGACAATGATGTAGTTAAACTGGTTGACTGTATTGAATCTCCCTAGAGAAGTTTTCTAGTTTAGATTTATAGTACCATGGTCTTCCTTCTCCTGTATTGTAAGGCATTGATATTGAAAACAAGCTCAAAACAATAACAAGATTTACACGACAAGAAGAATCATATGATCTAAGAATAAATCATTCATTAGCATTCAAAAAACTAAAAAAAATAAAATTGACTGCAGTGTTTAACAAAACAGATAAAATGGATTTGTCCCACAAATCAGTAAATATAGAAGGTTGATATATGTTAATAGTACAAACTTACAGACTGAGTCAAAAGAATAGCTCAATAACCTACTTTGTCCATGGAGAAAATATAATGCTCCCATAGATGAGTACAGATCCAGGCTCCACCCATTGGCCAGAAAGCCCACACTGGGTCACCTCGATGCGGTGATGTTTTTGCCCATATGTCTGAGACATTATGTGCAACCCAACCATGTGCTTCATAGTTGACCTGTGAGGATTTTTTTTATGAGTAATGATAATTTTATAGTTAACACAAAGCAAAGAGTTGAATTGTCAGTATAATGGCTGAGGAATAAAGTTGGAAGCATAATTCATTATCTATAGAAGACTTTAATACAAACATGAAAATACATGCCAATTTATTTTCAACCAGCACAAAGACCAAAGTTTAAAAAGATTATTGGCTAGGAACATACACTCACAGACTCACTTGAGGCTGTTGATCAGTATAATATTATGTATTAGCAGTGTTGTAATAAGCAATCGCATATGCCATTTCAGGTCATAAGATTGCATTTTCTATCACGGCATATGCGATCTAATGATTATTAAACTTTATGCCATCACATATAGAAGTATGTGATGGCATAAGCCATAAGTATGTGATTATACCATCACATACCCAATATGCGATGACATAATGTTCTTTGAAAAAAAACAAAACTGTGCCATGGCATATGCAAATGGCACAATGCAATGGCATAGAATGGCTGATGCCATTTGACAACATTGTGTATTAGTATTCACTGTGTTAAGCATTAGTCCACTTTATGTTAATTAGGGCCATAAGGGTATTTTTGCCATTTTGGTTTTATACTAAACAGTAGCATTTTTGTATGAATTGTTGTGGTTAATATAATAAGGATTATAGGGATCGTAAATACATGATTCATCTCTCTCTCTCTCTCTCTCTCTCTGTATCTCTCTTTCTTCTTATTTTTTCTCCTATCTGTCGTACATATGAAAACCCTATACAACAGCATGCTATCAAGTGCAAAAGGTAGGATTTTCATTCCTCCTCCCTATTTCTTTATTTTCTCCTAATTTCCTTTTTTTCCCTCTCTCCTTCACCTTGAACTCGTGTAATCCTAACTATTTTTCTTTCATTTTTTTTTTCTCAGTTTCTCTCAGTTTCTTTCTTCTTTCTTTGTCTAATAGATTTATGATTACTTGCATAAGAAGTAATCATGTGCCTGTTTGATGTTTGTCTATTTTCCATTAATCTGAAGATGAGTTATAACTCTTGTGGCTGGTTGTATGTGATGTGCTGGAGACTAAGTGTATGTGTATGGACTGGTCGAGCATTGTGCATTGTTTCAGTGCTCATGTCCTTTTCGTCAAATTGCCTTGTCTTTGTCATCATCTTTTGCTCCTAAACTCCTCAAGAAGCTAATGCTACTTGGAAGAAGGCTATGGAAAATGAGATATCTTCCCTTAATTCTAATCAAACATGGAAATGAACTGATCTAACTGCAAGAAAATGCGCTCTCAGGTGTAGATGAGTCGACATAATTTAAATATTATCCAGATGGGTCAATTGACCGTCTCAGAGAAAGACTTGTTTCTAAGGAGATACTCAAACATATGGCATTGTCTACTCAAAGGCATACTCACCAGTCACTAAACTCCACTCAATCTGTGTTATTGTCTCAAGTGCTACTAATAAAGACTCGCCTCTGTATCTACTGGATGTTAAAAATGTCTTTCTTTACAGCAACCAATGGGAAGAAGTGTACAAAGAGCAGCCACCTGGATTTGTTGCTCAGGATGAGTCACACAGGAAGGTACGCAAGTTGAAGAAGCCAATATTTGGCTTAAAGCAGTCACCAAGGAAGTGGTTTGATAAATTTAGTCATGTTATGTGGATCGTATGGACTTCTCTGAAGTCAAATTGATCATTTTGTCTTGTACAATCATCTTAGGAAAGCACTGCATAATCATCGTAGATAGCAGATGTACAAACAACATGATCTCTAAGGAGATGGTGGACCAACCGTTTACCATTGAGTGGCTTGATAAGCGTTATACGTATCTTTAAGAAGGGATGAGAAATATTGGTGTTTGATTAAACTCTTCATTGGAAATACATATAGTGACAAGGTTAGCTATGACTCCTCATGGGTGATACCATATACTGTTTGGATGAATATGGTAGTTCACTCATGATGCGACATTTCACAGGGCTAAGAATACATACAAATTCATGATGGTATCCAAGTACCATTTATCCGAACCACTAAATCTGAACCCAAATGTATAGGGCCCATTTATCTGAACTAGACCTATGAATTCAATTTTCACCTTGAACGGGATCTTAATTGGTCATTTGTTTTCTCACAACTAAACTAGTTGACGGGGAACGTCAAGATTGAACAACAGCGAAGAGGAAAACACAAAACTCTGAAATTTCGATTGAACGATTTTCAGTTTCGATCGATCGAAATTGCGATCGAACGATTTTCAATTTCGTTGGATTGAAATCGTGCCGAGTTATTTTAGTTGTTTTAGGAGTTGAGTTTTGAACTTTTGTTTCAAGGGTTTATTTGTCTTTTATTTAATATTCGTTTTAGGGTTTTCTTTTATTGTAAGACTTCATATATAAGGTCTTTAAACAATGTAAATAGGGGAGTTGATTGATTATTGAATGAGAGCTTATGCTTCGTGAAGAGAGAGTCTTCTTCCCCGCGATGGGTTTGGTGTGAGACCACGGGAGTGATTCCCATATATTTTTCTTATTGTTGTCATTGTTTTGCGTGGTTTGCTTGATTATATTTGCTATCTAAATCTCTACGTGCTTCTCTAGCCATAGCCTAAATCCTTCCTTGTGATCTTCGAAACCCTAAACCCGTTTTGAAGCCTAAATCACACAAGCCAACACTGACGGGGACGCCGACATTGTAGACATCGGATATGGACCTTTCCGCGTGTACCGACGTCGGAAGAAGAGGAATGGAAATTAAAACTAGGCAAGAGAAGATATTCTGGAAACCGCAAGGAGAATGCCCAGCAAGCCCTCGCTCGAGCGGTTATAATCCTCGCTCGAGCGGCCACTTAAGCTCGCTCGAGCGAGCCCTCGCTCGCGCGGTTATAATCCTCGCTCGAGCGGGCCCAGTGATGAAAATTTTCTTTTATTTATTTTTTTTAGTCTTTTATTATTTTAGAACTCTTTTAGTGCGAATTTTATTTCGTTTAGGGTTTTCTTAGCCTATATAAAGGCCTTGTAAACACTCTATTAAGGAGATTGATTATGAATGAAAAGAGCTTTTGCTTATGTGTGCTTGAGATGAGCCTCTACGAAGAGTGAATCTTCTTCCCGGGAAGGGTTTGGTGCGAAGCCAAGGGTGTGAAGCCTACAATTCTATCTACCTCTTTTATTTTTATTTGCGTGATTCTATAACCCTAAATCGACCATCTTCTTGTGAAATCCTAAACCCTAAACTTCTCTAAATCCTTGAATCGATCCGATTCAACAACCGTAGAGCCCAGTAGAGTTATTAAACCTTCCGCACCTGATATTTAGAGAAAATCAGTGATCCCATCATTGAATCGTGAGCACCCTAATCTGGAAAGAAACCTAGAGTTCTATCTCTAGGATCGATCTGCGCTGCAACCTAACGGATCTAGCGCCTGGACTGAACCCTGCCTGAATTATACGTGATTCTCCCAAGGAATAGTATGAGACCCTGAGGTATTCGTTATATTTTGCAAGTTTCATTGTTTAGTTTAATTCCCATTTAATTTCGGCAAAATTCAATCATATCATTCACGTAGTTTAGGGTACCGTCCTGCGTCAAACACCCTTGCCAAAACCATAAGCCGATCTAAAAGCCATAAGCCTTTCACAAACCCTAATTCCATCCTACAACCCAATTTGGAATTCGTGAATCTACTTCAGACCGAAGCCGAGGGTCTAATTCTAGAAAAGCTAGAGTACTATCTCTAGGCCGATCTCGCCTCGACTCTAAAGTACTTGCGCATCGGACCGGACCCTATCTGGATCTCTTGTGATCTACCCATCAGAATTCTGCAAACCCTAAGGTATCAAAGATAATTTTGCGATTAAACTTGAATTAATTTATTTAATTTCGGCAAAATCTTCATTAAATCATATTCCGCATTTTAGGGTCGTTGTCTCGCATCACTAGTCTTCACTAGCCCGTAAATCTTTTGTTCACATAGAACTAATTCCTTTGTTTTAAATCAAATCTAAACCGCCCCCTAACTGGTGCTTTTTAATTTCACTAAACCTGAATCGGGTCAGGCCAGGCCCATTCAATTTACTCAAACTAAGCTGGGCCCTATGGGTCCATTTAGTTTAACTAGAAAGTGAACTGGACCTCGTTGGTCCATTAAATTTAATTAGACACCGACCAGACCCAGCCCCTTTCTTTATGAAAAAGGGCAATAATCACTAGAATTTTAAGTTAATTTTAAAGAGTTGTATCACATGCACCTTTTAGTCCATTTATTGGTGGGCTAACACAGATATTGATAGCTAGGAAAATAGTAAAATTCATCACATTAAAACAGTGTACGGATCCAACAAAGTTTAAACCAAGGGCATAGATGAAATAAGTTTAAAAATGGAGGCTTGAAATTAGCCAAAAGAAGTAGCACCTTTTTCTACTTTTTCTTTTTCTCTCACTCTTTTGTCTCTCATATGAATTGACACAAAAGGAGGGTACAATGTACTTTCTCTCTTTTCATATATCAAGGGACAAAATGGGGCTGCAACATGTACTTGCACCCAACACAAGTTGATTGAAGAAAATAAATAATAAAAAAGATAAGAAAGCCTTGAGACATGCTCTCTCTCTCTCGTTTCATAGGTTGGATAAAGACCCAAGACCTGCGCCCAACACAAGTTGTTGGCACACCTACCTAGGCACTTGATTGAGTACAGAAAAAGAAGAGAAACTCTTGAGAAGAATTGTATCTTCACTTCTCTCCCTCTCTCATAAGATGGACACAAGGGCTGCAAATTGTAACTTAAAAAAATACTTCTCTCTCTCTCTCTCTCTCTCTCTCTCTCTTTCTTGTATGCATGGACAAATGCACCAGCATGTGTTACTTGCACCAGTTACTTTTGATGCCCCATTTGGCCGGTACAAAGTATGAAAACTGATAACTTTAGTTTGCCAACACATAGCAGGATATGCATAATTTAATTGTAGGCACACTTATGCAATTAAAAACAAAAAAAAAATGTGTAGGATTCATTGAGATTGAATAATTGAACGACTGCACAAAAAGAAGAGAAAAAAAACAAAAGCACTAAAATCCAGTTTTACCACTAATACTTCTAAGGAGTAAACTGGAAATCATCCAAATTTCGAATAAACAAAGTAACTAACTACTTAATCAAGCTGCACGAACAAATTCTAGGTTTTATAGAGAGCAGAAGCTTGCTTCATTCGTTGAGAAGGTGCTTCTAATGGCACATGTGGTTGGAATCCTTGGATCGAATTTGTACCCACAATTCAGCTGCTCAGTTGTTGGGGACGATAATGGCGATGTAGTTGTTAGATCTGAGATTGCAGACGTTGTAGTGGTTTCACTGATGGTTGTAGCGACAACAAATGATCTTGAATGGAAATGGTCAAAGTTGCACATGGCTTAACTGTTCATGCAGAGGTTAGGGATGATAGGAACGAGAGATGGATGAATTTGGGGAGAGGGAGTCCCTTCTTATAAAGTTTGCAAGCAACTTTCACAGCATGAGTGCCCATGCCAAGTCACGCCGGCTCTCGGCTCAAGGTTTTGCCTTGTCCATGTCAGCTCATTGTTTGAGGTATTCCCTTGTCCACGTCGGCTCATGGCTCGAGGTGTTGCAGGTGGCCAGTTTAGGAGGGGATGGGATACGGTGTGTTGCACAATCGTCCCATACTACACGGTGGTGCATCCCACGCCACTTTATGCCATAAATATTGGTGTTAACTCATAAATCATAGGGTGGATTTTTTTTTTTCATTTCGTTAATCTGATTAGGAAATCATTAATTCATTTAGGTAAAACCTTCACTCATTAATATTTTCAGATCTGATACCATTAATTAATTGTTGGGCAATCCTTCAAGGCAATCAAGCTTTGACTATCACAGGTTCAAAATCATCCACATCCTTAATTGTTCAAAGGACTTTTGGGGTCATCACACCAGATCTTTGTGCTCATAATTGATCTAATTTTTTAGTTGAGAAGCATCGGTTTTATGTTGGGATTCTTCCGCTTTTGGTTCTAATCGATTTGGTTGAGCGGTGAGTGAGTTCTGTTAGTTTTTGTTCAACGAGGTATCCATCGATTTTGTTTAAAGAAGACGAGGGATCCTCAGGCTGTAAGTGTTTATTGTTGTCTGACCTAGCTTGGTAGAGCAGTGATTGCCATGTTACTGTAGACCATAAGTTTTATTTTGTTATGGACCTACATATGTGCAAAAATATTGCTGGCTTCTATAATATATATATATATATATATATATATATATCTATTTTGTAACAAAAAACAGCACTGCATAGTGTCGTGTTCATCGACTGTGGACAGGACAACAGTATTTCCGCCTTTTTGGAGTGTTGTAAAGACTGTATAGCTTCTGTGTGGCTCTAGTTTCTGCAGTATTACAGAACTGTGAGTGAGTTCTGTTAGTTTTTGTTCAACGAGGTATCCATGGTTTTTGTTTAAAGAAGACGAGGGATTCTCGGGCTGTAAGTGTTTATTGTTGTCTGACCTAGCTTGGGAGAGCAGTGATTGCCATGTTACTGTAGACCATAGTTTTATTTTGTTATGGCTATACCTACATATGTGCAAAAATACCGCTGGCTTCTATAAAAGAGTTTTTTATTATTATTTTGTAATGATAAACAGCACTGCACAGTGTTGTGTTCATCGACTGTGGACAGGGCAACAGTATTGCTGCCTTTTTGGAGTGTTGTAAAGACTGTATAGCTTCTGTATGGCTCTAGTTTCTGCAGTATTACAGAACTAGTTGAGGTATCTTAACCAAGGAGGTTGTGTGAAGTGATATGTGTGCTCAAGTGCATTATTGGTTGTGTGAGAAGATCTAGTGTTTAACTTGGCTGCTTTTTGTTGTGATGGAAGAATTAAATGATAATGTGTGCTACACTGGAGCTGAAAATCAATGGTATACTGAGCACTATGCTTTGATGCAATCCGTCCACTGTAATGAAGACGTAATGCTCCCTTCCCATTCCTATTTGGCTGAAACAAGTATTGGTGGATCTACTCATGTTTGCATATCTTCTTAGTCTCCATGGATCATTGATTCTAGAGAAATTGATCACGTGTCCGATATGTCCTCTCTTTTTTATTCTATGTTTCATTGTCAAATCAATGTAATGTTCGTATGTTCGTATTACCAATGGATCCCTTGTTCTTGTTGTTGGGAAAGGGACAGTTCAGATTAATGAAATACCTTTAACATCAACTCTTTATATCCCAAATCTGCCCATTAACCTTCTATCTGTTAGTAATCTTACGAAAAGTCGTAATTGCGGCGTGACTTTTTCCCTTCTCCTTGTGTGTTTCAGAACTCGACAGGGAAGGTTTTGGTCATGGTAGGGAGGAGAGGGGGGTTTACGTATTTGATACCAAAGAGACTTCAATGAACAATACTTGTACTTCTGCAACAGCTGCTATATCCTGTACATATCTGGTGCTTCTGATTTGGCCACCTACATGTGCCTCGATTACGTGCATTGTTCCCAAAGCAATTTTGCATTTCTGCTCATTTGATGACTCCAAATTTCAACAAGGTCTGCTAATTTTCTGAACACCATAGAGCATCGTATTTCTGAGTCATAGCCGAAGTACTACCCCGGTACCCCCTTCATCATGTTCACTCAGACGTGTGGGGGCCATCTCCTGCCACCTTTATGTTTGGGTATAGATACTTTGTATCCTTTATTAATGTTTGCACACGTCTGACTATGTTGTGCCCGATGAAAACAAAGGATGAAGTTGCATCCATTTTTTCCTATGTGCCATAAGGTTGCTAAAACTCAATATAATTCTACTGTGAAGGTATTACAGTCAAATAATGGAGAAAAGTATTCTTCCCAGCATCTCTAATCATATCTCAGAGAACATAGTATTGAGTGGCAAACTACTTGCACGTATACTCCTCAAAAAAATGGAATACAATGTGTTTTCCCATTAATAGGATGTCTACTTCTATTCTTCAAGGCAAGTATCATTTGCATCTTGTCACCCTCATCTCCTGTTTCAGTTCTCCCTAGAGTATTCGGATGTTTGTTCTTTGCCCAAGTACCTGAAGACCGTCGTGATAAATTAATGGAGAAAAGTATTCTTCCCAGCATCTCTAATCATATCTCAGAGAACATAGTATTGAGTGGCAAACTACTTGCACGTACAGTCCTAAAAAAATGGAATACAATGCGTTTTCCCATTAATAGGATGCCTACTTCTATTCTTCAAGGCAAGTATGACGGGGACGCCACTTACATGGACATTGGATTCGGACCGCATCATTTCTACCGGCGTAGAAAGAAACGGAATGGAAATCAAAACTAGGCGAAAGAAGCGAAAGATGAAATTCTGGAAATTAAAGGAGCATAAAAAAATCGATTGATCGAAATTGAATTTCGATCGATCGAAATGTCAACGGCGATATTTTATGTATATGAGAATTTCAATCTAACGAAATTGAATTTCGATCGAACGATTTTCAATTTCGATCGATCAAAATCGTGTCAGGTTGTTTTAGAAGTTGAGTTTCGAACTTTTGCTTTAAGGGTTTATTTGTCTTTATATAATATTCGTTTTAGGGTTTTCTTTTATTGTAAGACCTCCTATATAAGGTCATTAAGAAGAACATTGTAGTTAGTTGATTGATTATTGAATGCTTTTATGCTTGAGTAATCTTTTCCTGAGATGGGTTTGGTGTGAGACCAAGGGAGTGATTCCCCTATATTTTCCTTATTGTTGTTGTTGGTTTGCGTGGTTTGCTTATATTTGCTATCTTAATCTCTGCGTGCTTCTCTAAACCATTGCCTAATTTCTTCCTTGTGATCCCCAATACCCTAAACCTTTTTGAAACCCTAAACCACACAAAGCCAATACCTTTTCCAAAATCATAAACCGATCTAAAAGTCATAGGCATTTACAAACCGTAAATCCCTTTCACAACCCAATTTGAAATCCTCAAATCTACATCGGACTGAAGACGAGCGCCTAATCCTAGAAAAGCTAGAGTACTATCTCTAGGCCGATCTCGCCTCGACCCTAAAGTACTTGCGTATCGGATTGGACCCTATCTGGATCTCGTGTGATCTACCCATCAGAATTCTGCAAACCCTAAGGTATCAAAGATAATTTTGCGATTAAACTTGAATTAATTTATTTAATTTCGACAAAATCTTCATTAAAACATATTCCGCATTTTAGGGTCCTTGTCCCGCATCAGTTTTAGTATCAGAGCCCTAGGTTTTCTAGGTTAGGGCATCTTTGCTTGTCATATTTATTTTATTGCATTGTTTTTGTGAGTCCATATTGCATTCCATATTAGAACCCTAATAGACCTTGTGATCACTATGGACTCGAGTGCGATATCAATGCCCTTAACGGTATGCGAGAAGAGTTGGGTGCAATTAGTGTACATCTGAGTACCATTGAGCAAGCCCAAACATCACTAGGAGTTGGTAATGATATATTAGGTGATTGAATCAATCAACTGGAAGCGATGGGTGGGCTGAAAAATCAACACCAAGAGCGCGAGTGTCCACACTTTGAACGTAATGGTCGCCAAGACAACCGGAACCGTAGGAATCATCGTAGAGATGACTATGACCTCGAAGTTCAACTGTTTAAGAACGTCCGAGTTGAGATTCCGACTTTCGATGGAAGAATGGACCCTACCGTCTTCCTCGATTGGCTTTCTGACATGGACCAACACTTTGATTGGTATACCATGAATGACGACCATTGCGTTAGATTCACTAAAATGAAGTTGGTTGGTCAAGCTCGACTTTTCTAGCTCAATGTTGAGCGTATTAGGGTGAATGCGAGTTGTCCTCCCATTACCCGTTGAGACGACATGAAGGAACGACTTACTGAGAAGTATGTTCCTTTATCATACCACCAACGCCTTCTCGACCAGTGGTAAAATTTACGCCAAGGTGGTATGCGCGTAACCGATTACATTGCCAAATTTGAAGAGTTCATGATGAGGGCAAAAGTATCGGAAGACCCTGAAATCACTCTTTCTAGAATCCGCACCGGATTGCAGCTGGATTTTCAAAAAAAATTGATTTCTCACCCTGTAGAAACTCTTAAAAGATACTATGCCATTGTGCAAGATCTTGAACGGTATTTGAAAACTACGGTGGTGAAGAGGACCAAGCCACAATATAGTAACCAACGATCCGGTGAGGGAGGATTCAATCCTCCTCCCAAACCTACACAACCTGCCCATACCAATTCTAGGTTTGAAAAGGGGAAATGTGTAGTCGAAGAATCCTCAAGGGTTAATTCTCAAGTGCTATAAATGTCATGGGATGAGACACTTTGCCGCCCAATGGCCTACGAAAGAACCCCAAAGGACTCTCTTCATTGAGGGAGAGGAGGATGATGATGAGGTAGTGGTTGAAGAAGAAGTATTTGAACCAGTTAGCACACCCAGCGATGAGGAGGGTGATGCTATTGGTTATGCTTTAGTTGTGAGGTGTGCCCTTGCACAGCCTCAACAGGATGAAAAGGATGACTGGTGTAGGGAGAACATCTTCCACACCTATGCCAGATTTGGTGAAAAGAATTGTAGGGTCATCGTGGATAACGGTAGTTGTACCAACGTAATATCCACTCATGCGGTACGCCGCTTAGGGCTTACACCTGAAGCCCACCCGAGACCTTATAAAGTCGCATGGGTCAATTCTTCATCCATTCCCGTGTTGAAAATGTGTCATGTACCGATTCAATTAGGTTCTTATTCGGACACCTTATGGTGTGATGTGGTACCAATGGATGTGGGCCATATCATTTTGGGAAGGCCGTGGCTCTACGACATGGACGTGACCATTTCTGATCGATCAAACATATGCACGTTCATGCATAAGGGCAAAAAGATCACTTTACACCCTTTACCTCCCAAAACACCATCAACCAACACAGTCTTCTAAATCCATTAATATTGTGAGCCCTTCTGAGTTTGAGAAAGCATCGATAGATGAGAGTGTGGTGTACGTAGCTGTCACCGTAGATAGTGCTCCCGAGTCGGCGAGCGAGTATCCCAAGGAGGTTGAGCCGATTTTAAAAGAGTTTACGGATGTCTTCCCTGAAGACTTACCAAACAAACTCCCTCCTCTGCGTGATATCCAACACGCAATAGACTTAGTTCCCGGATCTACCTTACCGAACATGCCCCATTACAGGTTGAATCCGGTTGAGCACACCGAGTTAACTCGGCAAGTCAATGAGCTCCTTCAGAAGGGGTTCATTCAAGAGAGCATGAGCCCGTGTGCCGTACCTGCCCTACTCACTCCTAAGAAAGATGGTACATGGTGCATGTGTGTGGATAGCCGTGCAATTAACAAGATTACCGTTAAGTATCGATTTCCCATACCAAGGCTCGATGACATGCTTGAAATGATGGTTGGTGCCAGTATCTTTTCAAAGATAAACCTTAAGAGTGGCTACCATCAAGTTCGTATCCGCCCCGGTGATGAGTGGAAAACTGCCTTTAAGACTAAGGATGATCTCTATGAGTGGATGGTCATGCCATTTGGGCTTTCTAACGCCCCGAGTACTATCCTGCGACTCATGACCCAAGTGTTGAGACCGTTTCTCGGCAAGTTCCTTGTTGTTTATTTCAATGACATCCTGATCTACAATCATGATAAGGAACAACACTTGACCCACCTTAGGCTGGTTTATGAAACCCTCAAGGGCGAGGAGTTGTTTGCAAATCTCAAGAAATGCACCTTCATGCAACGTTCTGTTGTTTTCTTAGGATTTATTATCTCAGCCAATGGAATGGTCGCGGACCCCGAAAAGGTAAGAGGCATTGTGGAATGGCTCAAGCTTAAGAACATACACGATGTCCGTAGCTTCCATGGTTTGACTATTTTTTATCGTTGCTTTATCAGAAGCTTTAGCACCATCATGGCCCCAATTATTGATTGCATGAAAAAGGGAGACTGTAAATGGGGCAAAGCGGCGACAAAAGCCTTTGTTGAGATCAAACAATGAATGAGTAGTGCACCCGTCATGCGATTGCTGGACTTTTCTAAAGTCTTTGAAGTCGCATGCGACGCTTCGGGTGTAGGCATAGGAGGAGTGCTTAGCCAAGAGGGCCACCCTGTGGCCTATTTTAGTGAAAAACTTAACGAGGCGAAGCAAAAATACTCCACCTATGACAAAGAGTTCTATGCGGTCGTGCGATCTCTTTGGTATTGGAAACATTACCTTAGATCGCAGAAATTTGTGTTGTTCTCAGACCATGAAGCCTTGCGCTTTCTTGCTTCACAGATGAAGTTGAACCCAAGGCACGCGAAGTGGGTTGAGTACCTTCAAGGGTTCACATTCGCGTTAAAGCATAAGGCCGGTGCTGAAAATAGGGCTGCTGATACACTTAGTCGGTAAGTGGTGATTTTGCGCATAATGAGCACTGAGGTCGCTGGGTTCGAAAAGTTAAAGGATGAGTACCCCGAGTGCCCGGATTTTGGGGTTGAGTGCACTGCTCTCCTTAGTAACCCGACCAGCACACACTCTGTGTACACCATCCAGGATGGGTACTTGTTTAAAGGCAACTGCCTTTGCATCCCTCGCACTTCATTGCGTGACTTTCTCATTTTGGAGTTACATGCTGGAGGGATGGCAGAACATTTTTGGCGTAATAAAACTGTTGCGCTCGTAGAGGCTAGGTTCTTTTGGCCTAGCCTAATGAGAGATGTCGCCCGGGTCGTTAAGCATTGTCGTACTTTCCAAGTATCAAAACAGACCAAACAAAATATCAGCTTGTACACCCCGTTACCCGTGCCACACACCGTGGCAAGACCTCTCTATCGATTTCGTGCTTGGACTTCCTAAGACCCCTAGGAAGCACGATTCCATTTTTGCCATAGTGGACCGCTTTTCTAAGATGACTCACTTCATTCCTTGTTCCAAAACCTTCGATGCGTCTCATATTGCTAAACTATTTTTCGCGGAGGTAGTGTGTCTTCATGGGTTGCCCAAAACCATTGTGTCTAATAGGGATGTTAAATTTACGAGTTATTTTTGGAAGACCTTTTGGCACATGATGGGCACCTCGCTCCAATTCTCTACAGCTTACCACCCTTAAACGGATGGCAAAACCGAAAGCACCAA
Source organism: Chloranthus sessilifolius (assembly GCA_021018995.1). Taxonomy (NCBI): domain Eukaryota; kingdom Viridiplantae; phylum Streptophyta; class Magnoliopsida; order Chloranthales; family Chloranthaceae; genus Chloranthus; species Chloranthus sessilifolius. The sequence continues at coordinate 19,958,484 of CM037584.1, forward strand.
TAAGAGCCTTGGGAATCTCCTTCGTAGTCTAGTCGGTGATCATGTTAGGACCTGGGATACCATCTTACCCACAACTGAGTTTACATATAATAACTCTGTCAATAGGACCATAGGCATGAGTCCTTTTGAGGTAGTACATGGCCATAGGCCTAGGATCCCATTAGATTTGATCCCCATGTCTGCATCCCATAGAGTGTCAAAGTCCGCCGATGCATTTGCACAACATATTCATAGCTTGCATACCGAAATTTAACAGAAAATTAATTCAAGCAACAATCAATATAAATTATTTGCAGATGCTCACAGGTGTTCTAAAGAATTTAACGTGGGTGATTACGTGATGGTCCGGGTTAGGCCTGAGCGGTTCCCATCGAGATCCGCAAAGAAGCTCCAATCTCGAGGCGTTGGGCCTTTTAGGATTTTGGCTAAGAGTGGTCCTAATGCATATGTACTTGAGCTTCCTCCAGGTACGGGGGTTAGTTCAACATTCAATGTGGAGGATTTGGTTCCTTACTCGGGTTTCACACCACCTCCTGAAAACCCACTCCAGCCACCTCCTAGTCCCAGCCCTAATCCAACCTTGCAACCTATACCTCTTCCTTCCCCAAGTAGACAGATCAGATGAGATAGAGGATATAATCAACGATCATGCCATCTCTACACATGACGGGGGATTCCAGAAATACTTTGTTAAATGGGTCGACAAACCAGAGTCCGAGAACACTTGGGTCCACGAGAATGAGGTTCGTCGCTTGAACCCCGACTTGCTAGACATCTACCACGAGCATGTTTCATCGGTGATGAAACTTTTTTGGTCCAGGGGAATTGACGGGGACGCCACATACATGAACATTGGATTCAGTCTGTATCGTTTCTACCGGCGTAGAAAGAAGCGGAATGGAAATCAAAACTAGGCGAAAGATGAAATTCTAGAAATTAAAGGAGCACAGAAAAATCGATTGATCGAAATTGAATTTCGATCGATCGAAATGTCAACGACGATATTTTATATATATGAGAATTTCGATTGAACGATTTTCAATTTCGATCGATCGAAATCGTGTCAGGTTGTTTTAGTTGTTTTAGAAGTTGAGTTTCGAACTTTTGCTTCAAGGGTTTATTTGTCTTTATTTAATATTCGTTTTAGGGTTTTCTTTTATTGTAAGACCTCCTATATAAGGTCATTAAGAAGAATATTGTAGTTAGTTGATTGATTATTGAATGCTTTTATGCTTGAGTAATCTTTTCCTGAGATGGGTTTGGTGTGAGACCAAGGGAGTGATTCCCCTATATTTTCCTTATTGTTGTTGTTGGTTTGCGTGGTTTGCTTATATTTGCCATCTTAATCTCTGCATGCTTCTCTAAACCATAGCCTAATTTCTTTCTTGTGATCCCCAATACCCTAAACCTTTTTGAAACCCTAAACCACACAAAGCCAATACCTTTTTCAAAATCATAATCCGATCTAAAAGTCATAGGCATTTACAAACCGTAAATCCCTTTCACAACCCAATTTGAAATCCTCAAATCTACATCGGACTGAAGACGAGCGCCTAATCCTAGAAAAGCTAGAGTACTATCTCTAGGTCGATCTCGCCTCGACCCTACAGTACTTGCGCATCGGATTGGACCCTATCTGGATCTCGTGTGATCTACCCATTAGAATTCTGCAAACCCTAAGGTATCAAAGATAATTTTGCGATTAAACTTGAATTAATTTATTTAATTTCGACAAAATCTTCATTAAAACATATTCCGCATTTTAGGGACCTTGTCCCGCGTCAAAGTATCATTCGTATGTTGTCACCTCATATCCTGTTTCAGTTCTCCCTAGAGTATTCGGATGTTTGTTCTTTGCCCAAGTACCTGAAGACCGTCGTGATAAATTAAAATCCAAAACTTGTTTATGTATCTTTACTGGGTACACTCCATCTCAGAACGGGAACAAGTATTATGATCCTGTGTATGGCTGATGGTTTGTGTCTATGGATGTTACTTTCTTTGAGTCGACATCTATACTTCCATGAGTACTTAGTGCCATCTTTAGGGGGAGAGTAAAAAAGAAGAGAACGTGTTACCATTAACATATCCCACGCTTGAGATATCGTTTGAGATTGAAGATCAATGTCTACAAAGCAAAGATGTAGATGTGCAAGTAACTTGGACCAATGATGAAAATGTGCAAGTAGTTGGGACCAATGATATGCAAGCAAATGTGGAAACATATATTCAAGCTAATGTTCCAACAAATGAACAAATTAAAAGGTACAGGAGAAAGGAAATTTTGAAAAACGAAGTCTCCACCGGACATTGAAAAGGAACAACCCACTCTCCCTCAGATTATGGATCGAACTTCAACTTTAGAGGCTCCTCCTCAAGAAAGTGAAACTCCTCCTGTGTTTGACATGGATCTGCCCATTGCATTACTTACCGGTTCACCATCTTGTACTTCATATTATTATGTATGCATCATATTGTGCTTTGTCTGCTTTACATTCCTCCATATTATCATTAGATTCTCTCTCTATTTCACCTAATGTCACCGATACTTTGTCTCAACCACAATGGAAGGTGAGCATGATTCCGGAAATGAAAGCCCTCAAGCAGAACGATACGTGGGAAGTTACAATTAGATCTTAACTTCTCATAGAAAATTTAGGGGCAGTGGGATATTTGTTTTAATCATCTTAAAAAATATTCTCACTTTTTTAGGGATTTAGTTTTCACTATTATTCTTTTATTCCCATGGGCTAAAAAAAGAAAATGAGGGCATTCAAATTTTGTTCTAATAATTACATAGGTTTCCATAGATGGGAGCAGATTTTTATTATCTTTGAAATTATTATAGCTGTTAATTTTTTAATTTTGATTATTAGGTCAGCATAAGAGGTAATTTAGACTAATGGCTATTCTCTTTTCTTTGGGCAGTTAAAAAAGAGATCCATAAACTGGTGTTATTTATATATTTTATGCTGGAATTTTTTAGAAACTGGCATCTCGATGCTATATGCATTTATTGGCAATCCACATCCATACCTGTATCTTACCAGCTCTGTTACTTGTACCTTGTTCAATATAGCTTCAGCACCTAAAAACTTTCTGCTTTGTTCAATATATCTCCTTAAAACTTACTACTAAAACATTTAATATGTTGGGGTTAGACCTGTATCTCAATGGGAGGTTGCAATATTGCAACCATGAGAGAGAAGGTTAATCTCAGCTTACGCACCAAACGCCGAAATTTTTTAATATGTTAAATAGCCACATTTTATGAACTTGCTATCATGCATCAATTTTTTGTGAATTTGTGGAACATTATCCTCTTCAAATTCAATGTTAACTTAAATTAGGCCTGTCATCGGGTAGGGTCGGGCCAAAATTGTCTGCCCAAGAGGAAAATGGAATATGCCTGACCCGACCCGACCTGACCCGAAAACCCTACCCATGATTATATATATAATATTGGGTCGGGTCGACTGACCTGACCTGACCTCTTAGTCACCCTAACCTGAACCAACCCAAAGGTGGGATAGGATGCCTCACGCCAACCTGATCCGACGGGTCAAATTTATGTGCCCAACCTGGTAAAAAACCGGGGTCAGGCGGGTAGGGTATCAGGGCGACCCAACCCGTTGACAGCCCTAACTTAAATGCCTTTACTAAACCAACATTGGACAATATAAATTACATTGCATCGCAGTTGGTGAAGAGAGAAATTAAGATAAAATAGTGTGCAATCTTGGCATTTTCCTATGCAAAACAGAATCTCCTAGTCATCCTTGAAACCTTTCAAGTTCTTGGTCATATGCTAAAAGATGCAAAATGAGACAAAAAGTTACAACACTCAACTTTCTATCTTTTCACAGAAAAAACACTATACAATGAGAGAATCTTACCTGTGCAGTTTTACTCCCATTTATTGCAAGAGAGGAAATATAATCAAATAAGGGCTCCTGGCATTCACTAAGGTTGCAAGAAAGCGAAGGCCAATAATTCATTTCAAGATTGATATTCAAGTGAGGAGTGGCACTGGAAAAAATCGTATATCAGTGAATTTTCAATAAAAAATCTCTAGCAGAAGTATGCTTATTAGAAACAACAATTTTTTTCCAGACATAAATGGCAGATCTAACCTAACTAAATCCACCAAAATTCCTAGCATGATGCATTGCTAATAAATAAGAGCAGGCTAGTAGATATACTGTGAAAACAATTAGAATTATCAACAATTAAACGAAAAAAAATATATATAAGCATTTTGGTCCTAGTAAGGCATTAAAAAAAAAAAATTAATCACAAAGTATTGTTTTTAATAGTGCCCACCCCACTACTTGCATGCTGTAGATAAATTTTACACTAGGGTATGACTTGAACCCCATCTACCAATATACCTTACGCCTTGACACAGATGATGAAGTATACACTGACTTACTAAATGTCATTGAAAGGTTGTAGCCAGAGCTTGCCAACCAAGGCCAAGCCATAAAAGACGTAAGCGACAGTTGTCTTCTTATTTGTTTTTCTACGTACTATTTAATAATAAATATTAATAGATTTCCTTATGAAAGAAACTCGGTTTGTTTGGCCAATGGAGTGCCATGTCACAAATTTATCATGATAAATTATGAAATTCTGTTTTTATGTACGTATAGGATTGAAATTAAGTGTCGTTCAAATAAAAATAAACTAATGAGGAAAATTGGCAGGGACGCCAAGATCAAAAGCATGGATTTAGGGCCGCGATGGAATTTTGGCATAAGAAGAAACGAAAAAAAAAACCAAAGAGCAAGAAAAGGGATGCCAAGAATTGGGTTCTGGTCATCCTCGCTTGAGCAAGTTTGGTTCTCGCTCGAGCGAGCCCCACCCGAGATTTGGAGTTAAGTCACTTGGTTCTCGCTCGAGCGAGAACCAAACTCGCTTGAGCGAGTCAAGTGACGGATTTTGGCCAATTTAGGCTTGTTCACTTTTGTTTTTCCTCTTTGCTTTTCTAGGCTTTTAGTTTGCTACTTTGGGTATGAATGTACTGACGGCGATGCCGACACTATGGACATCGGCTTTGGACTATATCGTATATACCGACGTCGGAGGAAACCAAAAGGGAACCAAAATTGAAGAATTGAGAAGAATAGAAGAGAATTGATGCATGCTTTGGTTGATCGATCGATCCCAGATATTAGATCGATCGATTGAGGACAGTGGCTTCTAAGCCTTCGGCGAATTTATTCTTCTCAGTCGATCGATCGAATCCAAACTTTCGATCTATCGATTGTGGACCGAGACTTCGAGCGATTTTATTATTTATAAATCGATCGATCGATTGACCGCATAAGTCAAGTCCGCCAAAAGATAAAATTTTAGTTTTTTTTGGCAAAACGTGTCATTTTAGTGTTTTATTATTTTAGGGTTTTCCTTCTTTTGAGGCATACTATATAAGGTCCCTATAAGCATTGCAACAAGCAGTTGATGATTAATGAAAAAAGGCTATTTTCTTTAGGCTTCAAATGAGATTTAATGGAGAGCGATTCTTCTTTCCGAGATGGTTTGGTGTGAGGCCAAGGGTGCGATGCCCATAATTTTCTAATCTTTTTTTGTTTATCTATTTGTTTTCTCTGCTTTCTTTCCGATCCTATAAACCTATTTTAGCCAATTTCTATTTGATCATTCTAAAAACCCAAACCATAGATTTCATCTGAACCATTAAGTGGATCTGATTCAACAATATCTAATAAGATCTAGTAATTCCACTTTGGAACTTTGATCGAACGCCCTAAACTCGAAAAGCTAGAGTTCTATCTCTAGGATCGATCCATTCCCCGAATCTTACGGGACTCGCGCATCATATTGGGTCCTAGCCGAATCTTGCACGATCAATCAAATGGAAATCTACGAAACTCTAAGGTATCGCAGTTATTTTAAGTTTATGTTTGAATTAAACAATTTAATTTCAGCACATCTTCATTTCATTATCATTCATGCGTTTTAGGGTTGTTGTCCCACGTCATGTCCTTTCCCTATTTTAGGGCTTTCTATTCTTAGTACCTATTATATAAGGTAAAGATGTAAGAATTTGTAAGGGATTGGTTGATTTTAATGAAAATGCTAAGCATTGAGAGTTTGAGATGAACTTTAATGGAGAGTGAGCCTTCTTCCCCATGTGGGTTTGGTGTGAGGCCAAGGGTGTAATGCTCATGTTACCTTTATTCTTCTCTTTATCTCTTTTCCCATTTCCTTGCTAATTTCTTGCATCCATTTCCCCCCTTTTATTTGATTGTTCAAAATCTCAAAACCCTAACTCTAGAACAACCTTGATGCCCATCCTTATTGATTGACTCCGATTTTAACTGTCAATCCATGACCGTTGTTGGGCTCGAGATTGTCCGATTTGCGCCGTCGATTGATTCAATTCAAAAGCCCTAACAAGGATCTAGCAATTTCACATTGAGCCATGATCGAACGCCCCAACCTAGAGGATGTTAGAGTTTTATCTTTAGGATCGCACCTTCCACAAATCTTAACAGATCTCGCGTGCCAGATTGGACCCTAAGTGAACCAAGCATGGTCACTTAAGCGAAAATCCACGAAATACTAAGGTATCGCTTTAATTTGGGTTTTATTACTTAATTAATTAGTTTAATTTCGGCAAACTAGCATCTCATGATCATTCACGTGTTTTAGGGTCATTGTCCCGTGTCAAAAATTTATTGCAGTGGATTGGTAGATGCACTATGAGGTGGATGGCCCGGTCTTGAAGAGGATTGAAGTGTGGGTTTTGTCTCAAACATGTTCCTCATCTAATTGTGAGAGAAATTAGAGTAAATTCTTTCTCATTCACACCTTAGTAGCATGACGAGGGAGCGGATTCGGGAGCAGGAGAGACGATACGACAATTTTTAAAAATCTAGGAAGCAGGAGCGCCAAGGAAGCGTCTACAATATATATATATATATATCATTTAAACATTAATTTTAAGCACATTTATGTCTGATATCCTGTACATTTGCCAATGCTCATGTTTAAGATGGAGACAGCTGCTTTTGCAAATCCTAGCCTATACGAATGTGTAATCTATGATAGACTTGGCATTAGGTGTTTAGCTGAGTACCAACGAATATGGTGAGAACCAAGGTAGTTGATATAATATTAAATTTAACATTTAAAAGGTAAAGCTAGTAATTGTGACCTTTCGTTTCTAGCCCACTCTGCATGTATGATGTAAGGCAGACTGGTAGGAGACTCTAAAACCGTGGGCCCATTTTATATGCAAATATTTTAAGGGAACAACTCTCTTGACCGTTATTTAAGCGCCAAAATGATGCTTAAATGATCGTATACCATTGATGGGATCAAGATGCGCGCAATCCACACCATTTAAATGATAGATAATAAGTTGAAAGGCAGTGGGCTCAAAAATCAAATTTTTTTAGAGGTTGTAACCATCCTATCTGTGCACTCTAATATCAATCGTTGTATTTAGTTTTAATGGCTGACATTCAAAAATGCGAATCGGATTGCTCACATCCACTTATGGACATGATTCTTTGCCTAAAATAGTTTCCAATGACGGATTGACGCCTAAACCGTTTAGATTGCTCATTAATCAATGCCAGATGACATATTAAGAAACCACATTTCAACAGTGTGAGATAAAAAAATTTAATTCAGTGGTGGTAGATCGTTTAAACACCACTTGGAGCGTGTGCTGTATAACATCAAAACTATCTCAAGACTTAAAGTTTTAGAGTACGATTAAATCCACCCACTAAATCTTTGAGTTCACCCACGCCGAAACACATTGACCGTGTTGAATCAGATGGAGATCGTTTATCCTCCCAATCCTTTACATGATGGATCTTGAGATCCTTGGCGTACCATCAGGCAGTCAGTGTTTTATTTCATATGGCACACATCTCAAAAAAGTGTCTTAACATCATGTGCAAGCTCAAAATTAACTTTAAGGTCACTTTTTTGAATGTGTATCACATGAAATAAAAAAACCGACCGTCTATTGGTAAGCCCGTGATCTCAAGATCCATCGTGTGAAAGATTAGGATGATAAATAATCTCCATCGTTTGATTCAATGCAGCCAATGTATTTCAGCATGGGTGAACTCAGATTTGGTGGGTGGATTTAAAGATACATAGTTTTAAACTAGCACCACCTTATTTTCTTTGAGATTGAGAGGGGTATATATATAAAAACCCTAACAGCTGAGGGGTGTCTACTTATAAAATCCTAAGAGCTGAGGGGTATTATGTTTCTAAAACCCCTAATATCTTTAGCACGTGTATCGATAAATAGAAAGGGGTATTCATTTTAAACCCTAACTTATAGTTGTAGGGTTTTAAAATGGAGAACCGACCCTCTTCCCTATCTTAGTTCACTTCATGGTCTCTAGACTCTATCCAACATACTTATCCAGAGATGAAGATATCGGAACATCGAAAAAGAGATTGGAAAGAAGCCCAAAAATTTTGGACAATGATCCATCGGACGAGCTCGACAATTAAGAGATTAAATCAAGCCAATTAAAAGTTTCAAATAAGCCCTAAATGACCAGGTATGTTCAATCTTTTTTTGTTTTCTTTTTCTAGGTAACTATTTTGATAGTATTTTTTTTTCTTCCTAGTAATTTTTTCTTGTTCATACTTTTTTTTTCATTGTGACATTTTTTTTTCAAATTTGAGAATAGTCATAACCGCGGTTCCTAACTTGTAGGAACCGCGATTCCTATATGGTTCTGATTCGGAAACGCAGGTTCGCGTTTCCAATTAGAAACGCAGAGGCTACACGGCGATTCCTGCTACTAAGAATTTCACACAAAGACAAAGAATAGACTAACTATGAGACGATTTAAAAAGTTAGTATATTGTCATTACAATATATGGTTAAGGGTCAGAAAGTTAGGAACCGCAATTCCTATATGGTTCCGATTCCGAAACACGAGTTCGCGTTTCCAATTAGAAACGTAGAGGCTACACGGTGTTTCCTGCTACTAAGAATTTCACACAAAGACAAAGAATAGATTAACTATGGGACGACTTAAAAAGTTAGTATATTGTCATTACAATATATGGTTAAGGGTCAGAAATATCAAACAAGCCAACCGCAATGAGAAATTGTTTATAATTTCAATGTTTACTTGGGCAGGCACCCAATTTTGAACCATCGATCTCACTTAGCACGGAATTTGAGGCACTTGATCACTTCCTCATAACATGCATGTCAATGACACACATACAGGTGAAATTCACGAGTTTTGGGGCCCTCCCAGGACTCTTAGGGTCAAACTTCTGATAAGTTGACCTGAAACTTAAAAATGGGCATAACTTTTGATTTGGACGTCCGATTGAGACATAATATATGCATTTGGGGTAGCTAGACGAGATCCACACATTGGTATCATTAAAAATATCATTTGAAAACCTTCATAGTGCGTGTAATTACTAGTTACACTCGCTACTGTACTTGCCAAAACTGCAAATCCAACAAAGGGCTGGCATGGCTGACCTCTACAGCCCGTTGGACGAATTGTGGGTTGGTCTTTGCTGACGAAGCTGCCCCACCAATCAAATTTCAATTGCTTTTCATCCAACCATTCATTTCATAATTGTTTTTTGACTTTGCATCTCAACACTTGATTCCGTGAGCCAAGGTCTATAAGTAGAGGCCCTTATTCCAACCACAAAGGACTTTTGGTGGACCTACAGTTAGAACACTACGTGCTTCAAGCTTTGAGAATGATCCTCTTGATCCATTCTTGCTAAGCTTTGAGAATGATCCTCTTGATCCTCTTAAGCTCATTCCACCATTAGAGCACCTTTGGAGCTTTGAAGAAGATGAAGAGAACTTGAGCCACAGCTACAAGTGGCCTAGGCTTCCTCCAAAGCTTCTAGCTTTGAAGCTTAGAATACTTGGGCCAAGGTTCTTAAGTGACAATGGAGAAGCAACCAACAACAACCGCACTCACTCTTCTTTCTCTTTCTCTTTTTCTTTTCACACTTCATTTCACACACTAGTTAATCATCATTCATTTTTATTTCATCTTTATTTTTATGTATTTTGCATGACAAGGATGGGATAGGAAATTCTCTTCTAAAGTCCTGAGCCGTCTTGGGTGACACCTGAACAATCCAATGCAATGGATTTGGTCTCGTGTACACCGGCATTGTCTTAGGTAATATTGGCTCAATTCGACGCAATGGATTTGACCTGATGTATGCCTCCATCACCTTAGCCAAGCCCGAATCAATCCGACGCAATGAATTTGACTCTATGGCCAGTTACATCATTCAACATGAAGCAACATGGGCAAACCTTTGGCCCCTTAGCCGGGCTTTTATTTTCTTTTAATTTTTCTCTTTTGAAATAGTGCTCATAGTAGAGACCGACTCTTGTCGGGCAGATCGGGTGTGCGCAAGCCCTTCTCGATTCGTAATCGGAGCCCTTGCTCGAAATCTTTTAATTAGAATAGACGATTTGGAGTTATTGCATTTTATTTTGGGTAACCTAAGTTCATCCATAAAACTTGGTGGCGACTCCTATTTTTATATTTTTGTCATTCGGTTCTCATAGTTGTAGAAACCAAGGGTCAAAAATTCAGATTTTGTTTCGGTTTCGGGCTGGACCAAAACTGAAATTTCGGGAGAAAACTACAGTGGGGACCAAAATTAACCGAAATTATGGGTTTTCATTTTGGTTTTGGTGGGGACCGAAACTAAAACATTTTGGCCAAAATTTTGAACCATGGTAGAAACCACACTAGCTCGGGTCTTATGGCCTTGGTGCAAGTTTACAGGTCTACAACTTGTAAATGACATGTTAATTAGTTTCTCACGTCCTTGCCCTACACATTGATGAATACTTTAATCTAATCGAGTAGGATCACATATTTGCAGAATATGACCCTTTAAATGAATGAAGAGAGAAGCTCCAGTGTAAGACAGTGAGACCACTAAATGGTTGGATTGAGTCGAAAATTAGCTAAGGAAGAGGGGCTAATTAGCTTCTCAACCTCATAGGAAAAAATGCAAAGCAGTATTTGCCTTAACAAGATCCACTTCCTGATGTCGATTATGATGATGATGGTGTCAGTGGTAGCAGTAGCGGTGGTGGTGGATGTGATGAGACCTACATCGGTGGCGAGGGTATGACTGGTAGGGATGAGACTGGTCCCTATTGTGGTAAAAGTTTTGGAGGTGTGGCCCACTGGAGTGACGCTGATAATGATGATGTACAACATTTCGAGGCAGAGGGATTGAAGGAAGAGGGGCTTCAGAATCATATCAATCCCAACAAAATGAAATGGGTCATTCTATTAGTAGCTTAAGAGGATTTGGTTTTCATTCTACCGAAGATTCTTATGTCACCCATCCAATCCCTCAACCAAGCTAGCCTCGAAAAAAAAGACTTCATGTCATAGGCATAGCTATTTGGAGTCCCGACATATCTATATTTACCCTCCAGATCGTATGTACAGGGATATGATTAAGGCCAACACTATAGACATAGCCGACAGAACAATGATGAAGATGAAGAAGAATAGGCAAGGGGCTTCATGTGACTCTAAATTTGAGATACTACCTAGTATTTACATTCTCAAATTATGTATATATATTGCTTCTAATTAATTATTTTTTCTATGCTCAATTTATATATAAGTTGTTAAATAGCTACAATTTTTTATATAAATGTATTAAAAAATTGAAATTGTGAAAAACAATAGCTAAAGACCCTAAAAGAAATTCAAAAATTATAAAAAAATAGATTTTTTTCAAATTTTATATTTTTCAATTTTAAAAAAAAATCATAATTTTTTTCAAAAATTACAAAAACAAATAGATTTTTTTCAATTTTTATATTTTTCAGATTTAAAAAAAAAATCATAATTTCGATCATCCGATACGTCGGTCATGTATCGACTGATACATTGAATGTATTGGATGCGTATCGTTCAGGGGCATGAACAATACGTATCGGTATTTTAATTTTGAACAATGTTGCACACTACCATGCACTCAAGATCCTTTCCATCAATGTGCTTGCACTAATTGATTTGCCCTTAAAATTGTTATTGTTTCTTTCTGTCTAAATATAGCTCAAATGATTGTCGTAGGACATTGCCACCATAACAGGCGTTCTCAAGCAACAAAATGCTCAAGTGCAAGAGCCTAACAAAGATTTGATAGTTCAAGGCAATAAATAACTTGAATAAGTCGTACCAAAATGCAATATGCATAATGAACCCATACGTGTTGACAAATTCATCTTCCAAAAGGCATAATGTGTGCCTATTTGATTAATATGTCATCGATCCATACAATTTTTTCTCAAAAAAGAATCTTGAGCACTCGTGTTTTTGTGGATAACAAGAGAATAAATGGCAAGAAAACAATTATCGAAAGAGCTTCCTACACACCTGTAACGACCGAGATGCATGCTTGACTATGCTTTATTTATTTTTGTATTTAATTGAGTTTGTGAGTATGATTGTCATAAATTGAGTTGATTTAATACATTTAGTTAATTCCCACATATAAGGAAATTATTAATTTTAACTTCATCATAGCTAATCTTATGTAATTGATTTGATTAATAGACTTATGAAACTTTTAACTAACCATAGTAATAATTGGTGTGAAATTAGTAATGTTAATGAACCTTTAGGACCCATGGGCTAGGCTAATTATATGTGACATCCCCAAAGTTACACATCAGATCTATGTGCTCATCTGGAGACGTCACACTACGTTGCATACATAACTAGCAACAATAGAAAAAATATAATAGTAACATCATGATCCGAACTATAGCACAACGGAACATAAACAATAAAAATAAATCGCCATTCAGTCATAGGTACTATGAGCTATTAAAAACTGAATCGAATTAAAATTAATCAATTAAATACTCATAAATAATGTAATCAATAATCCAAACTAACTCAACTAAAAAGGTCTCAACAATTTCAAATAAAGCTCTAAATAAAATCTAAAATAAAAGTCTAACTCTCAAAATAAATAAACTGCTAATGCTCGAAACTGTCTTCGTTCAAATCCCGATTTGTGTCACTTATACGAACAAATAATGATAAATAGTCCAATGAAAAAGAAAGTAAAACAAAAGCGACAAGATCATGACATGTATATGAGCAATATAAAACAATAACTAAGAATAAACATTGATACATAACATGTGACTTATTCATGTCTCTTCCTAGTTTTCCATGTGGTTATTTTCATTATTAATGTTAAATGCAATGTAACATGAACCTCATTCATCAATGATCATTCTCATATTTGGTCCGTCGTACATCAATTGGGTACGGGGCTTCTACATGGTCTTCTCTTCTTAGACACACATAGTCACCATCTCATATCTTAGATTACTTGCCCATTGGATTCGAGCTGGTTACAGCATGCAACGGTAATCTCTTAACATATTCATTAATGCTAGTATGCATTATGTCTTCATGAAGTCATATTTTTCATGTCTTTTTCATTGTATCATATCATTCACTTTAAATAGTTGATGCAAATTTACTCATAACGTTCATGGTGTCTAATTCATTCATGATATCATGGTTCTGTCTTGTAAGAATCATGAATCTCACCAGTTTCATATGATATGAGATGTACAATAAATATGACGCACAAACCTCGATAAAAACGTCATGCAATATTCCACTTTATTAGTCCATAGCATGGTCTATTTTCATGGTCACAAATTTATTAAATTCACATGTATAGGAATCAACTAAGTGATATGAAGATTAACATAACTTTCATATGAGAGTGACATGACATAAGTACAATAAATAATATGTGAAATTGCTAAGGAACAATGGTATAAATCATATGACTCTATAATTAATCATTAAGGTATATGGTAATAAAATAAAATAAAATAAACATGTTTTTCAATATTTGAAAATGAATTAACCTCATCCTAGCATGATACCTATTATTATCATTAAAAATCCTATGATTTTTCCATACCTTATGGTTTCTTGATTTTCTTGTTTTTCTTGATTTATATTCTCTACTTTTTGAAGGGCCTTAATAAATCTTGAAGATACCTACTTGATAATCCTCTTGAAAAGCCTTAGAAAAATAAAGGTGTATTAAAAAGGGCCTTAAAAAAAATTCTTAAAAAAACTCTGAAATCTTGATTCATGAAAGGAATTCTTGAAAAAGGCCTTAAAGATAACGTTGTAAACCTTTTTTTTTTTTTTTAATCGGTAATAAGCGAGATATATTGATAGCAGCAAGATGCTGATGAAACGCAATACAAGAGGACACGACCAAAAGATACCGCAATGGCAAATTACAAAACACCCCCCCCCCTTGCCGAACTTAACCCCGATCCCACGCGAAAACATCCCCCTCCCCTTTAGTAACCCAGCACCACATCAGAACACGGACCTGCTTCATAATCATCCCTACCGGTTGGCATTTTTAAACGAAAATTCTGCGATTTCTTTCCCTCCACAGGGACCAAAACACAGCATAAGCCGCGACCTTCCAGTAATCGAACCTACTCCCATCGACCAGGCCAGACTCCCACATCAGGAGATGAGAAAGGGGGGTCACCGGCTTGACCCACTCCATACCAAAGGATTTAACAATAAGGCCCCATATTTCATGGGCCACCGTACAATACAGCATAAGATGAGCAGCTGACTCCTCCTCTTTGTGACACATAACGCAGCAATTCTGTAATTCTCTCCCCCGACGAATGAGCTGGTCGAGGGTAAGAATTTGGTCTTTGAACATGGTCCACGTAAAGAACTTAATTTTAGTCAGGATTGGTGCCTTCCACAGCCCAGCCCCTGCCCACTTGATCAAGGGTCTAGTAGATAGTAGCTTGTAGTAGGACTTAACCAAGAACGAGCCCTCTTTATTTGGGTACCACCTTCGCTGATCGCGACCAGCCATGTTGCGCTGGGATCCATAAACCAGCATCAGCAGGTTGGAGAAAGATGTCACCTCGTCATCCCTCAGCAGCCTTCTAGTGGAAATCGTCCACAATCTCCCCCCCTCATTCTCCTAAACGAACTCATCAATCATGCCATGGGGATTCACCGAGATGGAAAAGATATTCGGGAAAGAAAATTTTAGGGGTTTGCGTTCCACCCAACTATCCTCCCAAAAGCGAATCCAGGTGCCACAGCCCCAACTGTAGCTCAGACCTCTAGAGAAGTATTTCCAGGTACGGCATAGAGCCTTCCACCAAGCTGAGCTGCCTCTGTGAGAAGAAGCCGAGATACCCCAGTTACCAATTGCATTGCCATACTTTTCTCTCAACACAACGCGCTATAAACTATTCGCTTCCTCTTCCCTCCCCGCCCGCCAAAACCACTTGCCAAGCATCGCGATATTAGTCTCCTTCAAGCACCGAATACCCAGGCCCCTGAATCGAACCGGCAAGACTACGGTATCCCAATGACTAGATGGTACCTTCTTTGATTCGTCCCCGATCCCTCCCAAAGAAAGTGTCTTTGGATTTGTTCAAGGCGCCTGATGATTTTCATGGGGCATTTAAAGAGAGACATGTAGAAGATGGGCATTGAATTTCAGCAAAACAAAAAACAAGACGCCCTCCATTACTGAGCAGCTTTCCTTTCCACGTAGACAATCTTTGCTCGAACCGCTGTACCACCGGTTCCCACGCTCTAGCACTGGGGTATCTTAGACCAAGGGGTAGGCCAAGATACCAAATAGGGAGAGAACTAGCAACACAATTCACCGACCGAGCTAGATCTACTAAGAGCTCGTCCTCAATGCCAATGCTTGATATCGCAGATTTAGCGAAATTGATTCGCTGACCAGATACCGCTTCGTAAATGGTCAGCACATCCGTTAGAGACATAAATTCCTGGACATCGGCCTGTCCAAAAATTATAGTATCATCAGCATACTGAAGGTGCGTCATAATTCGACCATGCATTCCTACCCTGATGCCCTTTATGAGGTCAGTTAACCTGGCTGTATTGATCAGCCCCGAGAGGGCCTCTCCCACCATGTTAAAAAGGAACGGCGATAGCGGATCCCCTTGACGAAGGCCCCGTGAACTCTTAAAATATCCGGCAGGTGTACCATTAACAAGGATCGAAAACCAGGTTGAGGAATAACAGCCCCTCATCCACTTTCTCCAACTCTCCCCAAACCCGAACCTGCGCATCATATAATCGAGGCAATCCCAGCTGACCCGATCGTATGCCTTTTCCATGCCCACCTTCCACAGAGCAGCCGGTCTGCAGTGAGAAAGGGTCGCATGGATAGTCTCCTGAGCCACAACCACCTGATCAAGTAACTGACGACCAGCCACAAAAGCTCCTTGTGCGGCCGAGATGATGATACCCATGACAGGCTTAAGACGGTTCGCCAAGACCTTGGCAATGATTTTATAGAGACAGTTGGTGAGGCTTATCGGTCGAAAGTTCGTAATATCCTCAGCCCCCTCGAATTTAGGTATAAGGGTGATGAATGTGGAGTTAAGACTGCGCCCTATAAAACCAGATGTGTGGAACTCCTTCAACACCTCCATCAGATCCTCCTTAATACTCTGCCAAAAACACCTGAAGAACTCCATAGTGTATCCATCAGGGCCCGGGGCTTTGTTCTTTGCCCCATATTTAATAGCCCCCTAGACCTCCTCCTCCTAAAAGGGCCTTTCCAAAGCCACCTACTCCTCGGCAGCAATGGTTTGGAAGGGAATCCCGTCCAACTCAGGTCGCATAAGTCCATTGTCCGAATACAGCTCCTTGTAGAAGACCACAATGTTCTCTCTAATCTCCTCCTCGTCGGAGTACGCTACTCCATCAACCACAATTCGTCCCAAAAAATTCACCTTGCTCCTCGCATTGGCAATTACATGGAAGAACTTGGTATTAGCATCCCCTTCCCGAAGCCATTTGACCTTAGCCTTATGTTTCCAGCACACCTCCTCTGCCAGACAGACATTGTTAAGTTCCGTTTTCAATAAATACCTCTCGTGGCGTTCTTCCGCCGTAAGACTTCTCGATTCCTCCAAATTGTCTATATCATTAAGCTTTGTTAACAAGGTCTCTTTCTTCACTTGGACCACCCCATATTCTTCCTTATTCCAAATTCTGATCTTCTCTTTAACGCGCTGCAGTTTTGATATGAATCGAAAAGCTGCTGTGCCAGAGACCGCCACTTCACTCCACCACTCCGCCACCTTAGTTCGAAAATTCTCCTCCAGCAACCACATATTCTCAAACCGAAATGGCAAAGGCCCCTTATACCGAGAATCGCACATAAGCACCAGAGGCTGATGATCAGAGACAGCTCTAGCCATACATTCCAATCTCACACTCGGGTAAAGTTCAAGCCACTCCGTATTGCAGAAAAATCTATCGAGCCTGCTCATGGACGGAACATCCTGCAGATTTGACCACATGAACCTCGCCCCAGCAAGTGGCACATCAACCAGCCCCCAATCGGCAAAGAAGGCGTTGAAGTCCCTCATGACCACTGCGTCCGGTGGCCCTCCCTGCTTCTCCCACCCCCACATGAACCTCGCCCCACGCAAAAGGGACAGTCCCATCTGCCGGCAAGAGCAGCCAATTCAAACCAGAAGTCAGGACGATCTCGATTAGAAGACGACCCATACACACCCGCAAACATCCATTCATTTCTGGATGCTTTGTGACGAAGGACCACCGCGGCAGAGAAAATTCCCACTTCTTCGTCCACTTTATTAAAATGGCGATATCCCAAGCGACGAGTATACCCCCTACAGCTCCCTCCGAGTCAACCCCTATCCATCCCCAGTACTTGCCCCCCAGAATCGACCCCACTTTCTTGCTATCGCAACTGCCCCATTTGGTCTCTTGCAAGGTAACCAGGATCGGTTTTACTGTGTCAATAATTCGCTTCACCCCCGCCCTTTTTCCTTCCCCACAGATTCCCCTAACATTCCACGATATCATCTTCATAACCACTAGCTTAGGCCCACCCAGAAGTAGCGGAAGGAAGTTAGGATCCCCCCTGACGCAGGACGGTACCCTAAACTACGTGAATGATATGATTGAATTTTGCCGAAATTAAATGGGAATTAAACTAAACAATGAAACTTGCAAAATATAACGAATACCTCAGGGTCTCATAGTATTCCTTGGGAGAATCAGATCAGATTAGGTTCGTTGTGAATCGATCTAGAGATAGAACTCTAGGTTTCTTTCCAGATTAGGGTGCTCACGATTCAATGATGGGATCACCGATTTTCTCGAATATCAAAAGTGCGGAAGGTTTAATAACTCTACTGGGCTCTACGGTTGTTGAATCGGATCGATTCAAGGATTTAAAGAAATTTAGGGTTTAGGATTTCACAAGAAGATGGTCGATTTAGGGTTGTAGAATCACGCAAACAAAAATAAAAGAGGTAGATAGAATTGTAGGCTTCACACCCTTGGCTTCGCACCAAACCCTTCTCGGGAAGAAGATTCACTCTTCGTAGAGGCTCATCTCAAGCACACATAAGCAAAAGCTCTTTTCATTCATAATCAATCTCCTTAATAGAGTGTTTACAAGGCCTTTATATAGGCTAAGAAAACCCTAAACGAAATAAAATTCGCACTAAAAGAGTTCTAAAATAATAAAAGACTGAAAAAAACAAATAAACTTAGCGAGGATTATAACCGCTCGGCGAGGGCTTCTCAGCATTCTCCTCATACGGTTTCGAATATCTTCTCTTGCCTAGTTTTAATTTCCATTCCTCTTCCGACGCCGGTACACGCGGAAAGGTCCATATCCGATGTCTACAATGCTGGCGTCCCGTCAATTCTCCGGTAAAAGGCTTCATCACCGGCGAAGCGTCGTGATAGTGCTCGAGTATGTCGGGGTTCAAACGTCGAACTTCGTCTTCAGCGACCCATGAGTTCTCGGAGTCCGGCTTTCCAAACCACTTGACCAAGTACTTTTGAATTCCACCATCATGGGTGGATATCGCCATATCGTCTAGTATTCCTTCGATCTCCTCTCTGCGTTGCTTGTGTGGGGAAGGGAAGGGTAGGGGTTGCAGGGTGGGGCTGGAATGTGGGCTTGGGGCTGCGTGGAAGGGGTTGTGAGGGGGTGGGGCTGGGGCTACAGAGGGAACCAGGTCCTCCACATTGAATGTAGAGCTGACCCCTATATCAGGTGGAAGCTCGAGAACATATGCATTAGGGCCGCTCCTTGCCACAATTCTAAAAGGCCCAGTATCGCTTGAAGTTTCTTTGCGGCTCCCAATGGGAACCGCTCAGGCCTAACCCGAACCATGACGTAATCTCCAACCTGGAATTCCTTGAAGCGCCTGTGCGCATCCGCAGATATTTTGTATTGTTCATTGCTAGCATTAATTCTTTTTCTAATTTCGGCATGCAATTCATGTATATGTTGTGCAAATGAATCGGCTGACTCAGAAACTCGATGAGATGCAGACATGGGAATTAGATCAATTGGTATTCTAGGCCTATGACCAAGGACGACCTCAAAAGGACTCATACCTAGGGACCTATTGGCTGAATTGTTATATGCAAACTCGGTAAAGGCAAAATAGAATCCCAAGTCCTAGGGTGATCACCAACAAGACAACGGAGAAGATTACCTAAGCTCCTATTGGTGGACTCCGTTTGGCCATCTGTTTGAGGATGATAGGCCGAAGAAAATTGGAGCATGGTACCCATCATGTGCCATAAAGTTTTCCAGAAGTAACTGGTAAATCTCACATCTCGATCAAACACAAAATGCAGGGTAAACCATGTAGACGCACAACCTCCCCGAAAAAATAGTTTGGCTATGTGAGCCCGGAGGTTTTGGAGGGGTATGAAGTGGGCCATCTTAGAAAAGCGGTCCACTACCACAAAATGGAATCGTGCTTTCGTTGAGTCTTTGGAAGTCCTGTACGAAATCCATGGAGATGTCTTGCCACGCAGGGTGTGTGGCACGGGCAAAGGTGTACAAGCCCGTATTTTGTTTTATATGCTTTGCAACTTGGCATGTACGACATTGTTTTACGACCCTAGAGACATCTCTCACAAGGCTAGGCCAATAGAACCTATCCTCAACAAGCGCACTGGTTTTATCGCGCCCAAAATGTCCGGCAATCCCTCCGGCATGTAACTCCCAGATGAGGAAGTCACGCTATGAAGTGCGAGGATGCACAAACGATTCCCTTTGAACAAATACCCATCCAAATAGGTATATTGGAGTTATTGTTGTTCAATTTTCAAAGAAAGCGATTCTTGAGAAATCTGGGCAATCAGGATAATCTTGCTTCAACTGCTCAAATCCGATGACCTCGGTGCTCATAGACTGCAAAGTCATGACTCGACGACTAAGCGCATCAGCAGCCTTGTTCTCGGCACCAGCCTTATGCTTCAAAACAAATGTGAACCCTTGAAGGTACTCGACCCACTTCGCGTGCCTCGGGTTCAACTTTTTCTGGGAAGCAAGGAAACGTAAGGCTTCGTGGTCAGAAAACAACACAAATTCTTGCGGTCTCAGGTAATGTTTCCAATACCACAGAGATCGGACGACCGCATAAAACTCCTTGTCATAGGTGGAGTATTTCTGCTTTGCCTCATTGAGTTTCTCACTAAAATAGGCCACAGGGTGGCCTTCTTGGCTCAGCACTCCGCCTATGCCTACACCCGATGCGTCACATGCTACTTCGAAGACCTTAGAAAAGTCTGGTAGGCGCATGACGGGTGCAGTAACCATTTTCTCTTTTATCTCGGCAAAGGCCCTCGTCGCGGCTTTGCTCCATAGGAACTCCCCTTTTCTCATGCAATCGGTAATGGGAGCCATGATGGTGCTAAAATTTCGGATGAAGCGACGGTAAAATGTGGCCAAACCGTGGAAGCTACGGACTTCATGAATATTCCGAGGTTCGGGCCACTCCACAATGGCCTTAACCTTCGTAGGGTCTGCAACCATCCTGTCTACCGAGACAATGAATCCCAAGAATACAACAGAATGCTGCATGAAGGTACACTTCTTGAGATTCGCGTATAACTTCTCTCCCCTTAGGTGGATGATGTGTTGCTCCTTGTCTGGGCTGTAAATCAGGATGTCATCAAAGTATACGACAAGGAATTTGCCAAGGAATGGCCTCAACACTTGGGTCATGAGCCTCATAAATGTGCTCGGGGCATTGGAAAGCCCAAAAGGCATGACCATCCACTCATAAAGACCGTCTTTGGTCTTGAAGGCGGTTTTCCATTCATCGCCAGGGCGAATACGCACCTGATGGTAGCCACTTTTAAGGTCTATCTTGGAAAAGATAGTGGCTCCAACCATCATGTCAAGCATGTCATCGAGCCGCGGTATGGGAAACCGATATTTAACAGTGATCTTATTAATCGCTCGGCTATCCACACACATGCGCCATGTACCATCTTTCTTAGGAGAGTACAGACACTGGCTCAGACTCTCTTTTATGAACCCCCTTTGTAGGAGCTCACTGACTTGCCGCGTCAACTCGGCATGCTCAATCGGATTCAACCTGTAGTGGGGCAGGTTCGGTAATGTCGATCCGGGAACTAAGTCAATTGCGTGTTGAATGTCACGCATGGGAGGGAGCTCACTAGGTAAGTCTTCGGGGAAGACATCCGCAAATTCATTCAGGATGGGCTCTACCTCCTTGGGGTACTCAGATCGACTGTAAGTACTCTCAGAATAACGACATACACAACACTCTCATCTTTCGATGCTCTTTCAAACTCTGAAGGGGTCACAATATTGATGGCCTTGGATTGACCTCCCTTCTTCTCAACTCTGTTGACTGATGGTGCTTTGGGAGCCAAAGGGTTAAGAGTGATTTTCTTGCCCTTGTAATTGAGCATAAAATGTTAGATCGCCCAAAAATAGTCACGTTCAAATCATAGAGCCATGGCCTCCCTAAGATAATGTGGCCCACATCCATTGGTACCACATCGCACCATAGAGTGTCGTGTATGAACCCAAGCTGTATGGGTACACGACACCTCTCCGAGATACGGAATGGATGAGGAGTCAACCCATGCGACTTTGTAAGGTCTCGGGTAGGCTTCGGGTGTAAGCCCTAAGCGGGTGACGGTATGTTCTGACACCACATTGGTGCAACTTCCGCTATCCACAATTACCCTACAACTCTTTGTCCCACATGTGGCAAAGGTGTGGAAGATGTTCTCCCTTCGCCAATCCTCCTTTTCATCCCGTTGAGGCTGTGCAAAGGCACACCTCACAACTAGAGCGCGCTCACCTTCCTCGTCACTAGGTGTGGCATTCTCAAAGACCTCTTCCTCATAAACTCCTTCACTCTTCTCCTTCCCCATCAATGAAGAGATTCCTTTGTGGGTCTCGTAGGGCATTAGGCGGCAAAGTGTCCCAACCCTTGACATTTATAGCATTTGACATGAGACCCACTCTTCGAGGATTCTCCCTACACCTTACCTTTGTCAAACCTCACATTGGTAGATCTGGGTTCCGTGGGTTTGGCGGGTTTCGACTAGATTTCACTTCTGCCAATACTAGTGTGAAAATCAGATCGCCTAGTCAATCATTTTCAAATATCGTTCAAGGTCTTGAGCAGCGGTGTAACACTCGTGAGAGTCTCAACAGGTGGGAGACTAACTCTTCTGCAAGTCAAACCTCAATCCGATGCGAAATCTGGATAGAGTGACTTGCGGTCTTGATACCTTGGCTCTCATCATGAACTCTTCCAATTTGCCAATGTAATCCGATACAAGCATACTACCTTGGCGCAGATTTTGCCATTGGTCAAGGAGACGAAGGGAGTATGAAGAAGGAACGATTTCTTCATGTCCTCCCAATGGGTAATGGGAGCACAACCGCATTCGTTACGATCGTTCAACGTTGACCCAAAAGAGCCTGCTTGGCCTATGAGCTTCATCTTAGCAAGTCTAACACACCTCTCATCGCTCATGCCAAACCACTCAAAGTGCTGGTCCATATCGGATAACCAGACAAGGAAGACTTGAGGATCTAGCCTTCCATCGAAAGTCGGGAACTCAACTCGGACATTTTGAGAGCCTCCCTTCCGTCGTAGGTCATTCCATGATGATCAAACCTATGATTCCTCCGATTATGTTGGTAGCCATTTCGCTCAAAACGTGGACCATTACGCCACGGTGTGGTTCAAAGTACTCATCACCCTCGCTCAACCGATTGGCTCGTGGCCTAACAATCTCTCATTGGATGTTTCGAGAGTCCTTCGGCTGCCTCTATAGGTAGTCATTCGATCGTTGATCGATTTTAGGTTAAGAGCTTCTAATCCCACTCATGTCCATGGTGATACAGTTTACTACTGACGGGCTCTAGAATGGAATGCAAGATGAACACTTTGGCCAAACTGAAATAATATGTGATGAAAATAAAGTGCAATCAATGCAATGTCACACAGTATGCCCAGCCCTAGAACCTAGGGCTCGACACCAAAATCGACGCAGATTTTGGTACCTAAACTACGTGAATGATATGATTGAATTTTGCCAAATTAAATGGGAATTAAACTAAACAATGAAACTTGCAAAACATAACGAATACCTCGTGGTCTCATAGTATTCCTTGGGAGAATCAATAATTCACCAGCGCTAGATCCGTTAGGTCAAATACAGATCGATCCTAGAGATAGAGCTCTAGGTTTCTTTCCAGATTAGGGTGCTTACGATTCAATGATGGGATCACTGATTTTCTCTGAATATCAGGTGCGGAAGGTTTAATAACTCTACTGGGCTCTACGGTTGTTGAATCGGATCGATTCAAGGATTTAGAGAAATTTAGGGTTTAGGATTTCACAAGAAGATGGTCGATTTAGGGTTGTAGAATCACGCAAACAAAAATAAAAGAGGTAGATAGAATTGTAGGCTTCACACCCTTGGCTTCGCACCAAACCCTTCTCGGGAAGAAGATTCACTCTTCGTAGAGGCTCATCTCAAGCACACATAAGCAAAAGCTCTTTTCATTCATAATCAATCTCCTTAATAGAGTGTTTACAAGGCCTTTATATAGGCTAAGAAAACCCTAAACGAAATAAAATTCGCACTAAAAGAGTTCTAAAATAATAAAAGACTGAAAAAAACAAATAAAAGAAAATTTTCGTCATTGGGCCCGCTCGAGCGAGGATTATAACCGCTCGAGCGAGGGCTTGCTGGGCATTCTCCTTGCGGTTTCCAGAATATCTTCTCTTGCCTAGTTTTAATTTCCATTCCTCTTCTTCCGACGTCGGTACACGCGGAAAGGTCCATATCCGATGTCTACAATGTCGGCGTCCCCGTCACCCCCCCTCCCTTCCCAGTCGCTATTCCCCATTGCAATCTCGCGAGCTCCCGTGCCCCCCCTCGATTTCGCCTCCTAGTTTTCGTGCGAGCCACCAATATAGACCGGAACACGTCCCGAAGCTCGTTATCGGGCCCCTTGAAAGACATCCCAAGATCCCTTCCCACACAAATCAACCGATCGATATCTTCCGTCAGATCCATCTCTCCGGTACCCCCCATCCCCTCTTGCGACAGACATTTCAGTCCTCATAGCAGATCCGACGATCTCCTCCTTCCCCGTACCACTGTGGTCCTCCAATTCATCCGATACTGCCACCTCAAGCCGCCTCGTAGAGCACGAAATGGTCGCCACCACGTCAGTATCATGCGTCGAGCTGTAGCTCGGAGCAGAGCCATCGACCAACTAGCAAGACTGAGTCACAGTTGCCGTCGCGAGAGGAGATCGCCTCTGATAATCGTAATCATCTCTCCCATCCTTCTCCCCTCTGTCTATTCCCAGGCTCCCTTCCTTCCCTCCAAGTTCCCAACTTTCCCTTTGCTGCTGAATATGACTCTGCGTCAACAAAAGGATAGGCTGAGCGCCCGACGGGTCCCGAAGAGAACTACCCACCCTAACCCGGGCATTCACGACCCGGGTCCTTGCCCCTGATGGGCCTCCTATCCGGATAGTAAAGTAGCCCCGTGGATCTGCAAGATCAACATCGACACCGGTTCACTCGGTAAAGCCCGCCAGCTGGCCACCACTGAAACCCAGACTCGCTATGAAGTTCTTTAAGCCCGGTTCACCGCACACTTCCCTCACGTGACCCCCCCAAGTCGAGCCCCCAAAGTCAGCATCTCCCCCAATCAGCGTACAGCTTCTAGAAGGCTCCTGTCCACGTGTCCCATTCCCACGCAATCTCCCACGCCCCCTTGCTTTAAAAGGACGTCTTCTTCTATGGTAAACCCTAAAGGTTTTAGACATAGCATCCGATTTGCCTCCTCCGACAAGGATTGAAGCTTCCATCGCCATCGGATCCCAGGTACGTCGTCAGACGTCGTACCGATTCATAGGGAACTCCCCGGTCTCACCAACCAGTGTACGTTGTCGGTGGCCCGAAACGAGAAGATCGAGACCGTAGGAACCATCGACGGCAAACGGTCACCGAAGTCCAGATGCAGGCCCTCGAAAGTCGTGAACGACGTCGTACTCGAGCCCCCGGAATACGGTAATCGGTCTAGTCGAAAGCTCCCCTTGCAGCCGGAACTCCTCTGATAGCCTTCTAGGCGTAGGATACTCCGAGATTAGCTCCCCTTCTTCAAACTCCTCCTCCGAATACTCCCCAGCTCTATGTCGACAAGTCGGTCCATCGACGAAGGGCAAGAACGTCGGCACGGCCGGAGCACCCGCTATACAATCAGAGCCGTCGACTTCTCCGCCTCCTGGATGGAGTGCCGTATCCCCGGCACCCCCCGAGGTCGGGCCATACTTCGAGGACTGTCCCGACTGCCTCACGGATCCCTGGTTCCCCGTTCCGGACTAGGTAGACCACCGGCGAGAGTTCTTCTGCGGAACGAGCGAGTATGTGTACGTTGGAAATCCCGGGCCTTGCGAATTCTTGATGCGTCTGACCCGGGCTCAGCACCCTCTCCACAAGCTCCACTTCTACGAAGATAACGAGTTCCTTGCCGTTGAGGCAGATCTTACACACTCTGGGAATGGACTCCCAAGCGCCGGCTCTCACCAAGACCCTGGCGTATCTGGTCTCCCACAAATCGTCAGTACTCCAGTCGATGAGGATGCATCCCCCGCACTGGTCAGCGATCCCCCGGATGACCTCCGAGGTCCAAGCTTGGAGGGGAAGCCCGAATAGACGAATCCAAACGCCCCCCATCCAACGGTGGACCTGTGCCAGATTGGAATCCGGGTCCCATCTCCCGCAAACGACCGGTTTGTCGTTAATGGATGAAACCTTAGAAGCAAGTATCTCGTTGGCCAATACACGTGAAGGACATTTGAGGAGAAATTTAGTGTCCGATAAAGCCGAAACCGCCGGCCTATTTTGAAAAGTCCATTTTTGTAACCAATAATATATATGAACCAGCTGTAACGACTCTTTAGGACAATGAATGACGAGCCAAAAATCTTTGATATTGTTAGCCACCGACGTAAAAGCATTACTCCGGAATGAAAGGGGCATCGTCCCTACTCCCTCCTCCACCCCCTGGGGCTTAGTATGCAGCAAGGGAAACTGTAAAGGACGACCTCGAGAGTCAGCGATAGACCACCCCCGCGCCATGTCCCGGAGCTGGTCATCGTTGACGATAGCCTTGTGCCTCAACATAGTCAGGCCAGCGTGCTCGCCGGCTTTGACCATCTTCCCCTCAGCTCTCTCAGAGGTACATCCCTTACGGTGGCAACGGACCCTCCTTTTGAAATTAATATTCCGGCAACGCGAACATATCCAATCCCCCTCCCGTAAAACCAGCGTCGACATTGAGCACAGCCCTAATTCTGCCACAAATATTTCTTGTGGAGGGAATTTGATTTAAAGTTGTAAACCTTAATATTAATAGAAAGGGTATTCTCTCTTAGTAATTTCTGCAGTTAATAGTAAACAACTGTTCATAGAAAATATTGGAAAGATTTCTTGAAAAAGCCTTTTAAAGTCTTAGTACTTGAAATTTGATACTTTTCTATATAATCTTCTATCTAATCTTGATCAATTAAAGAGAAAATTCAAATCTTGATCAATTAAAGAGAAAATCTAAATTCACGGGTAGGTACCTCAATCTCTCTCAGTTTCAATGTCTGCTTTCTTCTTCTCTTTCTCGTTCTCCTTTTCTGTTTTCTTTCTTATTTTTCTTCTTAAGGTGCGCAGGAAATAACCCATGTCCCTTTTTTTTATAAACTTGCATACTTCCTCACTCTCTTACTCTAACTCTAACTCACGTTCCACTCTAACTCATAATCCTTTGTGGATCACAATGGGTCCTTAGGACCCATCCTAACATCTTCACGTGGGCTTAAGTGAAGGCTCAATAGCCTTATCTTGGGTCTTTAATTAGTTATTGAGTCTTTAGTTAATTTAGTAACATATTTTAATGGTCTATTAAAGATTACTAAACACACATCAATTATTACTAACATATATTTAAAGGCTTTTAAGGTCTATTAATTAATTATCATAGGTCATTATAAAATAAATTAAACATTATATTCATGCGTAGCAATTAATTACATGCATCAAATCAATCAATCTAATCATAATTATAAATCAAGCAAATAATTAAGGTCTAATTAAAAATGAAAATCTCGGTCGTTACATTATATTAGTTAAATACTTAGGCCCTTTAGAAAATTAAGTTAGTAAGACCCATTACTTAAGTTAGATGGGCTCGGTTCTAGAAACCCACTGAGGCCCATGTGGAGACCTCAATTAGAACTAGGCTTGAATTAAGAAACTTAGGTTATTATATACAGAGAAGAGACGCTAGGTTAATTGTTACAGAAATTTACAAAATTTTAAGATTCTAGAGAAACAAAGAGATTTTGAAGAAGAATAGAAGAAACTATAGAGTTTCCAGTATAAGGATTTGAAGAATGCAAAGAGATATTCACAATTTCATCATGGATTTGTGAATTAAAAGCTTCATATTGAATCAAAGAAGGAATTCTACATCAAATCCTACACTAACGATTAGAGATATGGAAAAACCATAGGGTTTTTAATGCATAGGAATAGGTATCATGCTAGGATAGGAATCTACCCGGACTTTTGTAGAAGATGTTCGAATTGATTTACATTGTTTATTTTTTCATTTTGAATGGATTAGAGTGAATCTAAGACCTTTGGGTGAGTTTTGGGTTGATTAAGTTCCTATACGATGCGAAAATAAGGGCAGATTCGGTTCAAACTTCGATTCTGGTCGAATTCGCCCGAGCGAGTTTCTTGGTCGCTCGAGCGAGTTTGCATAGTGAGGCAGAATTCGTCATGCAAATTCTCCTGAGCGAGTTTCTCAGTCGCTCCAGCGAGTTTGTCCAGGAAGTTGATTTCTAGTCTCTGAGCGAAGTCGCCTGAGCAAGTTTCGATGTCGGCCGAGTAAGGTGCACTCCAGAAACATTGTCTTTAGGTTCTTTTTATCATTTATGGATCCTTAATAACACATGCTATTCTTTTAACGTTTGCAAAGTGCTACTAGATCATTGTTACACAGTATTTGAATATTGATTCACATATTTATTTATATGTGCTCATGCTAAGAACCATATGAAAGTATGTCAATGATCATGATATGTAGATTGATTTTACACCAAGTTTATGAATATGAATTTGATGATTGACTGTAAACAATAAATTTGCATAGAATATGAATCTAACACAAATTAATCATAACAAATTTCCCCTCGCTTGGAGAGGGCTTTATTAAAAATGGTGTACTTTACACTTCCGGGTATCGCAATCTATTCCCTGTCAAGTACATCAAAATTGAATACCTCTGATTAAAAGCTACTAAATAAAATTAACGTAATTACATCTTTGAAATAAATAAACTAAATTCTAAGTCTTGGTCTTTATCGACATCTTCAATCCATCACGAGATAGATGCATAGTATGCTGTCTTCATTGGAGATTTGAGAAATATCAAATAGGGGACGGTGGATGGGAGTACTACTCTAAAAGCCGGTTCCATCTGATCGACATATACGAGTCATTACCGGAGCAAGAACCTCGTGGACGAACCTTAAAACGAATTATTGTTCTCTGGTCTCAAAGATGAATGCGAATAACAAATCCATTCTCCTGGTAACTGGTTATCAGAGGAGTTATTACTTTTAATGATAGAGTATCTAATCATGAGTTAGATATCGCCAAATTCCTTAGAATTTGGTGATCATAGATTGTATCTTAGTAATGATTTTACCGTTAGATTTGGCCAATGTCCTAAGATTTAGTCAATATATGGTAAATTTACCGTCGGATCTTGTTATGACCTCGTAATATAATCATTTAACCAAAGTCAACGAGTCCACCGTTAGATTTGACCAAAACTACAAGATTTGGTCAATATGTAATAAATCTACCGCTGGATCATGTTACGATCCCGTATTATGATAGTTTGACCAAAAGTTAACCCAAAAGTCACCAAGTCCATAGTTATATTTGACCAAAACTATAAGATCTGGTCAAATGTAATAAATCTATAGTTGGATCTCGTTACGATCTCGTATTATGATCGTTTAACCAAAAGTCAACGAATCCACCGTTAGATTTGACCAAAATCATAGTATCTGGTCAATATGTAATAAATCCACCGTTGGATCTCGTTATAATCTCGTATTATGACCATTTGACCAAAAGTCAATGAGTCCACCGTTAGATTTGACCAAAACCATAAGATCTGGTCAACATGTAATAAATCCACCGTTGGATTTCGTTTTGATCTCATATTAAGATCGTCTGATCAAAAGTCAACGAATCCACCGTTGGATTTGACCAAAATCACAAGATCTAGTCAATATGTAATAAATCCACCGTTGGATTCTGGTAGATCTCATATTATGACCGTTTGAACAAAAGTCAACGAATCCACCGTCGGATTTGACCACAAGATCTGGTCCATATGTAATAAATTCACTGTTGGATCTTCCTACTATCGTGTATTGTAATTGTTTGACCAAAAGTCGAACGATCCACTGTCAAAGAATTTTTGATCTCGAGGTTGAGGTCCAAACCCTACATTTGAGGAAGTGATGATTCGAACGGCGAGTGAAATTCTAATTTCGGGACACGATTCAGATATGGTAAATCTCATGATTACGAGTCATCATAGATGAATATTTCGGGTGTCATAGTCCGGAATCGTTCTTTAGGTTCGTGATTGCAACCAGTATAAATATCGGACTTGTGGTTGCAATTCGAGTGTATTAGGAGTTATGTCAGGGGTCATACCCATGTGACTTAACTATTTCTAAGTACACATGAAATTGGATACGAGTCGTAACACGTAATCCCAAATTATAACCACAAATCCTACTTAGGTAAGAGTCGTAGCTCTTATCCTAAGCGTATTATCTTTAGGTAAGAGTCGTAGCTCTTATCCTAAATATATCCACCTAGACTTATTCTTCCCGTAAACTTTAAATAATAAAAAAAAAAATGGAAAGAATCCTAGGGATACTCTAAGGTCTCTTGTAAGAAAATCAAAGTCGGAGATGTTTTTGGCAGAAGTCTCATGTAAGAATTTTCAGATCCAGATAATGAGAACGGATCTGCTATTTATAGATTTATGGTAGCGATTATAGAAAATTATAATCTTACGATTTTCGCAGGAGTTTCACAAAATCAAGAGTTGTGAGAGCTGCGTGGGTCCTAATTTTTTTATGCGGATTGAGGAAAGATCATTCTCGCGTAAGTAAGTCTTTTATTCATAACCACCTAGGCACGTGCGTGCCTAAGAATGACATCTAGGCACCTAGGTGCCTAAGTATGATATCTAGGCACATACGTGCCTAAGTATGTTGCCTAGACACCTATGTGCTTAAGTATGATATCTGGGTACCTACGTGCCTAAGTATGATATCTGGACACCTAGGTGCCTAAGTATGTTACCTAGGTACTTACGTGCTTAAGTATGATATTTAGGCACCTACGTGCCTAAGTATGTTACCTAGGCACATACGTGCCTAAGTATGATGTCTATGAACTTAGGTGCCTAAGTATGATATCTAGACACATACGTGCCTAAGTATGTTACCTAGGCACATACGTGTCTAAATATGATATCTAGGCACCTAGGTGCCTAAGTATGATATCTAGGCACATACGTGCCTAAGTATGTTATCTAGGCACCTAAGTGCTTAAGTATGCTATCTAAGCACTTAGGTGTCTAAGTATGATATTTAGGCACATACGTGCCTAAGTATGTTACCTAGGCATATACGTGCTTAAGTATATTATTTAAACACATACGTGTCTAAATATATTATCTAGACACTTAGGTGTCTAAGTATGTTATCTAGGCACCTATGTGCTAAGTATGCTATCAAGACACCTATGTGCATAAGTATTCTTCGACATAACTTAGGGCTTTAAGTCCTAGTTAGAGTAGACTCACATGGGTCATACTCTTTGATATAACTTAAGATTTTAAGTCTTAGTTAGGGTAAGTTTGTTAAAAGGAATGACCATAAGTAGAGTTCCCTTTCTTAATTTCTTATATTAATTTATTCTATCTGATTTTTGAGATTAAGTGGAAGCTAGTTCTCGATTCCAAAAATTCTGAGTTAATATTAACGTACCACGAGGAACTAAATAAGTGACCGAGATTTTTGCATCATAGTTGTGCATCTCATAAGCATGTTGAAAGTGGAAAGATTTACTCACGAACAACACGAAGACTATGATATGATGAAAAGCATGAATTACTATGAAAGGACTTGAGTAGAATTTACGTCTAATAGTCAAATTAAGGACATGATATGATGAAAGGAAAGTAAAGGACAGCATAATGAAGAATTAATGCATCCATAACATTAAGAAATATGTAATGAAGTAAGCCGTACGTAGCCAGTCCAATGGGTAAGTAACCTTGATCAAAGGATGTTGAACGTGAAGATCTAAGTATGGTAAGTACATAACTGAAGAACATTAGGGTGAAGGTTATATAGGAGCCCCATGATCAATCGAAAGACGGAAGGTAAAGATTGGAATGGCAAATAAAATGGTCATGTTCATATGAGAATGATTGGTTCATGTTGCATTGCATTAAAGTAAATTAAAGAAACAACACTGAAACTAGGATAGAGACAATAACTTTCACAAGCCACAATGTCGGTATAAATTCCTTGTTTATTATTAATTGTTGTTCATATATGTCATGATGATATTGTTACATTGCTTTGTTATTTCATCCGTTTAGCATGACATTATGTTGCTTATGTATGATACATGCATACGGAGTTCTTGTATTATAGATCCTATGACTGGCCCATACGAGTTCTTTGAACTTACATCCTCATTGTTTTCTATGGGATGGCCAGGGACTGACATTGATGTAGGGACGAAGAGTGGAGATCAGATGATGAATGACGCTAATCAAGATTTAAACGAAGACGGATTTGAGCGTTGAGTTTTGTCTTCAGTTTATTTGAGAGTTAAATTAGTTAATTTCCTATTGTTTTATTCGTCAGGCTATTATTGAGGACATTTGGATTTGATAGTTGAGTATCTACTTTATATTGAAAGATTATTGCAAAAACTATAATTAGTTTTAATTGATGGTTATTTTTAGATCTTATACTCTCATAATGATCTTAATGGAATGGAGTTTTATTTATTTATTTTTATGCATTTGTTTCCGTTGTGTTAAACGGAAGATCATTATCTCATATTTTATATTTCTATTGGAGCATTCATGTTTGTTATGTAGTGTGGCGTCTCTAGACGTTCACATAGATCCAGTGTGTAGTTTGGGGACGTCACAACAGCAATGGTAGACACAAAATAACCCTCATTGCTGCTCCTCACCCATAAGGATGTTTTCCATGATGCGTCCACGGATTTTGCACAGAGCTTTTCAAAGGCCAAGATCCCATGAAGTTTACGAAGCAAGAGTCCTACGAAGAGCTTGTAATAAATGCTAGTAAAATCTTAGATATGTACATACACCACATAAAGATTTAAGTAATTACATTATATAAGAGGTGTTTACAGATATTTGCAATCTTTAGATTCAAAATTGACAAAAGTTGCAGACAATGACAAAATTGAATTGAGTGAAAAGGATCTTGATGGAGTAATAATAGTGGTAGTTAGTCCTATAAGAAATTTAAGGTTCGAAAGTGAGAGCAGGAGCGAGTACACTCTTGGGAATTTGAAAACCCTGTTAATTTGTAGTGGTCAGTGGAAAGATGAAGCAATCATGGAAACAATTAAGACTTCCTCTAGGCAGCGATTGCCAAGAGGCACCCACAGCTGAAAAATACATGAACAAAAGAAACACAAAAGTGCCACAGTTATATTTGATAGAACAGAAAGCAGGCCTGGTCAAAATAGCATGACCAAGGAAACAAGGCTGCGACTTATCACCATATACAAAATTACTCAACATTCAAAAGCAAACACGAGTTGCCACGGAACCTTAACAAACCCACATACAACAATAATATCAATCCATTGATTTCTTAATGATTGATTATTAAATAACAGATAAAATGCATAGAAATGATTGAGAAGAATGTACAAACAGCAAAAGATATCCTAATTTCTTTCTGTAATAGATACCTCCATTCTGCAGTAATATACATCTTACACGACTTAAGTTGTTTATACTGTAAAAGTGACAGTAGCACTTCCTTGTATATTTCATGTGCAAAAGCAACGTTCATTCCGAAGCATAAAACAAATCTCATAGTTCTTTATGGTCATTTCTGACATTGGGATTCATAGTATGCATTTCCAAACTAAATTATTCATGATAGGGAACCTATAAATATAACACATTGGTATTCTTAAAAACATACAATATTCAAAAAATAATCTTTTACGGTGTATTCAAAAAGTATCTTTTCGGGTGGCTGAACAGAGTATTCTTATACATTTTAAACAGCCAAAAAGAAATTTTAAAAAGTAACATCTACGGCAACAAGGAAAATACTTACTCCCATGCAGGTTCAATGTCCTTGCTCCATATCCCCTGTAAGTTTGCAACCTGGGTCCCAGGCCTTGAACACGATATAAGCAAGTATCGACCATAGTTGAACAGAAGTTCTACTAAAGAAGGATCCTCATCAACCTTGAAAGATTTCACTCTTTCTGCAGTAGAAATCATACCATTATTGATTCTCCTCTCAGAAACATCAGTTACTGAAAAACTTTCTTTCTCCATACCATGAAACCCATCACCTGTAACAATATTAGCATCTGAATCTAGAATTTTCACGTGGGTATTAGTAGAAAAAGCCAATCTTTGCTCTCTCTGTTCACTGTCTGAACCTTTAGAAAGTTGCAGTGATACACGGTGAAAAAGTTTCTGATAATCATCCAAATGATATGAATAAAGTTCGGAATACGACATCCTTCTAATTGAATTCAGTGTGGCGAGAGATACCATTGTAGGATCCTTTGTAGAATCAGAAGGCTTGGTGAACGGCCCATCAAATGAGGATGACGCTACCAGATACAAAACAGCCCAATCTGTTCCTTCAACTTTCAACTTCCTACCATCCAGGACTCGTATCACACCCACATCATCACTAATATGCAAATCAAGAACTGCAGAAAACTGAATTCCCTTTGGATTCTCATCTGCATTTATTTTTGGTGGTACTCTTTTACCAGGACAAGTTCCTTCCATGATAATCTGATTCTCACTATTTGCACTTGAATGGTGACGTAATTTGCTATCTAAGGATACGGTGAACGAGAGAGAAGCCGATTTGTTTGCAGAAATCTTTGTCACGATCACTTGATGTGGATTTGATGAGAAGTGTTCCCTCGTGAACTCTACATTACCCAGAACATACTTCACTTTTACGGTAGCAGTTTCCAAATTTAGCTCTCTCTCGTAAGTTTCTGCAGCATATGCAACATGAGAATCGCCAAAGTCTAGCTTCATATCACCCAGAGGCTGGTAAACCTTTGCCATGTACAAGGAAAATGCTAATCAAATGAAATGTATCCTTGAGAACTTGAAGATATGACTCTGCTTTAGTCCGCTAATGTGCATTTCAAATTAACTAGTCCAGTCATAGACAAGAATGCCTATATAATCAAGAGTACTTAAATTAGCAAACTAATATAGTTCAGTTAACTAAATTGAAACATACTGTGAGTGCATGCAGAATAACTCAGGTCAACTTGGCCAAAACGTGCTATAGAATAATTTTAATAGTAATCTTCGGTAGGGAAGTCACCTAATTAATTTATTATTTTCATAATATCAATTTGGGAAATCTCAATGCCCATAAACTAATTGTCACAGAAGCTTATGACATCAAAGGAAGTCACTTAAAAAAAAATATAACGACAAAACAATTAGATATGTGAAAACTCCCAATCCTTTTATGGACAATCAATAAAGCCAAGCATCATACTAGAGATCATTTAGAAAATTTTCTAGAGTAAAAGAACTGGCTTAATATAGGATAGAAATTTCAGTTTCCACACTGTAACACCCCGCCTCCCCTCGAAACCTGTACTTGCAAATTTTCGGTGTGCGAACGGTTGTCGCTAAGTAAAAGAAAGTGGAAGCTCACAGTAATTTTGCTTATATCATCAATTATATCAGAGTGGCGAGCAGTTAATTCTTAGGAGCCTTAATACTTTACTACTTAATGTGAAAAGCAAAAATATGGTGCTATTTAAGATAAAGAAGTTTGGATCTGTAGTGAACCGCTTTCAACCCTGCAGAGCAAAAAGTGTAAAGGTGTACTAAATTAATTAAATCTGAGTCTGAACCCACCAAGTCCAACCCTCAAATTTTAACATTCACATATTTTTAAAATATACCAAGAGCTAACTCGTGGCTCAAACAAACTGTGTCAAAAGTAATCCCAAGGCTCCAAAAGAACAATATCAGCAACCATCGCATGGCTTCAGAAAAGCTCTCCAAAGATCATCACTGGAGCTCTCCATAGCTCCAAAATGTCTCTGCTTAACAGCGAGACAAAAAGATATGCCAAAGGAGGGGGGTTAAAGGGGCGTTTAAGGAAATCGGCTGCACTAGCCGACGTTCCATCTCCTTTGGGGGCTATATAAAGGAAACGTGGGGGGTGGAACTAGGAGAGAGGAGAGAAAAAGAAAGGAAATAGACGGCGAAAGAAACAGAAGAAAGGAAATAAGAGTTAGAGAGAGAAAGAGGAACCTAGAGAGAGAAAGGGGAAGCTAAAGAAGAAATTAGAGAGAAAACATAGCGAGAAAGTGGAACCTAGAGAGAGAAAGAGGAAGTTAGAGAGAGAAAGAGGAAGCTAAAGTGATGGGGACATAGGCTATGGACCATATCGCGTGTACCGGCGTTGGAAGAAACGGGACGGAAACCATAAGCGGGTATAAGGACAACCAGAACCGAGCATAAGGAAGCATACAAAGGCATGCACAGTCGATCGATCGATCGATTGTGGCCAGCGGGATTTAAATTTTAGCGACGTTTTGTGTGATCTATATATATATACATATATAATCGATCGATTGAGCACAAGTGTTGATCAATCGATTTTGACCCAAGAATTCTATAAGGTTTATATATATATAATCGATCAATCGAGTTTAGCGTTGATCGATCGATTTTTCGCATAAGTGGACTCCGCCAAAATTCGGAAATGGGTTTTGGGGGGTAAACTTGTCTTTTTTTAAAGTTTATTTGCTTTAGGGTTTTCTTGGTGTGAAGCCAATCTATTATCTTCTATCTCTTTTAATTTATCTTTCTCTGCTTCAATTTTGTTCCCATAAACCCTAAATTCAGCCATTACCCTTTCAAATACCCCGAAATCATAAACCCTAGCTTTCATCTGAACCGTTGAATCGACCTGATTCAATAGCCCTAGATCTCACCTGAGCCATAAAACCATTCTACATCAAAACACCCTGAGAAAATCTGCGATTTCATCATTGAACCACGCACGAGCGCCCTAATCTGGAAGTGGCTAGAATTCTATCTCTAGGATCCTCTTTCTAAGAGACTAACGGATCTAGAGCATGGACTGGACCCTACCCGACCCGAACATGATCATCAACGGAAATCTGCGAAACCCTAAGGTATCGCGATTGTTTGTGTGATTTATTGCTCAATTAATTTAATTTGATTTCGGCAAATGACCTTTCATTTTCATTCACATAGTTTAGGGTTTTATCCCGCATCATAGAGATAGAAAGAGGAAGCTAGAGGGAGAAAGGGAGGGATAAAGAGATAAAGAGAGGGGTAAAGAGAGAAAATCAAGGAGAAAAAGGAGATTCGGAGGATGGCGTACCTGCTCTCACGGCGCCAAATCGACTTCGGTTTCGGCTCCCATAAGGCACGTACTTCCTTCCCCCTTGATGTTATTTTTTATGAAGCTTCCCACCTATTTTCTTCAGTTTTGCTATCACAAATCCATACTCTCAAAAATCAGATTGAATGTTATGACTGCTGCCTATTAAGTACTCGAAAACAATTTTAAAAATCAGATTTTAGGGTTATTTGAAAACTAGTGTCTGCTGCCCCTGTTCTATTTTTAAATTATTACACCAATTCAACCTAGGAAATGGAGTTGTATGCATGTTTATGGGCTGCTAGGCCATCCATCAACCTAAACATTTTAGCACTCTAATTCCAGCTCTAAGGGCTAGATTTAATAAGTGTCACTGGCTGACCTAAAGTTGGCACAGCTACAATCAGCCCTACCAGGGTTTGAATTTGAAGCATAGCTAACAACTGTATAAGTTGAACAGTCGGGTCAGCCTCTTAAAGCTGAGATTAGGGTTGTACTTGTGCTGCCCTTGTTGACAAATGGACTCTATGGACCCTCTTTATGATGATCTGCCACTCATGGATCAAAATATCGTCCGATACCGATACGTATCGGACGATACGTATCGGTATTGGACTCGAACGATACATTGAATGTATCGTTCGATACATTCAAATGTATTGAATGTATCGAACGATACATTCAATGTATCGTCCGATACAGACCGGTACCGATACGTATCGTCCGATACGTATCGTTTTGGAGCTCGGACGATACGTATCGGTAACCCGATATTTTAACCCATGCTGCCACTCAAGAAATTATGAAAATATTAATAATGAACTTTATTTAAAAAGGGCGTTTGGTTCTGCATGCATTCACGTTGAATATTTATGAGAAACCGTTTGCATGAAAATATTATTTGAGCTTATGGTGTTTATGATTATAAAATGAAATCCTAGAAGTAAATGGTTACCCGATAAAGGGTAGTTTTCAAAATATAAAATTCTAGAGGGTTTGAGAAACCCTAAAAGGATGATATATGAAAAGAGGAAGACAAGATGAAGTGGGTCATATGCTCTGAAATCCCAAATGATGAGGTGCCAATTAGGCAACCTAAGTTAAGAAATTAAAAGCATGATATTATGTATTATGATATTTCACAATTCTGATGGAATACCTATGAACGGCGTATGCGGTATGACGAGCCCGACGAGAGCTGGGTATGATATGTTATTATATGTTGATGTGGAGATGACCACATTATGGACTGGCCAGTCGACTAAATGAACCAAAAGGACTAAATGATGAGATTATGAATGATGAAAGGTAATTACCGATAATTCATGTAGGGCATCTGTATTCATGCTCAACAGTCGTGATAGATGACTTTAGCTATCTCTTAGCCAACCTCCAAATGCTAATTCAGGTAATTAAGTTAAAGATATAAGTGCCTGGTCTGTTGAATGCATCAAGGAGCAAGGAAAGGAAAACTAAAAATGGTACAAGGTACCAACAGGTAAACTCAATATGATCCTCTATAAAAATAACTAAGATAAGATCAAATGAGATCAAACACCGAAAGAAATTAAATGTCACCCAATGTGACCATGATACACTGTACACCTGATTGCAGCATCAATCTTTATATTCATGTTATTCATCAGTTATATTATTTCAGATCTTCAGCTGATCTCGCCTTTCCCCACATCATGTAAACATAAGACCTTCGGGGAAGGCTGGATTTGCTAGGTTGATTAACGTCACTCATCCCTTTATTTTTTACAGAGGGGCCCTTAATTTACAAAGGGCACGAGGAGGTAGAATAAAGATCACTTAGATTGTACAGGCACCTTGGAGGTATCTGATTTGAATAGTTTATTATGGTTTTCTGTTGTCAATACTTGATTTTCTGTTAGTTGTAGTAGATTCCAGTTGTGTTTGTAGTTGTATCAGGGATCTTTGTAGCAGTTGATGTTATCTAATATTTTATGTGCGATGTACCGAAAAAAGTTAAGTAATGAAAGAACTAGCTTGTTTATTTTCTGGGCAATTAAAAAAAAAGATTTTTTTTTGTTTTTTTTCCATTATTTTATTCCGCTATGCTCTGTTAACTAACCATTCATTGTCAGGTGCATGTAACGCTCCAAATATCTATACACGAATTTCAGGGTGTTACAATCATATAGACCTGACAGCAAAGGGCCAACGAATGGAACATAGTGAAAAATATATAAGAGAAAAATTTGGTAAAATTTTTCCTGTTCTTTTAATTGAACAGAAACAAAACAAATTGATTCTTTCATTACATATTTTGTCACATCATACACTGTACAAAACATCTGATATCAACAACCGCCACAAATCCCTTTAATACAACCTATGGACATAACTGAAGTCTACTACAAGCTAACAGGATACCAACTACTGGCAATCAGCAAACAAAAGTAAACTACCCTAAACCGATACCTCCAAGGATAGCTCGCACGAACAGCAACATCTCTACTCAGCCTCCTCACGCCCTTTGTAGATAAAGGGCCTCTCTCTGGAAAAATAAAGGGATAAGTGATGTGAATCAACCCAACAAATCCAAGCTTCCCCAAAGGTTTTACGTCTACATGATTAATTTCATCTTTGGATGATTCAGTATCATTTGTTTTCATCTTTCTTTATTTTATTAGAGTGATCACAATCATTTACCCATTGGTACATTGTACCTTTCTTCAAGCTTTCCTTCCTTTCTTCATGCCTTGATTCTTTCATCACAAGAAAACTCAAACGTTAACTTAATTAGCTGAACCGACATATAGCGGTTAGCTAGGAGATAACTAAAACCACTGGACGTGGTTGTTGAGCATGAATACCAGATGCCCTACATCAATTACCAGTAATTTCCTTTTTCGCCATTCATCATTCATCATTTGGTCCATTTGATTCATTTGGTTGACTTGCCAGTCCATAGCGTGGTCAGCGTGGTCCATTTGATTCATTTGGTTGACTTGCCAGTCCATAGCCTGGTCAGTGTGGTCATCTCCACGTCAACATTTCATATCATGTCACATCATACCCGGCGTTCGCAGGACTCATCATACGGCTTATGTCGTCCATAGGTATTCCATCGATATCGTGAAATATTATATCATATAGTATTAAAAATTTTAAATCTTTTCTCACTTTAGGTGCTTACTTGGTACCTCATCATTTTGGGATTATAGGGCATATGACCAATTAGTCCCCTATCCCCTTCATCACATCTTTTTTTTCATATTTTATATTTTGTCATCCTCTTAGGGTTCCTTAGAACCTTTAATAAGCTTTCACTTACCATCATAACTTTAGTGTAGTCCTCTCCATTAGAATTTTAATAGTGGGTGATAAACTACTTAACAAACCATAGCTTCGTAGGGGTCTTTTAAGAAAGTCATATTCAAGACATTATGAACATAACAGTCATTTTTGTAGCATGAACTTCCTCCGTTTCTAAAAATGAATTGATTTATGACATAAAATAACCATGGCAGCATACAGTAGATGTAATTCATGATATGACAGATTTATAATTGG
Source organism: Chloranthus sessilifolius (assembly GCA_021018995.1). NCBI lineage: Eukaryota > Viridiplantae > Streptophyta > Magnoliopsida > Chloranthales > Chloranthaceae > Chloranthus > Chloranthus sessilifolius. The sequence goes on from CM037584.1 coordinate 19,999,260, forward strand.
CAGCGTACAGCTGTAATTAAATCATAGCAACAAACATTAATTTTATGCCTGATTAGAACATAACTGAGGTTATCAAATCTTTGACGGTACAAAAATCAGGGCAACAAGTTACTTATAGCTTTAGGGTTTCAGAAATTTAGGGCAACAAGTTACTAGGTTGACTTATAACGACATGGAGCTGGGATTTATGCTGAACTTAGCGTAGGCTACAACCAAGACTTGGGGCTGCAGCCATAAGCAAGACACATCAATAAAAAAGGCTGAAATTAGAGTTCTAGAAGATTTAGGTTGATGGTTGGCCTAACAGCCCATAAACAGGCATGCAACTCCATTTCCTAAGCTGAACTGGTGTATTGATTTAAAAACATGATAGGGGCAGCAGACACTAGGTTTTAAATCAACCCTAAAATCTGATTTTTAGAATCATTTTCGAGAATTAAAATAGGACAGCGGTCATAACGTTTAATCTGACTTTTTTTCCAAGAGTTATGGCTATGGATTTGTGAAAGCAAAACTGAGTTAAATAGGGCAGGAAGCATCATATAAAAATATACCAAGGGAGAAAGAAGGACTTGCCCTATGGGAGCCGATTTAGAGCCGAGGGAGCAAGTGCACCTTCCTTCAAGTCTCGTTTTTGCTCCTAGGCCTTCTCTCTCTCTCTCTCTCCTATTTTCTCCTCCCTTTTTTTTCTCACTAGCTTTCTCTTTCACTCACTAAGTTTCTCTTCCTCTCCTCTTCTATTTATAGTCATCCCCCTTCCATATCTCATTCACACATCACACACATGAATCAAAATATCGTCCGATACCGATACATACCGGTTTTGGACTTGAATGATACGATACATTGGGTTTTTATTGCCCCCCTTAAAAAACAGTCAAATTATCGTTCAATGTATCGGACGATAATTTGAAATTATCGAATGAAATTATCATTCGATAATTTCAAATTATCGGTTTTGATGTTTTTTTTGTTTTTTTTTTGGAAAAAACCGGAAAGTATTGTCCGGAACTGATACGTATCGGTTTTGGGGCTGGACGATACGTATCGAAAAACCGAGATTTTGATCCATGGTCACACATGCCTTACATGCATGCTCCACATGTTACTCACATAATTCCACCACTTTACACATGCCACTCAGGTTACATGCATGCTACACATGTCACGCGCTTATTCTCATATCTATGTTCACTTACACATACCACACATGCATTACATGTATGCTACACATGTTACTTACTTTTATTCTCATATCTAAGGTCACTTACACATGGCACACATGTAGCACAATTCTTCTCATACACTAATCTTCTCATGCACACCCCATACTAGATGCACCCCATCTTATTAATGGTTGCACATAGTCATAATTGACTAGTTGCACACAAGATATACCACATTTTCAAACACACCACATACTAGATGCACACAATTTCCTCTTATTTATTTATTTCTAAAATTCCAAATCTGCCTTTAATTGTGAAAAGATCATTATGACGTTAGTAATTTTTTGAAAGACCAAAACTGCTCATCAGATAAATCACTAAACTACCTTCAGCTCCTAATTAGAAAAAAAAATAAGCTTCTAAATTTTTTGGGTATTACAGTGCATATGATGTAACACCCTGAAATTTGTGCATGCATTTTCGGGGCGTTACACAAACTGTCCAACCAATGATTACAACTAGTCACAAAGGAATTTCCACAAGCATCTTATGCTATCTCAGCGCAAATATCATCTAAATCAGAAAATAAAGAGATGAAATTGTCGAACAATATCTCTGCCAACAAATCAATCCCAGGGATCCAAATCACCAACACATCAAATTTGATTTTCAACACAAATTTCTCTCCCAAACAACCACATATCGACTAGGAAACTGATGGCATAAGCACCACGGTCTCGTTGCAGCTGGATGATAGACCATACAAAGCCAAAAAAAAAAAAATCAACCTTGATTTGCAATAGTACAGAAGTTGATGCTCATAGAAAATCATGAAACCATGTAATTTGAGAAATTTCTTCGAAATACCCTTAGAATCCTCTCAAATCATATAAGTGTCTTCATTAAACTTGTCCCTCACTTAAAATCGATTAAGATTTATTTATTTATTTTTCAATATGAGGTCAAACTTCAATAGATGCTCATGTTGGCAACAACAAAGGGAGATGACATCAGCGAAGCCTTGGAGATGCCCTCTCTGATACCAAATGAACATTGGTGAGGTAGAGATTAGGGTTTGGGTTTGAGAAAAGAGAGAGTGGGAGAGAGAGAGAGAAGAAGAGAAAGAAATGGAAATTAGGGTTGAGTTGTGGATGCCCACACCTATTTATTATACTTTCTACTTCTTCACAATAGGATTCGATATATCTCACTAAAACACATACACATGTATTATACTGACTAGAGACACACCCAACTAACATTGTGGACGCACCAACAAGAGTATAAGAGACTATTCACAACGTAGCCGAACGTTCAGATATTCATAGATATGAAGATAGCGATTATTCGAAATACAGGAAAATGTAGTATGGATGGTTATAAAAGTCTCAACAAGAGTTGCCATACAACGACTAGATAGGATTCTGAATGGTTTCTATTATGTTCCGAATTGGTCGATTATTCTTTTTATTAGTGTGTAATGTTTAGTTAGTTTTTTAGACTTATGTTACTTCATTTTCTTACATAAATGGTTATTTAGTAGGAGTAAATGATTTACATGCCTTGATAATTTATAGTTAGTTATCTTAAGTGAATAGGGTGGATGTGGTTGGAACTTTAATCTTGAATGTTATCTTCAAATGTGAATGAATGGTCAAGTGTGATTATAGTAAGGATGGAAATGGAAGTTATGCCCCTTATGTAATCAATAAGGAGAATAATGAAAAGAAATTTTCGGGCCCACATTTTCATGCACTTTAGGTGAAATTTTGGGTCATTACAACAATTGACAATATCATTTTGGAGTTTCCAAATCTTATTAGGATAAGGAGCCCTTCTCTCCAAATCCTATTAGGGTATTAATGCGGAATTAAGAACCGCGCGTCTACGTCGTGGCCGAATCAAACAAAGGCGGTCAACAAAGATGTGGACCTGCAAGTGGGCCTTTAAATGTCCTGAAAATCATTTTGGGGTGACCAGGAATCTCGCCCAAGCGAGATGCAAAGTCGCCCAAGCAACTTTCAAGTCACCTTCGCCCAGGTGAATTCATGGTCGCCCGAGCGACTAGTATTTGATATTTGGCACAAAGCTTCTCGCCCAGGCGAGATGAAATTCGCCCGAGCGAGTGAGTCATAGCGTTTAGCGTTAGGATGCACCTTTTAATTATTTGCGAGAAAGTGAATTTCCTTTTTAGTTAGGTTACATTTATTTTGCGAGTTAGTTTACTAATTTGCTTAGGAGTCTTTAGTTAGGGAGTTAGTTTCCTAATTTGCTTAAGAGTAATTAGTTAGGGTTTCAAAAGCCTATAAAAGGCATTGTAAAGAAAATTATTGGAGAATGATGAATATAAAAAAAAATTAAGATTGCTTTTGTGCATCTTTTGAGAGATTCTTTCGAGAAGAGTGATTCCTTTGCCCACTTGTGGTTTGGTGTGAGGCTAACAATTTTCGTGGTGAAATTCCTTGAATTTCCTTATCTTCTTCCTCACTTTATTATTATTTTTTTTAATTTCATCTCGGAATCGAGACCCTCAATTCCCATCGTGCAGGATTTACGCTATTTTAGGGTTAGCGTGCGATTTTGTTCTGCATCAAATTGGTATCAAAGTCAAGTTCAAACCTCGGCAAGTGAGTGGGTAGATCATGAGTAAAGAACGCAGTCGTCGACAAACTTCTAAAACAATGCGCTAGACTTGAGGCGGCACAAAGCAGGTTCGCCAGTAGGCTAATTCAGAAGTTTGATGAGATGGAAGAAACCATACACAAAAAGCTTGGTGGATCAAGGAAGATTAAGACATTGGAGTCGAGCGTTGTTAACCGTGTTCCCATCGATCTAACCCCACCATCAACCGCCCATTTTAACCCTACACCCGTTGTGAACCCTAGCAATCAGTTAACCATTATTCTCGTTCAGCCCAAAATCATTACAGATCATATACCCACCGATTCCCTACCCGAACCCGTGGTAACACTTATACCACCCGCGATGGATGATACCGAATCCATAACCCACAAGTCCTAGGATCGTATTGGTCATGTACCCGAACCCATGATAAGCCAGATAGATCCCATCACCATAGTTATCCCCAATCTCGTTGACAGCCCGAGTGTGCCCATTGCTCAAGTAGATCCGCTTGGTCATATTGTTCTCGTACCCGAGCAACAGACGATTGAAGTGCCAAAGTGAGATTCGGTTAAAGTGAGCAAACCGAGTCCTATTGCATTACCCAGCTCAAAGCTGATTGATCTTCTCGAGCCATGTTCCATCACGGTGCCAAGAATTTTATTATTGCCCTTCGAGCAAGTTAATGGTGCGATCAAAGTTCGAGATTGAAGTTTTTTTAAGTCGGGGGGAATAATGCGGAATTAAGGACCGTGTGTCGACATCATGGCCGAATCAAACAAAGGCAGCCAACAAAGAAGTGGACCTGCAAGTGGGCCTTTAAATGTCCCGAGAATCATTTTGCGGTAACCAGGAATCTCGCCCAAGCGACTTTTAAGTCACCTTCGCCCAGGCAAATTCATGGTTGCCCGAGCAACTAGTATTGGATATTTGGCACAAAGCTTCTCGCCTAGGCGAGATGAAATTCACTCGAGTGAGTGACTCAAAGAGTTTAGCGTTAGGATGCGCCTTTTAATTATTTGCCCAAAAGTGAATTTCCTTTTTAGTTAGGTTATGTTTATGTTGCGAGTTAGTTTACTAATTTGCTTAGGAGTCTTTAGTTAGGGAGTAGTTTCCTAATTTGCTTAAGAGTCTTTAGTTAGGGTCTCAAAAGCCTATAAAAGGCATTGTATAGAAAATTATTGGAGAATGATGAATATAAAAAACAAAAAGATTTCTTTCGTGCATCTTGTGAAAGAGAGATTCTTTCGAGAGGAGCGATTCCTTTGCCCGCTTGCAGTTTGGTGTGAGGCCAACAATTTACGTGGTGAAATTCCTCAAATTACCTTATCTTCTTCCTTACTTTATTTTATTTATTTTTATTTCATCCTGGAATCGAGACCCTCAATTCCTATCGTGCGGGATTTATGCTATTTTAGGATTAGCGTGCGATTTTTCCCTGCGTCAAGTATGGAGCCCTCTCTCTCCAACTCCTATTAAGGTAACGACCTCTCTTTAAATACTCCTTAAGAGTCACAATCCCTCAAACCTTAAGAAAGACCGAGCCATTGCAACAAGAGTGAAAAGGGATTAAGACTACTGAAGAGAGAACAAGATCAAAGCCCCTTCATCAACATCAGTCATCATCATAGAAGATTTGTTTGTGAAGATCAAAAGGTACATCAATTAATTTCTCAAATCAATTGGAATCAATTTCCAAAATTGGGTTGGATAAAGGCAATTAAAAATTGATTGTTATTGGATTTATGTGAATAGAATTACATGCACCCAAAACTCCATGCATAGAAGTTTGTGCACCTAGAATTTGATGCCTAAATATCATGCTCAGAAATCTGTGCATGCACGAATCCATATGCAATGTTCCATGCAGAAAAATTTTTGTGCCCTGAAATCCATGAAGCTAGAAATTTGTAAAATTTGCGTTTATTTTTGTAATTTTTTGGGAATTCCATCATTGAATCATGTTTTAATGGTTTTATATTATGACTTTACTAGCCACTACGAAATCAGATTTGGGTCTTCGAGTTTAGGTTCTTTATCATCAACTGAAATAGGCTTATGATTGACCAAATATGTGACTAACAAACTCATCTTTACTTGTTTTAGGGTTCATTCATGACCTGATTAAATATGCTTTAATCGATCAACCATATGTGTTCGTTTTTTGAATTTATGAATTATAATCCTATTCCCAAAATATCACATGAGAACTGATTTGTGATTATCCCTATACTGTCATGCTGCATGCTTACATTAAGACTTATCATTAATTTATGCGTTGAGACATATGTTGCAGGTTGTTACATCTTAACCAAGTTATCCATAAATCCCATAATGAGAATACATGAAAAGTTTTGAATGGACTTTAGGACTGCATAAAACAGAACATAAATCAATCCTAAATGACTTTAAAATGTGGATCATAGGTTATTAACAAATTCCGCACCCTGTAAGCTTTCATGCTTAAATAAGTGAATATTTATCATTAAACATTTTGAATGTTATAAAATAACTGTAGCAGCATACCAACTTTTTGGGCTTGCTAGGGTCCCTGTGGCTAAAACCAACACATATGCCCACAGTTAAGTAACAAAGTGGAAACACATTCTGATCAATACTGCCCCAGGAAAAAGAAGACAAGATTATTAACAGCAAGGAATATATGTTGCCTCCAAACACTTGGGTTGTATGTCCCTAGTCATATGCTTATTATAACTGGTAATTTCGTCAGTGTAAGTACATAACAGTTAGATTAACTGCTAAAGTAAAGCGGTTCTAATCTTCAACAAACATAAGGGAGATTGCCTGAAACGGAGAACAATGGAGGATGTACAAGGGTCCTCGAATAATAAACTAATGATGATGGTGATTATGAAGATGAGTTAAAGGAAATTAACTTTCTACAAGGGTGTCGTAAGAATAAGCTCTACATTGTTGATTGAATTTGTGTTTATTATATTATATAACATCTATGACAGAGGTAGTGTGGGACAGCGTCCAGCAAAGATGGCTGGACAGCCATCTTTGGCTGCTATGTGGCACCCGATCACATGATCGGGTGCCGCGTGAAGGAGCGCTCAGCCCATCAAATCATGACCTGCGATCGGGTGCCACGTGAAGGAGTGCTCAGCCCATCAAATCATGACCCCCCCAAAAAAACACAGTCAATGGGGTCAACCGCCTCGAAAATAAATGGTGAAACCCATTTGGTTTCACTGTCAATTTTAAGCATGATTCACCCTGTTGAGTGTTGATCGCTTTTGTTTTTTATTTTATTTTTCTAATGGTATATGATCAACAGGGTGCTCTTCATGTGACATCCAAACATGTGATTAGGCGCCACATGGCAACCAAATGGTGGCTGTCCCAGCCATCTTGCCTGGGAGATTGTCCTAGGAAACCTTTATTCTAATATATCTCTATTGAAAAGTAAATCAAAATCCATATCATCTCAAGTAATCTATACATTTAACTAAAACAGTGAACGAAGAAGCATACATCTGGGGGACGGCCAGTCAAGTCGAAAGCACTTCGTTCCAGTTACGTATTGCTATTGACTTATAAAGTTCTCTCTTTAGCATCTAATACACTTGGCACATTCGGATCTGTATAGTTACTAGGCACCCCAGTCCAAAGAGTATCATCTACATGAAAAATCAAATTACTTTTGAAGAGTTTTACATTCAAAGAAAAAACAATTGAAGGATAAAATTGGAAAAATAAATAAGGAAAGCACACTAAAACTATCATTTCATAGCTTAAATGTGAACACAAAGATTAACGAAGAATATTTTCAGCAAAAAGTAGGCACACACATCAATTGGTGGAAGATTGAGAACCTTCCATCTATTTTTTGTCTCCAAGTCGTACATAGCATCCCTATATTTTCAGTTTTGGTAATAGACACCCCTTTTGTATAATTGGCTTCGCCATTGGAATCACCGAGGGTACGAAAGGATCATATGACATGGAAAGCGAATCTGATGGTAGCCCGAGCAATCCAGCTCCGTTTACTCTTCATATTTTCCATTAATTTAACCGAAGAAAACGAAGGATGAGCTTGGATAGCCTTCAAAGAGAGCATGGCGATCACACTTAAAGAAATGCTATCCATAAAGTATAACACGTCTATATATGGAAAAGGTGTATATAATGGCTATCATTAGGAATGCTCTCTCTCCCGCATGGGTGGAGAATGTATTTTGCATAACTTTCAGATGTTCTCAGCAGGACAAAGTGATAATGTCCATGCATTTGATGGGTCTAGGAATAGACTACTTGAATTTGAGGGATGGGAATCTATGGTCGCTGTCCTTCAAGGATGGATGGCGCGGGACGGGAACTCTAAAATGTGTGATTAATGATTTAATGCATTTTTGTCGAAATTAAATAAAATTAATTCAAGTTTAATCGCAAAATTCTCACAATACCTTCGGGTTATGAGAATTCAAATAGACAAATCACGTGAGATCCTGCTAGGGTCCAGTCCGATGCGCAAGTCCCGTTAGATTTGAGGCGGAAGATCGGACCTAGAGATAGAACTCTAGCTTTTCCAGGCTCGGGCGTTTGTCTTTGATCCTATATGGATTCAACTCGGGCTGTGGAGATAGGTTTAGGGTTTGGAAAGCATTTATGGTTTTGTAATAGGCTTATGGTTCTTGATTGATTTAGGGTTTCAGAAGAGGCTTAGGGTTTTGGAATCAAGAAACTAATAGAGTAGAGTTTAGAATACGAAAAAAGTTGATCAAGGTTTAGAGCAAACAGAGATTGATAGATAACAAAGATAATAATAGATCAAAAGAAAATGGATGGGAATCACTCCCTTGGCCTCACACCAAACCCATCATGGGGAAAAAGAATCTTTCTCCACAAACCAAAAGCTCATTCAATAATAATCAAAACTAATTAAAAAGTGTTTACAAGCCTCTTTAAATAGACAACTAAAGTAAAATTCGTAATAAAAGAGTCTTAAAATAAATAAAGACTTTAAAAAAGGTAATTTTTCATGAAAAATAGAAGATTCCGTCGCTGGGGCGGAGATTTCCATGGACGTCCTTAAAGTGCCCAAAGACGTCCGTCGCCTATAGACAGTGAGGCTCAAAATCACGGACGTCCGTCACTGTTCATCAATGACAGTTTTGTGTCTTTGTGTCACCTTTAAGCCTTTCTGAAGTCAAAAATCTGTTGTAGCCCCAAATCCAAGGCTCTCGATCTTGGCGTTCCCCGTCAATGGACCAATTAGCATCTCAAATTGTTCAATTTTTTATTGGCTACATTAGATGAAGAAACGTGTTACAATCCAAAGTAATTAGCGCCTAGCTTTTCGTGGCACTAACGCCAAGGCATTTTTAGAGTACTGATTAGGTCCTTAACATATTGATAAGTTAGATAGGCTTACGGTGTATAGGCTCTGTCACAAATTCTTCGAATCAAGCAAAATTTGGGGAAAATTCTCCGAATAGGTGGCTTGTCGAACTTTTCGCCAAATATTCACTTGATTCTTCGATTCTCTGATGTTTTTCACCATTTGAAGAATTTTCCAAATTGTTATCATTGTGATACATGCTTTAATCATACTTTGTATTGTTCATTTATCATTGTAAATTGTTAATGAATGCGGATCAAGTAATGCACTTATGTATTATTTAAAGGCATCGTTTTAACTTCAAACAAGTTAACATATATTTTGTATATTTCAATAATTTTAAGGGATAAGGGCATATGGGTTCGAACGCATGGATGAACCTATGCGTTTGAATCCCAGATCATGTGCCACATGGCAAGTGGCATGTGATCTAAAAAATAAAAAAATGGTGGTCATAACCTTGGTCAAAGTTTGGGTACCGCCCCAAACATCTTGGTGCATTGATTTTTTCCCCCTTTGACCACAGTTTGGATGGTAGATATACACCTTATAAAAAAAATTGATGGGCTCGATTGTCCTTGGGCAAGTTTTCGTGGCACCCGAAACCCTTGGATGGGTGCCATGTGGACCCCACCTGGTTCGAATGCATAGATCTCTCATGCATTCGAACCCATATCCCCGGGCCTCTTTTTTTTTTGGTAACTTAGGGTATCCCAAGCTTACGTTTGGACTATTCCCCCTAAGGGATGCCCTCGTCCCCACCATGCCACAAATATTTCGCGGATTACACACCTTACGGGGGCATCCTCTTATCGCAGAAGACGAGTCGCTACTCACCCCAGGCCTCTAATTTTAATATTATCTTTTCATAATCCCTGAATTTATTTTGAAACTTTTCCTTGAATCTTTCCCAAATTAAACCGAACTACACGGAACTGCCACCCTATCAAATGATTGCGGAATCCGAACTTGGTTACTTTATGTATAGGAACTGGTTCGACTCATCTATAAAATGGATACCACATAGAAGATACTTAAATTTTCTCAACTAAGCGTGCGTGTCCCATCTCCCATACGCAATTAAGAATTAGCTCATGAAATGGCGATTAAATCACAAACTCTCAACATTTGGGGTCATCAAAGGCATTTTAACAAATAAATCTCGCGCATTGCTGAATAACAAAACAAGTAAGCGAAAAAACTCACTTCACATTTCCCAACTCCATTAAAATGTAACAAGAAAAAGTAAGCTCTCTCACCGTTGAGCTGTAAGGCCTCGAAAGGGACGCCGCCCCAGACCATGGCACCGAGGCGACCATTACCGATGGGTGCAGCGTCAGTCCAGTGCTTCGCTGGCGCCGAAAACAGCACCTTAAGTGGCTGTGCAGCATGTGCCGTCTCCGTCTCCGTGGCGCTTGGGTTCCACCAGTCTATCTCGGTGGGGCGTCGAACCAAAACGTAGTCACACTTCTCCATGAAGGCAAACGACTCAGAAGAAGTGTATAGCGTAGGGAGGAAGGCTCTTGTTCGATCGAGAGAGAGAGAGAGAGAGAGAGTCTGAAGTGGATATATCTTGCCCTTCGATCGCCCTTTTAAGTTTTAAAGGCTACGTGATGTGATAATTCTCGGCCACTGCATCTGCATGCGTTAATATGGTTTAGTAACAATCAATTAAAGATTGAAAAGAAAAAAATTGAATTTGACCTCCTCGCCGACAACATATGATTATCAGAGACATTTTGCAAGATCCGAGTATAAACGTTTGAAATTGGTAAGCTCTATTGGAATTGGCAAGATCTCCCTTCTAATTGTCAATACCGATATGACAACCAAATGACTAAAATTACCCTCTTACTTTGACTTAATGAGACACGAATGGTCGCGTCAAGTCGTTGCGCTTTAGTGCAACGTTTCAAGTCCTAGCAAGCAATGGGAAAAGTTATATATATATATATATATAAAAAGGCTATGGTCTTCTATAGGAGGACGGTCACTATCCTCTAACCTTTCATGTGGAGTTTTATGTGGCATTGCTTAGATCACCTTTGAAAAAAAATAAATTAAAAACTCATCTCTAACGTGTATATTTTGAATCGTGAAATGTAGACCAATAAAAATCGTCAAATTTTGACTTGTGAGTTTAAAATTTTAAATTTTTTTTTTTTTTAAATATTGATCTAAATTGTCCTCCTATGCCTTGCGTGACACCCAAAAAGTGTTTTAAGTGTCACGTGGAGCTCCACGTGAATCTTGAAGGACGGTCACCATCCTCCATTAAAGGACCTAACCGACTCCCATATATATATATATATATATATATAAGGTTTAAGAGTGACCCGATAGGAATATTGATCGCTTGATTGGTTATCCACGCGAGTGGTGATCGGCCTCTTTTTTTTCAGAAGATTTGCTATTGGTCTACCGCTCGATTGCTGGTTTGGTTGACTGCTTTATAAGGGTGGCAATGGGTCGAGCTCAAGCCAGGCCTTAATAAAAAAATGGCAAAATTCCACGCCCCAGCCTGCCCATTACCACCCCTACTCGTCCAGTTGATAGCCCACTCGGCTGAGCAAGTATTTTAGGACATTTTGTAATCAAATGTTAATTTAATGTAACATACATTCCAAAAAGTGAACATAAACCAAGTTTAATGGTAAGTCGAAATCAATTTCACATTTTGAGATGTGTGCCACATGTAATCAACATCTGACTGTCTTATGATAAGGTCGTGATCTCAAGATTTATTGTATAAAAGATTGGGATGAAAAAACAATTTTCATAGTCTGATTCAAAACAATCAACATTTTTTCCTTTGACTAAGTGAAGTGACCATAACATAAAGTACTGTGTAACACCAGCCTTTTAATTATAGACCATTAAAAACATGCAGACTACTCGTACACGTTGGAATGGACATCTGAAGGATCAAATACCCTCAATTACTGTGATTTTGGTGCTCGGTAGCTCTGAATATCGGTTAAGTTTTAAACCACTTTGATAACCTGGTTTGCCCATAACAATATTACATGATTTGTTGGTTTGCTCGATTCAAATTCGTCATTTGCGATTCGATACATTCAAACGAATCCAATTTACTAGAGGAAAGATGAGTTTTAAATAAAAAATAAGTTTTTTTTAATAAATTTTAAATTTAATTAAAACTTATATAGATGTACAATATTTTATAAATATACATGCAATGCATGTAAGGAATAGCAACGAGCAGTGATGTGATGAAGAGAGCAGAAATATATAATATATATTCAAATCGTTATTACATTTGTGCCTTAGGTGTACTTATCAAGATACCACTTTAAAGTGCCTTGGCTCATAAAATGAACTCATGTTTCTAATGGTGTCCATCTGTATATACGCTCATAGCCTCATACCCCTCTTTCCTTTCTCTCAAGCGAAAATTTCTACAATCTCCTCTCTTTAAAATTGTTTTTCTAAATTCTCCATTTTCTTTTAAATATCTAATAAACCCCAATACTTAAAACTTAGTTATCTAAGTGAGCCCTCAACCATAAAAATCAACCTTAATACCAAAATTATTGTTAAAATAATATATTTTTCCGGATTAATTTTTTTTTTACCAAAATTACCATTTTTATCAAGATTATAAAATATTTAAAATTTATTATATTTCTCAAAGATATTCCAATTTTTTTAGATTTTTAACAAAAAAAATAATCCATGGAATATACAATTATTACCTTTTAAATGCAATTTTTACTGTTTTTTGTCTAATTTTTTATATTAAGGTGGATATTTATGGTTGAGGGGTCATTTAGATAACTAAGTTTTAAGTATTGTGGTGTATTAGATATTTGAAAAGTAAAGCAAGGATTTAGAAAAGTAACTTCAAAGGGGGTCGTTTTAGAAATTTTCCCTTCTTTCAAAGGCATATATTAGAATAAGTTTTCTCAATATAAAATAAAAAAAATTATATATTACAATAAGTGACCACAATGTTGCCACTTTCTGAACTATTCTATTGGGAATTTTTTCATTTAAAAAAAAAAAGAACAAAGAAATTTCATTTTATGCCATGAGTTTTCCCAGGTACACAAGTTCTTTTGTACCGAAAAAATTCGGAGCAACTTAATCCTTTTCTGATCAACTAAATGTTGACAACAATTAATAAAAAAACAAAGAAGAAAATATTTTTATTCTACATAGAGCAGAAAGAACTTTAATAACAATTAAAGAAACAAAATTATTCTCTTCTGGTACTCCTTTGATCCCCGGAATAGATTATAAGGAACTCTACATCTCAAAGCGACCCCATCATCTTCACTTTTAGCTTTCTATCGAACGTGTAAATTTTGCCGCAGGATAATTTAGCGGTGGTGACAGTTCCATTGTAATGCAATCTCCTCACAGAATCTTGATTCTGTGTCCAAAGACAAGCTTCATGAAGCTGACCTTTCTTCCAGCAAATGCTGACCGTAACCCCACCACGAGCCTTCAACCCTTTAACACACCCACTAGCCCATTTATCTCGCGGAAGAGCAGGAAGCAGAAACAGGTCTCTTTCGGTGCTCTGAACTAGCATCTCTGCAATCGCAGCTGTGAAACTAACATGAAAAAGGACAAAATGGTTAGCGTCAATAATTACATTTTGGGTCGTCCAAATACCATGATTCTTTCTAACAATATTTTTGCTGGATATAGAATTTAAGTAGTTATATCCTTATAGAGAGCGCTGGTATTAGGTAAAGCTAACTGAGTACTAGCGACCAGCGGTGGCCCTCTAATTAATCTCCTTTTGATAAAATGATCAAGCATCAGGATGGGCACAGGGCACTGCTATCTATGAGCACACAAGTCTGAAAGTTCACTTTCAACTTCTCACTTATTTGGCACTCAAAATTAGTAGCATAGTTAAGAGGGTTGTCGGTTTGAGATTGACCTGAGTGCCACTGCTGGAACTCGGAATGGGTAACTTCTACTAAATACAGAGAAATGATTCACCAGTGCACCACAACCATTTTGATTTAGTGGGGCCACACAGGGTTCAAAATCTCGTCTGAAACCAGTACATACATGACGATACATACCGGTTCGGAGGTCACCAGTACGATATATTCAAAGTATCATAAGCCGGTGCGTTACATATATTTTGGTAATGTTTTGGACAATACATACCAATGTATTGTCCAGGACATACCGGTTTTGGAGCTGGACAATACGTACCGGAAAACTGGTATTTTAAACCATGGTGCCACGTCTACACAATGTTAAGTGGAAATACTGATGTTGATACAAGATAGAGCTCTATCACGGATAGATGCATACAAAAAAAAAATTGTTGCATCAGTGGTAGGCCGGCCGTCTATCAACATTGGATCTTCAATCTCCGTCTAGTGCAAGTATTCACATATATACAAGCCATTGTATGGTATGACTATGGACTACTGTGTACCATCATCACAACACTCCTCCGATTATATGAATTAGGCATAACTGTTTTACAGGTAATCAATGTGGAGAGTGATTTATACCCGAAATTTGCATCGATCTGGAATGGAGGGTGTGCAGTGAACAAGTTACTGTAAAGGCCCCCTTCAAAATCGGCTTCATGATCGGGGTCCACCAAGTCCATCAAATGCTTGATCATCCGGTACGCATGTTCACTGTTACGAAGACGTGCCCACAGTGCAATCTTCCATGTAGTTGACCATCCTGGGCCCTCCTCCCCTGTCCAAGTGATGACGATGTAGTTGTCTCTTATTTGAGAATGACTTGTATCATTGTTCATCAGCTTACAAATGTTCTAGTGTATATATATATATATAAGACAAGCTTACAAATGTTCTCAAGTTTCTGTTCCTGCTGCAATTATCATCAATTTCACTATGATATTATGTACTACTGACAACAACCATGTCAAATGTTTGACCAACAGAGTACAATTGTACTCAAGTTTGATTTAAAAAGTTGAGTGCAGATGCCCCCCATTGATCAACCATTTCAAATAGTTTTTTATGGGGATAGATTTGTGTATAGCAGCAGCTGTACACATGAGTGCTGGCATGGGGAATGCTAACATCACAGCCTTAACTATGATATTAGCATTGTACTAAAAAATTGCAAGTGAAATGCCCTTATAGATGTATAAAAGACAACTAAACATGAGGTTGAACGGGGTATTTGGTAAGAACACCCCTTGGTAACCCACATAGATTAAAAGATAACTCAACTGGAAATTGAATGGGAGGTCTATTGGAAAAAACACCCCCTGGTGTTTCGAAATCGAGTGTGAACAAAGGCATTCCGTTACCCGTTAGCTTACAAAATGATGGCTCATAAAATGCACTTGCCTTATTCGGTAATTACAAGAACAAGGGTTTTTTTTTTTATACCAAAACTCCCTATTCCATTTCAAGTTTAGGATTTTTTTTAAGTTTTAATTTTTTATTTATAATAACTGACAATTCTATTAGAAAAGGCAAAACATACATTAGTTTCAACGAAAAAGAACTAGTCTAAAAGCAAAGATAAGCATAAAGATCCTAAATAATGTTAGCAGCTTTTCTGATCCATGTCTCGATAGCACCCTTGTTGAGAATATATCAGTGTCTGAGTTGGCCACCCTTTTGACATGAGACAAGGAGACATACTGATGATCCGCAATATGATAAATCATGTGGTGAAGTCACACCACGGTATTGCAAGTCTGTCAACAATATAGCCAATGATATTCGCTGAATCACCTTCAAGGTCCACAAGCTGAGGGTTAAAAACTCCTTAATGATTCAATACCCCCCGCAAAATCCACCTCAGATGAGTCTTTTATCGACCCAATAAAGGCTTTCAATGTCAACCCTTAATGAGATCCCCACCGATCTGCAACTGAGAATTTTACGCTAATTAGATCTTAATTATTTGCTTAAATTTGTGATTATGATTTGTTTGATTGATTTGATATACTTAATTAATTATTGCACATAAATATAATGTCCATTTTATTTTATTATGGCCTATGATAATTAATTAATCGAATTAATAGGCCATAAAGGCTTTTAAATAAATGTTAGTAATTTTGGTGTGCCATTAGTAATAATTAATGGACCTTTAAGGCCCGTTAGTAAATTAATAAAACCCATTAGAATCATTAATGTTAGTAAATACCCATTAATAAGGCTTGTTAGCAATTATAGAGGCCCATAGAATCAATTAAGTCCCAGGTAGGAAATTCTAATTAGAATTAGATTTAAATTAAGAAACTTTAATTTTTATAAATATAGAATAGAGGTTAGATTTAATTTACAGAACTTTTGAGCTTTAAGGGCCTGTTTGGATAAAAACATGAGAAACGTGAGAAAGTAAAATAATATTTCCTATATTGTCCCATGGATACCTAAGTTGTACGAAACCATGGGATTCCTTCGTTTTCCATTGTTTTCCGCTGTTTGGATAACCACATTGCTAGTTGGGAAAACGCAGGATTAATCAAATCCTGTGTTTGGATACATATGCAGGAAATTGTAGGAAAATAACATATCCTAATAAAAAAAATGGCCAAATAACCAAAACCTTATATATGTATTAAGTTTTTTTTTCTCTTTACACATTTTAGTGAATTTCTTTAATGGTTGACTTAGTTCTTTATGAAGATTAGGTTCTAGGTTCAAACCTTGTTATGTGAAATAAATTGTTTATTTTTTTAAATTAATTATACTAGAGCATATACACCATATATGTGAGTATATAGCTCTGCAACATAGTAGAGCCTATTGTGAGAGAAATCTCTCCAAAAATAAGTTCGTGCAACACCTAAATAGATGGAGGGGAGCTTAAAAATAGGCCAAAATTGTGGGATTTAAAAAAAAAAAAAATCAAAAGAAATATGAATTATGAAAACAAATACCATAAAAAAATTGTTTGAAGATTTTTTATAATTTTGGGTGATCAAGATAATTTTGGATGGATGAGAATCCACTAATATAAATTAGGACTCCTAAAGCTTAGTAACAAATTTTTAGAAAGTTTGTGACGGGGAACGTCAAGAAAAAAAAAAAAAAAAAAAAAGTTATTGTTCATGATGAACAGTGACGAACGCTCGTGAAACAATGACGGACGTCCGTGATTTTGCCCCCTATCTATCCGTAGGTCACGGACGTCCGTGGGGTACTACAGACATCCGTGGACGTCGCTAATTTTGAGTTTTTGTTGTGAAAACTTACCTTTTTTGTGTTTTATTTCTATTAGAACTCTTTATTTCGAATTTTATTTATTAATAGCCTATATATTGAGCTTGTAAAGACTTTTTAATTAGTTACTGAATATTTTGAATGCTTTATGCTTGAATATTCTTTGCCTGAGATAGGCTTGGTGTGAGGCCAAGGGAGTGATTCCCAAAAGCCATTGTCAATTTCTCTATTATCTATCATTGTCTTCTTTGAATCTTTTACCTTATTGATCCCTGCTCGTTTTCTAAATCTCAATCTATTGATTTTGATCCTGAAACCCTAAACCTTTTCTGAACCCTAAATCCATCAGAGCCAAAACCCTTTTTCTAAATCATATATCAAACCATAAGCCCATTACAAAATCATACACCTATTTCCAAAGTAGTTAGAGCCTGCGAATCTACGTCGGATCGAAGACGACGCCCACGCCTGAAAAAAGTTAGAGTTCTATCTCTAGGCCGATCTCGCCTCAATTTTAATAGTACTTGTGCATCGGACTGGACCCTAACTGGATCTCGCATGATCTACCAACCTGAATTCTCTGAACCCTAAGGTATTTAAGATAATTTTGAGATTAAGCTTGATTTAATTTTATTTAATTTCGGCAAAAACCGCATAAAATCATATTCACGCATTTTAGGGTCATCGTCCCGCGTCAGTTTTGGTATCAGAGCCCTAGGTTTTCTAGGATAGGGCATCTTTGCTTGTCATATCTATTTTATTGCATTGTTTTCTTTTGTGAGTCCATATTGCATTACATATTAGAACCCTAATAGACTGTGTGATCACCATGGACTCGAGTGCGATTCTCAATGCCCTTAACGGTATGCGAGAAGAATTAGGTGCGATTAATGCACGTCTAAATACTATTGAGCAAGCCCAAACATCCCTAGGAGTTGGTAATGATAGATTACGTGATCGAATCAACCAACTGGAAGCGATGGGTGGGCTGGAAAATCAGCACCAAGGCGTGAATGCCCTCACTTAGAACGTAATGGTCGCCAAGACAATCGAAACCGTAGGGATCATCGTAGAGATGATTATGACCCCGAAGTTCAACTCGTTAAGAACGTCCAAGTTGAGATTTCGACTTTCGATAGAAGAATGGACCCTACCGTCTTCCTCGATTGGCTTTCTGACATGGACCAACACTTTGATTGGTATGCCATGAATGACAACCGTTGCGTTAGACTCGCTAAGATGAAGTTGGTTGGTCAAGCTTGACTTTTCTGGCTCAATGTCGAGCGCATCAAGGTGAATGCGGGTTGTCCTCCCATTAATGGTTGGGACGACATGAAGGAAAGACTTACTAAGAAGTTCGTTCTTTTATCATACCACCAACGCCTCCTCGACTAGTAGCAAAATTTAAGTCAAGGTGGTATGCCCGTGACCGATTACATTGCCAAATTTGAAGAGTTCATGATGAGGGCAAAAGTATTGGAAGACCCTGAAATCACTCTCTAGATTCCGTACCGGATTCCGACTTGAATTGCAAAAGAATTGATTTCTCACACCGTAGAAACTCTTGAAAGATGTTATGCCGTTGTGCAAGATCTTGAACGGTACTTGAAAACTACGGTGGTGAAGAGGACCGAGCCATATTATAATAGTCAGCGATCCGGTGAGGGACGATTCAATCCTCCTCCCAAACCTACACAACCCGCCCCTACCAATTCGAGGTTTGAAAAGGGAAAAAGTGTAGTCGGAGACTCCTCCAGGGTTAACTCTCAAGTAAAGTGCTATAAATGTCATGGGATTGAACACTTTGCCTCCCAATGCCCTACAAAAGAACCCCAAAGGACTCTCTTTATTGAGGGAGAGGAGGATGATGATGAGGTAGTGGTTGAAGAGGAAGTATTTGAACCGGTTAGCACACCAGTGATGAAGAGGGTGAAGCTATTGGTCATACTTTAGTTGTGAGGTGTGCCCTTGCACAACCTCAACGGGATGAAAATGATGACTAGCGAAGGGCGAACATCTTCCACACCTATGCCAGATTTGGTGAAAAGAATTGTAGGGTCATCGTGGATAGCGGTAGTTGTACTAATGTAATATCCACTCATGCAGTCCGCCGCTAAGGGCTTACACCCGAAGCCCACCCGAGACCTTATAAACTCGCATGGGTCAATTCTTCATCCATTCCCGTGTCGAAAAGGTGTCGTGTACCGATTCAGTTAGGTTCTTATTCGGACACCTTATGTTGTGATGTGGTGCCGATGGATGTGAGTCATATCATTTTGGGAAGGCCGTGGCTCTACGACATGGACGTGACTCTTCCCGGTCGAACAAACATATGCACGTTCACGCATAAGGGTAAAAAGATCACTTTACACCCTTTGCCTCCCAAAGCACCATCGACCAACACAGTCGAAAAGAAAGGCGAGTCTTCTAAATCCATTAATATTGTGAGCCCTTCTGAGTTCGAGAAAGCATCGATAGAAGAGAGTGTGATGTATGTAGTTGTCACCGAAGAGAATGCTCCCAAGTCGGTGAGCGAGTGTCCCAAGGAGGTTGAGCCGATTTTAAAAGAGTTTACGGATGTCTTCCCTGAAGACTTACCAAACAAACTCCCTCCTCTGCGTGATATCCAACACGCAATTGACTTGGTTCCCGGATCTACCTTACCGAACCTGCCGCACTATAGGTTGAATCCGGTTGAGCACGCCGAGTTGACTCGGCAAGTCAATGAGCTCCTTCAGAAGGGGTTCATCCAAGAGAGTCTGAGCCCGTGTGCCATACCTGCCCTACTCACTCCTAAGAAAGATGGTACATGGCACATGTGTGTGAATAGTCGTGCAATCATCAAGATTACCGTTAAGTATCGATTTCCCGTACCAAGGCTCGATGACATGCTTGACATGATGGCTGGTGCCACTATCTTTTCAAAGATCGACCTTAAGAGTAGCTACCATCAAGTTTGCATCCACCCCGATGATGAGTGGAAAACCGCCTTTAAGACTAAGGATGGTCTTTATGAGTGGATGGTCATGCCATTTGGGCTTTCTAATGCCCCAAATACTTTCATGCGACTCATGACCTAAGTGTTGAGGCCATTTCTAGGCAAATTCCTTGTTTATTTCGATGACATTTTGATCTATAGTCATAATAAGGATCAACACTTGAACCACCTTAGGTTGGTTTGTGAGACCCTCAAGGGCGAGAAGTTGTTTGCAAATCTCAAGAAATGCACCTTTATGCAATATTTTGTTGTTTTCTTAGGATTTATTATCTCGGCCGACGGAATGGTCGCAGACCCCGAAAAAGTTAGAGCCATTGTGGAATGGCCCGAGCCTAAGAACATACACGATGTCCGTAGCTTCCATGGTTTGGCTACTTTTTATCGTCGCTTCATCAGAAGCTTTAGCACCATCATGGCCCCAATCACTGATTGCATGAAAAAGGGAGACTTTAAATGGGACAAAGCAGCGATGAAAGCCTTTGCTGAGATCAAACAACAAATGAGTAGTGCACCCGTCATGCGCTTACCGGACTTTTCCAAAGTCTTCGAAGTCGCATGCGACGCATTGGGTGTAGGCATAGGAGGAGTGCTTAGCCAAGAGGGTCACCCTGTGGCCTATTTTAGTGAAAAACTTAACGAGGCGAAGCAAAAATATTCCACCTATGACAAGGAGTTCTATGTGATTGTTCGATCTCTTTGGTATTGAAAGCATTACCTTAGACCGCATGAATTTATGCTGTTCTCTGACCATGAAGCCTTACGCTTTCTTGCTTCACAGAAGAAGTTGAACCCAAGGCACGCGAAGTGGGTTGAGTACCTTCAAGGGTTCACATTCGTGTTAAAGCATAAGGCTAGTGCTGAAAATAGGGCCGCTGATGCACTTAGTCAGCGAGTGGTGACTTTGCGCACAATGAGTACCGAGGTCGTCGGGTTCGAACAGTTAAAGGATGAGTACCCCGAGTGCTCAGATTTTGGGGTTGAGTGCACTGCTCTCCTTAGTAACCCGACCAGCACACACTCCGTGTACACCATCCAAGATGGGTACTTGTTTAAAGGCAATCGCCTTTGCATCCCTCGCACTTCACTGCGTGACTTTCTCATTTGGGAGTTACATGCTGGAGGGATGGCCGGACATTTCGGGCGTAATAAAACTGTTGCGTTCGTAGAGGATAGGTTCTTTTGGCCTAGCCTAATGAGAGATGTCGCTCGGATTGTCAAACATTGTCCTACTTGCCAAGTGTCAAAACAGACCAAACAAAATACTGGCTTGTACACTCCTTTACCCGTGCCACACACACCGTGGCAAGACCCCTCTATGGATTTCGTGCTTGGACTTCCTAAGACCCCTAGGAAGCACGATTCCATTTTTATCATAGTGGACCGATTTTCTAAAATGGCCTACTTCATTCCTTGTTCCAAAACCTCCGATGCATCTCATATTGCTAAATTATTTTTCACGGAGGTAGTGCGTCTTCATGGGTTGCCCAAAACCATTGTGTCTGATAGGGATGTTAAATTTACTAGTTATTTTTGGAAGACCCTTTGGCACATGATGGGCACATTGCTCCAATTCTCGACAGCTTACCACCCTCAAACGGATGGCCAAACCGAAAGCACCAATAGGGGCCTTGGGAATCTCCTTCGTAGTCTTATTGGTGATCATGTTAGGACCTGGGATACCATTTTACCCACAACTGAGGTTGCCTATAATAATTCTGTCAATAGGTCCATAGGCATGAGTCCTTGTGAGGTTGTACATGGTCATAGGCCTATGACCCCATTAGATTTGATCCCCATGTCTGCATCCCATAGAGTGTCAGAGTCTGCCGATGCATTTGCACAACACATTCATAGCTTGCATGCCGAAATTAAACAGAAAATTAATTCAAGCAACAATCAATATGAATTATCTGCAGATGCTCACAGGTGTTATAAAGAATTTAACATGAGTGATTATGTGATGGTTCGGGTTAGGCCTGAGCGGTTCCCATCGGGATCTGCAAAGAAGCTCCAATCCCGAGGCGCTGGGCCTTTTAGAATTTTGGCTAAGAGTGGTCCTAATGCATACGTGCTCGAGCTTCCTCCAGGCACGGGGGTTAGTTCAACGTTCAATGTGGAGGACTTGGTTCCTTATTTGGGCTTCACCCCACCTCTTGAAAACCCGCTCCAGCCACTTCCTAGCCCCAACCCCAATCCAACCTTGCAACTTATACCTCTTCCTTCCCCAAGCAGACAGAGATCAGATGAGATAGAGGATATAATCAACGATCATGCCATCTCTACACATGACGAGGGATTCCAGAAGTACTTGGTTAAATGGGTCGGCAAACCGGAGTCCGAAAACACTTGGGTCCACGAGAATGAAGTTCGTCGCTTGAACCCCGACCTGCTAGACATCTACCACGAGAGCGTTTCATCGGTGATGAAACCTTTTTGGTCCAGGGAAATTGACGGGGACGCCACATACATGGACATTGAATTCGGACCACATCGTTTCTACTGGCATCGAAAGAAGAGGAGAGGAAGCCCCAGTCCGAGTACAACATGCGTGTTTCATCGGTGATGAAACATTTTGAGTGGAGGAGAATGACGGGGAACATCAAGAAAAAAAAAAAAGTTACTTTTCGTGATAAACAGTGACGGACGTCCTTGATTTTGCCCCTATCTGTCCGTGGGGCACTACAGACGTCTGTGGACGTCGTGACGGGACTTCTAATTTTGAGTTTTTGTTGCGAAAACTTACCTTTTTTGTGTTTTATTTCTGTTAGAACTCTTTATTTCGAATTTTAATTATTGGTGGCCTATATATTGAGGCTTGTAAAGACTTTTTAATTAGTTATTGAATATTTTGAATGCTTTATGCTTGAATATTCTTTGCCTTAGATGGATTTGGTGTGAGGCCAAGGGAGTGATTCCCAAAAGCCATTGTTATTTTCTCTATTATCTATTACTGTCTTCTTTGAATCTTTTACCTTATTGATCCCTGCTTGTTTTCTAAATCTCATTCTATTGATTTTGATCCCAAAACCCTAAATCCATCAGAGCCAAAACCCTTTTTCTAAATCATAAATCAAACCATAATCCTATTACAAAATCATACACCTATTTCCAAAGCCCTAGTTAGAGCCTGCGAATCTACGTCGGATCGAAGACGATGCCCAAGCATGGAAAAAGCTAGAGTTCTATCTCTAGGCCGATCTCGCCTCAATTTTAATAGTACTTGCGCATCGGATTGGACCCTAACTGGATCTCGCATGATCTACCAACCTGAATTCTCTAAACCCTAAGGTATTTAAGATAGTTTTGAGATTAAGCTTGATTTAATTTTATTTAATTTTGGCCAAAACCGTATAAAATCATATTCACGCATTTTAGGGTCGTCGTCCCGCGTCAGTTTAGGTGGTCAATTGACCACCCAAGTCATAACGTGGCTCTGCCTCTAATTTTTGGCTGTGTGCCATATAGAATCAACATCAGACCGTAAAATAGGGTCGCCATGATCTTAAGATCTATCATGAGGAAGATTGAAAAAAAAACAATCCCCATCGTCTGATTCAAATCAGTCAATGGTTTTCGTTTGTGAAATATTGTGTGGTATTACTTAAACGGGTGAGAAGAGTAGGATGAGAAGTCCGAAGGGTGGGAAAATAGAAAACCGAGGGACCCTCTTGGCATTTGTTGTCTGGTTTTAACGGAAAATGAGAAGATAATTTCCAACCTTTCCCATGTCATCCAAACAACGGGAAATGCGGCAATTCATTTCCCGCTTAATAGTTTTCCCTTCTCTCCCCTGTTTTCCCTTGAAACCAAGCAGGCCCTAAACTTTTAGATACAGAAATAGTAAGTTCTAGAGAGAGAAAGAAAGAAGAAGACTTGAAGGTTTCGGTAAGAGGAACCCGAAGGAATTTCGAGTTTGATCAAGGTTTCAAGTGTTGAAGCTTTGGATCGGATTAGAAAATTGAGTTCTACATCAAATTGATGATTCGATTTAGAGGTATTGAAAAATTATAGGGTTTTTAATATTTAGAAATAGGCATTCATGCTAGAGTAGATCTGAATCTACATGAAAATTCATTAAATTAATAAAATACGGACCCACTTCTTTTAATTTATTGTTTTAATTCATTATGAGACGGTTAAATACCCAAACTTAGAGTTTCGGATCAAAACTACGTCGTTACTTAACTTCTCATAAACCTAAATTTTGAGACTTCGGGCCTCAGAAGGCTGGGTCAAGATGATTCAAGCCCTTATTTACATCAAATATCATTTAAATAAATAACGTTCATTTACTTAAGATATTTGATGCAAAAAAGGAAATACCCCCATTTAGATCCAATAAAAATAGTCCAAGATCGCAATTCCAATGGAATAAAAAGTGAACTTTTTAGTTCAAGGCAAAACTTCGATTTTTGTGGTTTGATCAAATTTCCAACTTTCAAATAGCAAGGTACTTTGTGAGACTTACCCATAAATTCTATTATGTTAAAACATTGCTAAAAACTAAAAGTCCGGAAAAATTGTCACATATTCAATTCCATGGGAATTATGATTGTCGGGGTCTGACAGGATCAACGTCTTTGGCCAAAGGGGATCGAGTATTGTAATAAGGCGAGTTTTGCCCTTCAAACCTATTTTTAATGCAACTTCAGGGTTTACTATTGTTCTCAATTTTTTTTTATTGATCGGTAACAACGATTATATTATACCAGCAAGGCGTTAAAACCAAATACAATCAAGCAACATAATAAAAACAGCATACAGTGACAATTAGGATACCCACCCACCCCGGGTCCCCGGAACCCCCAGAACCTCAACATTCCTACTAGCTTTTATCCCGGGTTCCAAAGGAGATTAGAGCTGGTAACCTCATGACCTCCACACTTGCCCCAGAAATTTACTAACTCCGAGACCGTCCGAATTACCATACCGATCGGCTGGGAGCTGTCTTCAAAAATTCTGCGGTTTCTCTCACCCCAAAGACACCACAGAGCGGCGAACATCGCAGCCCTCCACACCCCCTTATCCCCCCTTATCCCCCCTTTTGTCCCACGCCGCTCCCCAGCTTAACATAAACACGTGAAGGGAACCGGGCATCGTCCAGGACATACCGAAGGATCTCAGAATGGCTCCCCACAACTCGTCGGCCGCACGGCAATGCAGAAAAAGATGATTAATGGACTCCTCGCCAGAGCACATAACACATGCAGTCGGGACCGCGTTACCTCTCCGATTCAGCTGATCCCTGGTAAGAATTTTACCCTGCCACGTCGTCCACGCGAAGAACCTAAGCTTGAGAGGAATGGGTTCCTTCTACAACCACTTACCCCCAAAGTTGATAAGCGGACGACGAGAATACCACTGATACAAGGCTTTGACGCTAAACTTCCCTTCTCGATTCAGATCCCAGATCCGCTGATCCACCCTAAGGTTATTACGCTGTGCCGCATACAATGTACTTAGAAGACCCACGTAGCTCCCCTCCTCGTTGTCTCTAAGGCGTCTCCTGATGGGAACGTCCCAAGTACACCTCTCGTTGACGAAGGAAGCGAAGTCATTAATTCTACCACCCGAGTTCAATGAAAGGGCGTAAACTTCCGGAAACGTGTCTTTGAGCGTGCCCCCCTCCAGCCACCGGTCTTCCCAGAAGCGGATCCGTGATCCACATCCCCAGCTGGAGCACACCCCTTTGGCCAAATTCTCCCAGGCACTGGAGATATCTCTCCACCACGGCGAGGCAAAACTATTGTTCTCAATTACTTTTATGTTATGTTAATGCAAATCTTTAAGTTCAAGGTTATTACTAATTGTTCCTATGTTATAATACAATACTTTTACTTACAAATTTCTTATCTATGCATATGATATGCCATGCTATTTAAATATCACATGAATACTATGATCAATACCTATCTTTTAGAATGATTATGATTGAATATGAATCTAAGATTAATGTTAATGAACTGTGAAAATCTACCATGAACTAATCAAGAGAAAATACTGAACATGTTTCATCGATGTTTTTTTCCGCACTGTTAATGAGTATGCTTCGTCATGTCAAAAAAGGAAAAATCTTACACCAAGACAAGACCTTAAATCATGATTAATAAATAATGAAATGAGAACTATGAAGATACTTGAGTAGACCATGAGTCTACGGGTATAATGTTATGAATATGCCATGAGAAAAGAAAAGAAGTTAACAAGATGTAAGCATGCATACTAATAAACTACGTAAATGAGGTTACCATTGTAAGTCGTAGAAGCCAGACTCTATGGGCAAGTAACCTAAAATGAATAGGATAGTTGGTACGTAATTCAGATAGTTATGTACCACCCCACAACTAATTAAGGAAGTAAGTGGTTGGAATGGTGAATCATATATGATGATCATGTTCATGTATGATTCATGTTGCACATGCAATAACAAGTTACTTGAAATTGAACCACTTGAAGACTAGGATAGAGACATGAACTCCACAAGTCACATTGTCAATTACTTTATTGTTCTTCACTGATTCACATATGCTATGTGGTTGATTATTCTTATTGTCTTCTATGTTGTCATGATATTACTTTTGTTTATCACTTCATTATCTTATGATTTTGTTTTAAGCATCTATATGATTTTCTTAATATTAGAGATCCTATAACTGAACCATATTAAGTCTTTGGACTTGCATCTTCATTGTTTCACAATGGGATAACCAGGGCTGGGAGTTGACGCAGAGATTAGAGACACTATTATAGCATACGTGAATCCAGATCTTGACGAAGGAGGCTTTGGGAGTGGAGACCTCTTTCTTTTATTTGGAGAGATGAGAGATGTTTACTTTATTTTGGGTTTGAGATACAGTAGTTGATAAGACAAGTACTTATGGATTTTATGTTTCGAATTCGATGATGATTTTTATTTGCGTTCTATTTTCAAATATATATTGCTATGAATTTTGTTTTATCTTTTGTTTCCGTTGTGCTTGTGCAGATCATTATTTTATAACATCTTTATTTATTGTAGCCCCATATGTATCTTACGTAGTGCGGCGTCTCTAAATGAGCACATTAATCTAGTGTGTAAGTTTGGAGATGTCATAGGATCCCTGCCCACCCTGGTTTGCCTAAGAAGCACCCATTAAAATTCATCCTTAACATCCCGTCCTTTGGTGAATAGGTGGTGTCCATCTAGGGCAAGCCACCCCTCTTCTCTTCTAGTCAGACAAGAGAATTCCACTTCTTTCAAAATCTTTTATGTTGATCCCCCTACACTCTTTCCTGATTTTTATCCTGCCCACCAGTTTAACTTTGATTCAATTGGCAAACCTATGCATGAGAGTAGCATAATCTTCAAAGAATTGATAATTACGTTCTTTCCGAATGCCCCAACAAATAGCATGAGAAAGAGCTCTCCATAGAAGAGAACCACTTCCGAATGGACACCTCACCGAGCCTTCCTGTAGGGACCCAAATTTTCTAAATGAGTAATTGTTGAAATTGAGAAAATGTAAGTCATTCTTTGAAAAGTGAAGGGTAAAAAGTCATTCTTTGAAAAGTGAATGGCAAAATGATAAATGTTGGTTCAGGGACGTGATGGCCATTTTGGAGAAAGACAGGGGTAAAGTAGTAATTTTAGATATGAGATATGATGATTATTTTGGGAAAAGATAGGGGTTAAACAATAATGTTAATTAAACCATAACAAGTTCATTTCTTAGTAAGATCGAGATGATAAAATGGAAGCTTTAGATGAGTTGATACACCCAACTTAAGTGTACTGTTCAACACCTAACCAGATACACAATCAAGGAAGTAATGTAACACTTGACCCTTGAGTTGACTAAGGGGCACAATCAAGGAGGTGATACAACACAGTCAAGGAGATGATGCAGCACAGTCAAAGAGGTGATGCAACACTTGGCCCTTGAAGATGGCCAAGGGGCATGGTCAAGGAGGTGATGCATCACTTAGCCCTTTAGAGATGGGAAAGTGGCACAAAATAGGAGGTGAATGATACAATCATTGACTCTCGGAAGAGGCCAAGGGGCACCATCAAAGTGGTGATACAAGACTTAACCCTTAAAAGCGGTCAAGGTTCTCAGTCAAAGATAAGGATAAGTACAAAAGGGGGGCATCATTGCTAATTGCACAAAAAATAGGGCAAAAATATAAATTCGCAATAAGGAATGAGGTTTTGGACAAGAACGACATATCTGACATTTTCAACAGGGTTAAGGATGAATTAATATATTATGCAGACAAGTTTGGAAGAAAAAGACAATTTTTTTTATTATAATAAGAGGTAAAATATATTATAAAAAATAAGAGGTGGGATAAATTATAAAATAATAAGAGGAGGTGAAATATAATATTAAATAAACTTTTATGGAAGTGAAAGATGAGCCTACAAATGGGGGGAAGGGGATGGAATTCCATCCATCCCACTCCCCAAGCTGAGAGAAAAGAGGAAGAGAGAAAGAAGGGGAAACAGTTCAGGCCAAGTTCGGCTCGATGTGATTCGGCTTGACGGCACTGTCAGGTCTAGTCCAGCTCAAGCTCGGTTTGCATTAGACATACAACTTAAATTTAGTAAAAGTTCAATCAATCATGCTTAGTCTAGAAATCATGCTTTGATTAGATAACCATACTTAGGCTAACTAATCATAATTAGACTAGATAATCATATTTAGCCTTGTTAACCATATAATCAGTGTAAATTAATCAATATTTAGTAAACCAAATTAAGGACTTTTTATGCATAATTCACATAGTTTTGTAAATATAAATTCAGTTTTACCGTTCAGCATGGTTTTGTTAATCGTCTGAATTATTTCAGTTTCGATTTCAATAGTCTGGTATTATTCTGATTTGACAGTTCAACTTCGGAAAATGAAAATTGTATGTACTGTTTATCTGCATCTGATATCTGAATCTAATCTGAGAGAACAAATTTGATCTAACAAATCTAAAATATCGAAGTTTTGGCAAATGTTTTACGATATTCTTATCCAGAATACCAACTGATAAGAAACATCAACCCTGTTGGCCAGCTCTATTATCAGGCATCTGATTCAGATTCTGTTTGGGTGCTTGGTATTCGTGCCCCAGCTACATGCTAGCTTTACTTTCTATATGGTAACCCAACCACTTTAAGTCGGTTCGATATTTTATAAGTATAATTAAATGAATGATTTAAGCTCTATTTTCGAGATTTTGAAATCAGTGAAAATCGACGTTTCTACATCTGGTATTGAATATCAAAAAGGAGTTTCTGACACATTTATCAGCCCACATCATTTATCTGTTATTTTCATTTCAAAGTTGCATTGAAAAATGATTTCATTGTTAGCAATTTACATTCTCTAGATTTTGAAATTTCTGCATGTTTTTAATTGCATTACACTTTATAAAATTTAGCTAGTTGAGTTATTTCCGGATAGTCACCAAAATTTACCCCACAGATTAATAATCGAAATTCTAAGGAAACGA
This sequence comes from Chloranthus sessilifolius, assembly GCA_021018995.1. NCBI lineage: Eukaryota > Viridiplantae > Streptophyta > Magnoliopsida > Chloranthales > Chloranthaceae > Chloranthus > Chloranthus sessilifolius. The sequence continues at coordinate 20,029,056 of CM037584.1, forward strand.
AACATCCAGTGAAGAAGAGAGAAAATCAGTAATAGTGGTAAGGCAAGATTAGTGACTCAGTAGTACTTGTAAGATTTTAGAATAAAAGTATTTTTTATATAAATTATCTGTTAGTTACTTTAGTCAAGATAATTTTGTGTGTTGCAAGGATATTATTGTAATTCGAATTTAATATAAAGGCCAGTAGGGACTCTCTCTCTCTCTCTCTCTCTCTCTCTCTCTCTCTCTCTCTCTTCCTCTTTTCTTCTAATCCTCTTCAACCTACCTAACCCTAACCCTAACACTCTAACCCTGAAACCTATTGACAAAAGTAGAGTAAGTTCACACAACATTTAGCAGGGAGTTACGCCCTTATAAACCAGACCTAACTCCATTGTTGTATGTCTAATCAACTTGGGATGCTCATCCTAATGGAGTCATAATGAGTCATGACTAGTGATAGCCTTCGAGATGATTTAAATCATTTATTTTTCAACTCATGCATTACATGTTTTTAATATATATATATATATAGCCTTTTTTCGTATTAGGAAGTGAATCACTCTAGATTTCAACTCATGCATTACATGTTTTTAATATATATATATATATATATATATATATATATATATATATATATATATATATATATATATAGCCTTTTTTCGTATTAGGAAGTGCATCACTCTAGATTTGAAAGTGATTTTCATATTAAACCTTTTGTTAATCATAGAGATTTATAATCATTTCTGCACCTTTTTACGCGGCATAGAAATGGATAGTTTTGTGTTATTCTTCAGTCTTTATTGGGAATATAAGTTCAGAATTGAAATTTTCAATAATTTTAACAAGACTTTTTTTAATGAATAACAATTTTAATAAAAAGTAAAAACAAAGTGAATATTTTTTTTAAAACAAAAAGGTATAACAGCATCGAAGAGGGAAATTGGAGACCCTCCCCTCTACAAGGAATATCTCAAGGTTCTTACCCTAGCTAAAGAATCAGCCACAAGATTTGCATTTCTCATAACATAACTTCATGAGACGTCAAGCCCCTCTGAGATATCAGAAGAGCTTCATCTAAATGATGAAAGAGAAGGCACTGATCAACACTCTTTCTAGACATTCAACATACCACATTAGCTAGATCACCTTCCACCATGAAAGAAAGGGTCACCAAACTGATTTTTTGAAGATACACAAACCTTCTGAGAGGGCCCAGGCACTCCCTAAGTTCTGTACCCCTAATGGACCCAAAAATGCCTCTAATACGCCACCAGGACAAGTACTAAACACTCGGAAAACCAAGAAGACTCCCATCGGGATTGAATTACAATACCCTCCGGAGGATTAGTGCACCTTTCAACCACCCATGTATTCTTCCTCGTACTATATAACCTTGTCTTCCACTCTCTAACAGTGTGAAAATAAACAATGACTTGATTTTTCAGTTCACCGTTCATTTTTTATGGCACTCACCATCGTCGTCTATGGTGATTAAAATGTTTTTTCTTGTAAATCCTCGTGTGATTGACCTTGCGCACATCCATGTCTGCAACCAAACGTGTGTTTGGGTGCCACATGACATCCAACTGGCGGTGTCCAGGCTTCAAACTTGGGACACTGTCCCATATATATATATAGTTATTAATAGAGAGAGAGAGAGAGAGAGAGAGAGAGAGAGAACCTCTCCCCCCTCCCTAGGGGTTTTAGAAAAATAAATATATGGCCTTCATCTAATGGTGTGAAAATAAATGGTGACTTGATTATTCAATTCACTGTTAATTTTTAAGGCATTGACCACCATTGACTAGGGTGAGTAATATCTATTTTTTTAAATTGCCTTTGGTGGACTTTGCACCCATCCAAGGGCCCACATGGCGCTATGCAAGGGTTCAACCTTGGGACACTATCTCATATATATAGATACATGCGCGCGCACACACACATGTATGTGTGTGTACATATATATATATATATATAGAGAGAGAGAGAGAGAGAGAGAGAGAGAGAGTTGTGAGGGACCACTAAAACTTTGTTAGAATACACAAGTAGCAGATCTGAGGCAGATCATCCGTGATTACTGTCATATGCACTAAGAAACATCTAAATGACTAGCAGATGATAGAATCTTCACACAATATTTATTCACAAAGGAGCATAATTCACTTCAGCATCTGCATAGTAACATGGATAAACAATCAGATTTATCTCATTCAAATTTCTTCAACAAACCTCTTTTGTAGAGGCTGTTGGCAGCAGCTTTACACAAGTCTGGTGTTCTCTCAATGGTTATTGTATGACCTGGAAAAAGACCAAAGAGGTGCGATAAATGTCGATGGTGTATGTCGGGATCCTCGAAATCTTGTGCCTGCCACACATGCAAATGTATAAATCATCTTACCATTTCATAAAAAGAGGTCATGTTTTGTTACTTCCCTACAATGGTACGTGACCTGCCATATATTGCTGAATGCAATCTGAAGACTAAATTCAATCTACACTTACCCACTCCATGATGGTTCCATCTCTAGAGATTTTTGTTGGGTAAAGCTTTGGTTGTGCCCTTTTGATTTTCTCAACTAAATCACTGGTGCTTTTTCCCAAAACCTAGGTTCATGAAATTTATTTTTGTTAGTGTATCTTGAAATAGAAATCTGCAAGGCATCTGGTACAAAAGATACAAGGTTTCCCAATATATAAAACAAGGACACGACTCTCCTGACCGTCATTTAAACACCAAAATGGTGTTTAAATGAACTTTCACCATCAATGGTTTAAGATTTGGGTGATCCATACTATGAAACTGATAGATCGAATATTGAAGTGCAATAGGCCCAAAAATGGTGTTTTAGGGAGATTTAAACCATCCGATTTGCAGATTATAATATTAACCGTTGTTTTTAGTTTTAATAGCTGATACTAAAGTTCATCAATCGGATGGTTCACATTCACTTATAAGCATGTTTCTTTGGGCTGAGATGTGTCCCAATGATAGATTGCCAATTGGACAATTTAGATTGATCACAGATGTGTGCCACATGGCATAATGATAAATCACAATTCAACGGTGTGCGATAAAAAGTTTAATTTTAATGGTGTAAGATCATTTAAACACCATTTTGGTGTTTAAATGGCAGTCAGGAGCCATTATCCCATAAAACAAATATCTTTTTAATGGAGAACAGTAGAAGCTTGAGTGCATAACAATCACCTCAGCAGCAGAAACAAACGCAGAGAATATTTCTCTTATGATTGCAATGTCCATAGTCGATGAATAGCTCACACTTGCTTCCTTACCACCGGGGGCAGTAAATCTATGTTCCGGAGAAGTAGATGGGTTGGTTTCCAAATAGTCACCATTTCCTTCAATTAACCAGTCCAACAGAAAAGATGCACATCCTTCCAAGAGGGGATATGCTTTGTTTTCAAGAAAATTCTACATATGCAGAAAAATAAAATAAAATAAAAACTCTGCCCATTGAAACAGCTTGAATAAGTTACAGTATACTCAACATTACAACTTCCAAAAATAATTTATTGGCATCTAATTTTAGTTTGGAATTTTGGATAAAGTTCATCACAACTACTTTTCGATTAATACATCATCATCTGAAGTACTTTTTTGAGAAAACACAAAGGACATATGAGGCAATATGGCGAGATCCTTTTATAGAGTTAATAAAGCATTCCTCTGGATAGCAACACAAACCAAGAATTTAAAAGGGCCATGGAAATGCTTAGGACTTTGTGGAGCCCTCAATAAATAAATAAATAAACAAAAAATGCATAATCAAATAGAAAAAAAAAGCTAGGAATAAAAAAAGAATATTAAATATCAAAATATGAAAAGATATTTATACTTCAACATTCATGCGGACATTAAAGAGGAGGGGGCTCGGGGAGCTTAGCCCTTATAGATATTAGTGGCAGGTGCAATCACAACGTAGAAAATGTTGTTGCCAACGGAGTTGGGATCCTGTTCCTAGTTGAGAGTCCAGCAGCCCTTGCTCAACTGAACTGGGTCCAGTTAGGATCACTGCTGTTCACAAGGAGTTTGCTGTTTTGAAGATCACAGTAATTAGATGGCCAAATTTGTGACAAATTCGAGAATACGAGAAAGCCTACTCACTAGTTTCATTTTCATGGAAAGGGGTCAAGTTGCTAGCGCTTCCAAAAACGAACAGAAAGTAAAAAACCAGGGATGCACATATAATTGAAAAAATCATTTTGTGTTCCTAATAAATAAAAAGAAATGAATGATTCAAAAAGTTGTGCAATCAAGGGAAAAGACAAAATGAGCAAAATGGGTTTATCGGTGAGAAAAAAAAATAACAATGAATAAATAAATAACTCAAACTGATGAGAGTAAAAGGACAAATAAATCATTCAGGGAGTAGATCTCTTTGGGATTCCCACTTAGATGGGGATATTTACAAGCCCGAAAGGTTGGGGCATAGACTGCTCTGATAGTGGTAAGCATACTAACAGAGTTCGGTTTCAGCAATATTTCAGCAGGGGTTTGTTTCAGTTCTTCAATTCAGGAAAATTTTGTGAAAATTCAGGGATTATAAAAAATATAAATTATTTTTAAGAAAATATTAACCTATTTAAACATTAAAATGATGTTTTTAAGCAATAAAATAGTTGCATTTACAATCCACCAACCAAATGTATCACAATTTGACATTCATAAAAAGAACATTACAAAGAGACAAAAGAACAGCCAAAAAAATTCACCAAATTTCAGAAAAATTGGCAATTTTCCACAATAGCAGAAATTTTGCAGAAAGTTTTGGTGGACCCCCATTTCGCTGAATTTTGACCAAAATTCAGCCAAATTTGTGACTGGTGGTAAGCTTTGAATTGTGACAAGAAATTGTATAATGCCGTTGTTCAAAACCTCGTGAAAATAAATTTTGCATATGTACATCTAAGGAGCAGAACTATAATGTATGTTATTAAACTTACAGCAGCACCAATAGCATTCTATTTACATAAACCCCTGTAAGATTTGATTAAACCTATTCTATGACAGCATCAATATTATTCAGATAGCCCTAATCCATATGAACTTGAGGTTGGCAATGATGTAATAATACCAGTCAAATATTTTTGGATGAATCTCCCAAAAGAAGTGATATTCAGACTTGTAGTGCTATGGCCATTTCTGTTCACTATTTCGAAGAATTTATCTGGATAAAAGCAACCTAGATACTAATAGGTCTCATGCATAACATGGATCATATGATCTAAGAATAAGGTGTCTTATTGCATTAGAAAAGTGACAAATTGACTGGGGATTAACAAAACAGACAATAGATTTGTCCAACAAATCAGCAAATATAGAAGGTTAAAAAATGGTAGTAGTAGAGACTCAAATTACAGACTTAAGTCAAAAAGTGGCTTAATATCCTACTTTGTCCATGGAGAAAGTATAATGCTCCCATAGATGAGTACAAAGCCAGGCTCCACCCATTGGCCACAAAGCCCACACTGGGTCACCTCGATCTGGTGATGTTTTTGCCCATATGTCTGAGACTTGATGTGCAACCCAACCACTTGCTTCATAGTTGACCTGTGAGAAATTTTCTATCAGTAATCATAATTTTAACGTACTGATTATAGAATGGCTATATAATTAAATTTGAAGACTAGTAAGTATCATGGTATCAAAACTCGGTCATTACTTATCCGTATCAGCAAAATGTATGGGTTTCGTTGAGAATCGATACCGATACCACCCCGAAACAGGTACCATGGTGGTAGCGGTATCAGTATTGATATCGGACCGATAACAGTATCAGCCGATACCATCTCAGTATTGGCTGATACTGACTGATACAAATCTCTTTTCTTTTTCTTTTTCTTTTTGTCAAAAAAATTATCAACTGATACGGTATCAGCGACACCGTATCCGTATTGGCCGATACATATTGGTCCAAGATGGACTGATACCTGATGCCGATACCTTGGTAAGTAAAATAAAAAACACACTGATTAATTTTCAACCAGTGTAAATACCATCATATATTAAAATTATCAGCTAGTAACATATGCTAACGTGGTTGAGCCTAAGACTAGCAGTTCAGACATAATGGTTGCATAATTTGGGTTCACAGACTAAGCCCAACTTACACACCAGAAGCAGAAAATAAGAACATAGTAGGTTCTTTTGACGTAAACTAACGACAGAACTGGAATAAAAATATTTTGGTTGACCTAATCAAGTCAAGAAAGTTAGGAAGAAATATATTTACAAAAGCCAGGCAGTTAAGGACAAGTGTGGATCTTGTCATTTCAACCTTTTGGGTTGGTAGCAAGGTAACTCTGCTGCAGTCAAGGCTTAGGAAACGTGATGTCCCTTTGATATCACCCTTGAGGCTGATCACAGTATAGTTCCGATGGGGGATGCATCTTAGGGTGCATGAGATACTTGGTATCTTATTTATTTAGCCATTAAGGCTTATCGTAATATGGCTTGCACGGCAGGGAAGCATTATGTCACGGGGTAACTTTTTTCGACACCCGTGCGGCGCCTTGCTGCCGCTACAGCGGGGCCAGCCTAACTCAGATACCAGTTTGTCACAAGGCATAACCTAACATTGGTTATCATGCTTGTGCCACGTCTCGCTATCGCGCACAGCGAGACCTCCTATCCAACCATCACTCTGATACCACCCGCCTAGAGGACGGGAACTCCCGCATCGTGGTTGCCTTCACTCGAGGCAAGTCCACTCAATGCATTGTGTCTACTCGCGACACACATGCCAGCACCTCAGTGCCCCTTGGCTTGTCCAGCTTCACCCTGTGCAGTGCACTAGTTCCTCGCTTTAGACAAAGGCATGCCTCTCTTCATGCCATCCAAGCCAACCAACGTGTGTGGTCCACGCGACCAGCACCCTAGGAGTAGCATGCGGCTCTTCATGCTCTCCAAACCAAGCATCGTGTGAGGCCAGCACGACCAGCACACTTCTGCTCCAGGCCCTCAGCTAGTGTGCGCATCAAGGCCCACATAGCCCTTGAGAGCCCCAGTGAGGCCACCGACCCATGTGCACCGCGACGCCGGCACGGGGCCACATGGTAGCCTCACCAGTGACACATGGCATCGCTACCGCATTCTTTGCTGATGATGTTCTAGGCCCACCCCTAACCTAGAAAGCACATGCGCTCCCAACGCAAGGCCCCATGTGTGGGAGAATAGCTCCATAGCTCCTTCCCCTATATATGGTCTAAAGACCAACTTAGGCAAAATAGCAGAAAACCCTCAAACCTATTGGTTTGTCATACCCCCATGGCACACGATCTCCTGCCCGTGGCACACACCTGCAAAGGTGGTGTCTTGCCATTAAACATGGCACACGATCCTCTGACCGTGGCACCCAGTGCCATCCTCCAAGCCCACATGGCTTGTGAGGTCACCCATCAGCGCCTCTTGCGACCGTGTCGCGTCCGCATCGCGACTACGTCACGAGGCCCTCATGGCCTCATGTCCAACATAGCACTGCATCGCGACCATGTCGCGTCCGTGTCGCGACCATGTCGCAAGGCCCTCATGGCCTCATGTCGCGTGCCCTCATGGCACCACATGGCGTACCCTCATGGCACCGCATCACACCTAAGTCGTGACTGTGTCGCGCGTTAACTTGACACCATATCGGGTCCGTCATTGCACCCAGATGCCGCGTGCCCTCTTAGCACCGCATCGCGTGCACTCTTGGCACCGCATCGCTTGCCATACAAGCTAGATGTCGCGTGTCCTCTTGACACCACATCGCGTGCCACCATGGCACCGCCTCATGTGCCTTAGCACTTGGACGTCGCGTGCCCTCTTGGCACCACGTCGCGTGCCCCAACACGGAGCACCGCACTACGTGCCTTATGGCACCAAGACGTCGCGTGCCCTCTTGACACCACGTCGCGTGCTCATACGCGGAGCACCGCATCACTTGCCTTATGGCACCAGGACGTCGCGTGCCCTCTTGGCACCACGTCGCGTGCTCATACGCGAAGCACCGCATCACGTGCCTTATGGCACCAGGACGTCGCGTGCCCTCTTGGCACCACGTCGCGTGCTCCACCGCGGAGCACCGCATTCTAAGCCCTTCACGCGTCTAGCCACCATACTAGACTGCAGCTTAATTTGGTCACCGTCGCATCATGCATCAGGGACTCATGCACACGTCGCAAGGCCACGTGCCTCTGCGCCCACGCGTGCTACACGGCTAGCTTACCAGGTCCGCTTGCCTTCTTGCTAGCTAAGTGCCCAGTTCCAAGGTCGTCATGCCTTCATGCTGGCGCACAGATTAATGCGGCCGTCACAATTAGCTTTACTGGTGTCAAAAACTGTTTCCTACAGTAATATAGCTAAAAATTAAGCTTACTCGGCAAGGATTGAATCGTCCATTACTTTACTCCTTTATATATGGTTTTTTGTATTCATGAGGGCAATAGAGTTCCAAGTGGAAGTGCACTCCTAGCTTAATTGACTCTATATGAACACATGTATGTCAATCTTTCTCTTTCTTTTTTCCCTTTTTTAAAAATCAATGTTAAGCCATAATTTCATTAATAAAAACGAAGTTGCAGCAGATCAAAAGCAGCAGAATGAGATGCTTTGCCAAAGCTAAAAAATAAAAATAAAAATTGAAAAACGATACAAACAAGCTAGGAAAAAAATAAAAATAAGTAAACAGAATAATAGATGTCCACAAAGGCGCCTAGAGACAAGCGCAAGGAGCCACTAAGGGGAGGTTACAACTGTTCCCACTCCCTAAGAATCTCCTCCACATTGAGAGCTGAACAACAAAGGGATGCTAAACACCACCAAACCAGGTCCTTGCGAATTAAGCCCTCAGTATTGTTGCACAAATCAAATTTCTTATTGAAGATACTCTATTCCTTTCCAAATTTCAATAGAAGACTGCCGTTGTTAGCACTTTCCAGATGATACTGAAATTGCCATAGAAAGGAACCTCACTACAAGCTACTAAAACCTTAGCCCAAGATTCATGCATCTGGCCACTAAAACTCGAAATCAGACAAGAATCTAATCCATATTTGGCACGCAAACTAACAGTGTCAGCCAATACATCTCTGTGTCAGCCGATACCCATCGATACCATACCAATAAGGGCATCAGTATCGGTACTGGTTTGGCCAGAAATCAATGTGTATCGGCATTGGCAGAGTTTTGATTCCTTGCTCCACGGTCTCCTCTCTACTCTTACAAAACAAAAAATTTGCGGTCACTAATACTCCAAGCTTACGCAATTGAATACAAGGATTCAACCATACACTATCTCCCATGCCAAGAAATTCACTCTGATTGGAGCAGCCAGTTTTCACATGGTCATCCAATGTTGCTTAATCAATGGTCATCTCACTAAGAAAGAATACAACGACTTAACCGTGAATCTATCTTTTTATCCAAGACCCACTCCTAAAGTTACCTGCCTATTTTGATCCACTTTTCTCTCGTTCAACTGCCCAAATAATTTTGCGAGCTCCACAACCTCCTCTTCCCTCATATTCCAATTAAACTGAATATTCCAAAATGTTGGTTCCCCTTTCTTGCCCAAACCTCCTCCACCATAGTGTTCTTGTTAATCGTTAAGACCGTAAATCTTTTTATACTGCCTTTTCAACACCTCCCCAGAAGCTGATTCTATTACCCTGACCCACACTAACTTTGCATTCCTCAAAACTACATCTCTATTTCTGAACTCCTGTCCATTAGCACAACCTAAGTCTCCCTGTGAGGCCCCCTAATGCCTCACCAACTCCCTCTCATACATATCAGCAATCCCCTATACCTCCTACTCTTCACAACACCTCCATACCACTTTCCTAAGAAAGCTAAGCTCATCCTTGTAATATAATAAAAACGTAACCCTCCGTACTTAATACGAAGTTACACGTAAGCCAATCTGTTGAACAAGTTGCGACGAGTTGACTTGAGGAAGATTAAGAAAGATCATGAACACTCAATGAATCTTGCTATCCAAATGGAATCTATTGATATAAAAATTCAAAATAATCCAAACGGAATTTAACTACTGCTAATTGCAGTTAACAACTATATAGTCTTGTCCTATGTGTTTCCCAACAATTTTATGTTTCCTCTCCCTAGTAATATATGTTAAAATTGTGCATAGAATAGAAATGTGATTCAAAGATCATGGGACAAAGATTTTCACTATTTAAACTTACACAATTTTTTAGAGAAAACGCGTTACCACCATAACTTTAAACATTAATATTACAAAAACAAGTTGAGAAGCTATGATTATATTGTTAGAATTACTTTTAGTAAAGTTTATATTTACAGCTTTCATTCTTAAGCATATACATAAGTGAAGCATGTTAGTCAGTGTAGGCTAGGTTAGTCATATTGGTTTTTCATTAATGGGACACTGTAATGAAAGTGTGTGTGTGTGTGGGTGTGGGTGGGGGGTAATCTGGTAACATGGAAGAGCAAAAGCAAATCGTCGCATCTAATTAAAATGTCAGTCCGAATATAGTGTAGAGGAATGTAATTATTTTAATAAGTGCGTAATTAGTCATGTTGGGTGTCTGTGTGTGTAGTGAGTGGAAGCACTTACTAGGTATTTCTCATTCTGTCATTGTCTTGGGATCCGTGATGTAATAGATTAGGTATAAAGGATATTAATTCATTGGGATGTGTATTAAGAACACAACCCTCATTTCCTCCTCCTCTCTTCTCTTCTTCCTTGCCTAACCCTAACCCTAATTTCTGCCTTATAGGGCTATGTGAGTTTGACGGGGACGCCACATACATGGACATTGGATTCGGACCACATCAGTTTTACCGGCGTCGAAAGAAGCGTAGAGGAAGCCCGGGAGAAAAAGGAGAAAGAGGGACATAAAGAAATGCGTGAGCATCACGCACAACAACAAATACACATGTCATTGCAATACAACATTTACATCTGCCAGCAATACAATAATATAGTATCGCAAAGACGTATTTCAGATTTTATATTTTTATGCGAAAACTTCCATTCTTAATTTTATTTCTATTAAGACTCTTTCTTATTTCGAGTTTAATTATTAGTGGCCTATATATAGAGGCTTGTAAACACTTTTTAATTAGTTTATTGATTATTTGAATACATTATTGCTTGAGTAATCTTTGTCTGAGATGGGTTTGGTGTGAGGCCAAGGGAGTGATTCCCAAAAGCCATTGTTATTTTCTCTATCATATTTGCTATCTCTCGATCTGTGCTTGCTTCTCTAAACCTCAGCCTAATTGTTTCCTTCGACCCAAAACCCTAAGCCTTTTGAAACCCTAAATCAAACATAGCCAACACCCTTTTCCAAACCATAAACCGATCCGAAAACCATAAACTTGTTACAAAACCAAAACCTATTACAAACCCATAATCTAATTCCGCAACCCTAGTTCAAGCCGTGAATCTACATCGGATCGAAGACGCGTGCCTAAACCTGGAAAAGCTAGAGTCCTATCTCTAGGCCCGATCCCGCCTTAAATCTAACGGGACTTGCGCTTTGGATTGGACACCCTATTCGGATCTCGCGTGATTTACTTATCGAAATTCTACGAACCCGAAGGTATCGTGATAGTTTTGAGATTACTCTTGAATTAATTTTATTTAATTTCGGCAAATTGCATTAAAAATCATATTCACGCATTTTAGGTTCCCGTCCCATGTTAGAGTTACTTTGGCTTCACTCTTTCATGAATGAGCTTGGTTTTCCGGCCACCATCTATATTGTTAACAATTCGGTACCGTGAGCGAATTAACCACATTGAGGTTGATAAATACTTTGATCTTGAGAAGATTCTGGATGGGGATTGGTTGCACTCCCAAGGTGCACATCCTGCATCGGTTGGCATACATCTTCACCATGTTGGAGGTAGTAATATATATATGGTGTGTAGGAAGCAATAGTGTTAAGTGTGGAGTACAATGTTCACATAAAAGTAAGTGGGTGTCATTAGTTATGTGTGGGGTGTCATTAGTGAATAAAAGTGGCTCCTTTATTTAAAGAGACCACCTCTTGTAATTAATTTTACATCTCAATAGAAACAATGTAGTCTTTTGTGTTCATTGCTCTCTTCCCTTCTTTCTCTAATAAACCCTTAATAGGTATTTCTTATCTTTCTCTTTAGTTTAGTATCCTTGCTAAATTAGAAATACATTTATTTTAACATGGTATCAGAGCGGGTTAGTTTCGTATGTCCGTTTAGTTTAGGGTTTCTCCAATTGCTTAGTTTAGGGTTTTTCCAACTGCTTTTTACCCTTAATGGGGATTTCTTATCTTTCTATTTAGTTTAGTATCCATGTGATGGGGACATCAAGAGCAAGAGCGTCGGATTTGGGCCGCAAAACAGTCTCCAACGTCGGAAGAGGCGGAAGGGGAAGTAGAAGAAAATTGAAGATTTGGGACGTGTGTCAGTCGATCGATCGATCGATTGAGGCTAGAGAGGGCTTAAGTTGTTGGTGAATTTTTCTTCTCAGTCGATCGATCGATCCAAAATTTTTGATCGATCGATTTTGGACCCGAGACTTCTATATAAGTATATATATAAATCGATCGATCGATTTTTCGCGTAAGTAGACTCCGCCAAAAGACGGAAATAGTGTTTTGGGGTAAACTTGTCCTTTTTAGAGTATTTGTTTTAGGGCTTTCTTTTCTTTTAAGACCTACTATATAAGGTCCTTATAACTTTGTAATTAAGGAGTTGATTGTTGAATGCAAATTTGAGAGTTTGAAGACTTGTGAAGAGTTTCCGATCGAAGGAGCAAATCTTTCGAAACTTGTGGAGTGAGTAATCATTTCTTGTGCAACTTAGTGCAAAGCCGACGTACAACCCTTGTGTGAAGTCTCGGAACCCTTGGTGTGAAGCCTTGGATCCTATCCCTCTCTTTTATCTTTTCTCTATTTATTATCTAATAATATATTCCCTTGTTGTGATAAATTCCTAAACCCCAAACCTAAAAATTTGCATCTTGTGATCTATCCCTTTTGATTAATTTAATCCCTTGAGCCTTCGTTTTTCCAAACCTTAGGGGAGTCAAGATGTAACGACTGAGATTTTTCGTTACTTAATCCTTAATTATTTGCTAGATTTGTAATTATGAGCAATTTGATTAATTTGATGGATGTGATTAATTGCTACACATGAATGTAATGCGTACTTTATTTTATAATGACTCACGATAATTAATTAATCTAATTAACATACCCTAAAAGCCTTTAATATGTGTTAGCAATAATTGGGGTGTGTTTAGTAATGTTTAATGAACTTTTAAAATATGTTAGTAAATTAACTAAAGACCCATTAAGTAATTAAAGACCCAATAACTAATTAAAGACCCATTAAGTAATTAAAGGCCCATAGAATCACTTAAGACCCATGTAGGAAACTCTAAATAGAGTTAGACCTTAAATAGGAAACTTTAAAGTACTCTAAATAGAATTAAAAATAAAATAGGAAATCATAAAGTATTATAAATATAGAGATTAAATTACAGAATTTTATGTAACTCTTATTACCTAATAACCTTAGAGAGAGAGAGAGAGAAAATTCTAGAGAAGGAGAATTAGAAGAGGAACCCTAGAGTTTTTTATTTGAAGGCTTAAGAGGAACGTGAGAGGAGTTTATGACGCGACCGAATATCGGATTGAATCAAGGAGAGGAATTACGTCAATTTTACACGAAGACTAGAGGTATGGAGAAATCATGTTGAGATTAATCGAAAACGTAGATAACACAAAAATAAAATAGGAATTAGGATTTATTTCATTTAATGAATATTCTTCATATTAGATTGTTAAATTTTTATGCTTAATCGCGAGTTTTCGATGGTACACGGGGTTTCGTGATTGATCACGAAATGCTGTGTAGAATCCAGAATCCGTGCAGAATCCAGAATCCAGAATCTGTTTAGAATCTAGAATCATTAATTCGTAATGTCTAGAATCTAGAATGCTCGAATTGAGATGCTTAGAATCCGAACTCGCTTAGAATCCGAATCATCGTAATTTAGAATTTGTTAGGAATTTCATAATTGTCTAAGATGCAAGCAATGAATTTCTGTGTTTAATCATCATGCTTAAAGGTTTATTTGTGTTCATTATTGTTTTATTGCTTAGAATCTATGCAAGCTAGGATATTTGATTTACACAACATAAAACAAGTAGGAATCGATAGAGATTACATATTTATGATGTGTTAAGCCTAAACAAGTGAAAAAGCTATTGCATGATCGATTGATTTTCAGTTTTTCTATGCATGTACATTCACAGTTGGTATCAGAGCGAAGTTTTGCGATCTGAATTTGTGGAGATTGAAATTAATGTAGGAATGGTATTGATTTCAGATGGCCAATTTTCAGAGACAAGGTGATAGGTTAATAGATGCTGTTACGAGGGCGATCAATGCAGCGAGAACACCCATGCCTAGGTCGGATGTGGATGAGTTTAGAAAGAACCATCCTAGGACTTTCAATGGAACTGGCGATGTTGTGGAGGCACAAAGGTGGATTAAGCACTTAGAAAAAATATTTGGGATAATGCAGTGCCCCAATGCTAGTAAGGTGAGACTAGCAACTTACAAATTGGAAGACGCCGCAGACCACTGGTGGAGCCAAGTCAATGATACTACAATTGCAGCAAACCCAGAACATGTTTGGACTTAGGCAGAATTTGTGAGAACCTTTAATGATAAATATTATCCGCAGAGTGTTCGTGAGGGTAAGATTACTGAATTTTTGAAGTTAGAACAAAGGAACATGACAATCGATGCCTACGATAGGGCATTTACTAAACTTGAAAGATTTGTGTCGAACATGATAGCTGATGAGACCTTCCGTATTAGGAAGTTTGAGCAGGGACTTAGGCCACATATCAGGTTTCTTATAGTGGGGCATAGGAGTACTACCTTCAGAGATTTATTAGATAAATGTTATGTCGTAGAGAGAGATGTTAGCCAGACAAATCAAGGGAAGAATTTTGGTCAATTGACTCAGAGTAGCAATCAGTTTAATGGACGAGATCAGGTCATGGGCAGGCACAACAATCAACAAGGGAGGAAGTTTACCCCATATGGTAAACCCCAACAGATTCAGCAGAAGGGACAGCCAACAGCTATGACAACTCATATGACGATGAAGTCGAAACCGACGTGCAACACATGCGGGAATTAACAATATGGTAAATGTTTACGAGGAACAACCGCATGTTATAATTGCGGGAAAGAAGGGCATAGAGCGGCAGATTGCAAAGAGCCGAAGAAGAATCAAAAAGCACCAATGACGATAACGACTCATGGACGAGTTTATACCTTATCTAAGATGGATGCTAGAGCCTCTGATGATGTGATTCACGGTACGTTTTAGATAGTTTATCTTCCTTTTATTGCATATAGGAGCTATTCGAATTGTTATATTTAATGTGCATATTTATCTACCTTAGCTTTATAAATCACGCAAATATGAGACGTTAATTAAGACACTTAAGAATTCAAGAGAAATTTAAAGTTAGAAATTTTCCTAATTAAGATCGCTTAGCAATGATGAATGTGTCTTGGTTTTAGGCCCTTTGTTGATTGACGGATGTTTTGCTCACGTACTTATGGATTCGGGAGCTTCACATTCATTTGTTCCTTTGGGATTCGCTCCACAATTGGAGAGGGAACCTAGCATAATGAGCTTTACCTTGGTTATCGCAACACCTTTGGGGAAAACCGCCATTGCTGATCGGTACTACCCAAATTGCGTTGTTCGAATTGGAGAGAACGACCTGAAGGTCGATTTGATTATTTTAGACTTTGAAGATTTTGACGTTATTCTTGGGATGGATTGGTTAGCTGAGTCACGAGCTATTTTAGATTGTTACGAGAAGAAGGCGATCTTTGCGAAAAGCGACGGATCAATTTTTAAATTCAAGGGCTTGAGAAAAGGAACCGTGCCAACATTATGTGCGATGACTAATTTAGATGAGAAGAGTGTCGATGTTTCGAAGATATCTATAGTTAGGGAGTTCGCTGATGTATTTCCCGAGAAACTTCCTAGTTTACCACCTGTTAGAGAAGTGGAGTTTCAAATCAACTTATTACCGGGTACGACACCGATTTCGAAGACACCATACAGGATAACACCCCTTGAGATGTCTGAGTTGAAGAAGCAACTGGAAGAGTTACAAGGGAAAGGTTTCATACGCTTGAGTCACTCACCATGGGGAGCCCCGATTTTATTTGTAAAGAAGAAGGATGGCTCAATGAGACTGTGCAGCGATTACAGATAGTTAAATCAAGTGACAGTGAAGAATAAATACCCATTACCGAGGATTAATGAGTTGTTTGACCAATTAGGAGGTGCTCGATGCTTTTCGAAGATTGATTTAAGGTCTAGTTACCATCAGGTGCGAGTACGAGAAGAGGATATACAAAAGACAACTTTTAATACAAGGTATGGACAGTTCGAGTTTTTAGTGATGCCTTTTGGTGTGACGAATGCACTTGCAGTATTTATGGACTTGATGAATAAGGTGTTCAGACCCTTTTGGACCAATTTGTAATAGTCTTTGTGGACGACATTTTAGTCTACTTAAAATCAGAGGAGCATGCTACTCACCGACGGATAGTGCTTCGGACACTTTTGGAGCACCAACTTTTTGCCAAGTTGAGCAAGTGTGAGTTTTGGATGACGGAGGTGGCTTTTCTAGGCCATCGGGTTTCTGAGAAAGGAATTACTATTGATCCTGCGATGATCGAGGCGATTGTTCAATGGGAAAAACCGAAGAGCGTGACCGAGATTAGGAGTTTTCTTAGTTTAGCAGGGTATTATAGAAGATTTGTAGAAGGTTTTTCAAAGATTTATGGACCACTTACAAATTTGACAAGGAAGACGACGAAATTTGTTTGGTCCGATGAATGCGAGTAGAGTTTTCAAGAGCTAAAAAGAAGATTGACGACCGCACCAATTTTGACGACACCATCAGGTAGTGGAGGTTTTCTTATTTATATAGACGCGCCAAACAAGGGTTTGGGTGGTGTGTTGATGCAGAATGAGAAAGTTATCGCCTATGCTTCAAGGCAATTGAAAGATCATGAGAGGAACTACCCGACACATGACTTAGAGCTCGCCCCAATTATTTTCGTGTTGAAGTTATGGAAGCATTGCCTTTACGGGGAGAAGTTCATCTTATCAACGAACCATCAGAGTTTAAAGTGCTCGTTTACACAGAAGGATCTGAACTTGAGACAGAGGAGGTGGATGGAGACTCTGATAGACTTTAACCCTGAGATTAGGTACCACCCAGGGAAGGCTAACGTGGTAGCTAATGCGTTGAGTAGGAATGTTCCATAGAAGATACTTAGACCAAGGGATTTGTTATCCTACATCGATATTAAGCCGGTACTATTGGATCAAATTAGAGGGAAGCAGTTAGAAGACTCAGTTCTAGTTTGTTTGAAGGAGAGTAAGAATGCAGAAGTAACATGTAGAGCTGGAATAATATTATTCAGGGGAAGATATTGCGTACCAGATGATACGAAATGAAGCTCTATGATGCTCACAGATCAAAATTCGCGATACACCCTGAAAGTACAAGGATGTATCAAAGATATAAAGAGGAATTATTGGTGGCCAAATATGAAGGAGATTGCGGATAATGTGTCAAGATGCCTTACTTGTTAGCAAGTGAAGGCTGAGTACAAGAAACCACCAGGATTATTAGAGCCGTTACCTGTACCAGGATGGAAATGGGAGAGCATTGGTTTGGATTTTATCACAGGATTACCGAGGACGAAAAGAAGGAACGACTCGGTTTGGGTGGTAGTAGACCAACTGACAGAATCAACACACTTTATTCCAGTCAGGACTACTTTTTCATCTATGCAACTGGCAGATATTTACATAAAAGAAATTGTGCGTTTACATGGAGTGCCAGCGAGTATTATTTCGATAGAGATTCCAAGTTTACTTCACGTATGTGGCACAGTTTTCAAGATGGTATGGGATCAAGATTGGAGTATAGTTCAACTTTTCACCCTCAGACAGATAGTCAGACTAAGAGGTTAAATCAAATTTTAGAGGACATGTTGAGAGCATGCACGCTAAATTTTAAGGGAAGCTGGGATGATCACTTAGCATTAGCAGAGTTTTCGTACAACAACAGTTATCAAGCAACGACTCAAATGTCCCCATATGAAGCACTTTACGGAAGGAACTGCAGAACACCGTTATGCTGGGATGAGGTTGGAGTAAGAAACCTACTTGGACCACAAATTGTTGAAGACACGGCGATACAAGTGCAGCTAATCAGAGAACGTATGAAGACGGCTCAAAGCAGGCAGAAAAGTTATGCGAATAAAGAAAGGAGAGATGCAGAATTTACTAAGGGAGATTTAGTTTTGATCAAAATCTCACCTATCAAAGGCGTGATGAGATTTGGAAAGAGAGGAAAACTAAGTTCGAGGTATGTTGGACCTTTTGAAATATTGAAGAGGATTGGAGAGACGGCTTATCGGATTCAGTTGCCACCAAAGTTAGCCGGGATGCACAATGTTTTTCACATATCAATGTTGAAGAAGTATATCAAGGACCCTTCACATATCATCGATTTAGAGCCATTAGAAATTGAGAAGGACATGACTATCATTGAGGAATCAATTTCAATTCTAGAAAGAAAGGAGAGGACACTACGTAATAAGGAGATTCCATTGGTCTTGGTTAATTGGAAGCACCACTCACGAGAAGAATCTACTTGGGAGCGCGAGGATGATATGAGGAAGGAATATCCACACCTTTTTACTTCAGGTATGATCTAATTTCGATGACGAAATTTTCAATAAGGAGGGAAGAATGTGACGACTGAGATTTTTCGTTATTTAATCCTTAATTATTTGCTAGATTTGTAATTATGAGTAGTTTGATTAATTTGATGGATGTGATTAATTATTACACATGAATGTAATGCGTACTTTATTTTATAATGACTCATGATAATTAATTAATCTAATTAACATACCCTAAAAGCCTTTAATATGTGTTAGTAATAATTGGGGTGCCTTTAGTAATGTTTAATGAACTTTTAAAATATATTAGTAAATTAACTAAAGACCCATTAAGTAATTAAAGACCGAATAACTAATAAAAAATCCATTAAGTAATTAAAGACCCAATAACTAATTAAAGACTCATTAAGTAATTAAAGGCCCATAGAATCACTTAAGACCCATGTAGGAAATTCTAAATAGAGTTGGACCTTAAATAGGAAACTTTAAAGTACTCTAAATAGAATTAAAAAGAAAATAGGAAATCATAAAGTATTATAAATATAGAGATTAAATTATAGAATTTTATGAAACTCATATTACCTAATAACCTTAGAGAGAGAGAGAGAGAAAAAAAAAATTCTAGAGAAGGAAAATTAGAAGAGGAACCTTAGAGTTTTCGGTTTGAAGGCTTAAGAAGAACATGAGAGGAGTTTACCACGCGACCGAATTTCGGATTGAATCAAGGAGAGGAATTACGTCAATTTTACACGAAGACTAGAGGTATAGAGAAATCCTGTTAAGATTAATCGAAAACGTAGATAACACAAAAATAAAATAGGAATTAGATTTATTTCATTTAATGAATATTCTTCATATTAGATTGTTAAATTTTTATGCTTAATCGCGAATTTTCGATGGCACACAGGGTTTCGTGATTGATCACGAAATTTGCAATGCGAATCCGTAATCCGCGAGAATCCGTAATGCCCGGAATCCGCATCTGCTCGTAATCCGAATTTGTCTCAGAATCTAGAATCATGCTCGAGAATCCGAATCCGTAATGCTCGTAATTGAACTGTCTAGAATCTAAAATCTGTTCATAATTCAGAATCTGTTCAGAATCCAAAATCTGTCCAGAATTCAGAATTTGTTAGGAAGTTCATAATTGTCTAAGATGCAAGCAATGAATTTCTATGTTTAATCATCATGCTTAAAGGTTTATTTGTGTTCATTATTGTTTTATTGCTTAAAATCCATGCAAGCTAGGATGTTTGATTTACACAACATGAAGTAAGTAGGAATCGATAGAGATTACATATTTATGATGTGTTAAGCCTAAACAAGTGAAAAAGTTATTGCATGATCGATTTGATTTCCAGTTTTTCTATGCATGTACATTCATCGCATTCATAAAAGTGAAAAAATATGTTTACGACATGATACATAAAAATAAAATATTTTTATGATTATGATAGAATTCCTATGGGCTTATGCTAGAGGAATTAACATAAATAAGAATGACAAGTAATAAAAGTTATGCATTCATGCATTAATGATAAGACTGAAGAGATGGAGATGGTCTTTAATTTTAAGTTTACATCTTAACTGAAGAGAAGTTATGTGAAGGTTAACGTAGATACTAATCGAATGATCAGAGAAGATTAGGATAATAATTAAGACAGAGATAACCATATCCATTATGTATGTCGATTCATAAGCATTAAATGCACAATTAAAAATAGCCACACATGAAATTAGGGTAGAGACCCAAGCCATAATGTTTATTTAGATTTAATGCTATGTTTCAGTTTCATTCTATTGCTTTACTTATTCTTTATGTCACATGTTATATTTCTGTTATTGTTTGATTTTATGAGATGATTTACCCATCAAGCCCATATGGCTGAACAGCACAATCAAGTGCAACAACAGTTGTGTGATCAGCAAGACCGACATGAGGCTTTAGAAACCCGTGTTGAAGAGATCAATGAGCTCATTGCTGAAAATCACAATATAGTCAACACCAATGACCGTAGGAGGGAAGGTCATCAATGTCGTGAAGTCCAAACCAGTCAGGACAAAAAAGTCATGAAATTTGTGAAAATAGACTCCCTTACTTTTGACTGAAAAAGAAAACCTAAAGTCTTTCTCGAATGGGTCGCCGACATGGAAAACTACTTCGAGTGGTAGGCCATGTCCAAAGAGCATAAAATCCGATTTGTCAAGGTCAAGCTAGACTTTATTAGTTGAGAGTGGAGCGTCGTAGGCAGTCACACGTCCCATTTCTACTTGGGGATAGATGAAGGTCCAGTTGAACGAGAAATATGTTCCTCTATCCTACAATGAGCGTATTGTGACGGAGGTACGCAGTGTGGCTACTCGGGCCATCCGCAGCGCCACTCGTGCCGCTTGTACTCCGCATAGAAGGCAGTGACAACTTGGTGCCTGGGCGACATGCCATGTGGTGTCAGGAGGGCACGCGACATGAGGCCATGAGGGCTTTGCAACGTGGTCGCGACACGGTCGCATGGGAAGATGATGCGGAGAGTTATGGGCGTAATGGTTAGGGGCATGACACTGTGTGCCACGGGTAGAAGGCGTGTGTCATGGGGGTATGACAAACCAATACGTTTGAGGTCCTCAGGTTGTTTTCCCATAAATGGTGTTTGGACCATCTATGTGGGAGAGGTGCTCGATGAAATGCCTCCCACCCACAAGGGGCCTTACGTCGTTAGAAGTGCGCAAGTGTCTCCTAAGACTAGAAGGGTGAGCCTAGGACGTTGCTTCGGCAATGTCGTGTGGCACCCAAGGTGACGTTGCCATGTGGCCCTGGGCCGGCGTTGCGGTGCACATGGGTCGGTTCAGAGGGAGACACTTGCGTGGGACTCCGTAGAGCACGGCAGCACGAGGGTCAGAAGTTAACGTGTGTTAGTGTCAGAGAACGCATACGATGGTGAGCTTGTTTCAGTATGTCGGTAAGACATGTTGGAATGAGACAGCATGAAGAGTTGCATGCCACTACTGTTGCGAAGCGAAGTACTTGTGCATGGTAGCGAGTGAAGCTTGAGGCAAGCAAAACAGATGTGCAAACAAGCGTCTTGCGTAAGGGACTTGAAAGAAGGTAACCAAGAACGGGAGTTCTCGTCCTCTAGGCGGGTGGAATCAGAGCTGATGGAGAGATAGGTTGGCTTCATTGCATGCTGCAGCGAGGCACCGTGCAGGTATGATGGTGCGTCTAAACGCGCCCCCGTAACAGTTGGTATCAAAGGCAAGCTGGCCTAGCTTCGGAAGTTAGGCGCCGCACGCGAAGGCACGTCGAAAGGAGTGACTCCGTGACAGAATTCTCAATCAGTGGCAGTCATTGTGTCAAGAGAATTCTCCGATAACGAAATACATCAATAACATTGAAGACTTGATGTCCCAAGCCAATATAGATGAGTCGAAAAGAGTTACTCTATCCCAATTCCGAATGGGCCTTCGCCCAGAATTACAGAGGGAACTCATTCCTTACCCCGTTACTGATCTAGAGGAATGTTTCTCTAGGGTTGAAGTATTAGAGAGGCATCTCGATACCCCCAGTAATGATCGATCTAAATCCTCCAAGTTCGAGTCTCGATCTAATCCTACGGAAAAGGTAAATAATGTCTCTAATCAATCCTCAAAACCCGTGAATCCTCAGATTGACAAAGGAAAAGGGCAACTGATCGAAAGTTCTAGGCGCGTACCGCAACAGTGTTATAAGTGTTAAGGCCTTGTTCACTTTGCATCCAATGTCCCAGTAAAGCTCAAACCTTGATTATTTAAGAGCATGCAAGGACAGAGGACAACAAGTTACAAGAAGTGTATGAACCTGGTGAAATGCCCAAGTGATGAGGAGGACGATATTCCTGTGAAAATCGTAGGTTGCATTAGAAGAGTTTCTATTCCTGAAGGGAGTGGTGGTAGTGTGTTCATACCGCATGGGTCGTTAGAGTCGGTAGGTACGCATCAACATACTAACTTGCATAGGATTGACCATATGATTTTATTGAATGCTGAAAATACACCGAATGTCACTAACGCAACGAATTCATTTAATGACTTTAATAATACCAATTGTGTGTTAATTCATGATTGTCCCGAGCATGTGGAAGTTCTCTCGATTTTGAAAAGAGGTCATGATGAAAGTCTAGAATTTCCTCTAAACAAGGGCATTCATTCGATAATTGTGATGGAAGATCTTACACCTGTTCCAAGTCCTGCAACTATGCCCTTTGATCCATTCCTTGCTACCTGAACAAACGAGCCAAGTGCATTTAATCAATTCATAACCCGTACCTTACCTGAGCCATATGAGAAAAGGTTGAATGAGGAGGTTCTAGAATGTCCACACTTCACTACCAACGCGAACAAAATTCAAGCGTATCTCACAACAAGGAAGGGCAAGCCGGGAGCTAATCACCCAAGGCGTACCATACGTGGGTTCTACAATTCATCGGAGATGAGTTTCTCCCACCCAGGGAGAATTGATGGGGACATCAAGAATAAAAGCGTCGGATTTTGGCCACAAAAGAGTCCAAAGTAGGAAGAGGCAGAAGGGGAGCCAGATTGAAGAACTAGAAGAAAATTGAAGATTTGTGACGTGTGTCAGTCGATCGATCGACCCAGTTTCTCGATCGATCGATTGGCCAGAGAGGTCTTAAGTTGTTGGCAAATTTCTGTTCCCAGTTGATCGATCGATCCAAAATTTTCGATTAATCGAATGTGAATAGAAACTTAATAGGATTTATATATATAAATCAGTCGATCGAAATAATTTTCGATCGATCGATTTTAAACCCGAGACTTCTATATATATATATAAATCGATCGATCGAGTTTAGCATCGATCAATCAATTTTTCGCGTGCGTGGACTCCGCCAAAAGACGTAAATAGTGTTTTGGGGCAAACTTGTCCTTTTTAGAGTATTTTTTTTAGGGTTTTCTCTTGTTTTAAGAGCTGCTATAGAAGGTCCTTATGACTTTGTAATTCAGGAGTTGATTATTGAACGAAAATTTGAGAGTTTGCTTTTGTGCAAACCCTAGAAGACTTGTGAAAAGTTTCGATCGAAGGAGCGAATCTTTAGACAACTGAGGAGTGAGCAATCATTTCTCGTGCGACTTGGTGCAAAGTCAACGTACAACCCTGGTGTGAAGCCTCAGAACCCTTGGCGTGAAACCTTGGATCCTATCCCTCTCTTTTATCTTCTCTATTTATTATCTGGTAATATCTTCCCTTGTTGTGATAAACACCTAAACCCCAATCCTAAAAATTTACATCTTGTGATCTATCCCTTTTAACTAATTTAATCCCTTGAGCCTTCGTTTTCCCAAACCTTAGAAGAGTTAAGAGACGTCACCATAATTGTCGCTTGATGCCCTAAACTAGATCGAAACTCGAATCCTTCATTGAATCTGTTTTTCTAGATTGGGAATATCGATGCATGTGAGCGCTAAAATTGAATTAATCTAATTGTTTTATTGAATTTATTAAATTATTTTGTGTTGGGTGATTTCGAATAATTTCGTTATTCAATTTAATCTGAGGTTAATCCCAAACTTGCATAATTAGGGTTTTGGCGTTTGTCTCGCGCCACCTTGTTAAATTAGAAGTACATTTATTTTAACATGGTATCTGAGCAGGTTAGTTCCGCATGTCCATTTAGTTTAGGGTTTCTCCAATCGCTTAGTTTAGGGTTTTTCCAACAACCTTTTACCTCCATCCAAGGTTCAGATTTGATGTAATTGCAGCCATCCATCATCCATTTTATGTTAGTTGTCTTTGCGGGAGGGGGAATAGAAGGAGAAGGAAGAAGAAGAATTTGTTGCATAGCAGCCATGAAGACAAGAAAAAAAGGTGGGCTGTTGTGCAGCCATGGTGGGAACAAAAAGATTCACAATAGGTGTTTGGTGAATGCTTGAGTGGATTTCAAGCGTCGGGTGAAATGTTGTAATAACCCGAATTTTCTAACACTTATTTAAATATAATAAATGTTTCTTTGTCACTTTGATTTTCGTGAAATGACTTTCGATGATCTAATTAAGGCGTCAATGACCTGTTCTTATCGTCTATGAGGAATTTAACTAGTATTGACTAATTTGACCTCCTTGACCTTAAATCCGATTGTTTGAGTAATAATGGTGATCTCAATAAGATCGATAGGAACCCTCGAATTTTTCGATCCTAAATAATTAGGGATTCAAAAATATTTAAACTTGCATAAGAAAGCATATATAAATATCTTTATAATATAAAAAATTATTAATGGTGGTCTATCAATAAAAGTTATATAAGTTCCCAATAATTAGTGACTAGAAAAATATACCAAAAGTTATGGGACCAAGTCTTCTTAAACTCAATAAATATTATTTTTACATTAACTCTTCTAGAATCTACAAAACCTACTTAAATATATGTGCTTAACACCCTATTAGAACTCATGGAGAGAAGAAAAGATTGAGAAAAAAATTGTGCGCACAAATTTTAGGAGCCTCCCTATAATTTCTCTCTACCATAATTCTCTTATTAAAATAGTGAGAAATTCTCTATTTTCTCATGAGATAAATATAAAAATAAGAAAGAAATTGACCTTGAGTCCAATTTCACTCAAATTCTCTCACAATCTCTATTAATAACCAAGCCTAATCACCAATTCCTCAATTCTCTCACGGCAACACAAGTCACCTAAAACCCTAAAGACATCAAGCGCCTCACATCTCAACCGTCCACATTGACCATTTAACCTCACTCATATAAGAACACTCTTGCAGCCACCTGCAATCACGAAATCTCTAACATTTTTCCTATATACAGGTCTCCATCAAGGTTTCAAAACACCACGTCTCCTCATCTTGATCTCCATCTGCAAATCCCACACAACACCCCATGTTTCGTTGGATTGAGATAAAGAAGAGCACGACCTCCATCTTCCTCAAACAACATCTACAAGCATCTCCGTTTCCCATCTCTAATAATCATGTTACAACAACATTGGAGATTTGTGGCATCGACGGAACAACAAGACAACCACTAACGAAATCGGCCTCGTGTTCCTGCCTTCCCTTTCGTGACCCGGACATCCCTTCTTGTGACGTTAGGATTTCAGGTAGGGTTCAGGTAAGGGAATTCTCTACGCCAAAATATTAAGTTTTTTCATGATGTTATTTGGGTGTAAGATGACATGGGTAATTTGTACTGAGACACATTGGCATTCTTTTTTTAAAAAGATCAAACTTCTTTAATCTTGTACCACTCGTAAGGGTATTCTAGTCTCTGTCTTCTTTGGTATTTTGATATGCATTACTCCAGTAAACTATATTGTAATCTCTTTCTTAAATTCTCCATAGTGATTAGAATATTATTAATATTTACTGAAATAATTATTAGTAGTGACTAGAATATTATTATTCTTTGCTGAATCTTCATGCTCTCCAACAATTCAACATTTGGTTTGAGTGTGTTACTCGGTCTGCTGAAACAAAGTCGAGGTGTAATGTGGCATTTTGGGCCACAGGTGCCACTATAGAAGGAAATTAATTTCCAGCAGCAGTAATACTTTTTGAAAATAATAAAAGGGACAGTTAATTGGCCATTATAATTGGGCGTTTATTTGAATCAAGTGGGCCCTTTCTTGTCACATGGGGTTAGGTCAATGTTACATGATCACTTAGTGATCACGTTACAGCTGGAAAGTCTAGAGTTGTGAAAAAATGAACTGTTGACTACATGCAATAAAGTTTTGAATTTTATTAAACGGTAAAAAAATTATAAATAGGTTAGTTTATTTCGAGTAGGAGTCTTATTTTATATTTTCTTGTTTAGGGAATGAATAACGGGATGTGGAGGATCTGTGAAACAGTTTTTTGTTATTTATTTATGAAAAATACTTGTAAGTTTAGGGCTGTGAAACCCTAAAATTTTGTTAAGTTTCTTTGCGTCACTGTTGGAGATAATATGTTGATATTATGTTAAGTATGGCTTGTGGTATGTGTCTAGTGTTGGAGATGTAGGGATAACTCTTGTGCCCATTAGATTAGGTTTTTATCATATTCAAAATAATAATAATGATGATAAAAATATAAACATATGAATGGTTGTCTTTTACTTGCTTTTACAAAAAAAATAATAAATATATATATAAATAAGAAGAGAATAAAAAGAAGATGGCAATTGCCCATGCTAAAAATTTGTGTTGGTCGAATACACGGACAATGATAGGCTGCCATGGGTAGAAGCGTCGCACTGGTGGCGCCGGATAAAATCCTTGCGGCCACCTAAAGTTGAGAAAACATATGAGTGTGATGGTGCAACACCAGGCATTGCACATTCTCTGTGATTTTGGCGCTTCATGGGTTATTGAAAACATGGGTCATTTTGAAAACATGGGTCTTGTTTTTTTATGAGGAGAAACACCAAGGATGATGCTTTGCCCTCTCACTTTTATTTTTAAAATTAAAAATGAGCCTCCAATCCCTTATTTTTCATTTAGGCCCAACCTTGCAAAAAAAAAAAACCTTATGTTTTCGCCTTCTTTTAATCCAAATGGGTTACAGGCCCATAATTGTTCAAATAGAATCCAAGGCCCCTTTATATATGGACATGGGCTGAAGCCTTCTCTTTTGAATTAAAATGAAAATTAGGCCCAAGTCCCTTAATTGATTATATATGGACAACACCCAAGAGCTGTTTTTTTATATGAAACTAGCCCAAGGCTTTATGTTGTGAAATGGGTCCTTATGTAGCGAACAGAATCCATGTCCCTTATCTTTATGCAAATGCTCCAAGACCACTTACGGATTTTATGGGTAGGGTTAAGGCCTATCCCTTAATTTATATGCATATGGGCCCAGGCTCATTTATTTATTTATTTGCACTCAAGCCCTTGAAGCTATTTGTATGTACATGGGCTCAGGCCCTTTTATTTATTTGTTTGCACTCAAGCCCTTGAAGTTATTTGTATGTACATGGGCTCAGGCCCTTTTAGTAATCCATATGCACTCCGACCCATTTAGTGGTTCATATATACTTATAATTATTAATATAAACTTATAATTATTTAATCAATAATGCATTTGAAATGTGTGGCTATATATTAGTACTATTATACATTTAGGTGAGTGCAACTAATGTTCCTATGCACATAAAGGAGTACAAAATTCCCCTGAATATGATCAAATATGAAAATAAAAAATGATGTAAGATGTAAGAATATGCTATATGATACATGATGATGATGTAAGATTTAAGAATAGACTAAGTTCATTATGAGCTATGTGATACACGATATGAGTATTGTAATGATGTGTTATATATATATTAAGTCAAGCCTCTTCCTTTCTGTGATGGTACACAAGATCTCGTTCAGTCCATGCGTATGATTTCATTACCCAATTCTTGTTCAGTGTGATGTTATGGGACATTATAGTGTGAGGATTGCGGTGATAACTTCATGACTTGCGATAGGACGTGATTGAGAGTTTGATCACGTAATGGCTCATCCAAAGTCAAGGTACAAAACAAAATTAACAAAGATAAGTCAAGACACGAAAATAATGATTTAGAGGCAATTAATCGAGACATTTAATGATTTATGTCGAACACCAAGCTCCTTTATTAGGATGCTTGCATCCAGTGATATAGTAGGAGGACCGCGGCCTCAGGTGATTAGTAGGGGGTTCGCTTCCGGTTATTAGTAGGAGGTTCACCTCTGGTGATTAGTAGAAGGTTCGCGGCCTTCGGTGACATAGTAGGATGTTCGCATCCAGTGATATGAGTTGGTCAACTATCAACGGTAGGTATTCCCGTCTTATTATATGTAGTTTTGGGTAATTATCTATGCACCTAAGTTATTTTAAGTTCCAATTTAAGGTAATGATATGATGAATATGTTATTTGTTAAGAATAAGGGTGATATTTTAAGTCAAGTTAAGAAAAGGTGAACAGGACCTAAGCCGTGAACCTATAAGAATAAGAAGGTGAACGGGACTTAAGCCATGAACCTAAACGTATAATCATGAGCCATAAGCCGCAGATAAGCTAAAATAAGATAAGATAAGTTATGGGACGTAAGCCGTAGGCAAGATATGCTAAGATAAGATAAGTTAAGATAAGTCATGGGACTTAAGCCGTAGGCGAAATAAGCTAAGATAAGATGCAAGACTTAAGTTGTGGAAATGATGAAATCCTAACACATTATAAGTAAATTACGAATTCAGCCATAAGATTAAACTATATTA
Source organism: Chloranthus sessilifolius (assembly GCA_021018995.1). Taxonomy (NCBI): domain Eukaryota; kingdom Viridiplantae; phylum Streptophyta; class Magnoliopsida; order Chloranthales; family Chloranthaceae; genus Chloranthus; species Chloranthus sessilifolius. The sequence goes on from CM037584.1 coordinate 20,058,061, forward strand.
CGTTGTACTAATCGTGTAGTTACCGTCACAGAATGTTACAAGACTTGAATGAACCATCCGATCCGGAAGTTTCCTCTATACGGAATGGGACATATAGAATTGCTTCCATGTGAAAAGATGCGGTAGTTAGGTCGAGAGATACCTGTGAATGGGACGTATAGAATTGCTTCCATGTGAAAGGATGCGGTAGTTAGGTCGAGAGATACCTGTGACTTCTACTGCATCATGGGCCCCACTTTTACGCATATATGTCTATTAAGAATATAATAAGTTTAGAACTACAGTCGGCTTGATCCCAATTAGGGTACATAGGCAGCTTCCAAAGCTCAGCCGCATGTTTTATATAAGAAATATGTAAGTAATTTGTTTTTAATATGATAAGAAAATGTAATGAAACTATATGATAAGATCAAATTTCTAAGATACTACCATGTTATGCTTAAGCCGAATCTTTTGAGCTCAGTGGTTACCCCTACTGAGCACCGTGGCAAAACGCTCATCCCTTGACTTATGTCAACAAATCTCACTGACATCAAGTTCGGGTGGGGTGCAGACATGGACTATATAGGGTGATCGACAAGCTTCTCGAGGACTCACTTTTCTCCCTTTACTCACTGTGAGTATTTAATAAAGTTACTGCATGATATTATATTCTTTTAATATTGAGGATGGCATTATTATATGTTGTCATTTTACGCACTTGATTGTTGATGTTCAGTTTAGCTTATAAAAAAAAAAAATATTGCTCACATTTTTCAAGTATCATAAAGCCAAATGCGTGAAATAAATAATCTAATATATGAGTAGCGACTTGAAATTCCACTTAGCTTCTTAAGGGGGAGTTCGGGTTGTTACAAATGCCTTATGTGCAGCCATTAATGTTGAGGCGCATGTTTTAAGTTAGGGTTTTAAATCATTTTTGCTACTGTTGGAATGTAATTTGTATTGAAGGTTGTCATGAAGGCGGGATTCACTGTTTCTGAGTAGTTTGCAAGTTCCTTGTGAAGGTCTATTTGCTGGTTTTTGAGCTGCTGTTGTGTTGCTCTTTGGTTGTTGTTGTGAAACTCTTTGCAGCAATGACTGAAGATAATTTGAAGGTGTTGCAGCTATATCTTTGATGTTATTGCTTGGCTGCAATAAACAAATAAAAACGGTTTTGTAGTTTACTGCAATTTTACTGTGTTTCGCGAAGTTCTTTTACTTTTTTCACTGATTATGGATTATAATGGGCCGCAATCTGTTTTTGGACTGTGCACTGGATTGTGAACTTGATTTCATGATAAAGAATCATGCTCGCATCATAGGTGTTCGATGAAAGGACTGTGAGTAGAGAAGTTGATGGCTGCAAAATTATTTGTGGTAAAGAAGCATGTTCGCATCGTAGGTGTTCGATAAAAGGACTGAGTAGAGATGTTGCTAGCTGCAGAATTGTTGTGCTAAAGAATCATACTCGCATCGTAGGTATTTGATGCTGCAGAATTGCAATGCTATTGTGTAATTTTTTGCAACATTGCAGTTCCTCTTTGTCAATTTTTCGCACAGCTGAAGTTGGTTGTCGTGGCTGTATAAACTTTATTTGTGATTGTTTTGGGCAGCTGTTGAGTAGTTTATTGAAGGAGTGATTGTATAATGTGCACAACAATGTTTATCATTTGTTAGAGTACTGGTACAGTGTTGGTGACTATTATTGACTGTGTTGGTGAAAATCATATACTGAACTTGTGGTTGTGTTACTGTGTGGCTGCGTACTGATCCAATTGTTGTGGGATTCTTCGGTGGATGGTAGGCTTCTTTTATCGTGGATTCCATTATGTACGGGCTTATATAGGTGTTGTATATTGTCATGTCCTTGATATTGTTGTGGGTCATAAATAGGCCTTATGGCCATGTTGTTGGTGCGAAAAACACGTTGTAGGCTAAGTGTTTAGCCACTTATTTGTACCATAGTGTGTACCACATGGCCACTTGAGTGCAGTGCTGCACCAAGTTGTTAAGGGACTGTGATGTGTACCACATGGCCATTTGAGTGCGGTAGTACACCAAGTTGTTGGTGAGTGCAAGTAGTTGCACCTCATTGATAGTTGGTTATTGGATACCTTTAGTTGTTGACCATATCAGGTCAGGGGGAGATGATGGTGTAAACATGAATCTTTTGTTATGTATTTATGGGCAAGTTGGACATCCATGTCGTGGATAATCCAACTTGAGGGGGAGTGTTGGAGATAGAAAGCAATATTGTTACGTATGGTGCGTAGAAAGCAATATTGTTAAGTATAGAGTATACTGTTCATATTAAAGTAAGTGGGTGTCATTAGTTATGTGTGGGGTGTCCTTAGTGACTATAAGTGGCTCCTTTATATAAGGAGACCACCTCTTGTAATTCATTTTACATCTCAATAGTAACAATGTAGTCTTTTGTGTTCATCGTTCTCTTCCCTCCTTCCTCTTTCTCTAATAAACCCTTACTGGGTATTTCTTATCTTTCTCTTTAGTTTATTATCCTTGCTAGATTAGAAGTATATTTATTTTAACAAACCAAGCCAATTGGTCTTACTGGTCTTCATGATGTATTCAGCAAGTTGGACATGATTAACCTCTAAGATCCAGCTTGAGGGAGAGTGATGGTGTGTTTAGTGTATTTGGTGTGTTATTAATATTTTGGTCTTTGGTGTGTGTCTAGTGTGAGTAGTATGGTCGACTGTGGTTGTACTTCATATAGGATTCTATTGTCCTTTCATTATAACATAATGGAAAGGGGATGAGAAAATTTATCACATTACCCGAATTTCCATCATCTCCTTTGTTCTTCTTCACCTTAGTAAACCCTAAACTTGAAACCCCAACACTAAAACCTATTTTCTTAATTCTAAACCTAATCAACGACCTCCAAATACTTCTTTATTCTTCTTTTATTCTCCTTAGCTGAGAAATAAAGAAAGTGGGGGTGTTTTTATTTTGCTTTCTCATAGCTGTCAATTTTTTTATTTTTAATATTAGGCTAGAATAGAAAGTAATTTAGACTGGATTCTTGTTATCGTTTCGTAAATAAGAAACAAGGGAAATGTCCCATAGACTGCTGTTATTTTTATATATTTTATTGCTGCAATTCAAGAATTGGAGAACATAATTTGTTCCCTTTTATATTTTTTGTAGTTCTTCTCTGGCTAATTCTAGCTGTTTGTTCTATTTATTGCTAGTATATTGTCAAACAAGTTGCAATTTGCGTCAATAGATAAAAAGTTCACATTCTAACAAAAAAAATTGAAATTATATTGTGGTATATATAACAAATTAAAATGTTTAAAAAGTAAAAACCAGGGAAAAAAGGGATAAATAAAGTTCTTGTTGTACTCATTACATTGAAGCATATCCAACACAAGTGTCACATGGAAATTTTTCAGAAACTGAAAATTCCATGCCAGAAATTTATTGGCAATTCCGCATACCCATGCCTCTGTCTTACCTGCTCAGTTATGTGTAAGCATGAAGTTGGAAGATCCGTGCGCCTTTATTAATCAGGAAGGGAATATACACAAAATGCAATTGTAGGATAAATGGAGCAAGATCCATACCAAAGGAGCTTCGGCAATGCCATCACTCCCTGATAGAGATCTTCAACCGTAAATCCAACAGGATTACAAAAGATTATAAACAAAATTCAAATCCTTCTAAAGCAAATCAGTGAGCTCTTCCAGAAGCAAGTCATCCGAGCTCCATCTTATGACAGTATCCAGTATCCACGTTCAATCCTTTCTTGGCTAGGAAGTCTGCACATCCATTCATTTCTCTATAAATGTGCGTGAAATTGATCTGCATGAATTTAAGAGATAATCTGCAAACCAATTGCCGTAAGTCCGATTCAATGGAGATCCTTTCAATCTGTACATCGAGGGTATGCTCCATCCCTTATAAGAGTAGCTAGGAGATCACATCCGTCACTACTGTTTCCATAAAATGGGCAAAATGTGGTCTAGTAGCAAAGCAAGATGTGGGAAAGGGAAGGGAATTGCCAAGCGACACGGAAGGACTAAGGACCGACGACGAGATGGAGACAACGGTGAGTGGTGGACGGGAAGAACTGGATTCAAGGTTTTCAACAGTGATACAAGAGCTGACGACGGGATACACAAACGGCAAGGCGGGTCAGGTGGAATAGTGATGGTAGTTCGTAATGGCGATTGGCTCTGTAAACTGTGTGGGAACCTAAATTTCAGACGAAGAATTAGATGTCATGTTTCCAAATGTGATGCGCACTGGAGTTCGGGGACTACTATCAATAGCACCAATATACACGTGGCGACAAAAATGAGACGCCGAGGGTTACTCAGTCAAACTCTTATCTCCTCCAGGCAAGAAAGAGATCTGAATGAGGGCTGGTCCATTGCGGGGAAACATTACAGACAGATCAACTCTCGCTTCCAATCTTCTGCTTCAGACAAGAGGACATATGAAGAGCGGATGGCAGACGATCACAACAGAAGTTCGGGGCCTGAGACTACAGAATAGGTCCGCGATCCTTCCAAAAAAATCAACTGTGGCTGACATACACACCATACATGTCGAGGGAGAACTATATGCAAAAAGAAAAGATAACAATAGTAAATGCTTGCTAATTATAGAGGCCAACAACCATCTTCATAGTAAAGAAAGCATTTATACACATTTAATACAAGTGTTGGGGGTCAACTACAAAACAAGATTTACAATCTTCAAAGCGACAAAAAATTTCTTCGTTGCTGTATTCACAGAGGAGGAAACGGAGACCATCAAGCTGCTTGTCAAAAAGGAGCTATCTACTGGGTCGGATAACACCACCACTTGCCGTAGATGGGAAGAAGATGGTTTCACCTCGACCATTCAAAAAGCGGAAGACGACGGTCATTGGCTTCGCATCTACGGCCTCCCACCCTTCAATGGACCAACGAAGTGCTGAGTGGAATCGGTCACCATTGCGGGGAGTTCCTCGGCGTTGACACTCTCACTGCTCAGCGGATAACCTTCAAGTATGCCAGGATCGTCGTACGCTCCTCGAACGTCGTCGATATACCTAGGGGGGGAAATATCCTGATTGATGATCATAGGTATCGGTGGTGGGTGGAACTAGATAAGCACAAAGGGATACCGACCGAAGACAACGGCATAAAAGGAGCCGGGCAGATAAGGACCAATGAGGTACAGAACTCGACGAGGGGATGCGGAGTAATTCCCAATCAACCGGGAAGGATTGACGGGGTACGACATGGCCGGCAAATAACGAATCTCCCAGATTTCAAGAGCACAAGGATCGGGCTCCATTCCGGATGGGATCTGACCATGTGCCCGATCGGCAAAGCATGTAGGGGGGGCAGGTCTCGGACCAGTCAAGGTCGCATGTTGACAGGGAAAGAAAGGACAGTGAGATCGCTGATACGTGGGACAAGACTTTTGCTGAAGCTACTCGAAACGTCAACATAGGGAAGACAAAATCTGAAAGGTTCCTTAAAATGACCCAGAGAAACTTCTCGAAGATGGGACACGTGGTTACAGTCCACACAGAGAAGACGCCCGTATTCAATGAAGATGGGGTGACCTTTTCAATGAAAGAATGTCTTTTACTCATGAGGGTTAAAAGACGTGTCGGCAGATCGGCAAGGGGGAGCAGGATACGAGGCAACAGATGACGGCAGAGTATATTAATGAGAAGGAGGGCTGTGCTGACACATCAACTCTGTTTCAACCCAAAGAGAGTTACTCAAGAAACGTGATGGAGAGATGGTTTAGTCATAACGTAAATACCTCCAATTCTAATTATCTGAACCGTGCTCGTGGGCCGGACACTAGTCAGCCTCAAGATTTCCGCAAGACAACACCAAAGGATATAATTAACTCTTAGGGGGGCACGGTTACCCACGTCAGCCAGACGGATAGTAGCGATTTGGATCCAGTGGGAACACCCTAACACGCCATAATGGATGCACGGATGAGGTAACCTCGGAGCTGACGAATGATAGCAATATGGAGAATGGTAGAATTGGCCCGAATGGGCCTCAGGGGAATAATTCTCAACCCGCGTCTTCGGCCCAAGAAAATGTTCCTACCAAAGATGCTAAAGGCCATTCGGACCCGGGTCCTGACCATGGACCGCAATGTGGGCCTACGGTTCCAATACATGGACCGACTTGTCGGGCTTCTGTTTATGGGGACCTTGGGCCTTCCAAACCCAGGCCCTGCTCTTGTGTATCTAATACTTTTTTTGGGTGTGGTGTGTGATTTTGTAGAGCCGGGTTCCAAGTCCGAGGAACAACGCAGGTCTCCATCGATTCACAAGGGGGTTCTAACCGATAGAAGGGTCCGAAAAGCTCACTCCAAAGGGAAAACCAGACCACCGAAATAGAGGGAACAAAATTCCGAAGCTAGTTGTACAGTAAGATCAGCTCAATCTTGCAATGTCGGTGAGAGGTTGATGAAATTGGGAATGGACCTAGGGATAACTTACCAAGGAGAGCGGAACGGGCTTATCAAAGTATACGACGAAATATTACAGAGGGGAAAACAATTAGCGAAGGCTGAAAGACCCAAGGGAAGGAAGGGACCCGTCAGGTGAAGGTGGGGGTTGTATTACATCAAAATGAGGAGATAGAGGAAAACTTCAAACTGCAACGGCTCTCCCATGGAGGGAGGGAAATAGAAGGTTCCCGGGGTTTCTGTGGGCGGTTCACTATTCAGTTGGTATCCTTTATGAAGTTCATTAGTTGGAATGTTCGCGGTTTGGGTCTTCTGGATAAAAGGGCTCTGGTCAAATCTTTCCTCTTTCATCAGAGGCCAGAGGTAATTGCTCTTCAAGAAACTAAGTGGGAAGTCGAGGATGTCACTCGGATCCGATCGTTGGTTTCATGCCCCTCGTGGGAGTGCAGAATGAGGGAAGCGGAGGTTACTAGGGGGAGCATGCTTCTCGCGTGGGACTCGGATTGTTACAGGATGATCGATTCAGAAACTGGAGTTTACACAGTGGCGGTGCACCTCCAAGATTGTAAGAATCAGAGGGAGTGGGTGGGGATTACGGTTTACGGCCCAAACGACAACAGAGGAAGGAGGGATTTCTTTTTAGAGTTAAGTGTTATTGTTACCAGATGGGATCTTCCGGTTTGCATTGGCGGGATTTTAGCGAAGAGAAAAATACGGGGGTTATTGACGATATGGCAAGACAACTCTTCACTGATTGTATTGCCCAAGGGGCTCTGCTAGACATTGGTATGAAGGGAGGAAGATTCACTTGGTCTAATGGTCAAGACGACCCGACTTTGGGCAGATTGGACCGGTTTCTCTGCAGAATGGACTTCCTGGAAGTGGTGCCTGATCCTACGGTTAATGTATGGGCGATGACTATTTCGGATCACAGGCATATAGTTTTATCTTGCAATGCTCGAAGCAGGGAGAGATCGAAACCAAGACCGTTTCAATTAATTAACGCGTGGCTAAAGAACGAGGATTTCAAACAATTAATCCATGAATGGTGGACAATGGACCTTATTTTCGGTACCCCTTCGTTCATTTTCCCGTCCAAGATCAAAAATCTAAAGAGTAAAATTAAGAAATGGAACAAAGAGGTGTTTGGAAATTCAGCGGAAGAAAGAGAGAATTTTGGCGGAGATAGCGACGCTTGACAGGGGGAAAGAGATGGGTTCGCTCTCCGAGAGCAACAAAGAAATTAGAACGACTCTACATATAGATTTCAATAGGAGAGTGTTGGATGAGGACCACCTATGGAGACAGAAAGCGAAAGCTCACTGGTTGCGGGAAGGGGACGAAAATAATAAATTTTTCCACTTTGTGGCTAATGGGAGAAGGAAACGAAACCATATTTCCTCCATCGAGATTGATGGAGTAGTTTATGAGGATCAAGCGATAATCCCGATCAAAATTGCTAATTTCTATGAGCAGTTGTACTCTATCGAGGAGACAACTAGACCAAGGATGGACGGAATTTCGTTCCAATCTCTCACCACGAATCAGGCGAGAGATTTGGAAAGAAGTTTCAACGAAGAAGAGGTAAAGAAGGCAGTCAACAGCATAGGTTTCAACAAATCGCCGGGCCCGGATGGTTTTACAACGGAATTCTTCAGGAGCTGTTGGCAGACGATTAGCTCGAATTTTATGGCAATGATTAGAGAGTTTCACGAGATGGGTAGAGTGGCCAAGAGTCTGAACTCCTCTTTCTTGGCGCTTATCTTGAAGCGGGAAGGGGTCGGATCCATCATTGATTATCGTCCGATAAGCTTGATCGGGTATGCCTACAAAATTATCACCAAAGTGCTGGCAAATCGGTTAAAAAGGGTTATCGGTTCTCTTATCTCTAACGTCCAAGGAGCTTTCATTCCGGGAAGACAACTTATGGACATCGTCGTGGGGGCTACTGAAACCATCCATTCGCCTAAGAAACACAAAGATAAAGGATGGGCTTTCAAGATTGATATGGAAAAAGCTTATGATAGAGTGCAATGGGACTTCTTGGACTACGTGCTTCAGAGAATGAGTTTCGGAATAAAGAGGAGGAAGTGGATGAGAGGTTGTTATGCGTTCATTCGCTTCTCGGTGCTCATCAACGGAACTCCTTACGACTATTTCAGAAGTAAGCAAGGTCTTCGGCAAGGCGACCCACTATCTCCACTTCTTTTTAACTGCGTGGGGGAGGCTCTTCATAACCTCTTTAAAAGGGCGGAAGAAATTAACTTGGTTGAGGGGTTCAGTACAGCGAAGTCGGGTCCCTCGGTCTCCCATCTCCAGTACAAGGATGACACCCTATTCTTTTGTAACAGATATAATGGGGATAGGGATATAAGGGTTACTACGGATATCCTAAACATCTATGAAGCCGTTTCGGGTCAGAGAGTGAACTTGCAAAAGTCTAGTATAACCGGAATTAATATGCCACAGGAGGATACCGAGCGGGTGGCGAGGACAGTCGGATGCACTACGAATAGTTTCCCCATGAATTATCTTGGGAACCCTTTGGGTTTTGGTAGGACCAGACTTCGTCTATGGGACACGGTGATTCAACGATTTCAGAAGAGATTGGCAACTTGGAAATGCAAGCTTCTCGGCTATGGGGGAAGACTTACGCTAATTAAATCTACGTTTGCCTCAATTTCGATCTTCATGATGTCTTTCCTAAGGGCTCTGGCTGGAATTATAAAGAAACTGGAGCATATAGTCAGGGATTTTCTTTGGGAAGGAGCGGGAGAAAAGAAAAGATGCATCTTATCTGATGGGATCAGTGTTGCGAAATGAAACAATATGGGGGGCTCGAAATTAAGGACCTGAACTTGGTGAATAAAGCTCTCCTGGCAAAATAGATATGGAGATTGGGAGAGGACAGGGAAAGAAGCAATCTGTGGCACCAAATTGTCACAGCCAAATATGGGACTTTAGCAGGGGAAGTCCCCAATACCAATCGGGGATCGAATTGGTGGAAGGCAATTAATGGCAGCACTAAAGATATTTTGGAAGGAGCCATGTTCAGCTGAGGGGATGGTCGAAGAATCAGGTTTTGGAAGGATGTGTGGATGGGGGAGCAACCTCTTTACCGGAGGTTCCCTATGATCTTTAATTTGTCTGACGATAAGGAGGTGGTGGTGCAACACTTTGGTCACCTTACTAAGGGGAGTGTGTAATGGGAGCGGAATTCCTAAATTTGATAAACCTTCTGGGGGAAGCCAGCCCAAATGCTTCAAGTACTGACAAGAGGTGATGGAAATAATCAAGTAAGGGGACCTTTTCGGTGCACTCTTTTTATAGTTTTCTCAAGGCGAGGGAAAGAAGAAACGAGGTGACAAGGAGCTGGATGGGAATGTCGAAGGCTAAAGTCCCGCCGAAGATCAAATTCTTTGCCTGGCTAGTGGCTAGAAATAAAGTTCTGACCAAGGATCAACTGATTCGAAGAAATATACCGATAATTAACAAGTGTCTGTTGTGTATGAGGGGGAGAGAATCGGCAGCCTATATCTTTCTTCATTGCCCTTTTGTGAAGTTCATCTAGAATAAGATCTTTACGATCTTCAAGGTGGAATGGGTTAGTCCTTATTGGTCGGGACAGATGATGGAAATGTGGAGAGCGCTTTGTGTTGAGGACACGCGGAAAGATCTATAGCCACTTACCATCTATGCAGTCTTATGGGCTATTTGGGTGGAAAGAAACAACAAGATATTTAGGCAAAAGGAAAAGCCTTTTTCGTTGGTGATCTGCAACGTCAGGGACCTGGTCATCAGTTGGAAGGCTAGTAAAATGGAGATGTTCAATGAAGGGTTACTTCAATTCCTCACGATCTGGGAGGATCTCTACACCTCTTCTGTATGAATAGATGGGGGCTCAGCTTCTTCCTTTGACCTGATGCCAGCCCAGGGGAGTTTGTGAGGTTTTCGGGCATTGTTTCTTTTTGCTACCTCGCTTGGGTAGTTCCTTACTACCCACCAAGGTATGCTTTCTCTTTTCTTTTTTTGTCGTTTTTGTATTTTTATTTTCTGTTTTTAATATATCTTTTGTTACCACCTCAAAAAATAAAGAAATAAATAAATACATAAAATGGGCAAAATGAATAGGATAAGATTGTTCCATCATGCCCTCTCAAGATTCTCCTATCGCCAGCTCTATGCCCCTCAAATGAAGCAGTGACATTAATTTTGATCACCCCAACTGGATGAACGGTCCATGGACACACTCTTGATCTCGGCTTCTTGAACAGTCTCAGGTGCCATATGGCCGATATGAGGTCCTTGCCTCCTTCAAAACTCAGGCTATCCACTGGAACAAAAAAATCATTGATAATTTCCTTTAAGATCAGCTTCTTATGTTTCTACCTATCATTAAAAATTTTGGAATTTCTCTCATCCCAGATATGCCAAATAGCCAACCCCACAGAAAGTGTTTCGAATAAGATGCTGACGCGAGACAACGACCCAAAACGCGTGAATGATAGTGAAATGAAAATGTGTCGAAATTAAACTGATTAATTCAAACATCAATCTCAAAACATCGCGATACCTTGGCGTTTCGTAGATTTCCGCTTGAGTGATCAGATTAGATTCAACTAGGGTCCAATCCAACGCGCGAGATCCGTTAGCTTCGCGGAAGGAGCAATCCTAGAGATAGAACTCTACCTTTTCCAGATCAGAACGTTCATTCTTCGATCAGATGTGGAATCACCAGATCTCACTATGGATGGTTGAATCAGATCGGTTTGATGGTTCAAATGAAATCTAGGGTTTGGATTTTTTGAATGATCAAATAGTGTTTGCTTGAACTAGGTTTATGGGGTCGGAAATAAAGCAAAAAATAGAGAAATAATGATAGAAAAGATTAGAAAAATTGTGGGCATCACACCCCCTCACACCAAACCCCCCCGGAAAGAAGAATCACTCCTTCGACAAAGCTCATCTCAACCTCTAAAGCAAATAGCTCTTTTCATTCATTAATAATCAAGTAACTATTACAATGCTAATAAGAACCTTATATAGTAGGCCTCAAAAGAAGAAAAACCCTAAACAAATAAAAAGACTAAAAGGGCAAGTTTTGCCAAACAAAAAAAATTTCATCTTTTGGCGGACCTGACTTACGCGCTTAGTCGATCGATCGATTTGTAAATAATAAAATCATTCGAAGTCACGGACCACAATCGATCGATTGAAAGTTTGGATTCGATCGATTGACTGAGAAGAATTAAATCGCCAAAAAAATCATAAGTCTGTCCTCAATCGATCGATCATGTGTCCGGGATCGATCGATCAACTTAAATACGCCCCAATTCTTCAATTTCTTCTCAGTTCTTCAATTATGGCTCCCTTTTCCGTTTCTTCCGATGGCGGTATACGCGATATGGTCTAAAGCCGATGTCCATAGTATCGGCATCCCCATTAGATGCAACCTCCTACAGTTGTCTTTTTTTTTTGAGGCGGTAACAAAGATATATATAAAGACCAAATAGAGAAACAACAAGAAAGAACCAAAGCAAAAACAAAACAGGAAAGCAGAAAAAGAAAAGGCAAACCTTGGTGGGTAGCAAGTGGCTACCCAAACAAAGCGGCAAAGCGAGACCCCAAAAACTCTAGTAACTCTTCCCCTGGACCAGCGACAGACATGGAGGAGCAGACCCGGGTCCCCCGTTGACTCACAGCTCAAGTAGACGTGCCACAGAAATCCTCCCATATCGAAAGGCAGAGAAGTAACCCGTCATTGAAGATATCCATCTTGCTAGGATTCCAACTAATAAGCAAATCTCTAATGTCGCGAATATCCAAAGAGAACGGCATTGCCCTTCGTCTGAATATCTTGCTATTTCTTTCCAACCAGATGGCCTAGAATACCGCGTAAATCGTGAGAGGCCAAAGGTCCTTCCTCGAATCCTCAAACTTTAGCTCCTTCCACATTTCCATCATCTACATCAGCCTCCTACAGTTGTCTCTAGACTCATTAATACATCTGTCTAGTTGTTCCCCAATCGGAACAGTAGATAACTATTTGATCCCAAGCAAGGTTTTGATAGACCTCCAGATCCAGTTTGAATATCCACACCAAAAGAATAAGTGATCAATATTTTCAGAGCTGGCCCAACACAAGACACATCGAGAAGAATCGCCATCCCTCTCTTGCACAAATTATTCATAGTCATCTGTGTAATGACCGAGATTTTTCGTTATTTAGTCCTTAATTATTTGCTAGATTTGTAATTATGATTAGTTTGATTGATTTGATGCATGTAATTAGTTGTTGCGCATGAATATAATGCATACTTTATTTAATAATGACCCATGATAATTAATTAATCTAATTAATAGACCTTAAAAGCAATTAAATATATATTAGTAATAATTGGGGTGCGTTTAGTAATGTTTAAAGGACTTTTAAAATATGTTAGTAAATTAATTAAAGACCCAATAACTAATTAAAGACCCATTAAGTCCGAGGTATGTTGGACCTTTTTAAGCTTACTACTTAACTGAAGAGAAGTTATGTGAAGGTTAACGTAGATACTAATCAAATGATCAAAGAAGATTAGGATAATGATTAAGAAAGAGATAACCATGTCCATTATGTATGCCGATTCATGAGCATTAAATGCACAATTAAAAATGACCACATGAAATTAGGGTAGAGACCCAAACCATAATGTTTATTTAAATTTAATGTTATGTTTCAGTTTCATTCTATTGCTTTACTTATTATTTATGTCACATGTTATATCTCTGTTATTGTTTGATTTTATGAGATGATTTGGGTTATGGACCTTTTCTATTAGCCTCATCATGTCTGGTCCATACCGGTTTACTTGGTAAACTGGCCCATTGTTTGGGATTCCAGGGAGTACAGCTATATATGGAGTGGATGAAGTAGATGTGTCAATGATTGATGGAAATCCATATTTGAGCGAAGAAGGATTTTTTTCTTTATGCATTAGGAAGGATTTTTTTTTTATGTATTAGGAAGGATTTTAAGACATTTATTTCATATTTAATTTTATGAACAAGTTCATGTTAATGACGAATTATGCTTGATTTTAGCTTTATCTATTAATTTAAAGAGTAGGCATAGAATTTAGTATAATAGGTTGTTATCTCATATTTTAGCATTGCTCTCATGATGATGGAAAAAAAAAATTATGTGTGCACTTTTAATAGTTATTTTTCCGTTGCGTTTATATGCGAATCTTTATGGATTAATTGATTTATTTAAGATCATGGATATGTGATATAGTGTGATGTCTCCAAGTGAGCGCATTGATCCGATGTGTGAGTTTGGGGACGTCACAATCTGCTTGTGGTTAATAGCCCACCAAGCTATAAAAGAGTGTTTTGGAATGCTTTTCGAGTTCAAAATAAACTCCTCGCAGCTAACCATCTCCCTTTGTTCCTTGATAACCGACCATGCTGTTTTGATGGAGAAGACGCCATCATTAGATGGTTCCCAAACCAGTCTATCTTCCTCTTCCATATTAGGAATCGGCAGCTCATTTATATTGGCCCACGCTTTCTACCATCCGGATGGTAGAAGGGATAGGTACTTTCCATGAGTTTTCACCAACTAATTGCTCACATTTGAACCCTCACTAACACCCAATTTAAAAATTAGCCTCCTGCTATATCTCGGAATCAGAGTTTTGCCATTAATCCATGGGTCGTATGCAAACATTAGTTCGCCTTTACCTAAGATAACACGTGAATTTTTCATAACAACATCTCTAGCCTGAAGAATACCTCTCCATGCCCATGTTAAGTAATCACATCTTGTAAATTTCCTATCATGCATCCATTTTGGTGCAACATCATCCTTTTCAAATTCATTTGAACTTAAATGCCATTACCAAAACAACATTAGACAATATAGACAGCATTGCATCACAACAGTTAGTCAAGAGAGCTATTATAAGGTCTAGTAGTGCAATCATAGTATTTTAGTAGGCAAAAAATTATTTCCTAGTAGTTTATGAAAACCTTTCAGGTTCTCCTCATACACTACAAGATGAAAAAGACACAAAAGTACATCAGAATTTTGTTTTCCCACAGATGAAAACTGTAGAAAGAAGGAGGATCTTGCCTTTGCTGTTTTGCCCCCGTTCGTTGCAAGAGAGGAAATATAATCAAACAAGGGCTCTTGGCATTCACTAAGGTGGCAAGAAAGGGAAGGCCAATAATTCATTTGAAGATTGATATTCAAGTGAGGAGCACAACTGGAAAAATAGGACATCAATATCAATGAATTTCCAAACAGAAAACCTCAAATAGCAGAGTGCTTATTTAAAAAACAATAACTGGAATAACTTGAACTTGTATTACTTGTGCAAAGTACATATATACATAACTTTATAAACATATATATCAGATCTAGCATACCCAACCACGCCCACCAAAATTATTGGCATGATATATTGTTAGAAAATGAAGCAGGCAAAGAGATATGTGAAAACAATCTGAATTATTAACAATTTGGACAAATACATAGAAGCATTTTGGTCCTAGTAAGACCTTTTTTCTAATGAATAGTAAGTCATTGCTTTCAGGTGCACTATATATATATATATATATATATATATATGATGAGCATAAAATAGTGAATTAACGGAGAAACACAATTTTGGAGGTGTTTATTGGCAAGATCTAAATACATAAAGGTCACTATTTATGAGGATAGGCAAACAATCACCATATGGTCATCTACCCAAACTATATAACTCAATTTGCTTATATTTGAGTTTCTCTATGTCTATTGACAAGATCTAAATGCATAAAGTTCGCTATTTGAGGATAGGCAAAACAATCACCATATGGTCATCTACCCAAACTATACAATGCCAGCCTTTCAGTCCTCCCTATAATATTTCTCTTATTCCATTTCACAAAGTTTCTACTGTTCCATGCCTAGAAAGTCTTAAAGTTCATCAAGATCAGGATTTCAAACAATAGTTCCTTTGTAAAGGATTTTGTTAACAGTTTTGTGAGCATTCTGAGACTCACTGCTATCTTCAAAGCTGTCAATCATTTGCTAAACCAAAAGAAATACAGCTCGAATGTCAGCTCAGACACAGTTTCTGCTACGAGTTAGAACCAAACATCTGCACGTCTGCCCAAGCTGCATTTACCAATAGGATCGTGACATTTCACCAACTCAATACATTCAGCAATATGAAGTTTGATGTTTAACCAACAAAGTAAGAACCCATCCCCAACACATGAGAACAGCCCATCTTTCAGAGAACTTAATCTATACATCCACCAAAGATACTGTTACATCAGAGGTATGAAAGATCCATGCAAAGTCATTTGCGGACCAATCCTTTTTTGGCTAGACAGTTTGCAAATGAATAAGCTTCACCATGCACAGGTTGGAAAGAAAGAGTCTGATTCCCACAGAAATCACTTATTTCCTTGACGCAATCTACTAATCTCCATTCTCTATAGATTTAATAAGTCTTTTCTAACCTAACCGCCAAATCAATTAAGGCAAATACCCACAAGGATTACAAGGTTTTCTGCCTCATTTTCAAGTACCTAAAGGGCCAAAGTAAGCAAGAAAAATGGAGCCTTCATGGTCAACAAGTATCCATTGGCTTTCGTCTTTCCCGAATAGCAGGTGGAGCTTTCTTCAGAATTGAGTTTCAAATACCCATAACCCAGAGCTGACAAGATGTAATTTTCCACAGGTCCACACTATGTAGTGTTGAGTTTGCATGATCTACTCCACCCAAATTCAACAAAACATGAGTTGTAATTTTCAAGTCATCGGGCCTTTAATGGATGAATCAAACAACAACCAGGAGCATGCTAGACATCACAAACAAGTATCCCCCAAAAACTGAGGCTAATAAACTAGAACTATATAAAAGCTAGATGCACACCAAAAGTTGAGTTGGAGTCCAATAGGCCAACTAAAATAGAAAACATAATGGCAAACCTAGCATGCTCAATTAGATGCCTATAAGGGAGAGACTAGCTTTCCTTTTTTGAATTTGACAGTATAGGCCACGAGCCAACCAGGTTAGTTTCTTAAGTGAATAGGATCAAATTAGATTAGGGTTAGGGTTAGAGGAGAAAGAAGAAGAGCAAGAGAACTGAGGCTATTGAGATAAAACTCTCACCCCTTTCCAATTAGTATATATACATAGTAACAACAGAATCCCTTATAAAACATTAACACTTTTACATGTTATAAGACTGCCTAGACACAGTGATTATTTATTAGGGATATACGACACTCTCCCTCAAGTTGGAGCATAGATAGCAACCATGCCCAACTTGACCAAAAGCGAAGACCAATCACAAACAACTTCTCAAAAAAATTTGTCATGCCAGTCATCCTCAAGGTCTTCAAAATAGTACCCCATAAGTCTGCAGCAGCGATTACAGGTCACAACACAACAGCCCATCGAACAATACTGCAGCCCATCAAACAAAATTCCAAATCATGTTCCCCTTCAGCTGGTATTACAGAACAACCCCTTGTCATACAGGCATTCAATGTATTACATCTATTCCATCTGAGTACAAGTATCGGCAGGGCAGTAAATCAAGAGATTTCAACAAAGCAAGGGGAAAAGTACACTACAGGCCTCAGTAAGTCACAGCCAAGTAACCAAATTCCTTAACATGATTCAAATCAGCTAGGAATGCAAAATCCCACCAACAATCCTTAAATGCAGTGAGATCCGACGGTCAGATGAGGAGAAAAAGCCAGAAAACTGATAATTAAGGGTTCCACGGATGAAAATAAAAAACATAAAACTCCATAAAACTTTGCAAGACCAGATTCAAGATGTTTCTATGTGAAAATTGAATTAAATCCATAAATCTAAAACTACGTTACTAATCGCAATCCGCTGAATTCAAGTTTGTAATGCGCAATTAGCTACTTCCGTACAAACCCGATTTGCAAGGGATAGGATGAGTTTTTGTTATTTAACTTTATTTATTATCTTCTATTTTTTGTAGGCAATTAGTAGAAATATAATATAGTTATTAAAATTTGCATATTATACTAAGAAGATCTACCAGCTTACGTTAAGGTATGTTTAAAACATGGACAACTCCCCTCTTCCCCTTTGGAAATTTTTATATCCTACCACAATTAAAAACTAACTCGTCCATCACCAATCCTCCCACAACTAAAATCCTGATTCGCCCATCATTGCCGAATCAGACTGAACTGAATGAGGAATTTGCTCCAAACCAATTTTCCATTCACGGAAGGAGCGAATTAAATAACATAGATCTAACACCATCCCTAACATCAAATCAGACAGGAACATCAAAAAATGCATCTGAACGACATTTCTGTGCAGCAAAAGAATCCTTCGAAAAACCCCTTTGGAGACTTCAAATCAATAAGCTAATCAATAAGCTATAGAAGGAAAAATAATCAGAAAGGAATTCTAGTTCCAACCATATGGGATCGATCCATTCTGATAGATCAAACTTTGACCTTGCTGGCATCAGCATAGATGATGTGGCATGAGAGGTCTAGGTGTCCTATTCTGTTACCAAAAAGTAGATTAGGATTAGAAGAAGATTAGGGTTTGGTGGTACTGGTATGTGGTTAGGACTAGTGGTATTAGGAATGTAATAGTGGTTTTAGGTTTAGGGTTGGAGAAGATGATGAAGAAGAGAGAGAGAGAGAGAGAGAGAGAGAGAAAGAAGAGAGAGATATGGGAGAATTGCATTGTTAGGTTAGAGTACCTCAACTAGCATTTATATTCACAACACAATTACAATTATACCCCCAATACAAGGAACACACCCAATATACACTGTATGCACACCCATACATACTAAGACCTCATACACACGAAGAAGAAGGAACCAGAGCAGCAGCAACGGCCATTGTATAGAAGAGGACACGATAGAGACAAAGAAGATGATAGAAAGAAGAGAACAAAGAAAGTCGCTAGATTATTTCAGCCCTGATATCATAATGTAATTCTATGAATCAACCTTGCAGATGGTCGTGTCCTCTACTATATTTATAAAGATTACAAGATATAGATCCCTTTGATTGAGGGATTTACAGTTTACAAAGGATAATATCGAAATCTACAAGTAGAATAATTTGAATTTGAATTTTGAAATTACGCCAACCGGGCGCATTATCGTGATGCTGATATCGAGGGCTTAGATGATGTGGTATTCGGTTGGATGTTACATTGCTGATATGAAGATATATAACATGCTTTTCCTAAACTATGTTATCCTTGTTAGGAAACCTCTAAATCTCATACTTGGGTATGCTTCAGAACATACAAAATTTTAAATTACCTTCCTGAGAGGCAGAATGGAGTATTTTTTTTCCGATATGAAGATTTATAACATGCTTTTCCTAAACTATATTATCCTTGTTAGGAAACCTCTAAATCTCACACTTTGGTATGCTTCATAACATACAGAATTAAAATTATCTTCAGGCAAAAAAGAGTTTTCTTCTACTTTTTAGTAGCCAAACAAAAAACAGAGAAAGTAACAATGAACAATATAAGGAACATACTTACTCCCATGGAGATTAGAGGTTGAAAAAGTAAAATCTAGTAAGACAAAGAAAATATTTAAATAAGATCTAGTGATACAAGGAAAATACTTACTCCCATGCAGGTTCAATGTCCTTGCTCCATATTCCCTGTAAGTTAGCAACCTGGGTCCCAGGCCTCGAACAAGAGATAAGCAAGTATCGACCATAGTGAAACAAAAGTTCCACTAAAGAAGGATCCTCATCCACCTTGAAAGATTTCACTCTTTCTGCAGTAGATACTCTACCATTATTGATTCCTCTATCAGAAACATCAGTTACAGGAAAACAACCATTATCCATCCTATGAAACCCATCACCAGTAACAATATTGGCATATGAATCTGGACTTTTCAAGTGGGTATTAGTAGAAAATGATCGTTGCTCTGTTTTTGCTGTGTCTGACCCTTTAGAAAGTTGCAATGATACACGGTGAAAAAGTTTTTGATAATCATCCAAATGATATGAATAAAGCTCGGAATATGACATCTTTTTAATTGAATTCAGTGTGCCAACAGATACCGTTGTAGGATCCTTCGTAGAAGTAGCAGGTTTGGTAAATGGCCCATCAAACGAGGATGAAGCCGCCAGAAGCAAAACAGCCCAATCTGCACCTTCAACTTTCAACTTCCTATCATCCAGGACTTGTATCGTTCCCACGCCATCACTAATCTGCAAATCGAGAACTGCAGAAAACTGAATTCCCTTTGGATTCTCAATTGCGTTTATTTTTGGTGGTACTCTTTTACCAGGACAAGATCCTTCCATGACAATCCGATTCTCACTATTTGCACTTGATTGGTGATGTAATTTGCTGTCTAAGGATACTGTGAACGAGAGGGAACCCGATTTGCTTGCAGAAATCTTTGTCGCAATCACCTGATGCGGATTTGACGAGAAGTGTTCCCTTGTGAATTCTACATCACCCAGAGCATACTTCACCTTTACAGTTGCAGTTTCCAAATTTAGCTCTCTTTCATAAGTCTCTGCAGCATATGCAACACGAGAATCACCAAAGTCTAGCTTCATGTCACCTAGAGGCTGGTAAACCTTCAACATATAAAAGGAAAATGTTAACCAGGTGAACTGCTGAACTTGTCAGTTTGAAGATATGCTTCTGCATTAGTCCTTTAATATATGCTTCTGCCTTGAGGTCACAGATTTGATCCCAGCTTACCCATAAAAATAAATAAATAAGTAAAAAGTCAACTAATATGTAATCCAAATGAACTATTGCAGTCGTAAACATAAATGTGTATAAAATTCATGAATGATTACAATAGCAAACTGATATAATGTGGTTAAAAAAATTGAAACAAGTGTGCTTCAACTTTATGTCAATTTGAATAATATTCTGAAGAGGGCCTGTTGTGCTGCCCTTGAGGATTAAAACAAAGGCATAATTTATCTATCATGTTTAAGCACAAGAAGAATACGAGGGAGATCACAACAAGAGCATAAGAAAAATGTGAATATATTGTGACCTTTTAAAACTGTATCTTTACTATTATAATGTGAGAACGGATAGTTGGGAAACGTGCTGAGGTGGATGAAATAATGAGATTTTTATTTTTTAAAAGTTTTAATTGAGAACGGGGAATTGGGCCACAGACAAAAATCTTGGGTCCGCGATTGCTGAAAAAGTACCTTTATGTACAAATTATAACCAAAGTTTCTTCCTTCCCAGCTCGGGTTTCACAATTCACGTGCTTGAACTATTGACTGTTTTGAATTTAAGATGGAGATCATTTTTTTGTCTCAATTTTCGACACAATAGATCTTGAGATCATGATCCTACCATCGGACGGTCAGATTTGATTCAAGGTGACATACATCCCCAAAAAAGAGTATGATTGTAGGCACAATCAAACGTGATTCTCATATCATATTTTGGGATGTATGCCACGTGTAATAGAAATCTCACCCTTACGGGAAATTTAGATCCGCATGTTTGGATCGTGGCCGGGCCGATCGAAGAAAATCAGCAAGGAAGAAGTGGACTCATGAATGGGCTTTCAAACTACCCTGAAGCAAAGATTCGCGGCGTGTCTCAGTCGATCGATCGATTTAATTTCGATCAATCAAATACACATTTCGATCGATCGAGTACCAATTTCGATCAATCAACTACCACTTTCGATCGATCGAAATCACGCAAAGTTATTTTAAATTTTAATTTCGAACTTAAAGTTTCAAGGTTAAACTTATCTTTTATTATTTAATTGTTTTAGGGTTTTCTTTTGTTTTATGACCTACTATATAAAGTCTTTATAGCTTTGAAATAGACAGTTTTCAATAATGAAAATTGGAGAGCATGCTTTTGTGCAAACCCTAGAAAAGCTTGAGATGAGTTTTCGATCGAAGGAGTGATTCTTTCAAAACCTGAGGAGTGAGCAATCGTTTCTCGTACGACTTGGTGCGAGGCCGATGTACAACCTTGGTGGGAAGCCTTGAAAACCCGTTGGTGCGAAGCCGACAAGCCTCTCTAGGCGAGTCCGGAGATCTCCTATCTTATTCTTCTTTTTATTTTATTTTAATGAAAGGTTAAAGACCCTAAACTCCCTTCCACGCGGGATTATGCTATTTTAGGGTTAGCGTGCGACCCTCATCTTGCGTCAATTTGGTATCAGAGCGGTTCGAATCCTCAGGGAATGGATCGGCGAAACATGAGTCAAGACCTAGTTCTCAAAGCCCTTCGTGATTTGAACGATTACATAGTTTCCATCAGAGCGTTCGTGGAACGATGGAACATTCCAATCGTGCGCCAAAAGATGGCGAGGGTAAAAACATTTTGGCGCGAAGAGAAAGGCAAATCATCTGAGCAGCACGGTTCCATATTCAAGCATAAGGCGCTTCTTAATGGCGTTTATTGCCAGTTACTAAGATCGCGTCGGATCGTAGTTGAATGGCGTAAGAATATCAGCGCAATAATTATCAAAGATTTTATTCACAATCTATCCGAAGACGTAGTAGATGTGATTCACGCTTTAAGATCGGAGGCGAGAGATTTCGTCCCCATAGTCGTACCGGTGAGAAAATCTCTACGAGTTGAAGTTCCTCTACCCGAACCCGTGGTTGTACCTGTATCGGTGGAAGATACCGAACCTATAGTAAATCAAAGTACTTCCATGCCTATGGAAGAGCCGATGGCGCCCGTTGTTCAAGCAGATCCAGTTATCCGTCTTGATTTTGTGCCGAAACAACGTCCGGTTGTAGAGTTCATACCAATTGCTGAGACCGTGGCAGATCTCGAAACCGTCGAAGAGCCGATGGCGCCCATTGTTCAAGCAGATCTAGTTCTCCGCCTTGATCTTGTGCCGAAACAACGTCCGATTATAGAGTTCATACCAGTTGCTGAGGCCGTGGCAGATCTCGAAACCGTCGAAGAGCCCAAGATCGTTGAAGTCCAAGCATCCATGATAGGCCCTACAGAACCCACAATCATTGAAGCACAGGCATCTGTGATCGTTCCTACTGAGTCTGAGACCATTCAAAAGTTCGAGATCCATGGGAAAAGAGCATACTTGATAACGCTTATCGATGTCGGCCAAAGTTCGAGGTCAAACTTTTTCAAAGTCGAAGAGATTGACGGGGAATTTAGATCCGCATGTTTGGATCGTGGCCGAGCCGATCGAAGAAAACCGGCAAGGAAGAAGTTGACCCATGAATGGGCTTTCAAATGGCCCTGAAGCAAAGATTCGCGGCGTGTCTCAGTCGATCGATCGATTTAATTTCGATCGATTAGGTACACATTTCGATCGATCAATTTAATTTTTTTCGATCGATCGATTTAATTTCGATCGATCGAGTACAACTTTCGATCGATCGAGTGTCACTTTTGATCGATAGAAATCGTGCAGAGTTATTTTAAATTTTAATTTCAAACTTAAAGTTTCGGGGTTAAACTTGTCTTTTATTATTTAATTGTTTTAGGGTTTTCTTTTGTTTTATGACCTACTATATAAGGTCTTTATAGCTTTGTAATAGACAGTTTTGAATAATGAAAATTGGAGAGCTTGCTTTTGTGCAAACCCTAGAAAAACTTGAGATGAGTTTTCGATTGAAGGAGTGATTCTTTCAAAACCTGAGGAGTGAGCAATTGTTTCTCGTACGACTTGGTGCAAGGCCGACGTACAGCCTTGGTGGGAAGCCTTGGAAACCCGTTGGTGCGAAGCCGACAAGCCTCTCTAGAGTGAGTCTGGAGATATCCTATCTTATTCTTCTTTTTATTTTATTTTAATGAAAGGTTAAAGACACTAAACCCCCTTCCACGCGGGATTATGCTATTTTAGGGTTAGCGTGCGACCTTCGTCCTGCGTCAGACCCTCTGATGGCAGGCCATGATCGAAAGATCTATTGGGTCAGAGGTGAGCCGAAAAATGATGTCCATCAGCTGATTCAAAGTAATCAATAGTTTAAGTAAAACTGAGTTGAGGAGGAAGAATCTTGGGTTGAAAATAAAGTTGCCCAAAAAATTCATAAAGCTTCACCCGCTTCTCTCTCAAACAGTCAGACCTCTCTCCACAAGTGCATCCCACTAGTAAACATAAAAGTAATTTATTATGAATCATATTTACTAAGGATACTGATTACATTTCACTCTTGTTACCTATAAATTCCAAAGCCTCAATGAATATCAATAAATTGCTAGTTGTTCTAATTTTCAACATGATATAATAGCCCACCTCATTTAAGCTTTGTAGTTTCTAGATGACATAAATTAATGAAAAAGAGTTATATGAAAATTCAGATTTTGGTTCTTTCTTTTTGTCACCCTCTTCTATTGTCATAAAGATAAAATATGGTAGCATGTTTAATAATCTAAGTCATAAGAATATATATATATATATATATATATATATATATATATATATTGCATTTATCCCCCTAAGATGTCTATTTTACACTCCACCCCTTGTGTTTCACCTATTTACACAATGGCTCTTGCTTTTGTGTTTCTGATGGGGACGCCGACAGCGAGGGCCTAGGTTTCAAGCCATACAAGATGTATCGGCAGAAGAAGAAGCGACGGAGGAACCATGGAACGCCAAGACCTACCGAGGAAAGGCCTTAAGGATCGGCCCAAAAGAAGGGTGACGCGGGACAACGACCCTAAAATGCGTGAATATGATTTTAATGCAGATTTTGCCGAAATTAAGTAAATTAACTCAAGTTTAATCGCAAATTTATCTTTGATCCCTTTAGGGTTTGCAGAATTTTGATGGGTAGATCACACGAGATTCAGATAGGGTTCAGTCCGATGCGCAAGTACGTTTAGAGTTGAGGCGAGATCGGCCTAGAGATAGGACTCTAGCTTTTCCAGGCTTAGGCGCTCGTCTTCAGTCCGATGTAGATTCACAGATTCCAAGTTGAGTTGTAAAAGGAATTTGCGGTTTGCAATAGGCTTATGGTTTTCGGATCGGTTTATGGTTTGGAGAAGGTATTGGCTTTGTTTGATTTATGGGTTCAAAAGGTTTAGGTTTCGGGTTTGAAAGGCACAATTAGGCTAAGGTTTTGGGAAAAGCAAACACACATCGAGAGATAGAAAGTATAAGAAATCACGCAAATTGAAGACAAAGAATAGCAAGACACATGGGAATCACTCCCTTGGTCTCACACCAAACCCATCACGGGGAAGAAGACTCTCTCTTCACAAAGCAAAAAAGCTCTCATTTAATAATCAATCAACCAACTACATTGTTTAGCTTAAGGACTTTTTATAGCTACATTGTTTAGCTTAAGGACCTTTTATAGGAGGTCTTACAATAAAAGAAAATCCTAAAACGAATATTACATAAAAGACAAATAAACCCCTAAAACAAAAGTTCGAAACTAAACTTCTAAAACAACCTGGCACGATTTCGATCAATCGATTTTCAAAATCGATCGATCGAAATTGAAAATCGATCGATCGAAATTAAAATCGATTGATCGAAATTCATATATTATAAAATATCGCCGTCGACATTCGATCGATCGAAATTAGTATTCGATTGATCGAAATTTTCGATCGAAATTTCAAAGTTCTTTAGTTTTCATCTTTCTCCAGAATTCCTTCATTTCTTCATCTTTCCCTAGCCCTGACTTCCATTCCACTTCTTCTTTCGACGCCGGTAGAAATGATGTAGTCTGAATCCAATGTCCATGTAAGTGGCGTCCCTGTCAAAGGGTCCCTATCCAGGTTCGCTCGAGTGAGCATCCTTCTCGCTCGAGCGAGAGTTCTTTAGAATTAAAGCCAGAATTCTCGATCTATTGTCGCTCGAGCTAGGGAACATCAGGATTCTAGGCCAAAAGTCGCTCGAGCGACCCCTAGTTTTCGCTCGAGCGACCTTTGGTTCCCACTCGAGCGACCTTCTGTAAAGATTCCCGCTCAAGCGGGAACCAAATCCGCTCGAGCGAGTCACGTGACGGAATTGTCTTTTTTATCCTTTTTGTTTGTCATTTCTTGGGTCAAATGTAAGTTACCCTTTTAGGGTAACATAGTACTTTTCTATTTTAGGGTTTTTCCCACTTGTAAACTCTATAAAACATATTTTGTAAGCCATTTTTAACACTTGGTTGATTTTAATGAAAGTGCATTGCTTTTTGGGCTTGAGAGGATGATGCGGGACAAAACCCTAAACTGCATGAATGCTTATGAGGTGATGATTTGCCAAAATTAAATTAGATTAATTAAACAATAAATCTGAAAATAAAGCGAATACCTTAGGGTTTCGTAGTTTTCCATTGGAGAATCGCGTTTGATTCGAGTAGGGTCCGGTCCGTGTGCTAGATCTATTGGCCTTGCAGTGTAGATTGGTTCTAGCGGTAGAACTCTAGCTATTCCAGATTAGGGC
Organism: Chloranthus sessilifolius; assembly: GCA_021018995.1. NCBI lineage: Eukaryota > Viridiplantae > Streptophyta > Magnoliopsida > Chloranthales > Chloranthaceae > Chloranthus > Chloranthus sessilifolius. Next base: position 20,083,912 of record CM037584.1, read on the forward strand.
GCCGCTCGGGATTCAATGATGGAATCGCGAATGTTCTAAGCGTTCTGATTCGGTTTGGTTTTAATGAAAGTGCATTGCTTTTTGGGCTTGAATCGGATCGATTCGGGGACTCAGATGGGATCTAGGGATTATAAACTTCGGGGTATTTGAAGGTTGGATGGCTGGATTTAGGCTTTTGATATTGGTTCGAATCAATGGTTCGTAGTTGGGAATTTTGGGAAAAGATAATGGCTGGATTTAAGGTTTATGAGATCAAAACAAAGCGGAGAAAGAAAATAAGAGATAAAGAGAAAGATAGAAAATAGATTTTGGGCTTCACACCAAACCCTTCTCGGGAAGTAAAGAATCACTCTTCAATCATGGCTCATTTCAAGCACACAAGCAATAGCTTTCATTCATAATCAATAACTAATTACATTATTTTTTTTAAAGACCTTATATAAGAGCTCTTAAAATAAAACCCTAAAACAAAATAAGCAAAAAGAAAGACAAGTTTGCCCCTTAAACTCAAATTCGAATTCTGGCGGATCCCATTCTCGCGACAGTCGATCGATCGAATATCAGGTCTCGATCTATCGAGACCTCACTGGGCATAGTCGATCAATCGAATCCAAGTGTCAATTGATCGACTATGCATTGCTCCAGCACGCTGATTCTTTAAGTCCGGTTCTGGTTATCGTTTCCGTTCCGCTTCTTCCGACGCCGCGTCTGAATCCGATGTCTACAACGTCAGCATCCCCATCAGAGGAGCTATGAAGAGTGAGTCTTCTTCCCCATGTGGGTTTGGTGTGAGGTCAAGGGTGAGATGCCCATGTTATCTATGATCTTCTCTTTACTCCTTGTTCTTGTTTGATCTTTCTATTTTCTCATTAATCCCTTGCATCCAATTTTTTCCTTTTATTGATTGTTCCAATCCCAAAATCCTAGATCTAGAGCAACCTTGTTGTCCATCCTTGTGGATTGAATCCAACCTTAGCCTATCGATCCATGACCGTTGTTGGACTAGAGCTTGCTCGATTTATGCCGTTAACCGCTTCAATTCGAAAGCCCTAGTGAGGAATTGCCGATTCCACCGCGAACTATGACGGATCCCCTAACCTAGAAGGAGCTAGAATTCTTTCTCTAGGATTGTCTCTTCTGCATTTCCTAATAGATCTTGCGCGTCAGATTGGACCCTACGTAAACTAAGCATGGTCACTTAAGCGGAGTTCCATGAAACCCTAAGGTATCGCTTTAATTTGTGATTAATTATTTAATTAATTAGTTTAATTTCGACAAATTATCATATCATGAGCATTCACGTATTTTAGGGATGTTGTCCCGCGTCAGTTTCCTTTACTTATGATCCCCTAGAGTGATGGACTCTCCAACAAAATAACCTTTGACTGCTTTGGATCAGACAATGGAGATTATTTTTCTCCCAAATCTTTAAACTAATGGATCTTGAGATCATGGGCCTACAATCAGATGGTCAGATTTTGATTCACACAGCACACATTTCGAAAAGTTATCTAAAAACCATGTTTGATAACATCTATGATCACGTTTACTTTTTGGGTGGTATGTCATGTAGAATCAAAATCTGACCGCCTGATGGTAGGCTCCTGATATCAAGATTCCTTGAGTGGAAGATTGTGGTGAAAATCGATCTCCATCTTCTGATTCAAAGCAGTCAAATTTTAGTTATGTAACAGTCACGCACACACACACACACACATATATCAAGTCATAAGAAAAGATCGCATTTCTTCTTATCATCTCTATATTAAGTCACCATTAGACTCTTACTGTGTTTGTCAGTTCTTGTATTTTAGTATTGTAACCGATCCTCGCGTAATATGTGTCGCTGATGCTATCTATGATCCTCTTATCATTTTCTTGAATATTCCAATATATTTCAAAGCCATTTTTTTCTTCATCTGACTATCCTCTCCACAATGAAGCCTTTCTGTTGAATAAAAATGCAGGGGATCCCTAGAAATAGTCTAGGAAAAGTATCGTAAGTGGCTGAAAGTTCTTGCAAGTTGCAATAACAACAATGCATCTAATTTGATAATTTACTCCTAAAATAGGCACATGCAAGGATAATATCACATTGTAAAGGAATTGGATTTTCCTCGAGAGATAGATGTCACATGTATCTTCATTCACAACCAACTAGGAGCTATGTAACAGTGCCACCGCAATAAATAAAAAAATTTATCTGGCATCTGACGAAAGTTAATATCAGTACTAGAAGACTCAATTTTATATTCCTGTTCCTTGGCATTATTTATAAAGTAATTTACCTGCATATTATTTCTATATTATCGCTTACATAGGCAGATATTTATAATGCTTCAAGTTAAAAGTCATAAATTAAGTGTTCCAAATAAGCATATTTATAACGAAACAATTTAAAGCAATAGAAATAGCAGTATGAGTATACCAACTTGTTGGGCTTGCAATGGTCCCTGCATCATAGATGCCATGTGCCCATGATTAATATAAAGGAAAAGAAAACAAGATCATCAATAACAAAGGATCTATGCTGCCTCCAAACAAGAGTTTTGGTCAGGTCCAACATTTTGAATCCTGCATGGAGTTCAAACGGTTTAAAACCCTTGATACAAGGTAATGTTAACTTTCCCAGCTTCTACACCATCACAGGTTGACATGAAAGTGTTTTCCACGTCAGAATCCCTTCTATCCATGGGCTTTAAAATTGGTTGACTCCCATGTAGGGTTCAATTGGTTGAACCTGATCAAAGCCCATAATGTATAAATTTATATATCTATTGCAAAGTAGCATCTATAACATTCACATATTCTCAAGTAATCCATATGCTTATCTAAAACAGTGAGCAGAGAAGCATACATCTGACGGATGACCTGCCAAGTCAAAAGCAGCCACAGTAGCTTGTACATATTGACCGTTATGAACAAGTTCTCGGACCTTAGATAGTACACTTGGTGCATTTGGATTCGTATAATCACCGGGCACCCCAGTCCAAAGAGTATCATCTACATGGGAGGCCACATTACTTTTGATGAGTTTTCTTACATTCAAAGAAAATAATTGGAGATAATTTAAAAATAAAGGAAAAAAACAGACTAAAAACATTCTTTCATAGCTTATATGAGAACAAAAGGCTGAAAAGAAGATTATTTTCAACAAACAGGAGGTATACATAAACAAATCAAAGAAATCTCTAATTAGTAATGGTGATCATGAGCCAGATTGAGAGCATCTTCATAAAGAGAGCAGTCACAAATATTCAAATTTTGAAGACAATATAGGGACAAGCCCCAACATATGTCTTATTTCTATGCCTTACATTAGGACCTGACTCTCCTAAGCGTCATTTAAATGATTTTCGCCATCAATGGTTTAAGATGTGCATGATCCGTATCATCAAGTGATAGATCAAAGATTGAAATGCAGCAGGCCCAAAAATGGTGTTTTAGGGAGATTTAAACCCTCCGAACTGCTTACTGTAATATCAACCGTTGATTTTAGTTTTAATGACTGATATTTAAGTTCATCAACCGGATGGTTCACATCCACTTATAGGCAAGTTACTTTAGGCTGAGATATATTCCAATGATGGATTGCCACTTGGACAATTTAGATTGGTCACAGCTGTGCGCCACATGGCATAATGATAGATCGCACTTCAATGGTGTGAGATAAAAAGTATAATTTTAATAGTTTAAGATCATTTAAACACCAGGAGCCATCAGCCCCTTAAATTAATATCCCTATATCTTTCACATTAGGCAACAAGCTCCCTGTTTGTACAAGTTGTTTTCCACAGGAACTACTGGTGGCGACGTGGAGTGAAGGGGTCATATAACATAGTAAACCAGTTCAACGATAAACCACGTAATCCAGCTCTGAGTACTCTTTGCTTTGTGATTTTTCATAACTTTCTGGTGTTCTCAACCAGTAAAAGTGATACTGTCCATGTGTTCAATGGTTCACAACGTGTATGGATCGTCCACTTGAGTTGCATTGATGGGAATCTAGAGCTGGTCAGTATCCTTCAAGATATCATTTTGCATTGCTATCTTTTGAATCACAACTTCAATATATGGTCTGGACATCAGATGAAGATATTATCAATACATTAATCAGGGTTACTGAATACAGGAACCCTAATTATTCATCTACGATCCGCCCAAAGGACTCAAAATAGCTTAACGTCGCTACTGCGACCTGATTCCCATGAAAGTGAGAATCTGGAAACGGGTTAAATTAGCCAAAGAGCTTCCGGTTTTTTGCCAATTTTAGCACCTTTTAGCTTTTTTGGGAATCAGTTGCATACAATTTTGTAATAACTTTACAAACTGCACAACCCACATGGCCACATGATCTTAGGCACTTTATACTATTAAGCACACACTGCATTGCATTGTGCCTATTGTTTTAATTTCTGACCGAAACGATACGTCTCAATATCTTGTCACCGAATTTGAATTTCGGCTATGACCGACACTCATCAAAAGTGGCTTGCATTGGGCGGGCGAATTCCAAAATAAGTAAAGGCTCCTTTGTCACGCTTATAACGGCCCGATACGACAATACGTAGCAGAAAACAGAGATGTTAAACTATGTTCGTTTAGTGCACATAAAAAAGAGCAAAAGAACCCTAATAAAGATAACAAAATGTCCCACATTGCTCACTAACAAAAAACCATTATAAAGGAAGCCAAACAACTCACATTTCCCGACCGAATTAAATCTGATTTTATTTTATTTTTTTAAAAACACTCACCATTGAGCTGCAATGTTTCGGAGGCGACGCCGCCCCAGACCATGGCTCCAAGACGACCATTGCCAATTGGAACAGCGTCCGTCCAGTGCTTCGCGGGCCCCGAAAAAGTAACCTTGAGAGGTTGTGCGGTGTCGGTATCGTTATCGTTATCGTTCTCCGGAGCGCTTGGACTCCAGTAGTCTACCTCGGTGGGGCGTCGAACGAAAACCCAGTCAGAGTCCTCCATGAAAGTAAATGACTCCGAAGAAGAAGAAGACAATGGCGAGAGGAGTAAGCCTCTTGGTCTCGCTCTCGCTTGTTTCCTGTTCTTTTGGCCTTGAGACTCAGAGCCCGTGAAAGAGGAAAAAAACACAAGAGAGAGAGAGAGAGAGAGAGAGAGAGAGAGAGAGGGGCCATCACGCATGGGGAGCGTGGATGGGCCAGCGTGCACAGAGATCTCACTACAGGTCGTAATGCATGTCAGACATACTTTTTGGGGCATGTGTGGCGATTTCTGCGCCTTTTAGTAGATGCCTGCCTTGTCGTTTAGAACAACAATAAAAACTTAAAAACCAAGGAAACACCCGGAGATCAAAAAGGTAAGGCTGTCTTTGGGTTAGCTCATGTAAGAGCAGAAGCAACTCTTTGCTTACTTTCTGTTAGAGCAGATGAAATTTGCTTGAAAATAGAGCAGGTATAGAACAATTTTATCACTTAAACTAGCTCGTTGTCAAAGCAAATAAGGCAAGGAGCTGTCTTATCAAATATAAAAGTAACTTTTTGCCGGAGTCAAAAAGTGAAAGAGCTGCTCTTTGCCCCAAAAGAAATAATCCAAACACAGAGCTTTTTAAACATTATTTATGTTAAGTATACGTTCATAGATATAAATTTACTTATCCACACCGTCTAAGCGAAATATGTCCACTCACCAAATTCGACGGCGAATAAAAGCTGACTAATTTATTTTAGGGTTTTTGCCCTTTGAGTTATACTGATGTTACAAATAACCCCCCAATTATAGCTATTTGCTCTAAACCTCCCCTATTTAATGAATGCAACTTTAAATGGTTAATTAGCCATTCAAAAATAGCCTAAATATCATATTTATCTTTTTTTAAAATTAAATTACTAAATTATCACCCTCAGGTGGTTAAGTCTGCGGCCCTCCGCTTACAAAAAAAAAATAGTTTTAAATCTACCCACCAAATCTTTGAGTTCACTGCATTGAATTAGACGATGGAGGTCGTTTATCATCCCAACCTTTCACATGATGGATCTTGAGATCATGGTGGCACCATCAGACGGTTGACTGCATTAAATCGGACGATGGAGATCGTTTATCGTCCTAACCTTTCACACGATGGATCTTGAGATCATGGTGGCACCATCAAACATTGGCATGCTTTAATGGGGGAATCACCTTTGATGAGCCTTGAATCTGATGGGTGAATGAAGGGCCTTTTAAAAGAGTATCTTTAAATCCACCCTCTGAATCTTTAAGTTCACCCATGTTGGAACACGTTGATTAAATTGAATCGGACGATGGAGATCATTTATCCTCCCAATCTTTCACACGATAGATCTTGAGATCGTGATCGTACCATCAGACGGTCAGTGTTTTATTTCACGTGGCACACATCTCATAAAAGTGACCTCAACATCACGTGCATGCTTAAAATTGGTGTTAAGGTCACTTTTATGGGTGTGTACCACATGAAATAAAAAATCGACTGGTACACCCATGATCTAAAGATCGTTCTCATGAAAGATTGGGACGATAAACAATCTCCATTGTTTGATTCAATGTAGTCGATGTGCTTCAGTGTGGGTGAACTAAAAGATTTTGTGGGAGGATTTAAAGGTACTCCTTTTATAATAGTGGTAAATTATAATGGCATGACTTGTAAATAAAGGTGAATGAAAGGGCCTTTTAGAATGGTGATAAACTTTCATGGCATGACTTATAAATATAGATGAATGAAGGCCTTTTAGAATGGTGGTATTTTTAAAATATTGGTTTCATTAAGGGTAAAATAGACTTTCCGTCTATAAATTCACGACTAGTTAATGACATGAGGTTACATGAAACAGAAACACAAAAGTAGGGACTAGAGAATAAATACTCATAACTCAAGAGATTTCTTATAATATTAACATAACACGGAGGGTGTATGCAAAAAACCCTTTATTTTATGACAAATAAATTTTATTTGAATGCTAGCTTTTTTAACATGCTATTTCTCGTTTTTTTCTTTCGAAAAAGTTGTAAATTTCACAATTAAATCATGACTTCTTAATATATTTTTAAAAAAAATTCCCAAATTTTAGAGGTAAAAACATGGAAGGCAAATAACAAAGAACAAAGGTTTCCCCAATCTTATGAATGAGGTAAGTTATTTGGTTTCCGTTCCTAATACTCAAGCGCATGATCGAATCCATGTGAAGGAATAGCCGGATAATTATTATTAAAAATTTTAATAAAATATATACAAAGCTGCCGGATCAAATATGTAAATCATGTGAAAAATGAATGATGAAATCTCTATGATTATCATTTAATGGTGTGGAAATGGAAGGTCAATTTATTTTTCAATTCACTCTTCATATTTAAAGCATTAACAAATAACAATTGTTACTTCAGCGATTAAAATATTTATTTTTGAATTTTCTTAGGCCGACTTTGCTCACATCTATATGGCACCAAAACATGTGTTTGGGTGTCAAGTGGGACCCAAATGGGGTCTTAAGGTTCAACCTTAGGGCATCATCCTATATCTCTGCTATATATATATATATATATAATTTTAAAATTAGTATGATATAAATATATTTATAACACTGAATTCTGTCATCTTTAAAATTGGTTTGTGATTTTAGTATCTCTAATTTAAAACATGAGAGTTAGCTAAGGTTCATTTAAAAGTAGCTTTGATTAAATTTTTATTTTAGAGAATGATATCTATGGTTCCAAAATTAGCTATAGTTAGCTTTATTACTTCTAATAGATTAACGAGATTTAATCTCATATTATCCTTCCTATTATAGATATTAATGCTTAAGACTGTGTTTGGGTTAGCTCTCTTCAGGCCAAAGAGCAGCTATTTCATTCTTTGGCTCTAGCAGGAAATTATTTTTGCATTCGATAATATAACTCTTTACCCCATTTGCTCCGACAAAGAGCTGTTTTCAAGTGATAAAGTTATTCTTTACATGCTCTCTAATGGAGCAGATAAAATCTACTTCATTAGAAAGTAGACAGACAATTGTGTCTACTCTTATAAGAGCTAATCCAAGCATAACCTTAACTTGCAGAAATGAAATTTTATAGTTGGACTTATTAAATGTTTTGATGTCATGAGTATCAAGTAGTTAGATCTCTTGATAGATATGCTGTCCAAAGTTGTAAGTTCAAATAGCGACCCCCTTCTGCGGTAAAAGGATATATGCCTTGTAAGATACACAATTCATAAAATACTTGTGGCATCGTGGGGCAAATGCATCCCTTAGGAATCAGTCCAAGCATAAAATTAAAATATTCTAAGTTTTCAAAAAAGATTTTTATAAAATAAAAAAATAAAAAAAACAAGATCTTGCATATAACGCATCTGACACCGTCGATCAATTCTCTCTCTTGCCTAGCATCTAATGCTTCCCATCCCTACTTGCCCTTGAAAGAGTCCCTAACAACAGTGATGTTGCCATTGGTTCATACAAAACCCTTGTTTTTTCCTTGAAAGCCAAGACAGCTAATCAAAGGTTGTGTGAACGATATTTAATTAAGAAATCTAAGTCAACACAAACTGAGACTACGTTTTTTCTAAACCTAAATGGTATTCAGTTAAGAGTTAGTCCACAATGCCGATGTGACATGCACATATTTCAAATGCATGGAAGTCCGTGCATGTCACACGCTGCATTTTGAATGCCGCATCCTGCCATGGGTGGACACCCATTGTATGGTAACTCTTAAATTTATTTCCCTCACCATGCATAACAATCAGATTTCCTTATTAACTATTTCAAAGGTCAGCTACAAGTTGACGAGATTTGTGTTGTTGCATATAATTAAAAAGGAACAATAGTTTTCTTATACCTGTCACATGGAACATCGTCTAAGCTGACTGATTTTAAGCCATAATATAAATATCTTTGATGCCAAAGGTTCGCATGAAACACGATTCTATCATTTGATTTAACACACTCAAAACCCATCATTTGATTCATTGGTTGATTGAACGTGTTGAATCTAATAATAGATATCATGCTTCATGCTAACCTTTGGCATCAAAGATCTTTACATTGTAGCCTTCAAATTGGGTAACTAAGGTAATGTTTCACGTGACTCATGTCTGAAAAATAAAAAGTCTTTCTTTAAACTATATGCAATGGTACAAATTTTATCCGCAAGTTGCACCTCACATTTTAAAGATACCTTCCTAGCTAATGTAGGGGGCTGCTAACTTTCACCAAATACTGAATGTTTTGCATTAAGTATGTTTGATCGTCGTTGACTGGTTTGAAGTAAACGATGGAGAACATTTTTATTCTGATCTTTGACAGAAATGCTCTTAAGATGATGGTCATATCATTTGACGGCCAAGTTTTTATTCCCCGTTACACACATGCCCAAAAATGACTCAAATGCCACATGGCACACATGATGCTCACATGTCACTTTTTGGGATGTGTACCATGAGAAACTACAAATGATCGCCTGATGATATTCCCACTAGCTCAAGATTGTTGTGTGAAAGATTGGAACAAAAAAGGATCTCCATCATTTAATTTAAAGCAGTCAATGATTACGGACGTACTTAATGAGGGATATTCGATTTTGGTGGGGTCAAACGATTTAGAAAAGGGTACCTCTATTTGGGCCCACTTGTTTACTGAGGCCTCCCACAGTCCCACTAAATGATGTCCGACATTGAGTAGGGCTGTCAACGGGTTGGGTGGGTCTGGCTAAAATTTTGGTTGTCAAATAGGAATATGGTATATGTCTGACCCGACTGACATGAATCGATCTGAATTGATAGTGCACCGGCCTGACCTGAAACCTCAACCCGACTAGAGGCCCAATTCCCCTATTTTTCATGATTTATATGTGTGAAATATTGTGGAGAGTCAGGTTGACCAAATCAGCCCAATTTTTGCCAGACACCATCCAACCTGACCAGACCTCTTAGTCAACCCAATCCTCCCTGACGGGTCCGGTAAAAAGTGCAGGTCGGGCGAATCAACCCGACCCGCTGAGAGCCCTAACACTCCGGTGGGCTGTACCTTTCATTAAGTAGGTGACTTCAGTAATTATGTGGGCGCCAACAGAGGTACCCGTTAGAAAACTGATAGCCAAACGTATGACATTACCTGCAGAGATTTTATGAGCCTCAATGTGCTGTTGGCATTGTGTGGTCTCTGTTTCTGTTTTTCTCATTTGAGGGGTGAGGTTTTCTTTTAAGGTTTTTGGCTTTTTATTAGCATCTTGCTAATTTTTTTCCGTCTATTACTACTTTTATGGTTTTTTATTTTATAATATAGCCGACGTTACCTATAAAAAAAAAAAAAATGTGTTGACACTACACCGTTACAAAAGTCACTCCAAATGGCAATTTACGCTTGTGAGAAACTGAAAATGCGCGTCTGTTTGGACAAAAACCTGGAAATCTGCCGATTCAGGTTTAGAAATCTCATGGATTCCATGATTTTAAGCTTTTACATTTACATGAATCCACAAGATTTCTTTATTTCTTATTCTTTGTATTGTTGGTAACTTGGTATGGATTGAGTTGTTTTTGGCACACGCAACATGTTATTAATGTCTTCCTCCACGCACACCACCAACACCATTACTCCCACCACCATTAAACTCCAAAAACCGTCACCCACCACCTCCTCCACGCCTCACTTTCTTCTCCCTCACGAACGAGCCGCAGCCCTCATCGAAAAATGCAAAACCATCCACCACATCCTCCAAATCCACGCCGCCCTCCTCCGCAACGGCTCCCACCAACACCGCACCTTAAACTTCAAACTCCAACGCTCCTACTCCTCCTTCCGTCGCATCCACTACTCTCGCTCTCTCTTTGACCACACCCCCAACCCCAGCGTCATCTTCTACACAGCCATCATCCACGACTACGCCCTTCACAGTCTCCCCCACGAAGCCCTTCTCCTCTATCACCAAATGCTTACCGATACTACTGTCCAACCTAACGCCTTCACCTTCTCAACCGTTTTAAAAGCCACTACCTCACTCAACACAGGGAAAACTCTACATGCACAAGCCTTAAAACTCTCCTTACATTTAGACCCATATGTCAGAACAACACTCTTGGACATGTACGCGCGAGTTGGGGACGTTGTTTCTGCACGTCAGGTGTTCGACACAATGCCAGAGAGAAATTTGGTTTCTTCGACCGCTATGATTACTTGCTACGCTAAGCAGGGTAACATTGAAGAAGCTAGAGTAGTATTTGACGGTTTGGAAGATAGGGACCATGTGTGTTGGAACGCGATGATCGATGGGTACAGGCAGCATGGCCAACCTGAAAAGTCTTTATCTCTTTTTCGACAGATGTTGTCATCAAGAACACAACCCGATGAAGTCACTGTGCTCTCTGTGCTTTCAGCTTGTGCCCAGCTCAGCGCATTGGGGTCGGGTAAATGGGTGCATTCTTACATCGAGAACGCCAGGATCAGGGTCAACGTGCAAGTGTGTACAGCTTTGATCGATATGTACTGTAAATGTGGGAGTTTGGAAGAAGCTTGTTTGGTATTCGATAGGATCATCTATAAGGACATAGTTGCATGGAATTCGATGATCACTGGGTATGCAATGCACGGGCACAGCCAAGAGGCATTGCAATTGTTCTCGGAAATGTGCGATTTGGGGCTCCACCCGACTGATATAACCTTCATCGGTGTCTTAAATGCTTGCAGCCATGCAGGTTTAGTGAGCGAAGGACGCCAGTTCTTCCACTTGATGACGGACAAATACATGATTAAACCCAAGATTGAACACTATGGATGTATGGTTGATCTTCTGGGACGCACAGGGCTCTTAGAAGAAGCTTACGAGCTAGTTAAGACCATGGAAATTGAGCCTGATCCAATTTTATGGGGTGCATTGCTTGGGGCTTGTAGGCTTCATGGAAACACCAAGTTAGGAGAATCTATAGCTGAATTGCTAGTTGATAAGGGCCTCGCGAATTCTGGAACTTATGTTCTTCTATCTCATATCTATTCTGCGGCGGGAAATTGGAACAAGGCTGCAGCGGTGAGGAACATGATGAGAGAAAGTGGGATACAGAAGGAGCCGGGGTGCAGCTCGATTGAAGTCGATAACAAGATACATGAGTTCATTGCAGGGGATTTGGCACACCCAAAGAGCAAAGAGATTTATTTCATGTTGGAGGAGTTTAGTGGGCTGCTCATGGCTCAAGGGTATGTACCACAGACCGATGCTGTGTTGCTCGATATCGAAGAGCCCGAGAAAGAGAGAGTGCTCAGAGTCCACAGTGAGAAGTTAGCTATTGCATTTGGACTAATCAGTACTAAACCCGGAACCACAATTAAGATTGTTAAGAACCTTCGCGTTTGTTCTGATTGCCATGCAGTAACTAAACTGATTTCGAAGATAACGGGACGGAAGATTATTATGAGGGATCGAAATCGATTCCACCATTTTGTCGACGGGTTGTGTTCTTGTCGGGATTATTGGTGAAATTGCTTTTACTGGTTTGAATTATTGTGTTCTTGAAGCAAGACTTGTTTAGAATCTCTCTTTCAGGAGAAACTTTGTACCCACCGAGCTCGCATTTTATGTACATTCCAATCATATTTTTGAAACATGGTTATCACTTGCCACCCAAGGAAAACTTACGGTTGTGCTCACCACAGTGTTATATATCATCCGTGACGTCAAGGAAAATACATCTCGTGCCTCCAAGCTCAGCGAGATGTCTTGCCCCGAGACAGAGGAGAGAAACTTAGTGTTTTAAGGATGAGTTTGTATCAAGGATCAAAATAGCGGTTTTGTTTTTGATTTCGGGCATGATTGAATCCGAAATTTGACCGAAGAAAATTTCACTGTCATTCAGAAATTGAACGAAATTTTGGCAGTCATTTTGGTTTCGTTGAGGACCGAAATTGTCAATTTCGGCCAATAATTTGAATTATGGGCTGAAGCTTTGAATTATCGGCCGAAACTTTGAATCATGGTTTGTATAGTTAATGATACTAGTTCACAATTGCAAGAGGAAGAATGTGGGGTACTATTTTGACTCGCTATGTGCAGTATTTTGATAAAATCTTGGGCATTCAATCTATGTGATGACCACGTGAATGGCTATCATGCTTTGTCGGCACTCTAATTTTTATTTATTTTATTTTATTTTATGGGTTTGCATCCTCTTATTGGTGTGATTATTTAATCGAGATATGTTTCGATTATGTTTAAATGACCTTACACTATAAAAATATATGTTTGATCTTACACCATTAAAGTACACCTTGTGACACAACTTCAACAAATATAAATAGTTTACTTATTCCCTGAGATATTTGGATAAGGATACTTCTATTTGCGCCCACCACTTTATTGGTGTATGTCTACGCTTAAACCTGTTGACTGGCTTAAATAAGATGATCATGGTCATTTTTCATTCCAATTTTTGGAACAGTGGAACTTACGATGATGAGCGAGCCATCAAACGGTTAAGTTTCTGATTCCACGTTACACAAATCCCAAAACGTGGCCCTAAAATCATCGTGATGTATGCCATGTGAATTGAGAACCACATTTTGGAATTTGTGAGGTGGAATCAGAAATCTGATTGTCTAATGGCGCGCAATGGTGTCCAGAATCATTATGTGGGAGATTGGGATGAAAAACGATCTCTGTTATCTAATTGTAGTCAATGGTCCTTAGTGTAGCCATCCACCAGTAAACCGGTGGGCTCAAATAGAGGTACTCTTTGGATAATGATCTCAATATTTATTTGTCAAAGATTGGGGCGGAAAAAGATTTGCATCGGTAGATTCAAAGCAGTCAACAGTTTGAAAACATGAAACTCAAGTTGAGAAGGAAGAATCTTGGGTTGAAATCAAAGGTACCCAACCATACCTTTCTTTGTAAATCTCCTCCATTTCTCTTGCACTTAGTCGGGTTGACTTGATACTTGACTGACCCGACTGAATTCTGTTGTCTGGTGGGGTTGGGCATGAAACATCTGATCCGACCTTCAGGTCAAATTGATTAAGAGGTCGGGATGGATCAGGTCAGGCAAAACTTGGTCGGTCTGGGTCAACCCTTCCTGACTCAACATTTTATATGCAAAAAATATGAAAAGTACAAGTTTTTTAGGAAGTCGGGTTTTTCAGGTCGAGTTTGAGTCTGGTTTTCAGGCTGGGTGCAGGGTCGGCCCGGGTGCTCCCTCAAATCGTGTTGAGTCTGGTTTTCAGGTTTGGTGCAGGATCGGCCTAGGCGTCCCATCAGTTCGGGTCGGGTATTTCTCATTATCTTATCGAACAACTAAAATTATAACCAGATGTAACAAATTGCATCCCTTGCACATGTGTAAGGCTATGCCCCCGTGATAATTGGTATCAGAGTCAGATCTACAGCCATATGCATAAATAAGTAAATTGCCGATTTCACAAGGGATAAATACATAAGGGCTGCTCGGCGGATGCATAAATTGTGGATTCTACATTGGATACAGGAACTGAAGATTAGAGCAACATTTTGAAGATTTAAATCAATGTAAGTGCTCAAATTGTGAGGAGTTATTCGTATACGCTTATTTTACTTTTTGTCGTTAATAATTTTGAGGAGTTGTTCGATGGGAGAGAGAGGAAGGTTTTGAAAATCTATTACCCTCCTGATTTCGATCCTTTGAAAATTCCTCAGAGGCTACTCGCAATTTTTAGCCGTGGGAAGCAGGGGAAAAAGAAGAGAGAAGAAATGATGGATTGTGACGGGCTCATTAATTTATGTGCCAGTATGAAGGCATGACGATCTTAAAATTAGACACTTAATTAGCACGAAGGCAAGCAGACCTTGTAGCTAGCCGTGTGGTGCGCGTGGGCGCAGAGGCATGCAGCCCTGCAACGCGTGCATGTGTCCCTTATACACGATGCGACGGCAACTAGACGCACATGGGGGTATATAGTGTGGTGCTCCGCATAGGGACACGCGGCGTGATACTAAGAAGGCACGCGATGTCCTGGTGCTATAAGGCACGTAATACGGTGCTCCGCGTAGGGGCACGTGACGTCTGAGTGCTACAAGGCACGTGAGGCGGTGCTAAGACGGCACACGATGGGGTGCCAAGAGGGCACGTGATGCGATGCCAAGGGCACGCGGCATTTGGGTGCAATGACAGATCCGATATGATGTCGAGTGGACACGAGACACAGTCACGACTTAGACGTGATGCGGTGCCATGTGGTGCCATGAGGGCACGCGACATGAGGCCATGAGGGCCTTGCGACATGGTCGCGATACTGTGCTATGTGAGCATGATGCTATAAGGGCCTCCCGACGTGGTCGCGATGCGGAAGCGATGCAGGCGCGACGCGGACGCGACATGGACACGACACGATCACAAGTGACGCTGATGCGTGACCTCATAAGACGTGTGGGCTTGGAGGATGGCACAGTGTGACGGGGCCAATACTCGAGCTTGCAGCACGGTTCTTGGGGCACGACATGTGGTGCCAGGAGGGCACGCGACATGGGACCAAGAGGGTCTGACGACGTGATCGCGCTGCGAGGATGCGACACGGTCGCATGTAGGTAAGACGCAGGAGTGACATGGTCGCGACACGGACGCGACTGAGCCAAGCCAGGCTAGCGATGCGGAAGGCGTTGCGGTATGTCAAACCAATAGGTTTGAGGTTCTCCTACCATTTTCGTTGAATGACTGTTTTACCCTTATATAGGAGGAAGGGAGCTGTGGAGCTATTCTCTCACACATGGGGCCCTGCGTTGCGAGAGAAGCGCATGGGCTTTCTAGGTTAGGGGTGGGCCTAGAACATCGTTGCAGCGATGCCATGTGTCACATGAGATAAGGTTACCATGTGGCATCATGCCGGCGTTGTGGTCCACATGTGTCGGTGACCTCACGAGGGCACTCAAGGGCTACGTGGGACGCAGTGGTGCGCACTAGCTGAGGGCCTGATGCAGAAGTGTGCTGGCGGGTGGGCTACACATGATGCTTAGTTTGGATAGCATGAAGAGCTGCATGCTACTCCTAGTGTGCTGGTCGTATGGGCCACACACGATGGTTGGCTTAAATAGCATGAAGAGATGCATGCCACTGTCTGAAGCAATGGACTAATGCATTGCACAGAGTGAAGCTAGGCAAGTCACGTGGCACTGAGGTGCTGGCATATGTGTCGTGAGTAGACACGATGCATTAAAAGGGTTTACCTTGAGTAAAGGCAATCACGATGCGGGAGTTCCCGTTCTCTAGGCGGGTGGTATCAGAGTAATGGTTGGATAAGTTGGTCTCGCTGTGTGCGGTAGCGAGATGTTGCACGAGCGTGATAACCAGTGTTAGGTTATGCTTCATGATAAACTGATATCAGAGTTAGGCTGACATCACTGTAACAGCAGCGAGGCGCCGCACAGGCGTCGAAAAAAGTTACCCCGTGACAAGATGCAATGAAATCTTTGGAGGATAGAAGTTTGGTTTCGAAAAGAGATGGAGATTCTTGCACGTCTGGAGGAATTAAAGTCTATGAAGTAAGGCGTGCACAGATGCAATGTTTGACACCTTAAAAAGCACTACTGTGGAAGAGGACGAGAGGAAATTAGAAGAGGATGAAGCAAGGGTCAAAATTTCAGTTTCGAGCATGACTGAAACTGAAACCGAAATCCGATAATTTGGCCAAAATCTGAAATTTTTGTCCAAAATTTTGTTTCGGTGGAGACTAAAACCGATAATTTGGACCAAAATTTAGTTCATTTCGGCCGAAATTTTGATCCTTGGAAAGAAGCACTTACAAAGTCGATATTTCACAGATCAAAAGGAGAAAAATCTCTGAAGAACTGCTGGTAGAGCAGTGGGAAACCATGGCTCTGAACCTCCCAAGACTAAATTTGTTAGCATCTTAGGATATATCCAAAAGATTCCGGTGCACTCGTTTGCTTTGTTTTGACTTCTAGTACGTACTAACATTTTTCATACACCCTCGAGCAGTTTTTAGTTCTAGTATAATTTTTCGTTTGTTGTAAATTAAATGAGTTGATAAGAGGTTCAGTTTTTGGGACGTGTGGCATGTGTCCATGTGAATTGACTCCCATGATCTCTAAACCCATAATATAAAAGATTAGGTCAAAGGATGATCTTCATCGTCTGATTCAAGGCGGTCACTTAATATTAAGTTTAATTGTGTTTGGCTGCTTTGACTCGAATGATGGAGATCGTTTTCCATCCCATTTTTTTAAACCATGAATATTGAGATCATATTGATTCCACGTGACACACATCCTAAAAAGTGACCTAAAGCTAAGCTAGAGAACACTCAATAAGTTTATGGTGTCATTATAATTTTTAAAAAAAGAGTTAATATAGCAATAAAAATATAAATCAGCTATATGAAGCAAAAATCAAGCCAATGCAACAAAAGAGCAGAAATATAAACTAGAATTTCTTTATGATTACAAAAAGCATAATTACGGCAAACGCACTCTTTCTAAACCATGAAAAAGTGCATCAAGTAAACATTCGAATGCAAGTTTTACCAATGTGCTAATGCTTAAAGAACATAAAAAAAAAAAATACCAAGGTGCTGATAGCGGATTGCATAAATATTGACGGAAAAATAAACTAAAAAAATGCTTTAAGACGCGATTAGATCGTTGTCTTTAAGTCAATATTTGTCCCCTATATGCAACGAGATAATGGCAAATTTGTCTCCAGGATACAATGAAGCCTCGGTGAAGCACCGATCTATCACAAACTACGTCGCACTGTAGTGTGAGACTCAACGAATCGAAGACAAAGAATGTTCTGATCGGCACATGAATTATGAGAGCTCAGATGTAGGATTCAGAATTGCAAGTGAATGGAATCCCTCCTCTATCGGAGTGCAAAGTGCGCCTTAAAAGCGCAAATTGCGTCATTCGCACACGCGTGCGGCGGCAAACCGCCGCTATAAGCTATGGAAGGTAAGTTTCCATATATAAACCATAGATATTTCTTGTAAAATAGTGAGGTGGGATAAAACTTTTACAACATTTTTAAACATATGGTGGGAAAAGTTTCCCACCAATACTAATTCAAAATTCAAGCCACTTTGACTTAAAGGTTGAGGGTTTAAGTATTGGCAACATCTTTTATTCATGTAACTAATAAATTTAAGAAATCATTTAAAGATAAGCAAACTAATAAATAAATATTATTAAATTAATAATAAATATTTATTTTGTTAAATATCCACCAGGTGCTACAGAAATGCCATCTGCTTAGATATTATACAAAAAAAATTGATGTAAAAACAAAACAATTAATAACTAATTGCAAAACATCTTTAACAAAATATTTTAGCTTCTACACACAAAAATGTGGCAAATTTGATCACCATCTCTAATCTTTAACTCATTAATAGAATCTAAAGAAACAAAAGATCCACAAAACCTACATAGTATCAAATCAAACAGCTTTCGGCTCTAATTACAAAGTGCATTGGCAACTAAGCGGATCGAATTTCTAGGCAATTAAAGAAGCTTTACACAATAATACAAATACGAGATGAATGATAAATAATCTAGAACAAAAAATTCTATCATATATAGACTCCAATAAGAAAGTTTTTTTTTTTTTTTTGACAATCGTGGGTGTCCAGGCCAGCTTGCGTGCACCTTGACTAATCTTACGGGGCCGAAGCTAACGACCAGATAATACTCTAGTGGCCCGTGAGGGGACTCGAACTGGTGAACATAGAAGAACAAACCCACGACCTGACCAATTGAACTACCCCTTTGGATTACTCCAATGCGAAAGTTAATATGACCTACACCTTCAAGACCAACCAAATAACTAACTACCCGAATCCAATAAATAAAGAATTGCAAGCTAAAAGCCCCATCATTCAAAATGAAGAACACAAAGATTCGAAATTCTTGACATCAAAATATTCAAATTCATGAATTTAGAAATCCCAACACCCCAAAAGTCAATATCCTAAAATCTCAAATTCAATGATCCCAAAATCTACATAAAAAAAAAAAGAACAAAAAAAAAAAAAGCTTCCAAATTTTATAATTCAGTAATAATCAAGCAGGCAATTTCAAAAACACCACATC
This sequence comes from Chloranthus sessilifolius, assembly GCA_021018995.1. Classification (NCBI taxonomy): domain Eukaryota; kingdom Viridiplantae; phylum Streptophyta; class Magnoliopsida; order Chloranthales; family Chloranthaceae; genus Chloranthus; species Chloranthus sessilifolius. The sequence continues at coordinate 20,102,962 of CM037584.1, forward strand.
CAAAACTGACCCCGTAACCAAAATTCATTTATAAGCGGAGAATAAACCAAGAACCGAAAATCTCATCTAAATCACCTAAAATGATATTGCTCGAGGCCATGCTTACTGACTCCGGCCTTCACAGGTATGAAACCCACACCCGTGGCTCTGCCCATTCGGCCACTCACCTGCATAAACGTAGGTGGTATAGGACCTATACGCCCCAAATCCATGCCTCAACCCATGCCTATATTGCCGGCGGTACCTACTCCCCCTCGCCCATGGCTCAACCCTGAATCCATCGTACTTCTCATTGAACCAATCACCCTCGTAGCGCCCACTCATATAGTAATAGTAAATGCCGATCGCAGAGAACTTGCCCTTATGGAATTTGCCCTCATAAAGGTACAAATTATATGCCCTCATAAACGTACAAATTATAAATAAATTATAGCGATTTACTAATAAAAAAAATAATTAAAATAATGGCTGAACAAAATAATTTTTTCTTATATAGAAATATTTTAGCAGCGGTTCCCCAAAACTACCGGTAAGACTTTTTTACCTAAGAAGGGCATCAGAAAGTTTTACGAAGCGGCCAAAAACAATCGCTGGTAATAACATCTGCGAGAGCGATTTTTTCGACGGTTCTCTGGCCATGGTGATGACGGGAGGGCTGCAAAGGATGATCAGCAGTGCAAATGGGCAGCCGGACATTGTTCTTATGGGTGGGTTCCCCTATAAAGTTTTGACAGCATTTGAAATTGGAAGTTTCACAGGTCGGACCCTTTAGGACTGCACCAAATCCGCCGGCTGCCCCCTTAAATGCCTTTATGTTTATTATCATAAAATGTTCCTATCCATTACATATCCAGAGTATTTGTAATTTAATCTTTTTGACTCATCAAATCCCAGAATTTTTACATGTGAACTGGGTTTTTTTTAACCCATTGAAGGGGTTATATTTAATTAACTTTCTATCTCTTCCCTTTTAGCATAAGAAAACTTTCGAGTGCTACCAAATCAAACTCCTAATAATGTGTCAAACTTTTCCTAGACTGTAGTCTGGACTGCAGCAAAGGCTCACTGATGGTTTTCCATAAAATTAACTTTATTTGCACGGCCGCTACTTTTAAGGATTGGGTGTTAATATCATGCTCAAATGGAAGAGGAAGAGGAAGAGGAAGAGGAGGAAGGGATATCACCGTGCTACAATGGAGGCTGCACACCTTGGTCAATCGCCTATCGGTAGATGACGGAGGAAGACAAAGAGGAATGGGTCTCTCTTCTGTTTTTTTGCTACTGCTTGATGAGATTTACTGATGATATTCACCAATGTGATATACCTCGTTTAATATATATAATATATATTCCTTTGTGCAAGTGAATAAGTTGAAAATTACAGTTTTTCGGGAAAAGAAAAACAACTGGTGATAAATTCAAAACTACGGCAATAACCGCTGGTTCCATGGTTAGCATTAAGACCTCTGGTTTGCTGGTTAACCTTAGTTGACTAAGGCAGAACATGCGGCGCTTACTCCTTTTGGAGGATGCCCACTGTCACCCATGGACGATGGAACCGGCTCCCACACACAAACCGATATATATATATATATATATTGTTAATCAAGTGATCTCGTATATGATACGTTCTTTAGCTATGCAAATGCCAAGAAAAATTGATGGCATATCTAGCAGTGATTCATAAATACCTAACAAATTCACATAAACCTAGTTCATCTACATGGCACCAAAGGTAGAGTATGGCCTATAAAGCGCAATCTGTACAAAGTCTGTTCCGTAAAACTGAGTCCAAGACATCTACAGTATAAAACAACACCCACTCACATACGCCGTTGAAAGCTTACTGGAAAGATAGAATCAGCTCATATGCCCACCACAAGGCCTTCAAGGTTGGAAAATAGAATCCGCTTGCAAATTACCTTATTTGATGACCCTTACACCACATATGAAAACTTCCAACTCCTACATTCTGAAATCCAAGATGCATACGGTGTTGTTAGAAAAACAGGCAGCAATCTTGTCACCGTCCCTATTCCAGCACACCTCAAAGATTCCACCACTCCCTCTGTAAGTCTTGACAACCTTTCCCTCTTTCACTGACCAGATGTGCACGCATCTATCTAATGACCCGCTTGCCAAATACTCCCCACTAGGGCTAAACGCAACAGTGTACACGTGATCCCTGGTATTTGAGACAAACCATCAGAATAAATATAGTTTGTTACTTAAAATCATTCTATACTGGGATTGGGTGATGACGCATATAGGCGACGATATTTGTAGAGCTATAGTTGGTACCTGTGGTTGTCCAAGTTGTAGAGAAGGCTTCCTAGCTCTGGATCCCATAACTTTATTGTTGAATCAAAGGATGCACTTGAATTATTCCAAAATCACAAAAAAGTTTGATCAGTATAACTAGGGACATATAAACAAGCAATAGTGACTATGCAGTTAACAAGGGATGAGAGACACATCTTTGATCCTTTCAATCTGTTTTATTATTATTTTCTTTGGTAGGGATGTCCAGATGAGATTCACATCTAAGGTAGCAACATGGAGAACCCTTCAGTTGAGCTGCACTCCTCTTTAAGTGTTAATCCATTCCCATTTCATTTTATTTTATTAACAATATTATTTTTTTTAAATTGTTTTGGCTTTCAAATTTCCTCATGTTTAAATGTACTTCAATCGATTTATAATATTTTTATTCTTTGGTACTTTTTACATGGCAACTTGGGGAGTTTGACTTGTTTGTGCTCAGTTGAATCTGACTCATCAAACACTGTTTTCCAAGTTCTTAAATTTAAGAGTTGAGAACAGTAGCCAAATAAATAGGAAAAAGGACTATAGAATTTTGAACAGTCTTATAATTTATACAAAGCTTGCTACTGTAAAATTGGAGACTACCACACAGTGAAGGATAATATGATCAAAGGGAACGAACACTACGTAATTAAGAACACATTCAATAGGGCATCTATGCTCCCCAAGCAGATGCCCATTCAAATAAATTTCGTGACGATTAATGGGGCCTCACGACAATCAATAGATAAAACCCTTCCCATCACACTTTTTAAGCCATGTGGTGCACATGTTTAACCCATCCAAGTCTTCCAAGTGGCAGAATATCATATAACTGATGTCAGACCAAAAAATATGCCCATCTCCTAACCATTTAATCTGGGCAATAGAATATGAATCGTTGTTAATATCTACCATAGGGTCCATACAGAAGTATTCCAATTGGATGGTACAAACCCTCTGAAGGGGCATTTTTTGGGTTTAGTTCAGTTCATCCTGCCACTTGGATAACTTAGACTAGTAAAAAACGTGTGCCATGTGGCACATGACCTAATAGTGTGAAGGTGAGGGTGCTATATATTAATGTCGGTGACTGGAGTCAAATCTCTTTATTTTTATATTGATAATAGAGGATAACTGTATTAAAACATTGAGATAATACAGCAACAAGAGAAGGATAAAAAGAGAATGATCAAAGCGAGGCGCTTTGTGTCTCCACAAGAGCCGAAGCCAAAATTATAGCACAGAACACTGGTTGAGAGCATCAACATTCAATTATCATATGCAGTGCCCCAATTTAACTTCCGCTCGATTCAGAAGTAATGATCCTCTGTCAAAAGAGACGAATTGGTTTAACACAAGTGCTCAATTAATCGAAGCTTCCAATACTGTTTGCTTCAAGAGTTCTCCAACCGTTCCTTGTCGATAAAAATCCTATTATTTCTCTCTCGAATGTATCCACATGGTGACCAGAGTCAATCTCAATTAGAGATAATACATGGACACCTTTAAAGATACTTGTCACATTATATGAAACTTTTTTTTCAAACAAAATACATTTTCCAGATAAAATGTATAGATTAGTAAATAAAAAATTATTAGATGGAGTGTCAAAGAAGTAACCAGTATTCACCTCGCCAGCACTAACTGCCGATTAGGGTTGTTTGTACCCTGGCCTGTAGGACTCCATCTAATGGTATATATCTCCTGCAAGAAATTTAGCCATAGGATTCTGTCAGTCATCAAGAAATGAAGCAAATAATAACCAGACACAAAATAATCTGGCAAACCTTGGTGTGCTCCTTCAAATCATGCAGATATTTGTCTTGTTTTAAACTCCAGATCTGTGTAAAATTTAATACAAGTTACCAAATTGTGGTTACGCTAAAGTTTAATTGCTATGAAGAATGTGACTACAAGCCCTTTGAAATGGCATTGTTCATCTGAAAGGAGAACAAATAAACGAGTTAGATTGCTAGGTTCTAGGGATCAGTGCCAATTCAATACAAATTGTCAAATCTGGCATCCCAATAAAATTCAATGGCTATGCAGCATAATGATAAGCTGCTTTATGAAATGGCATTATTTTTCTTCCAAAAAGAGAATAAACATATTGTCTTTGCGTGCCTTTGAGAACTTGACGGTAAACAAAGAAATGAAAAAACTGTTGCTGATGCAAAAATTCTTTGATGACGCAACAAGAATGTAAAGGCTGCATTTGGGTTAGCTCTTTTGGGGCAAAGAGCAGCTCTTTCACTTTTCGGCTCTGGCGGAGAACTACTTTTACATTTGGTAACACAACTCCTCGCCTCATTTGCTCTGGCGGGGAGCTGTTTTAAGTGATAAAACTGCTCTATACCTGCTCTATCCCAGAGCAGATTTTATCTGCTCTAGGATAGAGCAGCCAAAGAGCTGCTTCTGCCCTTATAAGAGCTAACCCAAACACAGATTTTGATGATGAATCAATAGAAAAGCAGAGTGTAGCATAAATGTGGTAGTTTTTTCAAGGAAAGAGATACAGAAGTAAAATCCAACATCAGGAAGTCACATAAAAAAGGACGGATCAAAGTAAATACAAAAAGTACTTGAGAAAGAGTGAAACTGGTCTCAGTGGGATATTTTTCGAGGTCATGAAGGAAACGTCATAGCTGGGTTCGTGCATCTCCCAACAGTAGCAGAATGCTTCATGAAAAATTCAAGCAATCTTACAATCACCAGAGATAGCTTCTGAAAAATAAATTCAAAGAGACATAAGGCAACTCTCTTTCAGAAAAAAAATTGTATTTAAGAAGAGATCAACCCTCAACAAGCCTTGGAGATTGCATATCATCGTTGAAGATACTAAAAGTTAGATTGGAGGGCTTCGATGCTTGGTGCGAAGCAAATAGAGTGGCAATCCTCATTGTGAAATTGGGTCTTAAATTCTTAATATGGAAAACCGAAAATGTTATCCCATAAAATGAAATTCACTACCCTTTGTCTTCCAATTGAGAGTCTATGAACAATTAAGACTGGGCAGGTAGTGTGCGTGTGGGTGGGTGGGGTGGGTGTGAAAGAGAGTGAGAGAGAGAGAGAGAGAGAGAAAATAAGTATCTAATTTTATTTTATTTTTTAAACAAAGAGTGAACACCCATAAAACCTTGAGCTTAACGAACAACAAAAAATAGAAGTAAAAAATTAAAACATAACAATCAAATAAAAATTTGTAATTGCTTCCAATCATAAACAGATCAGAGCTTCGTAAAAGATGCAGTAGTTCCTAGGGAATCGGTGAGCTACAACCATATTAAATTTATATACAGCAGATATCAACGCAGAAACATAATATGGAAGGATATGGTTGCAAGTTTAACTGATGAACTTAATAAACAAAGTAACAAATTACTTTTGAAGGATCGAGCAGTAAATACCTTAGCAGTAACATCATCAGAGCTGGAAGCCAACAACATACCCGTAGGGTCCCATTTGACAGAATTAACTTCAGCCTGAAATAGCATTCATAGGTCTTTCAGCTAGTCTTCCAGATCAATGCATGCTCATTTTCTTGTCGCTATTAACAATTCAAAAGGGTTAGTATCAAGGTTCAAAATCTCAGTTTTCCGGTGGATATCGGCCAGCTCCAAAACCGATACGTATTGGACGATACATTGGTACAAATTGATCAATACTAACAATATATATGGGTTAATACATTTGAATGTATCGACTCGGTAGCCCACAAAACAGTTACCCATCAGAAGATACGTATCCGTATCGGACGATATTTGAACTGTGGCTGGTATATTATTCATATGGCTACAATACAACTAAACTTCTGGCTCATGTTCATGGTTCAGAAACTCAAAGCTGCCTGTGTATTACTACAGTCGACTAAAATTTCCTAGAAACTGAGTAAACGGATGAAGTCATTATCTAGGTCAGACATCTAAATGACCCCCAATTTGGTCTGATCCAGCTCGATTAGGTCTAAGTACGATCGTCAAATAAAGATTTTTTTTTCCCTCACAGATGCTGTTTCATTTTCTAATACTAACTTTGTTCTTTTATATAATTTCCACATTTGTAATTGTTTTTTAATGATTTTCTTTCCTTTTTTATCAAGAAAAATACTTAGGGCGGGAAAAAAGTGAAAGCTAGTATGTCTTAGAACTCAGCCAACTCCCATTAGAATTGGTCTCTTATGAAGGAAAGGAAAATATTCAATCTCAAAAGCCAAATCAAAAAGTTCGTAGCGAACTCCCAAATGCCAAACCCCCATAATCTCCTAGAAGGGCATCAATGCAATTTCTTGAGCTGGTGATAGAAACTTACCCGTCATCTATTGACAAAAGCAACGAAGACTGACAAGCAGCCCCCACTCTAGACACAATGACTCTGCAATATGAAAAAGGCCAACAAAAGCCATGACTGTGTTGGAGATGATATAAGTTGTGTGTACGTGTACGTATGTGTCTAGTTAAGGTGTTAGTTTAGTCTCACCTCATTTAGAAGTAACTGTATGTGCTATATTCCCCTCTATATAAAGAGGGCTTATGACCTTATGTCTTTTGTAACATGGTCCAATCTAATAGAAACAATATAGTCCTCGGAGCTCTTGTGCTGTCTTCGTCTGCACCTCTCTTTCTAATAAACCCTAAACGGGTATTTCTCTTCTTTAGTAATTAGTTTATAATTTTCGACAGACTGACTACCTCAAGGCACAAAAAAACCAACCCCCATACCGGTCCTGCTCAGGATTACCTTAGGCTACTCGGGTGGAAAGGTTAACATATAAATAATATAGAGTCAATCATCCTTTAGTTAAAAAATTCTACACAGTTCAATTGCTTGGTTGTATTTATTTCTCCATTTTGTTATTTTTCATTCAGCCAACATCCAAGTCTGAAAAAAGGACTTTCCTGTAATTACCGAAAGTGGCTAATGGACCTCCTCAAATGCCTTGTGATTCGTAGTCATCTAGGCCCGTCATTTGATCTATTTTTTAATGTAAGTTACTGCTCCAGCTCCCTAAAAGCCTTCTCTGGTAGATAATGTAATTCACTCATCTAATACAAGGATTGAGTCGAAAAAAAGATCTCCATCTTCTAATTCAAAGCGGGCAAATGATACCTAACACTAGAGGCATGTTGGATATACATGGTAGCCATTAGGGCTCTCAATGGGTCGGGCCGGCCCGGATTTTAGCCAGCACCCAGCCTGAAAAAAGTGGTATTTTCTATCAAGCAAACCCGGCCCGGTATCTGGACCAGGCTAAACACGTTGCAACCCAATTAAATCTGGGCCGGGCTTGGGTTGAGTGTTCCAACACTCGGCCCGTATATATATATATATATATATATATATATATATATATATATATATATATATATACACACACACACACACACACACACACACACACACACACACTTATCCTTTTAAAATTATAAACAGAAATTTCTTTTAATTAAATATAATTTACTTAAATACCCTAACATTAACCGTTGTCCATTATAACCATTGTGCAACAAACTAAAATGAAATATTTGAATAAAAGCATGTTCCTGAGTCTCTAAAATGTTAATATAATTATTTAATTAAATTATTAACCTTCTTCAAACTTTTATTAGAAAAAAAAAAACAGCCCAAGCCCAACCAAATTTTATTAGAAAAAAAAAGGCGAAAAAAGCCCGGAGAGATGCCCAAGCCCGGTAGGGGCCGGGCTTGAGGTGAGTACATCGCAGCCCGGGTTAAGGCTGACCTGAAAATTTTGGGAACCCAGCCCGGGTAGGTTAGAGCCGGGTTGAACCCCAGCCCGGCCCATTGAGAGCCCTAGTAGCCATTAATTTTAGACGAAGCTTGACTGGTTTAAACCAGATGGTGGAGATTATTTTTCATCCCAATACTTTTCTCCAAAGATATTTAGATCAGGATGCACCTATCAAACGGTTCATATGATGATTTCATGTGACACACATCCCAAAAAGTCACCTGAGTATTAAGTCATCTAACACTCAAGCCACTTATTTAATACCCACACATTAAGAAGAAAAACTCCATATCCCCAATCCTGCTGGCATAATACTAACTCGTTAAAAAAGTTAATATTTAGTACCCAACCAAAGCACTGACTCTCTTGATACCTGGGTCACTTTTTCGGATGTGTGTGTTTCGTGTGATTTGATGCTCATAATCTCAAGATTTATTGTTCAAGAGATTAGAATAACCATCTGATTCAATGCTGTCAAATGCTATCAAAAATAAATGGCAAGTTAAATTTACATGTCATCCGCTAATTTTAGATGGCATTTGACTGCTTTGAATCAAATGATAGATACTGTTTTTCTTTCCAATTTTTTACACCAAAGATATTTAGATCATGGCACACCTATCAGACATTTCACGGTATGACAATGATTCCACATAGCACACATCTCAAAAGATGACCCGAGTGCCAACTCACTTGGCTCTCATGTCGCTTACCTAATAGTAATTTTCGGAGTCCACCATATTTTGCCCTCCATGGAAGGAATTCTGCGTCCGCCACTGGTTACAGATCTATGATCAGAATTTCATGTAGATATTTTTTAATGTGTTTTCCCACTTGATGGGTCCTTGAAGGGTTTGCCAAGAGTTTTTTATGGATATGTTGTTTCATGTGCTTCTAGGCCCATGGACTCTACGAGGCAGAGAAGTTGAGATTTCTTTAACTGGTATGGATCAGAATGAAGTAAGTTCTCTTTTGCCTCTTGTCTAATGTAACTTGGTGGAGTTTTGAAAATGATTTCATCATTTCTTCTAAGATAAAGTTTTCTTGAATAATTCACAAAATTCTGAGCTTATAAACTTTGTTCAGATTTGATTAGATCTGCTGCAAGTGAATGCACCGGTTTTCTATGCTCCATCATTTGCCTATCAGCCTATGGTTTGGTGCTATTTGGTCGAGATTTGAAGACGTTACAACATGTTTATGTGGTGTTAAGGGTCTCATGCTATCGGTTTCTCGTGGTGGACAGCGTCCGTGCTATAACTGCCCAACTTATATGATGTTATTTGTGCTGTTTGTGATCTATTTGAGTTCAATAGTGAATTAGAGTGAAAAACTGGCTGTCCATATTCTTCTTCAATGGATTATATGGCTTGATGGTATTATATGCATAATTGTCAAGGCAAGGCCATGGCGAATGGCGAGGCAAATCGCCATATGAACTTATATGACAAGAATGGATATATACAACGCCATAGCAGAATAGTGCAATGGCGCCGCCATGACACTATTTTGAATTTTCTTTTGTAACTACTAACCTGTAGGTTATAACTTCTAACCTTATAAATTATAAAACTTACAAGTTATATTTGTATTATAACTTATGTTTGATAAGTTATATCTATAATATTTAGGGGTTTAAGTGAAACCCTCTAGTCTTTATCGCAACCATTCTCTCTCTCTCTCTCTCTCTCTCTCTCTCTCAACACAGATTTTTATATTTTGGGGGGCTGCTACTAACCCCCCACTATATGCTGAATATTCCCCATAAGATACAATTGACCGTTGATGCTTTGAATCGGACCAACAAAGATCGTTTTTCGTTACAATCTTCCCCACAACTGATCTTGAAATCATGAAAATATCATCAGATGGTCATTCCAATCTTCTATAAAAAAATATAAAAATTAAAAAATAGTAGAAAATTAAAATATATATATTAATGACTAATAAATAATGATAATAAATATTAAAATAAATTAATATATGGCATCGCCATGACATGGCGAGTCTCCTCGCCTTAACTACCTTGATTATATGAGGTGAAGAACTGAGCCACAAGGTGTTTCGTGTTAACAAGAATATTGCCAAATTGTGGATCACTATTGCATATTGTGGTTGATTTTGGGCCTATTTAGCCTACATGTAATGAGGATTCATGCAGTATTGCAGTGCCACGTTGAGGGATCTAAACGCTTGGATTGTCTCTGTGTAGCTGAGTTTCACCTTTTTTCCTGAAATTGTGCAAGAAACTTGTAGTGGATTCTGTGTTTAGTGCAGCTATGCTTGTGTGGATAAGGGGCTGGTTTTCCTTCTTGAATGCAACTTGGTATAATGGAGAAGTTAAAGAAGAACATGTGCAGCGTTGACACCAAAAATCAAGGGTTCGATGAAGACTTATTGTCGCCCTTCCATTCTTATGTGGCCGAGACAGGTATTGTCAGATCCTCTCATGTCAAATCATTCTTCATGGATCATTGTTTCTGGAGCAACAGATCATATGTTTAGTATGTCTTCTCTTTTCCAATCTCTAATCCCTTTGTCAAAACCCTGTAATGTTCGTGTAGTGGTTGGATCCCATATTTTAATAATTGGGAAAGGGACTATTCATGTTAGTAATCTGTCATTAGAATCTCCATTATGTGTTCCAAAGATGCCAATTAACCCCCTTTCAGCATGACATTCTTTCCCTCTTAGCGTGTCTTCCATGGCTTGAGGAAGGAGAAGGTGCTTGGACGTGGCTGTAAGGAGAGAGGGTTATATTGTCTAAGGACCATCACATCTAAATAACGATAGTTGTTACCACTACGTTGTCCACTGAGGAGGTCTAGCTACGGCATACTTCTTTTAGTCATTTTCCCCTTCAGTCTATTGAGTTTTGGTTTTCATAAAATTTAGCCTGATTGATCATACCAAGCTTCAATGTGATCTGAGTCAGTTGGTGAAACATCATAAATATCGTATCATATTAGTGGTAATAGAGGTACTCCATTTCATATTGTCCATTATGATGTTTGAGGAGTCATCTCCCATTGCTTCTCTTAGTTATCAGTATTTTGTTCCATTCATCGATGATGGTACTCATTTTACAGTGCGATACTTCTTGAATCCAAAGATGAAGTCGCCTCAACTTTTCTATCCTTTATAACTTGGTTCAAACTCAATACCATGCCACTATGAAGGTTTTGAGATCTAATCAATATTTATTAGATTATGTTGTTCTTACTGCCAACCTCGTTATTAATAGAATGCCCACTTACATGCTTGATAACAAGTATTCCTACCAATTCTTATGCCCTCAAAGTCGCCTCTTCCCAGTTCCTCCTCGCGTATTTGGGTCTCTTTTTTGGCTTATATTTCCCTCTCTCATCGTGATAAACTCTCTCCAAAAGTTATTAAATGTATCTTCATTTGTGACTGTGGGTGTTACCTTTTTTGAGCCCACCCATTTTATTGTCCTCCTCAGTGTCCTATTCAGAGGGAGAGTTCTAAGGAACAGAGAACTTTACCTGCGTTGCCCTGTCTCTAAAATGATGTTGATGATGAAGCAGAAATTGAAGTAGAAGATCAAGAGATCCCAAACGAGCAGCAAAGAGTGATTGTTGCCATAGAAAGACCAGACACATATAGCAAGTTTCGATTAGGCAAACCCTTCATTCAAGGTGAAGCCTTCAAGAAGATGAAGAAGACCCTCCTTAGACTACAGATCAAGCTTCTTCTCCTAAAGCAAGTCCACCAAGTTGTGATCCTTCTCTACCAAATGAATTGGACTTTCTTATTCCCCCAGTTTGTGATTCTTCTCCACCAAATGAGTTGAACATTCCTATTTCCCAATGTAAACCTTCCACGTCGTGTACCCGTCATCCCATCGATAATTGTGTCATGAAATTTTTTTATGCATCATATCTATCATTCATCTCTTTGTTAAACTCAAAACCATGCCACTATGCAGGAAATGAACGATGTGGAACAAAATAAGATGGGATGTGGAACTCCCTGAAGGGAAGAAGATAGTCGGCTGCAAGTGGGTGTACACAATAAAGAACAGACCATATCATTCCATATAAGCAGACTGATAGCCAAGGAGTTCACAAATACACAATTATCAGGAAACCTTTGCACCTGTAGCGAGGTCAATTATTATTATTTTTTTGATTGGTAAAGGAAATTATATTGAAACGCAGCAAGACGCTGAAAACCAATACAACCACGAACCAAAAAATCAAGACAACAAGGAAAAAAAGAATAAACACAGCTACGCACAACAGACTAAATCGACCAACTTAGCCCGGATCCCAAATATACTGGGATTGGCCATGTCCCTCTTCGCCTCTAGCCACCCAAAATCCCACCAGGTTCGTGATGGATTTTATAATCATACCCACCAGTCTATATTTATTCTCAAAGATCCTCAAATTCCTCTCGCGCCATAGACACCAAAAAATGGCGAACAACGAAGTCCTCCAGTACTCCCGTCTCTCACCATCAACCATCCCTGATAACCAGCTCATCAAGTGCCGGTATGGCGTATCGGCCATAACCCAGCTCAAACCAAAAGATTTAAACACAATAGACCAAACCTCATGGGCCACTCAGCAATGAAGAAATAGGTGATCAGCAGTTTCCACCCCATCAAAACACATGACACAGCCATTAGTAATATCCATCCCCCGACGAATGAGCTGATCTCTCGTAATGACTCTCCCCTTACAAAGCACCCACCCAAAAAACTTAATTTTCGAAGGACTCATTGTTGTCAAATGGCTTAATTTCGCTTAAGCGAATCGCTTAAGCTATGACATACTTTTTTCTTTTTTTTCAAAAAAAAAAAAATTAAAATTAAAATTTAAAAAAAATTAAAATAAATTAACAATAAGTATTCAAGTCTCTAGAAGGGAAAAATAGGCATTCTTGCATTTAAAAAAGAAGTTTTACATACTAATATTCAAAATTATAACTTTAATTTTGATACTAAGTACCAGCATCGTCTACTTTGGGCCGTTGATGGTGTAGATCTATCATCTTCATAATCATCATGATCATCTTCCATATAGCCTTCTAAAACAGCATCTTGATCATGTTTTTTCCTAGAACGCTTGTCCATATACTCCATTATTTCCTTTCGGATTTCCAGAATAGCTTTTCTACAAGCCCTAGCATTTGATCCGGCTCCATAAGCAAGATGTTGTTTATGACAATTTAATATAACTAAGTTTATAACAATTTAATTCACTAAAAAAATGATTACAAAGTATAAAATAAATAATAATAAAAATTAGATAGGAAAGATGGGAGGAGATTGGGAGTAAAGAATGAAGATTAGAGAGAAAGTTAAAACCCAAATAGTTGTGTGAGGAGTAGAGGACCCAACCCACCATTTTATAGAGGCAATGGGACCTCAAAAAGCAAAAAAAAAAAAAAAAAAAAAAATTAAGTGTTTGGAGTATTATGTCATCGCATACTTTAATATGCGATCGCATAATGGCCAAATCGCATAAGCCATCATGGCTTATGCAATTTGATGGCATAAAATCGCTTAAGCGATCGCTTATGACAACTATGTCGAAGGTAGATGCTCTTTCCACAGCCATTTACCCTCAAAGGTAATAAGAGGACGCCGAGACAACAGCTTACCAAAACTCGACAGTAAAGTTACCATCGTTACTAGGGGCCCATATCCTCATATCTAAACCGTTAGAATTCCGTTGTGCCTCATATAATTTCTGAATCAGAATGGAGAACTCAGTCATCTCACTATCCCTCAACGACCTTCTGGTAGCAACATCCCAAATAGTATTCCCATTAGTGTGCGAGACAAACTCGTGAATCCTTCCACCCGGATTCGAAGAAACCGCATAGATCCCCGGGAAGGAGGACCTAAGCGTACCATCATCGAGCCAAACATCTTCCCAAAACCTGATACGGGTGCCATACCCCTAGCTGAACTTCAATCCTCTAGCAAAACTCGGCCAAATGCTACAAATGCCTCTCCACCAAGCTGAAGTCCCCCTGTGGGCCATAGAGCAGATCCCCCAGCTATCAAGTGTTAGACCGTATTTCTCGACCAACACCAACCGCCAGAGACTATCCCTCTCTTCCACCCTCCCCGCTCTCCAAAACCATTTCCCAAGAAGCGCCAAATTGGTCTGTCTTAGACTGTGAATCCCCAACCCTCCACCCTCGACCGGCAATTGACAAGTATCCCAGTTAATAAGGTGATATCTTCTATTCATCCCCGAATCTTCCCATAAAAATGAGCGTCGTATCTGCTCCAGCCGTTTGATAATCTTCGTCGGACGCTTCAACATCGACATATAAAAGATGGGCATCGACGAAAGGACCGCCTTCACAAGAACTAGCCTAACTCCACTACTCAATGGCTTTTCTTTCCACGACGACAACCGCTGCTCGAACCTTTCCACCACAGATTCTCATTCGTGAAACGTGGGTTGTCTGAGGCCAAAAGGCAAACCAAGATATCTAATAGGCAGCTTCTCGATATCACAACTCACAGCGTGCGCAATCTCCCCCAACACAGCCTCCTCAACCCCAATCCCCGTGATCGCGGATTTGAGGAAATTGATCCGCTGACCCGAAACCGCCTCATATACCGCAAGCACATTTGCAAACACACTAAACTCCGTAGCATCAGCCTTCCCAAATAAGATCGTGTCATCAGCATATTATAAATGCGAGATGAATCTGTCATGTGTACCAACCTGCATACCAGTAATAAGATTGGACTCCCTGACACACACGATCGGTCCAAAAAGCGCCTCGCCCAGAATATTGAAAAGAAACAGAAACAATGGGTCCCCCTGACGGATACCCCTGGAACTCTTAAAATACCCAGCCAGGGTGCCGTTAATTAGAACCGGGAGCCACGGCGAAGAGTAACACCCACGCATCAATTTCCTCCAACTCTCACCGAACCCCAACCTCCCGAGCATATAGTCAAGACCTTTCCAGCTCACCCAATCATACGCCTCCTCCATATCCACCTTCCAAATCGCAGCCGGACAAGCCGCCTGGATGGTCTCATGAGCCACCGCAACCAGGTCCACTAACTGTCTATCTCGCACAAAAGCCCCCTGATTACCCGAGATAATCTTACACATTACCAGCTTCAATCTATTTGCTAGCACCTTAGCTATAATCTTGTAAAGACAGTTCGTGAGACTAATCGAGCGGTACTCAGAAATATCATCGGCTCCATCACGCTTGGGAATGAGGGTGATAAAAGTAGAATTAAGAGCCCTCCCAATGAAACCAAAAGTGTGAAATTCAGACATAACCTCCATCAGCACCCCCTTTATAGTCTCCCAAAAAAATCTGAAGAACTCCATGGTAAAGCCATCCGGTCCCGGGGCCTTGGTCCGGCCACCAAACCTGATCGCATGCCACACCTCCTCTTCGTTAAACTGTTGCTCCAGCCCCATACTCTCCTTCATCGAGATAGCATTGAAAGATAACCCATCCAGCTGCGGGAACGGTAAGCCATCATCCATATACATTCGTTCATAGAACGCGACGATCTTGTCCCGAACCTGATCTTCACCCACATAAGTCACCCCATCAACGACGATGTTCCCCAAATACTTCGCTTTGAACCGTGCGTTGGCCATCGCATGAAAATATTTAGTATTAGCATCCCCCTCCTTGAGCCATCTGACCTTAGCTTTTTGACTCCACTTTACTTCCTCGGCCCTACAGGTGGTGGTGAACTCCATTTTTTTAGAAAGCCTTTCTTCTCTTTCGTCAACCGTAAGGGGTCTATACTCTTCCAAGTTATCCAACTCTTGCAATCTCTTTAGTAAGTTCTCCTTCTTAACATGAACCAGCCCATACACATCACGATTCCACACTTTAATCCTTTCTTTCAGCCGATGGAGCTTAGAAATGAATCTATAGGCCGTAGTCAGAAATAAAGGAATTAAAATCCCACATAACTCCACCATCCGGCGCCCCCCCCCCCCAGCTTTTCAGATCCCCATCTTATGGCAGTAAAATCCCCTCCAAAGCATAGCGACAACTCCCACCTGGCAGTAATAGCAGCCAACTCAAACCAAAAATCTCCCCTATCTCTATCAACTGAAGGCCCATAGATACCTGCAAACATCCACTTATTCCCAGAGTCCTTGTTCCAAAGTACCACAGATGCCGAATACACTCCCACTTCCTCATCCATTTTATAAAAAATTAACGAGTCTCAAGCCACTAAAATACCACCTGAAGCACCAGCAGAGTCGACACCGATCCAATCCCATCTATCCCCACCCAACACCGACCGAACCTTCTTCCTATCACAATTGCCCCATTTGGTCTCTTAGAGAGTAACCACGACCGGTTTAACAGCCGCAATCACTTGCTTCACCCCAGCCCCCTTAGCCCCATCGCAGAAACCCCTCACATTCCATGATATCATCTTCATTATCCAACTGGTAGACATCCCGCCCACAGAGGAATGTAAACTAAAGACCCCCTACACCTCTCCCATCGACATCCCCCATTGCAATCTCGTCAGTTCCCACGGTGCACCACGACGCTTATTTCTGTTATCCCAGCGACTGACCAGAATGGATCAGAACACTTCCCGCAATTCTGCCTCCGATCCTTTGAACGACATACCGAGATTACGCCCCAGGCCAATCAGAAATGAGGCCCTTTGAAGGACCTCATTACTCCACATTCCCTGGTGGGAACTTGGTCACTTGGAAAAGTAAGAAATAGCATGTGGTTTCAGATTTTAGTGCAAAAAGAGAAAACAAGGCCATGTCCCAAGGTGCCTGTGAAGGATGTGGCTTAAATTGATGTGAAGCTTCCTATGACACTATATAGATAATGAAGTTGTACTTTGTATAGCCGAAAATCTTGTTTACCACAAAAGGACCGAGCACATTGAAGTAGATTGTCATTTTATACGAGAGAAAGTTGAATCCAAAGAATTTTTTATACCTCAAATAAGTTCAGAAAACCAGTTGGCTGATGTACACACTAACGTTGTTGGAAGTAATCGATTGTATAACATCACCTCCAACTTGGGCATGATTCATATCTATGCCACCACTTGAGGGGGGAGTGTTGGCGTGTCTATAGCGTTAGTATGGTGTGCATGTATTGTATTTTACGTCACATGTATTGTGTCAACTCATAACCCTAATTGTTGCATCTCTCTTTCTCTCTCTTCTTCTTCCTCCTCTAACCTTAAACTTCTCAAACCCGAATCACATATATTCATCTACTCTAGGTATAGATTCTAATTTTTTGCCCTAAATGGAATGAGTGGAGAAATAAGAGTCAGAAAGTCAACCCCAAATAGATGGGACAAGGCAATGATGATGTTATTGGGTTTGTTCAAGGCTCGCATCCCCAGCTCAATGTCAAATAATTGGATTCAACAATATGCGAGTAATGGGAAAAGTTATGTTGATCATTCGTTTTTTCTCTACTTTGTAACCAATCTGGTCACCATTGGAGAGCATGGTCGACACTCCTTCCCAAGAGTTTTTTTTTAGTTGGATGACTTTTCCTTAAAAAAATTTAAAATTTTCTATTACAAAATCAAATATTGACAATCCAAAGCAAATATGCTATGTGCAAAGTGGCTGAAATGGTTAGCAATATTGTTGGTCAACAACAACCATATGGTACTTCCTACGACTATTTGGTACCACTTGGGAGTTTGTCTTAGGAACATTAAGGATCTATATGTGGCTTGGGGTCCGAGTACTTCCATAGAGAGGGCCAGATTTTATGGAGGACTTGCTCGGCGGTCGTATTATGGACTGTGCAGAAAATAACGAGCAACCACGATTTTGCTAGGAAGGAAATGCCCATCCCCAGTTTGTGTGTTAGGATTTAAAATATTATGATTAAATGTTCTATGGCGGACAATGATTTCAAATAGGTTTGTTGAATTGACTTCTATCTAACTTGGGAAGCTATTTTTAAGTGTGGAGGACGCCCATTAAGAAAGTAAAATTTGGGGTGGGGAGGCCTTCAAATGAAGGGTTCATTAAAGTAAGTTGATGGAGGTGCTCTTGGTGACATAAGTGCGCATTAGATGAGTGATTTGAAAAGTGAGCGGAAGCCTTATAGTCACCTACTCGGAGCCAATTGGCGAAACCAATGCGAATAAGGTAAGAGGTTAGAGCCCTTCTGCAGGTTATCTGCATTATAAAATCAAGGATTATATGTTGTCGAGGCCGAAGGAGATTCCTTCAACTAATACAACGGTTGTCAAACTTAGTGCCTTATCAGTGGCGCTTAGCGGACTACACTGATGCGGCCTTTAATTTGTGTGCTACTCACCTGAAATACTTCCTATACTGTGAGAGACAAATTCAATGGCTGATTCACTTGCTCAAAAAAGGTATTATCCGGCTACAAAAAAAAGATGATTTTGATTTATAATATGTAATCCCATTATTTCCAGTTATCTAGTAAAACTTATTGTTACTCGTAACCAAAAGGATAAGTCCTTACAAACCTGATGCCCAGCAAAAGCCCTGATAGGGCGATTCTCTCCAATCTTGCAGACATAAATCATACTGTCTGTTGAGCATGTAGCAAACGAAACATTGTTACGCCAATCAACATCAAGTGTTGGAGCTGCAAAAAGATATACAGATTAAAGAAGATTTTATACTAAATTGACTGTATCATTAATAACATACGCCCTCTTATTTCCAGCAACTAAGCAGCACCTGCATGAAATTCAAATTGTTGTTTCCATTCCCATGTCTTCGCATCCCACACAATAGCAGTTCTATCTACACTTCCGCTAAGTAGATAGTCTCCTTTCTTGTTCCATTTGAGAGAGAAGATGGGCCCTTTATGTTTGTTTAGAGTACTTCTTAGTTCCCCTGGTCAATATCATAACACCCACACAATGACAACTATGAAACATACAAAGGGCAGAGGAAACAATCAACTGCTTTGATGCCACTGTTGGGCAACGATATACAGCATGATACTAGTGGAGTACAACAAAGACAACAAGTCTATTTCAAAATTCTGAACAAACATGCAGCTAAAGCAATACAATTAGAAAGTAAGGAAAGAGATCTTTAGAGATTATATACGCAAGTAGAAACATAGTAAATGTGAGCAATTTATGTTTTGCTTCAAAGATAAAATGTCACAAAAATATAGTGGAAAGTATGCGGTATAGACATCCTAATTAGAAACATAGTAAATGTGAACAATTTATGTTATGCTTCTGTAATGTACTGAAGTACTCCCCTATAAACATACCACCATGTGAGTTGATGAATCCATGTATCATGTTCAGTCCGGGAAAAAATCTTTTCAAATTTACTACATTATTAAGCAGTTGAACCATAAAACATAAAGGTTCTGGAGATAATTTGATTCATGGAGTTAAATAACCAGCCGAGGATAATGGCATTACCCGCTTCCCACTCAGCAACATCGGGGGATCCAGGCCTTCGTTTAGGAATGGACCCCTTGAGAAGACCCATTTTCTTCCTACCTTGCACATATAAGGTAATATTCATTTTCCATTGAAGATAATTGGAGGAATTTAGCTTAAAAGTTGTTATACTCGAGAGCAAATTATCTGACCTCATAGAGATATACTCATCTCCCATTTTAAGGATGCCCAATCAAAGGAAAACTTATAATATCCAAGAATAATCACTACCCAACATAAAATCCCAGTAAAGAGACCCAAAAAACCTTTAAAAAGTTTAAGTTGATTCACTAACAATATTCATAAGAGAACGAGGAAAACCAAAATTAGGGTTCACCAACAAAAGAACTATAGGATTGGGGAAAAAATATCTTCAAAAAAAAAAATTACAATATTTCTTAACAAATTATCAAAGAAAATATCACGAGATTCAATTGAATGATTTAATTCCTGCCTAAAATAGTGTTACTTTCGCGTACATTCCCTATCGGATCTAGAAGACTAGGGTTCTTAGCGAACGACTAGATCTCCGACAGTTTTAGGGCATTGAATGAACTCGCAAGCGGGTTCTTTCGATACCGTGCGAAAATAAAGGCAACTAAGGCTTTTAATGGTGGAAGATAGGTTAGGATTACGACACTTATGCAACTCGTAGATCACAAGAAGATAGAGGAGGGAAAGTTGGCCTTCCACCAAACCGCATGCGGGACGAAGAATCGGTCTTCGGTTTGAGAGAATCGCACCCTCACAAAAAGTTTAAAACTCTCAAAGTTGCAAAAGCAACTTTCATTCACCAATAAATAATTAAAAGTTGTTTTGACAATTCATTCACCAATAAATAATTAAAAGTTGTTTTGACAAGCCTTTAAATAGGCTAAGCAAACCCTAACTTGAAATTATAAAAGTCCTAAAACAATAAACACTAAAATGACAAATATTACCAAAGAAAAGTAAATTTCCATCTTTTGGCGGACTTGTTTCACGTGCTCGATCGATCAATCAATCAATCGATCGATCGACTGACTTAGAAAATATAAAATCGCTAAATTAAGAGTCTCTCTGCCTTCAATCGATTGATCGAAGGTTGGGGTCGATCGATCGACTAAGTACTTCTTTAATCCTTCGAATTTGAGCAGTTTTCCTTCTTGGCCACTTTCACATTCTTCTTTCGCCTTCGATACGTTATGGGCGACTGCTTGAATCGAATGTCCCCATCACTTCTCCCTGGATTAGAAGGATTCATCCCCAATGAATATTGGTTGTGATAGAGGTCGAGGAGATCCAGATCAATCTGTTGAAATTCTTCCCTTGTTATCCATGTATTCTCTGAATCGACTTTGTTCTTCCACTTGACCAAGTACTTCTGAAGTCCCCCTTGGTTGGTGGACACAATCTGATCCTCCAAAACATCTTCAATGATATCACGAGATGGTCGTGTAGGTGAAGGTAATGGTGTGGGTAGGGGAATAATGGTGGCAACGGATGTAGAAGGCTAAAATGGGTTGGGTGGAATGAATGGCTATGGAACAGAACGAGATCCTCCACGTTGAAAGTCGTGTTAATCCCCGATTCTGGTGGTAAATCTAGGATGTAAGCGTTAGAATCGGCATGCTTCAAAATTCTATAGGGTCCAGCACCACGAGCTTGTAACTTCTTTGCAATTCCTTGAGGGAATCGCTCAGGTCTATTTTGAACCATCACCAAATCATCCTCCTGAAATTCTTTGAATCTTATATGAGAATCTGCAGAAATTTTGTATTTTTCATTGCTCACATTAATTCTTCTTTTAATCTCAGCATGCAATACATGAATGCGATGCGCAAAGCAGAATCTGATGACCTTTGATGAACTGTAATTGGGATGAGGTCTACAGGTGTCCTAGGTTTATACCCATGTACGATTTGAAATGGACTCATATCTGTGGTCCTATTAACCGAATTATTGTATGCGAACTCCGCTACAGGTAGGATTGAATCCCAACTCCTAATGTGCTCACCTACTAGATACTGTAACAAGTTACCTAGACTCCGATTTACAACCTCAGTTTGCTCATCAGTTTGAGGGTGATATGCAAATGAAAATTGAAGCCTAGTCCCCATTTTGTACTACAGTGTCTTCCAAAAGTAACTGACAAACTTGACATCACGATCAAACAATATAGTTTTAGGCAAACTGTGCAGACGAACAACTTCATTAAAGAAAAGTATAGAATGTTACTTGCATCTGAGGTCTTCGAACTCGTGAAGAAATGGGCCATTTTTGAAAAACGGTCCACAACGACGAATACTGAATTGTGCTTTCGGAGGGTCTTGGGGAGGCCTAACACAAAGTCCATAGACAGGTCTTGCCACCGAGTATGTAGCACTGGTAAGGGTGTGTATAACCCAGTGTTTTGTCTCTTATGTTTTGCCAGTTGGAAAACACTACACTGGTTGATGACTTTAATAACATCTCGGGTGAGATTGAGCCAATAAAATCGGTCTTCAACCGATTCAACGGTCTTGTTGCGACCAAAGTGGCCGGTAACCCCTCCAGCATGTAACTCCCAAACAACAAAATCTCGTAGAGAAGTGCGGGGAATACACAAGCGGTGTTTTAGGAACAGATACTCATCCTGTAGGGTATATTTACTCTCTCACGGGTTGTTCACGCAAAAGTGAGGTGTACTCTTCTCCAAAATCCGGACATATAGGATAATCGTCTACGAGACGATCGAATCAGGTCACCTCAACACTCAATGAGTGTAACGTCGCCACTCTACGACTAAGCGCGTCAGCAACTCGATTCTCCACACCAGCCCTATGTTTCAACACAAAGGTGAACCCTTGAAGTTGCTCAACCCATTTCGCATGTCGTGGGTTTAACTTCTTTTGGGAACTCAAAAATCTAAGGGACGGGGAACGCCAAGATCGAAAGTCTCGAATTTGGGGCGCAACAGATTTCTAGTGCATAAGAAACGAAAAGGAAATCAGAACCAGGCTCAAAGATTAGAATTAGCGTGCTAGAGCAATGCACAGTCAATCAATCGACTCCTGAAATTTGATCGATTGACTGTGGCCTGTGAGGGACTAATTCTGGCGACATATATATATATATATATATATATATATATATATATATATATATATAAATCAATCGATCGAATAGCAAATGTCGATCGATTGACTATGCTATGACCAAAGACCAAATTATATATATAAGTCAATCGATCAAATTCCAGGTGTCGATTGATTGACTGTCGCGAACATGGTTTTTTTTCTACAAAATTCAAATTTGAGTTTTAAGGGGCAAACTTGTCTTTCTTTTGTTTAATTTTTGTTTTAGGGTTTTATTTTAAGACCTCCTATATAAGGTCATAATAAAAACATTGTAAGGGATTGATATTTTGATTAATGAAAAGCTTTACTTTAATGCTTGAGATGAGCAATTCCGGAGAGTGATTCTTCTTCCCCGAGATGGGTTTGGAGTGAGGCCAAGGGTGTGATGCCCATTATTTTCTATTATTATTCATTTTACTATCTCTTTATTTCTCTATTTTCTGCTCTTATTTGATTCCCAAAGCCCTAAATCTAGCCGTTATTCTGTCAAATCTCTCAAACCATAACCTAGTTTTCATCTAAACTATTGAATCAACCCAATTCGATAATCCTAAATCTCATCCCAGCCATCTAACCAATCTAAACCCTTATATCGACCCGATCCCTAAACCCTCGAGGAACCTGAGATTCCACCATTGAACCATGTGCGAGGGCCTTAATCTGGAACCGGCTAGAGTTCTATCTCTAGGATCTTCCTTCCTCAAGGCTAACAGATATATCGCAACGGATCGGACCCTACCCGAATCGAATGTGATCATCCGAATGGAAGACTACAAACAATGAGGTATTCGCATTTTTTTGTATTGATTGTGCTTAATTAATTTAGTTTAATTTTGGCAAAATAATCATTTTATCATCATTCACGTAGTCTAGGGTTTTTTCCTGCGTCAGTTTTGGTATCAAAGCCTAGGTTCTAGGTTATGGCATATTTGTTTGACATTTAATTCCATTGGATTTTAATTTTCATTGTATCAAATTTCAGTTTTTATTTGTACACATCTAGTGCTTGATAAAAGTCCTCATTCATCGTTGGTTCATGTGTATGTTATTTTAATTTAATGGAATTTTATTTCATTTGTATTCATCATTGTGCACATCTTGTGTTCAACAAAAGTCCTTATTCACTTTGAGTCACATGTGTAAGTCATTTCGATGTCTTTGATGTCATGTCATCTGTGTCTTCATTTGTGTGCACATCATGTGTTTGTTAAAATTCCTCAATTGTTGTGTGGTCCATAGAATTGTGTCTAGGTTGTGTTTGTGTCAAGCATCATGTATGAGTCACTTACACGTCACCATGAATTCATCACCCGTCATGAAAGGGTGCTAGCCAAACAAGGGAACCACTACACTGCAAATTCTTGGCAAAATCCCAAAAGTTGTGACGAGATTAGAGTTCGGGGATATCCTCATCATCATGAACCTGAGTACGACCCTACCGAGAAATTTCTAAACTCTATTCGGTATGAGGTCCTAGAATTTGAGGGTACGACGAACCCTAGAACCTTCGTAGAGTGGTTGTCTAGTGTAAAAGAGTACTTTGATTGGCATAGCGTACCAGATGAGTACAAAATTAGGCTAGTAACAACAAAGTTTAAGGGTAATGCCAAAAAAATTTGGATTCATATAGAACTCTATATTGAGTTTCATCGGATTAAACCCATCTCCATATGAGAGGATATGAGGGTGACGCTTATTGAAAAGTACATTCCTTTGACACATCGTCACCTTCTACGGAGTTTGAGAACCAAGACAAATAAGTGTCCTGATTGTCTTAAGTGTCAAGGATTTGGACACTTTGCTTATCAGTTATCACTGCACTACAGAATTTTCTACTCCAAATTTATTGACAAAAAGCGAAAGTTCTAAGGAGCCGAAAAATATGAAAGTAGAAGAGGAAGGGTATGACCTTAGAACCGTGACGAGTGAAGAGGGGATGGAAGAAGCAGATGAGAGTCTAGCTTGTATTAAAGAGGATTCTATTTCCCTTGTGAGTAGTGATGTTGAGTCGCCCGCACGTGAGTCAACCGAGTCACCTATACAAGAATCTACTGAGTCGAGTGCACTTGAACTTTTGGTTTTGGTTGACACAAGCACACACGAGTTAATCGGGTCGAGTGTACATGAGTCATTAATGTCACTTGATTCGATCACACATGAGTCACTAGTGTTGGTAGAGTTCACTACACATGAGTCACTAGTGTTGACAGAGGCCACTGCACGTGAGTCGTTAGCGTCGCATGCACATGAGAGTTTCGAGTCAATAGACACACATATACATCATAGTCTCGATTCGCATACCGCCTCACATTCCGATTCTTATTGTGAGTTAAGTTTTGAGTCTCATTTCGCATTGCATGCCGAAATTAAGCTTAAAATTAATTTATGCAATGAAACTCTCAAAATATCGATGCAGTTACCTAAGGCTTTTATGAAATTTCAATTAAATGATCATGCAATGGTTCATATTAGACGAACAATTCCCCTCAGGAGTCGCAAAGAAGTTCAAAACCTGCAACGTTGGGCCCATTAGAATTGTGGCAAGGAGCGGACCTAATGCGTACGTTCTCAAACTTCCTCCAGATATCGGGGTCAGCTCTACGTTCAATGTGGACGACTTAGTTCCTTCTTTGAGCTCAACCCCACCTCCTTGCAACCTGTTCCAAGCAACACCTATTTACAACCTCATCCCAACTTTACAGCCAATACCCCTCCCCCCCCCCCCCCCCCAAGCAGGCAGAGAAATGAGATAATTGAGAGACTTTTAGATGGTATTGTGGCATTCACCTGCGACAAAGAGTTTCTAGTTTATTAGATGCAGAGGGTTGGTGAGTCGACTATCGAGAGTGCATGGGCCAATCATGAGAGAGTTCGTCGCTTGAGTTTCGGTATTTCCGACTGATATCGCAATCACATTTCATCGGTGATGAAGACTTTTAGGCCTGGGAGAGTCGATGAAAGGGTTCAAAAAGATATTTGGTTCGTCATAAAGATATTTATAGTGTGCGCTCTGATACAATCAAACAAGATGATACTCAGACGTTACCAGATGCCGAGATTGTTTGGGTTAGTTACGAGGAGTTCTACCATTCGGGTCCCCATACACTTGATCCATACTACCGGCATGTTTCATCGGTGATGAAACATTTTCAATCGGGGAGAATGACGGGGAACGCCAAGATCGAAAGTCTCATATTTAGGGCGCAACAGATTTCCAGTGTAGAAGAAACGAAAAGGAAATCAAAACCAGACTCAAGATCATAATCAGCGTCCTGAAGCAATGCACAGTCAATCGATCGACTCCTAGAATTCAATTGATTGACTATGGCCTGTGAGGGACTAATTCTGGCAACATATATATATATATATATATATATATATATATATATATATATATATATATATATATGTCAATCGATCGAATACCAGATGTCGATCGATTGACTATGCAATGACCAGAGACCAAATTATATATAAGTCAATCGATCGAATTCCAGGTGTCGATCAATTGACTGTTGCAAACATGGTTTTTTTTCTACAAAATTCGAATTTGAGTTTTAAGGGGCAAACTTGTCTTTCTTTTGTTTAATTTTTATTTTAGGGTTTTATTTTAAGACCTATATAAGGTCATAATAAAAACATTGTACAGGGTTGATACTTTGATTAATCAAAAGCTTTGCTTTGGTGCTTGAGATGAGCAATTCCGGAGAGTGATTCTTCTTCCCCGAGATGGGTTTGGTAGCCAAGAGTATGATACCCATTATTTTCTATTACTATTCATTTTAATATCTCTTTATTTCTCTATTTTCTGCTCTTATTTGATTCCCAAAGCCCTAAATCCAGCCGTTATTCTGTCAAATCTCCCAAACCATAACCCTAATTTTCATCTAAACAATTGAATCGACCCGATTCGATAATCCTAAAGCTCATCACAGCCATTTAACCAATCTAAACCTTAAATCGACCCGATCCCTAAACCCTCGAGGAACCTGAGATTCCACCATTAAACCACGAGCGAGCGCCCTAATCTGGAAGCAGCTAGAGTTCTACCTCTAGGATCCTCCTTCCGCAAGGCTAACAGATCTAGCGCAATGAGTCGGACCCTACCCAAATCGAATGTGATCATCCGAATGGAAGACTACGAACCATGAGGTATTCGCATTTATTTGTATTGGTTTTGCTTAATTAATTTAATTTAATTTCGGCAAAATAATCATTTCATCATTACTCACGTAGTCTAGGGTTTTGTCATGCGTCAGCTTCATAATGAGAGAACAAAACAAACTCATGTGGTAGCAAATAATGTTTCCAATATTTAAGAGATTGCACTACCACATAGAATTATTTGTCGTAGTTAGAGTATTTCTGCCTGGCCTCATTTAGCTTCTCACTGAAATAAATTATCGAATGGCCCTCTTTGCTCAACACTCCTCCAATGCTTACACCGGACACATCACATGCTACCTCAAAGACTTTAGAAAAGTCCGGAAGGCGCATGACAGGAGCTTTCGTCATTCGGGACCTAATCTCCTTAAAGGCTTTTGCCACAGTAGGTGTCTATTTAAAGTCCCCGTTTTTTATGCAATCGGTGATAGGGGAAATTACCGTATTGAAGTTACGGATGAACCGCCTGTAGAAAGTGGTTAACCCATGGAAGCTACGAACTTCATGAATGTTTTGAGGTTCGGGCCATTCCACGATAGCTTTGAACTTTTCCAGATATACAGTCATTCTTTCGGAGGTCACGACAAACCCTAAGACAACGCTCTGTGACATGAAAGTGCACTTCTTTAGGTTCGCGTACAACTTCTTTCCTCTGAGAGTCATGCAAACTTGGCTTAAGTGGTTTAAGTGTTGTTCCTTGTTGTGACTATAAATAAGAATGTCGTCGAAATAGACTACAAAGAACTTGCCGATGAAAGGCCTCAACACATGTATCATGATACGCATAAATGTACTCGGGGCATTTGAAAGTCCAAAAGGCATGACAAACCACTCAAATAAACCATCATTGGTTTTGAAGGCAGTTTTCCATTTGTCCCAAGGACGAACTCAGATTTTATGGAACCCAATTTTTAAATCAATCTTCGAAAATATAGTGGCAGCGACCATCATGTCCAACATGTCGTCTAGTCTCCGTATAGGGAATCGATACTTGACCGTGATTTTACTTATAGCGCAACTATCAACACACATTCTCCAAGTTCAATCTTTCTTGGGTGTGAGTAGCATTAGCACAACTCATGGACTCATACTTTCCTTTATAAATCCCTTCTGGGGAAGTTCATCAACTTGTCTTTTTAACTCCGAATGTTCGGATGGATTCATGCGATAGTGGGGCAAGTTAGGTAAAGTAGATCCGGAAACCAAATCAATAGCGCGTTGGATGTCTCGTAGAGGTGGTAACTCATCCGGAAGGTCTTTGGGAAAGACATCCCGAAACTCACTCATTATTGGTTCAACCTCTATTGGAATCTCAACGCCCGACTCTTTGGGGGTCTCAACTATGACAAGGACATAAACAATGTCCTCTGCCTTAGCGCCTCATTCAAACTTTAAAGGGCTAACGATGTGAACAGCCTTAAATGTTTTCTCCCTTTCTATCAGGTCTTTATCACTTGACTTGGTTGTTTTCACTGTGGGTGCTCTAGAAGGTAAAGGATTGATCTTTATTTTATTTCCGTTGTGAGTGAAAGAACACACGTTCGATCTCCCGAACAGTGTAACGTCCATATCATACAACCACGGCCTCCCAAGGAAGATATGCCCACATCCATAGGCACAACATCGCACCACAAGGTGTCCTTATTCGAGCTGAATTATATAAGAACCTGACACCTTCGTGAAACTAGGATTGATGATGAATCGACTCAAGCAATTTTATAGGGTTGTGGGTGAGCTACGGGTGTAAACCTTAAACGAGAAATTGTACTCTCGGAAACAACATTGGTAAAGCTTCCACTATCGACTATGACTCGAGAGGCTTTCTCACCACACTTGGCTACGGTATAGAAGATAGTATCCCGCCGCCAATCATCACTCTCCTTAGACTAGGCTAGAGCACATCTAACCATAAGAGCCCGCGAGGAATTATCCTCCTCAACGGGGTAGGAGATTTCCCTAAGACAAGCCACGGTTCGTTCTCCCGCAAAGTCTTCCTGATCACTAGGGAACGACTCAGGCTCATAAACTTCTTATGTTCCCTCATCATGCTCATTCTCAGTGTCCTTGGCCATAAACAAGTTTCAGGATGGACATTGTGCCGCAAAATGTCCGAAGTCATGACACTTGTAACACTTGTTTTGAACACCACTCTTAGAGCCTTCAAGCATTGTTCCTTTACCCTTATCGACTCCGGTTACTGGTGTAGCAACGGAGTTAGACCTAGCAGACGGGGTATTAACGTTGGGGTTTGCCTAGGGCAGTTAGACCCATAACCAGACCCACTAGTATCGAAACGTTTGGTTTGCGGGGCCTTGAGGTACCGTTCTAACTCTTCGACTCTAGAAAAACATTCATCTAGATCGGTAACGGGGTATGAAATGAGTTCCCTCTGTAGTTCTGGGGGTAGGCCCATTCAAAACCGGGATAGTGTAACTCTTTCCAATTCATCCACATTGGCCTGGGACATCAGGTCTTCAAATTTATCGATGTACTTTGTGACCGATGAATTCCCTTGGCGCAACGATTACCACTGATCAAGAATACATTCATCATAGGAAAGAGGAACATACTTTTCGTTCAGCTGGATCTTCATTTCATCCCAAGTGGAAATGGGACGAAGACCCTGAGACTGTCTACAACACTCTAATCCCCTCCAGTACAACCTAGATTGACCCATAAGCTTGACTTTGGCAAATCGGAGTTTACGCTCCTCATACATGGCATACCACTCGAAGTAGTTTTCCATGTCGGCGACCCACTCGAGATAGACTTTAGGTTGTCTTTCCCATCAAAAGCAGGAGCGTCCATTTTAACGGATTTCATGACTTTATCATCCTGTTTGGTTTGGACGTCACGTCGGTGAGGACCTCTCGTACGGTCATTAGTGTGGACTCTATGGTGATTTTTAGTGTTAACTCGTTCATCTCTTCAACACGGATCTCTAAAACCTCATGTTAGACTTGTTGATCACGCAACTATTGTTGTAATTGATCATGGTGTTCAGCCATCTGGGCTTGAAGGGCGGCTTGACTCACGATCAACTTAGACATAAGGTCTCTAATTAGGGCTTCTATCTTAATGGGATCCATGACTTTGCGAGACAAAACGAAATAATGCAAGAGAAAATAAAATAAAATAAATGAACCCTAGAACTTATATGAACACCGACAACCCTAAACTAACAAATCTCTGATACCAAATCTGATGCGGAAACTAACACATGCAATATTAGTGCTGAGATTAAAATTAAAATTAATTTAAACAATTAAAATGACAATATTTCTTAACAAATTATCAAAGAAAATATCACAAGATTCAATTAAACGATTTACTTTCGCGTACGTTCCCTATCAGATCTAGAAGACTAGGGCTCTTAGCAAACGGCTAGATCTTCGACAGTTTTAGGGCGTTGAATGAACACGCAAGCGGGTTCCTTTAATATCGTGCGAAAATAAAAGCAGATAAGGCTTTTAATGGTGGAAGATAGGCAAATAATGAATTTAATGGTGTAAGGATAGGTTAGGGTTACAACACTTATGCAACTCGTATCACAAGAAGATATAAGAGGAAAAGTTGACCTCGCACCAAACCGCACGCAGGAGGAAGAATCGCTCTTCGGTTTGAGAGAATCACTGTCACACCCTCACAGAAAGTTCAAAACTCTCAAAGTTGCAAAAACAATTTTCATTCAGCAATAAATGATTAAAAGTTGTTTTTCCAAGCTTTTAAATAGGCTAAACAAACCCTAACTCGAAATTAGAAAAATCCTAAAACAATAAAACACTAAAATGACAAATTTTGCCAAAGAAAAGCAAATTTCCGTCTTTTCGCGGACTTGTTTCACGTACTCGATCGATCAATCGATTGATAAATAATATATTTGCCCGAAGGCTGTATCGACAATCGATCGATTGAAAATCTGCGTCGATCGATCGACTTAGAAAATATAAAATCGTTAAACTAAGAGCCTCTCTGTATTCAACAGATCGATCGAAGGCTGGGGTCGATCGATCGACTAAGTACTTCTTCAATCCTTCGAATTTGTGCAGTTTTTCTTTCTAACCACTTTCAAGTTCTTCTTTCGCCTTCGATACGTTACGAGCGACTGCTTGAATCAGATGTCCCCATCAAAATGTCTATGTTTTATCATAGTCAAAAAACCATCACAATCAAAGTTGCAGCAGTAAATATCAGAGATGTAGGATGAATTCTGAGATGAATATTACTATTTAGGAGGAAAAGTGTCGACGAATGGCCCAGAGCAGAGAAAATCTAAGAACTAAGACTTGTATTCCACATAAATCAATAAAAAAAAACTCACGATTATGAACCAAATCAACATAAAATTCCTCCAAAATACTTGTTTAAGTATTCTGATCCTTCCCATATGGTTTGCATGAGCTGCAGGCTGCTCGGAGATCTGTTCCGTAAAAACACGAAAAACGAGGGAAAGAAACCATACATGAAGATCGCTTCGAAACTCCACTTTGAATACTTCAAAACAAAAGCTGTAGAAGGGAAAGAAACCATAGATGAAGATCGCTTCGAAACCATAGATGAAGATTTGTTCTATGGCACATGGCCTCATTACGCTAGAGGGTTGTCATTCAGTTGGGGTTGTGGTACGTGGATTCAGTTCTGGGAGGATGCATGGGTGGAGTGTGGGCCTCTAAAATCGGCTTCCCTGACATCTACAACATCGCCTTGAAAACTCAGGGGCTGATTCAAGAATTTCTATCAGAGTCTCCTGGAGGCAGATTGTGGGTAGTAAACACTCGAAGGCTTCTAAGAGGTGACGAGATGACCTCTTTCTCGAACCTGCTACACACTCTATATGAGATGCTTCGG
The DNA here is from genome assembly GCA_021018995.1 of Chloranthus sessilifolius. NCBI lineage: Eukaryota > Viridiplantae > Streptophyta > Magnoliopsida > Chloranthales > Chloranthaceae > Chloranthus > Chloranthus sessilifolius. Next base: position 20,134,556 of record CM037584.1, read on the forward strand.
AACCCTCACGGTCAGGATCAGCGGATATGGACTCCTAATAAAAAGAGCAGCTTCAATGTCAAATTTTACTACCGGATGCTTTCGCACCTCCCGCTTATCAGGTTCCAAGGTGCAAAGGGTGTGGAAGGCGGCCATCCCGCCCAAAGTAAAATTCTTCACGTGGACGTTATTCAAAGAAAAAATTCTAACGATGGATCAACTTATTCGGCGGGGAAAGGATATTCCTAACCTTTGAGTGATGTGTAGCCAAGAGGAAGAGTTTGCTTCGCATCTCCTTCACTGCGGGGTTGCGCGCAAGATTTGGAGCGTAATCTTTAAATCTTTTGGCATAAGTTGGGTTACTCCTACAACGCCATACCTTCAGTTCCTGGTGTGGTCGTCGGTCAGTTTTAAGGGTCAGCTAGGGGACTATTGGAGGGCAGGTTGCTTTGTAGTCAATTGGAGTATATGGCTTGAGAGGATACTCAAATTTTCGAAAATAAGCGTAGGCCGGTGGGAATGATTATGAAGACGGTTAGAGATCTGATGTGGTTGTGGGTGGCTAGAGGCAGTGCTGAAGTTAGGGGCGACACCATTGCCTGGGATCAGGGTTAAATTAGGATTGGTTTTGACAGAGCAGTCAACCTGCGATTCTGCCTCCTTTGTGGCGGTTTTGTGTCCTTTGTTTTGTTTCCGGTTTTTTCGGGCTGTGGCCTTTTTTTGGTCATGTTGTCGTTGTATTGGTCCTTCAGCGCCTTACTGGTTATCAATATAATTTCTATTACTGATAAAAAAAAAAGGGGGGGGGGGAAATAATCCTTATGAAAAACTGGTTCAAGGGGTGCAAATTTTGAGTCAAACTGAGGTCAAAGGTTTGACCCAACTGCCTTCAGCTATGACGTCACGCAAATATGTGTGGAGAACTGCCCTCAGATACCAAGAAGTGAGTTAGGATTTGCGTTATTAGGCTTTAGATGGACACAAAGATAGGTTAAGGGTTAGGGGATTTGTGAAAAAGAAGAGAAAAGATGAAATTCAGGTTGAATAGTTTCAAGAGGAAATTCCCCTCACTAGCTTTTAAATTAATGAAATTATTATTACATATACACCCACTATTCTATATAACACAACAAATCCAATGTAAAGACTATATATCGTAACATACTCATCACTAACAATTTTTCCGCACACAGGTTTTTTTAATTATGGTTTTAAACCAGCTTGATATGATTTCTATTGAGGATTACAGTAGACCATCAATTTTGCTATTATTAATTTTGAGACCATATATATGACATCCTATTCATTTAGGAATCACAGCCACTGCTGAAACCACATACGGGTGATATTATTTGTGGAGCATGATTGACATTTATATTTGTCGGAATATGTATTCCTTAGTAGTTATTAAGTTTCATTTAACATTAGGAATGATCATGTGTTAATGAGCATTCGTACGGTATAGAAAGGAACTTACATTGATCCAAGTTGACTTTAGATAATCGTAGGTGCAAGCTGTTAGTTTGGTTGAAGAAATTGGATCTATACTAATTCTTTTTAAATAGAAAAACTGCAAGCCATTTAAATAGAAGAAGATGTGATGTTAAGATAAAGGGCATATTGCCTTAAAATAAGCACTAATTGAATGAACTGAGACTAATACCTAGAGAATAAAAAGACACAGTGAAACAGCAGAGCATGAATGTAAGTTTTATAAAGCATGTACGAAAAACACATGAAATTGCAAACAAGAACACAGAAGAAGTTCTAGATCACAAATGGGTTAATTTATATGCATAACAGGCTGAACGGGAGGATGAAAGATTTCAAACTTTTGAGTATTGGGAGAACAAAACGCTGATAAAAAATTCTTCATGGAAAATGGCTTACCATCTCTAGTCCATATTCTAGCCTGGCCATCGTAAGAACCTGTTGCAAGAAGTGACCCTTCCCCCTGCATGAGTGCGACAATATTAGTGAAAGAAATAGGATAATAACACAATATTTATATCATCGTGTGTGTGTCTGTTTATATATATATAGGAGAGCAGAACGCTACACTTAAGTATAGCATTCAACTGCTGCCCTAGTGGCGTTTGTGTGCCATGTTGCACCTAATCTGAAGATCAGGTGCCAAGGCAACATGCACAAGGTCCATCCAAAAAAAAAAATTCATGAAAATATATTTCATCTAACGTAAAAAAATCTGTCCAATGCTTGAAAAAATTTAATGCACTAAGTTAAGGGGGTGGAGGTCAAACTTTGACCACAATTTTGAAGGGTAAAAAGGTAAAAAAAAAAACTAGTTTTTTTTATCAATATATATATATATATATATATATATATATATATATATATATATATATATATATATATATATAGGACAGCAGAACGCTGCACTTAAGCATAGCGTTCAAATGCTGCCCTAGAGGCATTTGTGTGCCAAGTAGCACCTAATCTGAAGATAAGGTGCCAAGGCAACATGCACAAGGTCCATCCAAAAAAAAAATCATGAAAATATATTTCATCTAACGTAAAAAAATCTGGCCAATGTTTGAAAAAATTTAATGCACTAAGTTAAGGGGGTGGAGGTCAAACTTTGACCACAATTTTGAAGGGTAAAAAAGTTATTAAAAAAAAACCTAGTTTTTTTTTATCAAGTGCCAAGTGGCCGATCTAAGTGCAGGGATCACTGTAGTGTGTGTGTGTGTATATATATATATATATATATATATATATATCCCTCACAATGCACCTTCCAGCTAAGCACTAGAAATCAGCCAAGTAGTAATGCAAACCACAGCTTGCCCAATGAAAATCGAGAAGGAATCAAGCAAACAGATTAACAACAATTGAGAACTAGAGAGAACATAAGAAGATACACCTACATTGTTTAAAATTATATACCAGAAATATTAACCAACAGTAAAAATCCATTCAACAGTCTTTTTTTGTAAAGTATATAAACCCCATGGGTAACTCAAGTAACCTAACCTATATAATACTACTTAACATTCCTAAAAGTAAGGAGGTGATAAAATAGAAGTTTAATAAGAATTCGCAGGCCTGAAAACTGACATGATCTCAGTTCTAACGGTAATTTTACTTTCACATGATGACTTAAGTGGTCAGGTGTTTGTTAATCCACTTAACAACAGCGTGTAGTTGATGATTTACATTCATAGTTGATCTTTAAAAGGTCGTTAAGATAGTGGTCAGGTGTTTGTTATGCCCGATTTTAAGGTCTTTAAACTGAGACAAAGTATCAGATTTCAGGCTGCATCATTCTCCCTGTATTGAGAACTCAACTCTGGTGAGCGATTTTAGTGTACATTTAGAACATGATGCAGTCACTAATGAGCCCAAGAAAAAGAAAAAGAAACAAAGACTTGATGAGGGGCCATTGGATCTCGAAATAAGAGAATATCAAGCTTCTTGTGTCACAGAGTTAGGTCTGAATTTCAGAGGTCATAAAAAAGGCTTAGTGGGCCTATATAAAAGACTCATTAGGGGCCTAAAATTAACCATGCGATCACACGCAACATGGTTCAATTGAACGAAAGGGTTTATGTTGATTTATGATTGGTTCAAGAAAAATCGGCGAGATGTGCAATTGGAGGAAATGAAGCAGACCTTAATTGTAATTGGCTGAATAAAAGGGAATGTGTGAATGGTTGCTGAAAAATAGGGACTTCTGCGGCTTCCTTTTATCTCAAAATCAAATAAGATGACAGGAGTATTTAGGCATTGGTTAGATATGACATATTAGTGGATATTTAGAAGTGGGAATGAGATATAGAAAAAAAATAGGGGAATGTTTAAGGATACACGATTGGCCTAAAAGGAAATTTACATAATCAAGTGGATCACATGTGGCTTTAAGGAGATGGCAAATTGAAAAGCCTCCATAATTTAATTCTCGCTTATTTAGTAGGAGGTATTATTTTAGTCGATAAACAAAAGCTGTACAGCTACTTTGAATTAACCACGTTATCACGTGCAATGTTGTTTAATTAAAAGAGGGGTTATGTTGGTTTGTGATTTGGTTCAAGCAAAATCTGCATGATGTAAGATCATCTACATGATGTAAGATTGGATGAAATCAATCACAACTTAATTGTAATTGGGTGAAAAAACGGGAAAGCGTAATTGGTTACTGGGAAATATAGAGTCTTGCAGCTTCCTTTTATGTCCAAATCTCATGAGATAATAGGGATGATTTAGGAATTTATGGTTCCCCTTTTATCTCAAAATTTTATAAGATATTAGTGGCTATTTAGAAGTGGGAATGAGATGTAGGAAAATAAAAGAACATAAAAGACACATGATCACTAAGTGGATCACATGCCATTTAACGAGAGCGAATCGTAAAGCCCTGATATCATAGTTCTCACTTATTTAGTAGCTGGTGTTATTTACTCTATTACCAAAAGCTGTATAGATATTTTATTGGAATAAAATGTCTAATAATATAATTTGGAGTCTTCATTATAGTTATTGCTGGTAGTTTATTTCTAGAACTATATCTTCTATTGCCTAGTTCATTTATTAATTTCCTACATATTTTGTTCATTTTGGTCGAAAGTGAGCTGCAGTTGGCATCAAGTATCAGAGTAGATCGAATACCTTCAGTAGTGGGCACAATGCCACCAAGGACAGATCCTACAATGAACCAAAGGCTAGAGAGGGTGAAAAAAACATTAAAGGGGATTACTACGAGTCTAGGAACGTAAGGGGAGATAGAAATCTATCAACTTGCCAAGGTTAGAGAAAAGAAAGCTAGAGATCTCGATAGAACGGAAGGGGAGATAGATAGATAGAAATCTATCAACTTTTTTTTTGATAACCAGAAATCTATCAACTTGCCAAGATTAGAGAAAAGAAAACTAGAGATCTCGACCAAGTAAGGTGCATTAGAGATCAAAGAGTCTTGGTGAGATTAAAAAAAAAGATGGCAAGAAAAGTTTAAAGATCTATTAAACACGAAATATGCAAAAGTAGATCAAGAAGAACCAAATCAAGGGATGGGGATGATTAATGAAAAATTGGAAGCTAAAGTAAAAGTTGCCTTAGCAAAGAGGTAGAAAGAAAAGCATTAAAACCAGATGGTATATCTATAGAAGTTTGGATTGTGTTGGGAGAGAATGGACTAAATTGGTTGACTAAATTATTCAATAACGTACTAAAAAGGAAGAAAATGCATGAGGAATGGAGGAAGGACATTGTGGCCCATGTCTATAAGAACAAGGGAGACATCCAAAACTGGGCCAACTATCCAAAACTGGGCCAACTATCAAAGCATTGAACTAATGAGCCAAACTATGAAACTTTGGGAGAAAACAATGGAAACACGACTAACGAATCAAATGTATCAAAAGAACCAGTCCGGATTTATGGCTGGAAGATTAACAACTAAAGTTATTTTCCTACTGAAGCAACTTATAAAGAAGTTTAGAGAGAAAAGGAAAAACTTGGATTTGACCTTTATTGATTTGGAGAAGGCTTATAAGGAGCGAGATAGATAATTTGGTGGATGTTGAGGAAGAAATGCATCTCGAACTTATATATTGAGATTATCCAAGACACTTTTAAAGGTCGATAATAAATGAGATGTATGGCTCGGTGATTTAAGGTTAAGTGGGTGATAATAGGGTTAGAGTTAGAGAAGACGGAAAGTGCGAAAGAGAGAAGAGAACTAATAAGGGTTAGTGAGAAAGGGATCCTCACTCCTCACTACCATTTATTTGAAGTGGTAAAATTTACAATGACGGACCCAATGGTGTAATATGCACAGACAATAGCAAAATAACCATATTACTAACACTCCTCAAGTTGGGGCATATATATCTACCATGTCCAGCTTGACAACAACATCCCTCAAAGTCCATGAACAAACAGCTTTATTCAATATATCTACAAGCTATTGAGAAAATGTGACATCAACTAGAACGAGGGACTTGTCCCACATTTTTCTCAAACAAAGTGAATATCAACCTTGGTATGCTTAGTCCTCTCATAAAGAACAAAACCAGAGGCAACTTTTCAGCTGCTACATTGTCCCAGTGGAGAGGTATAGAGCCACAAATGGGAAAACCAAGCACAAAAAGAAGAATGCAATCACATATCCTGACAAGGCCCATGGGCAATCGCTCTGAATTCGGCTTCGGCACTTGATTTTGACACCACGTCTTGCTTCTTGCTATTCCAGGCCACCAAGTTGCCACCCAAAAAGACACAATATCCTAACATAGAGCGGCGATCGATAATAGACCATCCGAGTCAGTATCAGTGTAGGTTGAGATTCGGACCATAAGAGCGATATACCAATCCCAACCCCGGACTAGACTTGATAGTTGATATACCGAAGCATACAATGAACAGCGGCAAGATGAATGGTGAGGAGCATGCATAAACTGTCTCACGAGACTGACAACTAAAGTAATGTCTAGTCTTGTGAGACAAATAAATCCACCACCCAACCAACTTTTGGTACTCACAAGGATCCGCAAGAGCCCCTAATCCATTGGAGAGATCTTCGGTTTACACTCAAGCATCCCAATATCATGTAAAAGATTAATAGCATAATTCCTTTGAGAGAAATTATGCCTTTATGAAACCTCCAATCCAAGGAAATACTTAAGGCTACCTAAATCATTCACCTCGAAGATTCTACCCAATTCACTCTTTTCCCATCCAATGAAGGCTTGATCGTCTCCAGTGAGGATAATATCATCAGCATAAACAAGGAGAATGGTACAACCAGAAATACAAGAATGAATGAAGACTATATGGACCCCTCTGAAAACCCAGATCAATAACAACACTACTGAAGTGGTGAAACCACCCTCTGGTGGCTGTTGCAACTCATAATTAGATTTTCGAAGGCGTCAGGCATTGTCAGCCTCCCATGAAGTAGGAAATCAGGCGATGGATCCATATAGACCCGTTCCACGAGTTAACTATGACGAAAAACATTTTTAATATCCAATTTATGAAGAGATCATCTCTGCATGGTGGCAAGGGCTAAGAGCATAACTCAGATCGGGGAAGAACGCAAACAATATGGCTACATGGTAGGCAGATGAAGCACCTTGTGGCATAGGAGAAGAAGCCAGTTGGGCCATCTGAAGGCGCTCCTAAAGATCAGCAGTCTCTACATGTAGGGCTGCAGCAATATCATATGCAATATCAATGGGTAAACTAGAAGAAGTAGCTTCATACGACGTGACAAAGTTGAGGTTCGAGAACAAATCAGCCTGGGGATAATTCGGCAAAATTCAACAAATTCGGGAAAAAATGTAAAAAAAAATTAGGAAACTACAAAAGACAAATAGTAAAAAGATACTAATAAAAAATTATACAAATTAAAAAAAAATTGGAAAAATAAAAAATTTGGGAAAAATCAAGAGAAAATGGGAAAAGTCTAAAACACGCGTTTTATTCAGAAAATTCTCGATTTTTATAAAAATTAGTGACATTTTAAAAAAATAGCGAGTCAACGAGATTTAATCCTCAACTGAAGAAGTTGTGAATGAAGCAGTAGCAAAACCAGTAGTCGCAATAACATGACTTGAAGACATGTTTCCTAAATGGGGGGGTGGAGACCCATGAAGCTTGAAGCAGTTGGAACGATCATGTCCAGGCCGATGGCAAAATGGGCATACAGTAATAGGGTCATCCCGTCCACCTCCACATCTACAACCACCACGACTGTGACCACTACCCTATCCTAGGAATTTGTGACTAAAGCAATATGCTTAGTAGGAGTAGAGGAGGGAGTAACAGCAATATAGCACGACTTGCATTACCACCTATCATAGCATCGAGTCAAAGATAGTACACAAAAAGAGGTAGTGGGTTAGTAACGAGAATCTGTGCAACATCCCAAGAAGTTCCATCAAGAAGTAGCATATTTGTTGTCACTTAAAAATGGGCAACAATTCTAATACCCTCACCAGGGTACTCAGAAGGGGGCTCACACTGGCTGAGCACATCCCATCGTCTCTAAAGATAGCCAAAATATTTTGAAACAAACCATTCTCCTTGCTTAACACAGGAGGCCTCTCTAAACAACTGATAGATGCGAATATCATTCTTCACATGTCATAAATTAGTGTTAAGGCATCCCATAATTGTGTTGTGGCCTCATGGACCACAAACATGTTATAGATGGGCCCTCCTTCAAGTTAAAAAGTCATCCTAATACACTGTTATAGATTCCCATGGCTCCACAAATACAATTTAACCGATCTTGCTTATTGGAGAAAGTTTGTACCATTTAGTTTCGTACTTGTAATACCATAAGAGGTGATAGAATCTGAAGATCCACTAATGACAGTGGTTTCGACTCCATGCCAAGAAGTAAAAAAGAAATCAAAGAGATTGAAAGAGTGGGTAATGCTTCCCCTCACGCCAAACCCGAGTCAGAACAATGTAGAGACAAAAAAAGAGGCTATGTACGTCCGCTATATCAAAACAGGTTGAAAAAAGGTATCGGCAGCCCCAACTTATCAAGAATCAACCTCCAATAAGTAGAAAAAATCAATGATATATGGGAAATGTCTTATAAGAATGTAAAATCAAGCAACTAGAAACACTAACTCACCTCAAAACAGCAGAAATCCGTTCAGAAATTGATTTATTTTAGATCAAGTAAGATAGCACGTGGAACGCGAGAAACACAAAATTTGATACATCATTTAGATGGCCCACAGGCAGGTTTCTCATCCAAAACCAATCCACCCCCAGCAGATTGCACATGTTAATCAATTCCTACAAATCGGTGTCACAAAAAATAGTAAAATTGGGTTGCTAAACAACAACCCTTTGTCAAAAAATACAAGTCAAATACTAGAGGACCCTTCACAACAAATGTTGGGAAGAGAATCGATCCAGTTGATGGCCTTCTTTTAGTCACCTGAGGACAACAATTTGATCTGGTTGATGTTAGCAAGACATCATGCTTATTTTAGCATGAAATCATGCTGATGCCAACATGGTGAGGATGACACCAGTAAGGGATTAGGTCAGGAACCAGGGCTCTGATCACAACTTGACTTTTGGTGTGAATTTAATGTTAGAATGCTAGGGTAAGGGTTAAATGGAAAGAGGATGAAGAAGGAGAACGAGGAGAAGAGAGAAAGAGGGAGAGAGAGAGAGAGAGAATTTAGTCAAAAATGGCATATTTAAGGTTTAGGGTCTCTATTAGCCTTGATATTATACACATTATCTAAATGCCCCTGCCTACAATATACAGTTATACACACACACCCAATATACAGTGTACCACATATATGTATCTATATATATACCAATAAGCTGAAATAGACACCCAACCTCAAACCTTAACACATAATTATATGTAAGAACGAAAAAAAAAAACAATAAACTAATCTTTTCATTGTTATCGTGTAATAATAGTCAGACTTGTGAATCGATTAGTATGGTGTAGTAGAAGTAACAAATGCATGCAGGCGTTTTTTTTAAAAAAAATTTAAGCTATACAAAGAAATATACAGTGTACCACATATATATATATATATATATATATACCAATAAGCCGGGCTAGACACACAACCTCAAACCTTCAAACATAATTATATGTAAGAAGGAAAAAAAACGATAAACTGATCTTTTCATTGTTATCTTGTAATACTAGTCAGACTTGTGAATCGATTATTATGGTGTAGTAGAAGTAACAAATGCATGTAGGAGTTTTAAAAAAAAAAATTAAAGCTATACAAAGAATGCAAACCACATAATGGAGCATGACTTACATTCCAGTCAAGTGTTGTAACATCTTTGCTTTTTTCATTTGTTCTACCCTTAAAATGTTTCAAAACTAGTACTTTTGGATGACCATTCTGCATGCTAGAGCCACAAGGTCCATCTGCAATTGTCCAAATCCGTCCTGTTGAGTCTCCAGCCCTATGAATTGCAGAAAATAAGATAAGGTCAAACAAAACAAGGCAATTATCACAGTTGAGAAATTTCTAAACCAGATAAGAAAACCAGTGATACAAATTTTAAAACCCGATTCAGATGGATGGACATTAACTGAAACACCAGTATGAAAATCCATAAACAATTACCACAATCACCAATGCCAGACAAATAAGTAGATGTATCAAGCAAAAGTTTGGTTACCGGAAGAGCAACGAACAACATTTTACAAGAAATATCCAAGTTGTCTAATATGAAGTGCATTTGACACCTGCTTAATAACCGAGTATGGAAATCAATCACTGAAGCACACGTACAAATTTGCAAAGAAGACATCACAAGCTAAGGATTCTTGAGGTTCGTCTCCCTTAACAACGCATAAACAAAGTAGCATTAAACATATGGAATGGCAGATGAACGAACAATAGTGAAACACTGCCTAACATCAGAATTAAGTGGAAGACACTGTAAATAAATTCTTGTGCAAAATAGAGCACAACTCTTCACATGATAGAATTTATTACAATGCCTAAGAAATTATGCAATTCTACAACCTCACCTTCGAGAGGGCAGAAAATTTGCAGTCTAAAGCCCAATTTAAGCATTTCAAAAGATAACAAACATAAACTCTACAGAGCTAGATTTTTTAATTTAGAAACTTCAAAACCATTAAAGAAAATAAATAATAAAAAATAGTAATAATAATCATCCTTCAAACCCTTAAAAACAATGATAAGTTCAAGTATTTGGCAAATTTTCTGTAGTAATTTAAAAATAAAAATATTATGATGATTAATCAAGTTAGGTTTCTAAATTGCAATAGATGAGTCAATGTTCTAACTTCTAAATACTTCCTTTAAGGGCATGTAATTCAGTGTTTTTTGGTGATTTCTTGTGAAATCTTGCGACAGAAAGCTACAAGCAATAAATTTTCATACATAAATTGGTATCAAAACGGATGTTTGCTTCAGTCAAACATTGTGAGCTGTGACTCACAATGGCTGCATAATTTGTGGCGTATAGCGGTCTTGTTGTTTGCAAAGAAGATTCAAGAGGTTTGGAAAAAATTACATGACTGTGAACTCATGTGGTTATGGAGTCAAACCAACCAAGTAGCGCAATAGATGGCCTACTTAAGTTTTCAAAGGCAGTGGTGACTGCAGTTCAAAATATAGAATTAAAGTCGCCTTTCAAAAATCTTCTTTGTTGTAGAATTGAAGTGAAACGAAAAACCTCCAACTTCTCTTACTAAATTGACGAAATAAATTTTTGATGATGCTCACGTTCTGATGGTAAACAAATCCTCCAACATACGAATTTGGTTCAACTTTTATGATGATGTATAAATTCTCCAACATTCAAATTCAGCGAAATTCGACTTCTCTGAAAATTTTAACATTCTTATGTTATATGAATCCTTCAACATTAGAATTCGGTGAAATTCAACTTCTCTGATTATGTATAAATCCCCCAACATTCAAATTTCTGGCATGTCACTGATACTTGTGTGGATGTGTCTCTAGTAAGTTATGTATAGCTATATTGGTGTTCAGGCTGTACAAGGAATATTTTGTAAAAAGTATATATATTAATCACATAGAAGGTGTGGGACACGACTCCTAACCCTAATTTCTCTCTCTATGCTTATTCTTCTCTCTCCCTATCTTCTCTTAGCTCTAATCATTTAAGTTCTTACATCTTAGTTTGGTGTCGGAGAAAGTCTTTCCTGGAAATGACACATTGGCTAACACCATCTCTTTTGATGTCAACAAAGTCAAAGTGCTGACCACTTTTGGAGTTGAGAAACATATATCTTTTGTGAAGAAAGTTTTGTGTTTTGAGAAACATATATCATAGAGTTTTATTTGGATTACAAATCTCAATAGAAGCATGGTTTTCTGGGGCTTTGTGCATCAATTTTCCTTCACAACCTAGCAAAAAGGGGGCAAAAACAACACAATTCACAATATCATTCTCGAGGGATACAAATGAAACCTCTCCAGATTCATATAAGACGATCAGATCTCTTTTTCTTAACAAATTTTCTGATTAACAAACAATACATATATGTACTAAAATTTCCCTAAAAATTACACCATGAGAAAAAATTTCCAATAAATGGAAAAGAAAAAGAACACCAAACTACAAAATAAAGATGTAGAGAAAAAGAAATACTGTTTTCATTAAATGCACCTCCTCTAACAAATGAGGGCCAACAAAAATATACGCTAAGCAAGAAAAGTACCCACCCTGATGCTAAAAGGGAACCTTCAGGACTCCATGCACAAGCAAAAACCTAGAGGCAAGGGGAAATTAATGTACATTACAACATGTGTATAGCCATCGTACCACAAGATAGCTCAAAAGGAGAAGAAAAAAAACGTGTGGTGGTAAGACCAAACCTCTGAAGTGTGTCCTTGCAAAATTGTTACATCAGAATTAGGAATCTCACAAGGCAGAGATGATGAGCTAGTGGATATATCCATTGGTTCAGGCCCTGTTAAGCATATAAAGGGAATTTTTAAATAAATCATTTTTTGCTATATAATTTACATCACAGAGAAGTAAATAATCATGTTGAAAGAAAGAGAGAGAATATACTTCAACTGCCAAGAGCTTCAAAACATTATCAATCCTGGCAGTGCATTGATAAAGAAGCTATCTGATTATCTTCACATAAAAAATTTGATATGGATAATGTTCACCTGTCTAACAATACTTTGTAAATTATTTTTACCAAGCTAAAAATCAAATATACTAGGAGCAGTTTCAACCCCCCCCCCCCCCCCCCAACCACCAAAATGCTGGTCGACCCCACCACCCAATTGCAGGTGGTGAGTTTTGCAGCCTCGAGGAGGTCTCTCACCAAACCACTCTCATAACAGGTCAGTACTCCCTCTTCAGGGAAAGCCAACCAGTATTCGGGAGGGAGGGGCCTGATTCCGAAAGGACTGTTCAATATCAGCCACACTCTGAACCAGTATCAGTTCAAAGTTTGAATTGCTGAGCTTATGAATCGATAGCCAGCTTCCCTAAGACGCAACGCAAGATGGAACTGAGAGAGTCCGTACTTGCAAGAATCTCAGGGAGTCCTAGCGAAGAATGTCGGAGAGAGTTTCTCATTCAACATGCCACGGGACAAATGTCCACAGTGCCATGTTTTATAACAAATCACTTCGTGAACTCAAAGGCTCCATGAGGAGAGATGATGGACTTAGTGGGAGATATCTCCACACCAAGCATATCACTCATCTGCTGATACATCTCAGCCACATGACAGTCCCCAAGGATGATATTGATATGTCCTAATTCACGACTTCAGATGAAATTACAATCAACGTGTCATGAATTGGTGTGGGAGCCACTATTTGGATATCTGAATTGTCTCCACCCAAAATGTAGATGGTATGGTTTTCCAAATATCTTTTTTTATTCCATTCACGTTTAGCAAAGCAAATTATGGATAACAAGGGTATCGTGCCTGCATCCATGCAATCCCATACTAAAACATAGGGTAGCAAAACGAAATCAAAAGTTGGGTCAAATCCACGTCTAACACAATACTGCAACCATTGCCGTTTGACCTTCCTACTAAGTTTACATAAAGAAAGTAGGATTTGAGAGATCACTTCAAACTCAGACATCTTTGTGGATGCTTCCGTGATTCATCTCTGTAACTGAATTTATAGTCAAAGACTGGAGCCTCCCTATGTGCAGGATATAAATATACAGGTGTACCTTCTACGATTCATATAGTAGGATCATGATTGCCAAGAAATTATATAAATATGTGTATATGAAGCAAGATGTTGTAGACTTGAGTGCACAGATTTCATTCTACACTTAAATCTCAAACAGTCCATCAACAGTTTGAATGCTATACTTGTGAAGTAGGGCTCATCATCATTGCCTTCTCCCACCTATTTGGGTTGGCCATGCGAGCCTTACATTGGTGATGTACAGTTTTGCTCCACTATTTAACTCGAGTATAGCAGTACTCCACCGATAAACCATTCAAACCTACTGATTGTATCGTCCCCAAAGTCACACACCGGATCTATGTGTTCATCTGGAGATGCCGCACTACGTAACATACCTAACTAGTAACAAAAGATAAAATATAATAGTAACATAATGATTTGAACTATAGCACAATGGAATATGAACAATAAAAAAAATTGCCATTCATTCTTCAGTAATATGAGCTTCTTTTTTTTTGATTAAAAGTAATATGAGCTATTAAAACTGAATTGATTTAAAACTAATCAATTAACTACTCATAAAAAATGAATCAATAATCCAAACTAACTCAACTAAAAAGGTCTCAACAATGTCAAATAAAGCTCTAAATAAAATCTAAAATAAAAGTCTAACTCTCAAAATAAATGAACTTCTGAAGCTCAAAACCGTCTTCGTCCAAATCCCAGTTTACGTCATGGATCTCCACATCAGTATCCTTGTCACTGTTCTGAAAATCGCCCGGGCGGTTCAAGCGCCCCGATTTAGGTCGGGGCGAGGGGACAGATTTGGGGCACCATACAGCCGCCCAGATCCCCTTTTTCCTGAGTCATTACTTAACAGATTTTGAAAGAGCCCTTGCACTCAGAAAGTTGGCCCTTGCACAAATTTTAAAGAGAGACTTGGTATTTTAGGGACATATGACGTGTGAAGACCATTGATGGAGTCAAATCAAATGACGAAGGTCGTGTTTCACCCTGTTATTCTATGGGTGTTCTTGGGTGCAATTAGCGCCACCCTAAGTTAGAAATTGAGGGCAAATAACCACAGAACCTTTCTTGGGTGCAAATAACACTAATAACCCATCCTATGTTGTAGGGTGCAAATAACTTCTATACACACACACACACACACACACACACATTTGTGATGAAATAAAATATATATGTATGTATATACATATATACATGGATCAAAATATCGTCCGATACCGATACGTATCGGTATCGGAGGTGGACGATACGGTACATTAAATGTACCGTATCGCCCATTTATATGGCTAATACCGGACGATACATTCAATGTATCGTCCGGTATGTTACTGTTCCAGTACGTATCGTCCGATACGTACCGGTTTTCGGCCCGGACGATACGTACCGGAAAACCGGCATTTTGATCCTTGCATATATATACATAGCGGCCGTCAGTATCTTAGGGTGCCGCCCAGTGATTTCCGACCGAACATCCCCCCGACCGCCAGACGCCTGGCGATTTGAAGAACATTGATTCTCGTATCCTGTGATCAACTCATCTCATGTTCATCCCATTGTAAACAATGAAGATGTGAGTCTAAAAGAACTCTATCTGGGCCAGTCATATGATAGCTAATACAAGAAATCTGTATGCAAGTCTTATACGAATAAATAATAATAAACAATCAAATGATAAACAATGTGGAACAAAAGCAATGAGATCATGGCATGTATATGAGCAATGTAAAGCAATAGCTAAGAATAAACATTGCTTCATAACATGTGACTTGTTCATGTCTCTTCCTAGTTTTCCGTGTGGTAATTTTCATTATTCTTCATCTTTGATCCGTAATCCCATTCTTCACCCTTATCGTACATCAATCGGGTATGAGGCTTCTACATGGTCTTTTCTTCTTAGACACCATCTTATATCTTAGATTACTTGCCCATTGGATCCGAGCTGGTTACGGCATACAATGGTAATCTATTAACATATTTATTAATGCTAGTGTGCATTATGTCTTCATTAAGTCATGTTTTTCATGTCTTTTTCATTGTATCATATCATTTACTTTAAATAGTAGATGTAAATCTACTCATAACGTTCATCTAATTCATTCACGGTATCATGGTTTAGTCTTGTGAGAATCGTGAATCTTACCACTTTCATATGTTATAAGATGTACAATAAATAAAATGCAAAAACCTCGGTAAAAATGCCATGCCATATTCCACTTTATTAGTCTATAGCATGGTCTATTATCATGATTTCAAATTTATTAAATTCACGTGTTTGAATCAACTAAGTAATATGAACATTAACATAACTTTCATATGAGAGTGACATGGCATAAGCATAATAAATAACATGTGAAATTGCTAAGGAACAATGATATAAATCATGTGATTCAATAATTGATCATTAAGATATATGGTGATTAAATAAAATAAAATAAACATGCTTTTTCAATATTTGAAAGAAATTAACTTCATCCTAGCATGAAACATATTCCTAGAATTAAAACCCCTATGATTTTTCCATACCTTATGGTTTCTTCATTTTCTTAATTTGTATTCTCTACTTCTTGAAGGGCTTTAAAAAATCTTGAAGATGCCTACTTGATAATCCTTTCAAAAAGCCTTGGAAAAATTAGAATTATTAAAAAAAAACTTTAAAAGATTCTCTATAAAAACCTTAAAATGAAGATTCTAAAACGAAACTTTGAAATCTTGATTCATTAAAGGAATTCTTGAAAAAGGTCTTTTTAAAAAGTCTTTTTCTAGGGTATTGGAATTATAGATGCTTCTCAACCTTATCTTGAAAAGAATATCTTGGAAAGTCTTCTTAAAGTCTTGAAAGTCTCTTGAAAAAGCCTTAAAAGATAAAGTTGTAAACCTTAAAATTAATTAAAATTTTGAGAAGATTATTGAGGATGTTGAAGATTTATCAAATTTTGAATAATTTAATAAACAAAGAAAAAGTCTTTTTATTCTTTTTTAAAATCGTGATTGTTGATATTTAAGAAATATAAAATTTACCTTTAATCTCTTCTTTATCAATTTCTTTTCCCTTTCTTTCTTCTTTTCTCTTTCTTCTAAAACTCAGTTTCTCTCATTAGAACTCTCTATTCTCTCTCTAACACTCTACGGTTCTCAAAAGCTCTGCAAATTCTGTAAATTAAACCTAATACCTATATTTATAATACTTTAAGGTTTCCTATTTAAGATCTAACTCTATTTAGAATTTCCTACATGGGTGTTATGTGATTCTATGGGCCTTTAAAATTACTAATGGGTTATAACTATTCTAATGGGGTTTGTTAATTTACTAACATATTTTAAGGTCCATTAACCATTACTAATGGCACACCAAAGTTACTAATTATCTAAAGGCTTTTAAGGTCTATTAATTAGATTATTAAATAAATTAAATATTATTTTCATGTGCAACAACTAATTACATGCATCAAATCAATCAAACTAATCATAATTATAAATCTAACAAATAATTAAGGTCTAATTAAACATGAAAATCTCGATCGTTACACTGATGGTTTGAGATTTTAGTACAGTGACACATCTTGCTTGATTCCACACACGCCCATGCACATATAAACATATAGGTGAATTGTCATGTTCACTAAAATGAGTTGATTAGTCTAAAACCTAGGTAAGCATATAGTCTGTATAACTACAATCCAAATAACTATTGTCATCTGGGAGAAGACATGAGAAACACAAACAGAAAATTCTAAGGAAGACATTGGGGAAACAATATGGGGAATTGAGGAAAATGGTAGACGATTAATTAATTGACTCGAGTTTTTAGAAGTATAATACATTTGAAAGCCAAATCAGAAGTTGGAACAGTATCGGCCGCTACAGATACTAATATCAATCTGATACCGCTATCAAATTGGTACCAGTATCAGTTCTCGGCCGGACAAATATGTATCGCCCTTTCATTTTAATCTCGGCTGACAATTAGGAGACCTAGATCTTTTCAAAAACTAATTAGGAGACCTAATAAATGAGAGGGTTCGATGCAACTCTATTTCTAATTATATTATGCACTCTTCTCCCTCCCTCCATTATTCCTACTTTTTTAACCTTTTAATGTTTCACTCCCACAGATGATTTAATCTAGCATTTTAATCTACTTTGAAATCTAAGAAAGAAGATTATAAAAAAATGAAACGAATGAAAAGAAGAATTGAAAGCAAATACAAGAAAAGGGAAGTCTTTTCAAAGAAAGATAAATGAAACGAATAAAAAGAAGAATTGAAAGGAAATACGAAAGAAAAGGGAAGTCTAAAATTTATTGATGAAAAGTAATTCGGACGGTCACGATGTGTTCAACTCCCAATCATGTCTCTTTTATGTTTGACCTTTCCAAATACCAAATGAAACCAAATAAAATTGATCTTATCTGAAAGGTGATCGAGTACCTTTCAAAAAAGCCAAGAAACACACACTTTTGATGAGTACTGAAGAAAATATGATCAATTTTCAGAAGTTGCATTACAAAGTGACGGATTTCAAGACTATTGACGCAGGACGAATCACGCTGCTAACCCTAAAATCGCATAATTCCGCGTGGAAGGGGGTTTAGGGTCTTTCCGCCTTTCATTAAAATAAAATCAAAAGAAGAATAAAATAGGAGATCTCCGGAATCGCTCTAGAGAGGCTTGTCGGCTTCGCACCAACGGGTTTCCAAGGGTTCCCACCAAGCCTGTACGTCGGCCTCGCACCAAGTCGTACGAGAAACAATTGCTCATTCCTCAGGTTTTGAAAGAATCACTCCTTCGATCGAAAACTCATCTCAAGTTTTTCTAGGGTTTGCACAAAAGCAAGCTCTCAGATTTTCATTATTCAAAGCTGTCTATTACAAAGCTATAAAGACCTTTATATAGTAGGTCATTAAACAATAGAAAACCCTAAAAACAATTAAATAAGAAAAGACAAATTTAACCCTGAAACTTAAATTCGAAATTAAAATTAAAACTACTCTGCACAATTTCGATCGATCAAAAGTGACACTCGATCGATCGAAATTAAATCGATCAATCGAAAGTGACACTCAATCGATCAAAATTCAATTGATCGATCAAAAATGGTACTCGATCGATCGAATTGCAATTTTGATCAATCGAAATCTTCGATCAATCGACTAAGACAGCCGCAAATCTTTACTTCAGGGCCGTTTGAAAGCCCATTCATGGGTCCACTTTTTCCTTGCTGATTTTCTTCGATTGGCTCGGCCACGATCCGAACATGCGAATCTAAATTCCCCGTCAACTACTACTTGAATTAGGATTACTTTTTTAATATTTTATTCTCATTTATTCCAGCCAATTGGACTCGTCTATTTTATTAGAAATTAGTTTATTTCCCTATTGTTTAGGACTTTATTTTATTATTTTAGAAAAGTTATTAAAACTAGAAATTAGAATCATACTAGGATTTCTAATTTTATGGATAGTAAAAGCCTTTTTAAAGGCTAGTAGTGCTAGTATTTAATTTAGAGTGGAATGATTTATTTTATTTGGGGTTTTCAAAATCCTTACTAGGTGCAGTTAGGATAAGAGTTCCTATAGGTTCACTGGCAAAGAAATTTTGGTGGCATATTCCTTAATTCAACCACCTTGAAAGAAGACTAACCTACAGGTTTTGCAAGTTTTGTGTACCCTCTCTAAGAGGCTATCATGTGCTAACAAAATTTATTTAAAATACTTAAAAATTAAAATAGAGTTATATTAATCAATAAACTCAACATTTCTCATAATAATTAGTAAATAAGCAGTTAATGCCATTTTCATTAATAATCATCATCTCATCAATATTTAAAAGTTCAAACATAAACACAAAAATAAACATTCAAAATACTTCCAAAAAACTATATAACACTCTTAATGTTTACAAAAAAATTATATAACCTCTTCAAATTAGGGTTCTTGGCACTCAATTAGAATCATTGCATCGTTTATTTTCTTCGTCAATGGAATGAGGCATGGCAATCTCCGCAGAATCGAAGTGCATTGTCTCCTATTAGTGGGTCATCTCTAACAACAGCTCAATATTTGTTAGGGCCTTTAACACATTGTTCTTTTCTTCTTGATAATAGACGCAAATTTGAGTGAACATAAACAAGGTTTTCTGCATGTTATAATGTCAACCTATTTCTATTGACACTTGATATAATTCCATACGCAGTCCAATTTCATTAACATGAAGAACTTGGTTATCCCAATACTGTACATGATAAACATATATCTTATCTTTTGGATGCCAAAAAAATTACATATATGAATATTTCTACGAATCATAAATAAAAAAACATTATATGTGAATAGGACCATCAACGGGTCGGGTGACCTGATATTTTACCAAGTCAAGCACATAAACTTGACCCGCCGGGACGGGTTGGGCATGAGACATGCAACCCGAGAGTCAGGCAAAAATCAGGTCGCGTCGACCCAACCCGATATTTATATATATAAATATAGAAAATAGGAATTTTTATTGAGTCAAGCATATATCTTTCCATTAGGAAGCGAAAATTTTGCTTCGACCTGACCCATTGACAGCTCTATACGTGAATGCAACACTAGCAACTATGGGTGTGGGTGCACTAGATCCATGATTGCCCCACCATGCCAAAGGATCTATTGAGTATCGCGCACTAAGAGTCCTTCATTGTCCAAAAGTTCTTCTACATGTAGAAAATTTCATGGAGTCCACGATTGTCAGAATGATTTGAAGTGCAACTCAACATTTGTTTTTACGGCTTGTAGGAGAGTAAATAGCAGTCTGTCATATGTCGGCAATACATATCCTTTCAACTTATTATCATATCCATGCTTGAACATTTGTCTGAAATACAGAGATGACGGGGACGCCGACAGCGTGGACATAGGCTATGGACCAAATCGTGTGTACCAGCGTCGGAAGAAGCGGAACGGAAATCAGAATCAAGCTTAAAGGAGCAAAATCAGCGTGCTGGAGAAATGCACAGTCAATCGATCAACGCCTGAAATCGATCGATCGACTGTGGCCAGTTAGGGACTCAATTCTGACGATATATGTATATATATATATATAAGTCGATCGATCGAGTACCATGTGTCGATCAATTGATTGTGCAGTGACCATAGGCCATATAATTAAATATATGTCAATCGATCGAGACCTGGAGCTCAATCGATCGACTGTCGCGAGAATGGGATCCGCCAGAATTCGAATTTGAGTTTTAAGGGGTAAACTTGTCTTTCTTTTGTTTAATTTTTGTTTTAGGGTTTTATTTTAAGACCTCCTATATAAGGTCATAATAAAAACATTGTAAGGGGTTGATACTTTGATTAATGAGAAGTTTTGCTTTATGCTTGAGATGAGTAATTCCGAAGAGTGATTCTTCTTCCCCGAGATGGGTTTGGTGTGAGGCCAAAGGTGTGATGCCCATTATTTTCTAGTTTTATTCATTTTAATATCTCTTTGTTCCTCCATTTTCTGCTCTTATTTTATTCTCATAAGCTTTAAATCCAGCCGTTATTCTGTCAAAATTTCCCAAACCATAACCCTAGTTTTCATCTAAACTATTGAATCGACCCGATTCAATAACCCTAAATCTCATCCCAACCATCTAACCCATCTAAACCCTTAAATCGCCCCGACCTCTAAACCCTTGAGTAACCTAAGATTCCATCATTGAACCACAAGCGAGCGCCCTAATCTGGAAGCGGCTTGAGTTCTACCTTTAGGATCCTCCTACCGCAAGACTAACAAATCTAGCGTAATGGATCGAACCCTACCCGAATCGAATGTGATCATCCGAATGGAAGACTACGAACCTTGAGGTATTCGCATTTATTTGTATTGGTTTTGCTTAATTAATTTAGTTTAATTGGGCAAAATAATCATTTCATCATCATTCACGTAGTCTAGGGTTTTGTCCTACGTCAAGAGACCTAATCAAGTTGAAGCACAGACCACTTGCATACAAGTACGAGATATCAAGTAATCAAGCTCATCTCATGATACAGTATTAAAAGTTAAAACAATTAGAAATGCTGCTATCTCCTTTCTCGTAGTCTTCAAATTTTTAGCAATGATATGACAATATTTGACACTACCTACTTCTCTAATTGTCTTTTTTTGTTTGTGTCATCCATTTTCTGGAATTTGAGTAACATTTCATCATCAATTGCAGAACATACCCTAACTCCACAATTGGGGAAATTAATAATAGATGCTCTTTCATCCGGTAATAATTTCCTTTCAATAATAATAGTGTACAATTTGCAACCAAGACTACAGTTGCCGCTCCCACCTTGCATTTTTCTAGAATTTCCATGAATTGTCATAAAAATGGGGTATCATCTTCTTTGCTAGAAAAAAAAATCACACAATAAATAGATCTAAAAAAAGTCACTGTTTAAAAGAATGTGGTAACAATGTGGTACAAGTCACAGTTCTATACCCCTATACTCTATCATTAATTCGGGATGTGGCAGTCGCACATATAATCATCGATTAATGATTAGAACAATTTCTACCAACAAAAGGTGTGGTGATCAATGATCATATGTTACTGTTAAAAACATTTTATAAGCATAAATTGTGGGTAGACTCCCATCTACAAAATTGGCTGCTACCTCAACATCTCAATTGGTGAAGTGTGTCATCTGTCCAAAATTTATATGTCCCCAATTTAATTATCCACGCACCATAGCTGGTCTATGACCCTTTACTTTCACCAGTGGCACAATCAACATGTTATTTCGATGCAAAATCATTGAGCACACCAGGTTTTTTATGGTGTCGAAAATTGGTGTGAGAAATGAACGGCTTAAAGATCTATGGTGCACAATGAATGGCTTAAAATGAGATTCGACCCATCAGATATTTGTATGATGAACAATAAAGATCTATGGTGCCAAAGTTTGGGATGGAAAATTATGTCTATCTATGATTCAAAGAAGTCAGCGCCTTTAAAATGAACGGCTGAAAGTGTTTCACGGCTTTGAAGCGTACAATCAAAATATGTTTTTGATGCATATCTTTGACCCACCAAATTATTGTATCAAGCCCCTTGATTCACCTGACACTCCTGAATCTTGATGAAAAAAAGTGGCATGGTCCACTTTGTCATCGTGGATTGGATTGATTACCACATATGAAGCTCAACTAAAATTTGTGAACGGTCCTCAAAACTATCAAGTACTTTGAAACTGTTATATATTTGTGAGCAGGTTGGAAAGCTAGGAACGGGTTCTCAAAAGCTGGCTTTCACACATTCAATGGTCTACAAAATTGGTGAAACTCAGCTGAAATACAAGATTGAGAGCCCTCTTTTAATGGCCTACACATTCAGTGATTTAAGTTAATGGTAAAACAGTAATAAAATTGAAACCCATGAATAGGTGTTTACAATTGAAACTCTTTCTGTATAATTTTTTCAAAGAGGGGCTTTAAAATTGTAAATCGCGTAGATGAGGTTTTGCTTTTTAAACCTCTTTCTTTATTAAAGCTTTATTTAAAAGAGTTGGGATTATAAAGTCAAAGCACTTTGTAATGGGGTTTAGTTTTAAAACCTTCTTTATCGTTTTATATAAGCCTTTCAGAAGAATGCCTCAAAACTTATTCAGAAAAAATCCAGAATAGGGTTTTACTTTACTCGAATGTTTAATCGCTGCAAGCTCTTCTTTGACAGAATACAACCTCCTTTAACAGAATAGGGAGACGAACAGAAACAAAACCCTAGCTTAAAGAATGAGTCTCTCGGTCTCTCCTTCAAGGTATGATTATTCAATTTTTTATGGATTTTATTTGTCCAATCTCACAAAAATAGCTAATTTTACTCTGTTTCTATTTTTAGCAAATACCTTTTTATTAAACTTTCTTTTTCATTTTTCAAAAGGCACGGGATCTTTAGGTGTTGAGGCTGACGTGGCACAGAACTGGTAGATGCCAAGCCGTGCACTGTTGTGCCATAGGTGTATCGTGTCGTGCCAAAGTGCAAACAGCCGTGCACAGGTTTCACCGTATTGTCGAATTTCATGCTATTCGTTCATGTTCCTGGGGCAGCTCAGGAACAAAATAAATAAGCCTTTAACCTTATTTATTTTGTGTTTTCTATGGGATTTCTGGAATTACAAACTTCAGGGATATTACATATATAGCACTTTTTGCTTTTGGATAGGCAGGAGAAAAGGACAGGAGGAGAAAATAGTGGATGCCACTGCTCAGGTATGCCATTCTATCTTCTTCCTTCTCTTCTCCTTTTCCTTTTTCTCTTCCTACTATATTTTCCCTCTTTCCTTTAAAACGATTAATGGTAGACTTCAATGGTAGTAATGTGAGTAATGGTGTTGTTAATGGTAGATTTGAATAATAGTAATGCGACTGATGGTAGTAATATGAGTAGTGATTTGAATGGTGGTAGGTTAGCATGTTACCGTCGGCTCCTATCTTATTATTTTCATTATATTTTTACTGGCTGGTATGTAGTGGGTTTGGGTTTCTAAGGAGGGAAAGGTGATGGTCATGGGGTTGGCTCTAGAGTTTTTCTATTTGAATGGTAGTGGTAGTAATGTGATGGGAATGGATATTCAAGAAGGGAAAGGCGATAGCGTTAGGTTGGCTCTTTTTTTCCTGAATGGTGATGAAATAATGAGGTAGTTCTTTTGTTTGAACGTTGATGGTAGTAATCTAGTAGGTTTTGGGGTTTGTTTGAATGGTGATGGCATGGGTTTAAATGAAAGAAAGGTGAGGTCTACATGAAAGCTGATGGCCTAGGTTTGGTTTTGAAGGAGAGAAAAGTAGGGCCTACACGAACAAGGCCATGACCGCTCATTTTTAAGCCGAGTGCTGCACATCTTTCCTCGGACCATCTGATCACCACATTTTGATATAAATCATTAGAAAGCTACGAGGCACAGCCATCAATATTGGCGTGCTTGGAATGGATGGTTCAGATCATCCAATCTGTGTATTTTTGGATAAGAGTTTCTCCTAGTATGAAGTAAACTTTGATGCCTTGGGTTAGGCCCAGGTTGCATCGAATGCTCACATGCATCACACGTGCATTCTGCTTGTACATTTGAAAAAGAACAAAAGAACTGCTGTGTTGGACATTATGTATGACAGCAACATTCGTCCTTCCAAGTTTATGAGACCCAGAGTCCTTGTGTATGAGACCTGATAATCATGTGTGTCCACGTAAGTTTCACAGAAGACGGAACATGAAACAAAAGAATCATGAGCTATGGATTTCTTGATATAAACAATGTGTGTTCGTATTGTCAGGCCCCCAATACTGATGCTACCAAGTTACATGTATTTGCATCGTCTGAGATTTTAAACCACATCCAGCTGCTCTTGAACAAGCAGTAAACAAATTATGATTTTCCTCACAAAGTAATAGAAAACAAATTGATTCAGGTCCATAAGGATAACAAACAAACAAAAGAGTTCAAAAGCTAAAGACTAAACATACCTAAACAAAGCATTCTTTCTGAAGCAAAATGTAAGAATGAACAATAAATAAGCGGCACCGTTCAAATCATGCCCATCATCCATATTTCATATTTATACCACAGTTGGACTTCCAAGGCCGGGCAGAGCAGAGAACATAGTTAGATACGATAAATTTGAACATCCAGGAATGCCAGTCACAAGATGGTATCTGTAATTCCATATGCACTTCTACTTGAAATTTTCAATATGCATTGAAAGTAAATCATTCCCATATCCGATGATATTATAAATTTCGTGTATGTGCAATTGTGTAAAATTTTCAATAGGAATTGAAAAGAAAACATGCCCATATCCAATTCCTAACGAAAATGAAACATTAAATGTGACTAAAAAGAAAGTGCCAATCAGTCGCAAGACAATAGATGTATGTAATTCTGCTTAGAACTACAGTGAAGGAAAATAAGACATATCCAATCCCTAATGAAAATAAAAATAAATATTTGATTCTTTAAAAAAATACAATGATAAAAATACCTCCGCAAATCCCACCCTCTTCGAGATTGTCTTTAATCTTAACTTGACGTTCTCTAGCCAGTTCCCTATCAGTGAGCTCCTCATGCTGCTTTTCCTTCTCTTTCTCCCTCTCATGCTCTCTATCACTTTCCATCTTCTCTTTGTCTCCCTCTTGTTCTTTGTCTCCATCCTGCCTTTCCCTCTCCCTTTCACGCCCATGTTCCCGTTCATGTTCTGGGGCATAATCCTTCTCTTTCTCCTTTTCACGATTTCCGTGCTCTTTTATGATTTGCCGCAATTCATTTACATCCTTTGTGATAAGATCCAATGGTTGAAGAAAAGACAAGTCGTCGTCAACATCTGTCTCGTCCTGACAAGCTTAAAACAAGTATCAATCAGTACAAATTAAGAATTCGCAAGATTCTTTATAAAAAATATTAAAACATTTACAGACACGTGTAATGAGCACAAATCAACAAAGCAGGCACACTTACATTACTCAAGGTCGCTTCCAGCTCTAAATATCGAAGTCCTTTCTGTACAAATGTAACTAAAGCACCTGGTGGAACTAAGTTGCCATCAATAGGACTCTTGTTGATCCCTGCCTCGTATCCTAAAGCAAATGCTGAATGAGTGAACCCTGAAAAAAATATGTTAGATTAAAGAAACAAAAAAAATATAAAGACTAAAGAAGAAGATTGATTACTTTATTTAGGCCATCCTAGACTCAATATTAGATTAAAGAAATATTAAACAAATAACTAGAGTAAATGAGAAGATTGATTGCTTTATTTAGGCCATCCTAGACTCCTGGGGGTCAAGAATTGAAATTTGATTTAATCGCCCGAGAGCGAAAAGTTTTCTATCTAGCAATACAAGCCTGTACCATACATAACAGACAGTACATATTCCCTTGTGCACTTCTTGGCATTGAATCGTTTGATATGAAGAACCAATACTAGTTTGAATTGATATATATCATCTTCTATTGTACAAATCAGCACGCAAGCCCAAGTCTTCAATCCTTCATTATCATTATCATCATGGCAGCCAAGACCATGTTTTGGTGCCATATGGACCATGGGGACATTACATAGATCCATTAAAAATAAAAACTATAAAAATAAAGAAATCTGATCGCCTCAATGTGATTTCTTCCATTTGAAAATTGCATTGTCGTATGTAGCAAATTTTTTACTTTTGGAGATGAGTTTTCAAAAAAATAAAAATTAAATGATCTATGCAATGTCACCTTGGACCATGTAGCACCCCACGTAACACTTTTAGAGATTGAGCTACAGTGTAGGTAGTCCTTGGGACTACCCAACCAGTGTGTGTGTGTGTATAGATAGATAGATTCCATGTCGTGACCTTTTTGGCCGTGACCTTCCGTGATCTTGGTGACCTCTTCCCTCATCGTTTACGATGGAATCCAGAGAAAGAGAGAGAGAGAGAGAGAGAGAGAGAGATCAAAGAAAAATATGACTTTTTTCCGGTGACAAGTTTATGTTCTAATGAGTAATGACTATTTCAAAGACAAGAAAGATAGCCATTGTCCGATTGACAGAGGTGAAAAAGCAGATATAATGAATACCTTAAGCAAGAGGAGTATTGTTATCTTTTCTAGTTATATACAATATGCCATACAAATATAGGCCACAATATGTATATGTCTAAAGCTATTAGTAGGCAATTTCAAGTTTTAACCGATATACTTATCTTCTAATAATTATGCAATGAATAATACAACGTATGGTTTAATATCTTAGAAGAGACGGGACAATGGTGATGGTGATGGTGATGATGATGATGATGATGGGCTCCAGTAACTATATAAATTCTGAAGATATTAGCTACTGATAAACCGGTTGGACTAGACCAAGCACCTCGCTGCTTCAGTCCCTGGTTCTCAAAACATTGCTCAAGATGGTCAAATCTACTTGCCACGTGTCAGTCCAACAAAAAGAGGTAATAGACGCTCCTATGTGATTCCATGAGTTGACTGAAAATTTGGTAGGCTCCAGTAACTATATAAATTCTGAAGATATTAGCAACTGACAAACCGGTTGGACTAGACCAAGCACCTCGCTGCTTCAGTCCCTGGCTCTCAAAACATTGCTCAAGATGGTCAAATCTACTTGCCATGTGTCAGTCCAACAAAAAGAGGTAATAGACGCTCAGATGTGATTCCATGAGTTGATATGACTGGAAATTCAGTAGTTTTTATTTTGAAGTAAACATCTAACACACTAGCTATAAATTCTTGTGGGCCTGTCACTAGTTTAAAGTAAACAACTACCACACTAGTTATAAATTCTTGTTGGCCTAAGTCACCAACCAATAGCCAGGCAGTGGCCTAGGGATCAAGGGGAATTTACACAATTCAGGCAATAGGCATTTCAATAATCTTGTAGATTGCTTGAATCTCCCTGTTAGAATTAATGTAATAGAGTAGTGGGTGTGTTATAAGTAACATTGAATGTGTCTTAGGTAAGTAGGCTACTCATTGCTCTTTCCTTTTTCCTTTTGTCCGGATAGTCGTGGGATATGTAATTGGTATATGAGCTAATAATATTGTGATGTGGACTATTATTTCACAACCATAACTTTCTCTCTCTTCTTCTTTTCTTCTACTTCCTTGGTCTTCCTCTAACCAAACACTAACACTAATCTCAACTTGGTATTAGAGAAATGATCCCGAAAAGCATCTTTGAGTGCTTGTGTCATGTTGGCATCAGCATGTCACCCCGATTGCCCCCAATCGCAATTTTTCCAGCAAGGTTTTGATCCAAATCTTCATCCCAATATATTTAATTCTTGGACCCTCGTGGTTTGAAGCCCAGATCAAGAGATTTGAAGATGTTGGTGTGTTAAAAGCATAATCTCATGGGGATCACGGATATCGAGGCCGAGGCATCATCAGGTGTCAACCTAGGAAAGGTTGGACCAGAATTACATTTCCAGTTTCAGTGAAGATTGGAGGTTGTTTTATCGAATTCTGATCTGCATTTTTTGTTTGCGAAGATCGACTAAAAAAAATCATCAGTAAACAGAGTCACATAATTCGATGGTCGACCGTCACCATTTTACGGTTGACCGTAACTAAGAAAAAAAGTTTGACGGTCAACCGTCACCATTTTAAGGTCAATTGTAAAGGAGAAAATGTTAATGGTTGATTTTTCAATGTCACCTACGGCCGTGTTCATGCTATTGAGAGGTCATATGACTAGTTTATGAACTGCAATAGGTCGTGTGACCTGCAGTGGGTATTCAAGAGGCAGTAGTGCCCTTGTTTGTGGTTAAAGGCGTGTTGTGGTGCTGCCCTAGTTTGTGTTTCAAAGGCTGTGGCAGATTGTTGATTATGGATACTTTTTGTTGTGAGTTTGTGGTTAAAACATGGATGAAACTAAACTTCATGTGGGCAGCGGTATGGAAGGGTCCCATGGACTCCAAATTACGACGGTAAAGTTTGATGGGACCAATTATCTATAGCTTAGTCAAGGTCCGCTGAATTATCCCTTAGGTCAGACACAAGTTATGATATGTGGATGGGAGCATTCTCGAACAAGCTCCTACGGATGAGAAATAACCTGACTAGCGAGGTGAGAATATGACAGTCATAACCTGGCTGTTGCACGCCATGCAACCATCTATTGGAAGGTCCTTCATGTACGTTAAAACGACCAGATAACTGTAGGTGACTGTCAATGGAGCCTATTCATAGAAGCATGATTATGCTAAGGTCTTCCGTCTAATTGACAAGATAAATCAAGCTCATTAGGGGAGAAATCTATTGGTGATTACTATGTTCAGTTACGTGGTATGTGGCATGAGTCGAGCCACTACCAGAGAAAGGGCACTTGTGATTCATGTGCAAAGAAGGCCCAATGCACCAACGGTATGAGAATTCTTAGAGAGGAAGGTGACAAGAAAAAAAATATTTGATCTTCTTTGGGGCGTGAATCTTGAGTATGAGCATAGAGGAGTTACCACTCGCTGGCATTGTATTCTCCCTTCTTCAGCGAGACGTGACATGTATGAAATTCATGGATGTATCTCTTCAGAGCGGTATGTCCTTCCTTCATTTTCAAAGTTCCGACGTGGTGGTGGTCGCGGTAGAGGCAATCTAAGAGAGAAAAACAGAAGTATACTCTAAAAACAGAAGTATAGTCATTGTCATAGAAAGGGACATCTTTAAGGCACATGTTGGGACTTAGTAGGGCGTCCCATGTTTCCATATACTCAGAACAATCGGGCTTATGCTTTTGTTACAAACCAGTATATCAGATCCTCCTCATGCACCAATCCCTCCTGCAATGCCACCAGCCGCATCAATCTTCTACTCCAGTTACATTCACTCAGAGGGAGAATCGGGACTTACTACAGCAGGCCTCAAGCAGATAGGTTGCATCCTCATCTCAACTTGCAGGGACAGGTATCATTGGGTCTGCACGTGCCTCATCCTCCACATGTCTCCATGGATCATAGATTCAGGAGTGACTAATCGCATGTCCAGTATGTCCTCATTGTTTAATTCTATTACCCCATTATTTTCTCCCTGTCATATTCGTGTTGCAGATGGGTCCACTGTTCCCATTGGGAGACAAGGAAATGTCCATAATGGTAGCTTGACTCTCACCTCTACCCTCTATATTCTGAAAATGCCTCTTGAGTTTATTTCCTGTTAGTAAGCTTACTAAATCCATGAACTGGAGTATAACCTTTTTTTCTCTTTTCATTGTCTTTTTCAGGACCTGACTATGGGGAGGACATTTGGACGTGGACATGAGGAGGGGGGTCTCTACATGTTCAAAGATCAGAAGGCTTCAAGACCTGTTGCTGCAGTTATATCTCTGGAAACGACTCACATACAAAATTGTTTCTTGGGCCACATATCTTCATCCTGTTTGCATCTTTTATTTCAGAATACTTATACTCAGTTGATTATCAGAATTTTTAGTGTGAAGTGTGTCAAATATTCAAACATTGTCGAAGCAATTATTTTGTTGGTAATGATAAGAGTACTATTCCGTTTCAGGTTATTCATTCTAATATGTGGGGGTCGTCGATGGTTTCAACTCAATTCAATGCTCGTGTCAAGAATCTCATCACCATCATCACAGCCTTATGCCATTTATTTGGGGTCGGCCAGTGCCAAGATCCTATGATAGGATAATGGTGGAGAGTACTCCTCTTACCATCTCCAATCCTATCTTCGCACTCATGGAATTGAGTGGTAAACCTCTCGTCCCTACACTCCTCAACAAATCAGCATCTTCTCGAGGTTGCCCGTTCCTTACTTTTTTGCATGGATGTTCCCAAACGTTTGTATGACGATATTGTTCTCACTGCCACCTATCTTATTGAATGCCCATTCCTGTCTTGAGTGGAGCGTGTCCCGATAAGATGGTTTTTCCTGATAACCATCTCTTTCATGTACCTCCAGAAATTTTTAGTTGCTTATATTTTGGTCAAGACACGTCTATTCATCATGATAAGCTTTCTCCTAAAGTTGTCCAATGCATTGTCATTGGGTAACCTCCATCTCAGAAAGGGTACAAATGTTATGACCTTATTATTGGGAAGTGCTTTGTTACTGTGGACATCATCTTCTTTGGGTCCAACAAGTTCTACACATCCTCTCAGTGTCCTCTTCAGGTAGAGAAGCACATTAGGGAAGAGACACTGATGTCTCTCAAGTGCCATTTTTGTTATTCCCGGATCATAAGAAGATGTTGAGATGGAAGGTGAGAACTGGCTAGCAGTTGCAATGATCCAGAAGGGGTCACCAATTTTGACATGTTTGGGAAAGGAAAAATATTTGAGTGAAAAAATTTGAAGACAAAGGTTCCCTCATCTCTCCCTCAAGAAACAAACCAAATGTCAATCCCTGAGGTCTGTCCAAGAATTGTTGAGACTCCGCCATCAGATATGGATCTCCCAATTGCCTTGCGAGAAGGTATCAGACATCCCATTAGTACAATTGTGCCATATCATGCTTTGTTTGCATCCTATTCCAGTTTTATCTCAACTTTAGACTTTGTTTCCATTCTAACTCTGTGTCTGAGGCTTTATCTCTACCGAAATGTAAAGAAGCTTTGTTACAGGAGATGAAGGCCCTGGAGCAAAATCATACCTGGGAGATCACAAAACTTCAAAAGGATAAGAAACTTGTCAGATGCAAGTGGTTGTACACTGTGAAATAGCATCCTAATGGGTCCATTGAAAGGTAGCAAAGGGATTCACACATACTCCAGGCATAGAGTTTTAGGATACCTTTGATCTGGTAGTGAAGCTTAACACCAGTCGTGTTTTTCTGGCAAGTACCTCACAAAAGATGGCAACTATATCAGTTGGACATATGTCTTTATGCATGGTGATCTAAGTGAAGAAGTGTAAATGTCTCTTCCCTTGGATTTCTTCTTCAGGGGAAGGCAATCAAGTGTGGCAATTGAGGAAAGCCATATATGGGCTGAAGCAATCACCACAGGTGTGGTTCCGAAAATTCAGTGATGCAGTCATAAGGTTTGGGCATTAGGGTAGGCAAGTTGATCACAGTATTTTAAATAGTGTTTGAGGCGTAAGCCTTGAGGTGTAGCCTTGAGGCATAAAGTATGTGAGGCATAATGAGGCGTAGGAAAGCGCAATGAGGCTTAAACCTCGAGTAAATTTTTTATTTTTTACTACTTTATCCTCTTTTTTCTTACAAGCACAAGTTTACCCTTTTAAAGGATTATTAGGAGGATCAAATAGAGGATGATGACCTTTACTAATATTTAATAAGTTGAACTTATAATTTGAAGTATGTTCTGATTTTGAAAACTTCTTTTATAATGGAAAACGGTTGCACATTTATACCTCCCATTGTTCTTTGTGACTTGAATATTCATTGGTTTATGATTAAAAAATTAATCATTTTTTTCTCATATGTTTTCTAATATATTTTATCATTTTTTTATTAATTTTTTATAACTTTAAGTTAATTATAGTTTTAAAATTCAAAATTCAAAATTCAAAAATTTGTGAGGCTTATGTCTCACACCTTGAGGCTTACGCCTCGCCTCACGGGAGGGCTGAGCGATATGCCTTGCGCCTTTCGCCCTTTAAAAATATTTTTATTTGATTTAAATACTTACCAAATAACTGTCTTTTTCTTATTAACTAAGAGCAAAAAAGATAAAGATAAAAAAAATCAAGGAAACTGTCTCGCCTAATAACGGGAAAGTGATCCATGCATGGACTCCTCATAAGTCATAACTACCATCCCTATTTCCTCTTAAACTCTCTATTCTCTCCATCTTCTTTTTGCAACCGCCGCCTCATATCTTCCAAAAGCCCCTTAAATTAGCAAGTAAATCAGAGAAAGATTTTATCTAATTTTTATTTTTTTTGTTAGATCGTTCTCCCTCTAAAAATGCACTCTTCATGCAAATCTTCATACAGATCTTTCTTGCTTCATTGTTGAAAAAACCTCAAATTAACAGCTAAATAAAAAAAAAAAATTATTTCAATTGAATTTTTTTGGCTACAATCACGATCAAATGCATAATTATTTTTTTTTAATCAGCAAAGAGAGGGAGAGAGAGAGAGAGGAAAAAAAAGTAACCGAGAGATATATTTTCTTTCAAGAGAGAATTAGAGAATGGGATTTAGAAAGCAGGGATGTAGCCAGGTGTGCTTCGGTTTTTTTTTCTTATACATATATATCTCTATTTAAAAAAATAATTGTATACCCTACCTATGCTAAGCCTATTTAGTAGGTTGCAAATAGGGGAAGCATTTTTTTTTTGTATTCTCTGTGGAAAAGGAAGGAACGAGTTTTGATAGAGTTCATCCTTGAGATGGACTCTACTAAGACTATGAGAGAGTCCATCCCTACCCGACCAATCTCCCATCCCTCATTTCTCTCTCATAGTCTTAGTAGAAGAATCCATCTCAAGGATGGACTCAATCAAAAATCATTCCTTCCTTTTCTATCAAAAATTGAAGGTAGAAATTTTTTTTCACCACAATCAGACGCTCAGTTTTTTATTTAACGTGACTCAAATCTCAAAAAGTGACCCTAAAATCACATTTGATTGTGATGCGTGCCATGTGATTGTAGAGTCCAATTTTTAATTTGGGTGTCACGCTTAATAAAAAATGACCGTTGGATGGTACGCCCATGATCTCAAGATCGAATTTGTGCAAGATTGTGATGAAAAAAGATTCCATTGTTTGATTCAAAGCGGTCAATCGTGCAGAATGGAGAGGATGAAATGAGTTCACAATTTGACAGGTGTAAATAATGTTATCCTTAGAATTTTGGCAGATTTTTTAATGTCATTTTGAAATCAACTTTTGGAGAGAGATTTTGTCAAGTTTTTTTTAAGAGAGAGTGAGAATATCTTCATGTTTTTTATTGGGTACGGTTATTCTCACCCCACCAAACTGCTTTCTCATCCCATCTCCTCCGGCATGCATTGACTACCTTTGAATCAAATGATGGAGATCGTTTTTCATCTCAATCTTACACATAACGGATCTTTAGATTATGATCCTTCCATCAGACGATCTATTTTCTATCCTGCATGGCACATGTCTCAAAAATGGCCCTAAAATCATGTGACATATCACGCTCAAGTATAATTGTAGGGTCACTTTTTGATATTTTTGCCACGTGTAATAGAAACGTGACCGTTTGATGGTACACCATAACCTATAGATCTATAGTGTGGAAGATTTGGACGAAAAACGATCTCCATCGTCTAATTCAAAGGCGGTCAATGCATGCCTGCTGGAGAATACGGGTGAGAAAGCAGTGTGGTGGCATGAGAATAACAGTACCCTTTTTAATTCGAGTGCATTATTTACACCCGTCCAACCGTGACCTCGCCCATCTCCTCCAATCGACATGTATTCACCGTTATGGATCGAGGATGAAAATATTTTGCGTCCCAATCTTCCACACCAATGATCTTGAGATCATGGGAGTACCATTAGACGGTCAGTTTTTTATTCAATGCACACACCAAAAAGTGTCCCTAAAATCATATTGAGCGTGATTTTTGTCGTGTGATTTTACAGTCACTTTTTGAGTTGTGTGAATAAAGGAATTTCCATTGTATAGTACCCCCATGATCTTAAGATCAATTGTGTAAAAGATTGGGACGAAAAAATGTCTCCTTGGTCTCATCACAGTCAATTCATGACTATTGGAGGAGATGGGATGAGGCACAGTTTCCCTAGGTGTAACAAATGGTACCCTTTTCATTTTATGGAATTTTTTTAATGCCTTTTTCAACCTAGTAAAAAAAGGATATATTTGTAGCCCAAGATTCTTCATCTTTGGTTGTCATGATATTATAGTGTCTATATATAGATTGGAGTTCAATTTGTAGAAAATCTATGTATTGACCATCGATCTAATTGGTTTGTCATGATAATTTGCCTCAATTTTGTGTTTGCAACTAAAATTCTTCCCATTTCGCCACACGGGCAATGCATGTGCATTTTGCTAGTATATATATTATTACATAATTAAAACAAATTTAGCATGCCTCATCTCATCTACTTAGGTAGGCTTTGGGAGTCCTATTTCTCCACTTATTTCTACTTAGGGCTTAACTTTGTCACTGCACGGTCCTTTATAATGCTTCTCACGGCTTCCCTCTAAGTCCTTATTTGTATTTCCCTTCTACTTTCTTGAAATATAAATACTAATAAGTAATATATATATATATATATATATATATATATATATAAGTGATATACAATGTTTTTCCATTGCCCCGTCCAAAAACCTAATACATACCATCTTATAGGTGTTCAATTTGACCCATGATTGGTATAAAATATATAAATATGTATATATAGAATTTTTTGTGCTCCATCGCATGGGTCAAAAGCTCAGCTTTTCGGTATGTATCGGCTAGCTCCAAAATCGACACATATCGTCTAATACGTATCAGTTTTAGATGATACATTGGTATGTATCTGCCGATACATACCAATATATATGGACCAATACATTCCATGTATTGACTCGGTGACCTCCGAAACCGATACTATGTAGTGGTTTCGTCCAGAATTTTGACTCATGATCCCTCGAGATCTCATTTCCATGTATCCAAGTAGTTTTGGGACAATCTTTTTCAACCAGGGTTTCAACTACCCACGAGTAATGCTGATTTTTTTATTGTATTTCTGCCATATTTAAAATCTCTTTCATATATAAAAGAAAAAGCTTCAAAGAACAAAAATAGAGTTTAGTAACAGAAGCAATAGAAGAGTTAGAGTTTGAACTATTATTTCTTGTTCAAAATCGTACTCTTGGTATACAAAATGTTAGAAGTAGGCTTCGGTTTACAAAACTGGTTGAAACTTTGAAATTTTCTACAGCTACAAATATTAATCCCAGCAATATATCTTCGGTACCTTAGCTGAAATTTATGAGTTACTTATGGAAGGTAGTGTAAACCTTTTTCACAAATAACAGCAAAATGTTCTGTGTTCTTGCAGTGTGGAACGGCATATTTTTATTTACAAAATTTTGTTAGACTCTGTTTGGATATTTTCCAGAAAAATATTGAATGAATTCCTCCCCTTTGGGAATCAATAGGAATTCAACGTTTTTCAGTGTTTGGATAGAGTAATAACACAAAGAAAATGGACAGGGAGCACCATCGTTAGTGTACACATTACACACCAAACCAAAATTTGATATTATGACAGAGAGAAAAAAATTGGAAAGATTCAAGAGAGAGAGAGAGGAGGAGGTAGAGAGTTTCGACAGAACCCAGGCATATTTTTTATTTTATGATGAAATCTACTTATGTTAAAAGGATTTTAACGGTTTCCGAAGAGGAGGAAACGAACACAATTTCTTTTCCATTTCCGGCATCCTAATTTTATTGCCAAACATAGGATTCTACCTCATTTCCTTTCCTTTCTGCCCAATTCCTTTCCCTTTCCCTTCCCCTTCCCCCCATCCAAACAGACCCTTAGGGTAGATATTTGAAAAGGCTCACCCAAAGGGTCCATTGAACAGATTGACCTGGACACTCCAATCTTTTGACCACCTCTTGGAAAGGCCATAGCCCAAACAATGAACCAACCAGATGTTCCTAACTGATCCAACAGAATATGTGCCAAATGTGACTAAAAGTGTTGGGAACTATTCATTAAGTGACACTCAACAGTAGCCAAAGATGCTCCCTTTTTGAACAAAATGGCTGTCCAATCCAAAATTCGGCATCTTAGGATAAAAATTCTACCCCGACTTCGACCTCTGCATCTAAAAATCTTTCAACACCACCAAAATTCACATGTCCAAAAAAAATAATATAATCAACCAAACGATTCAACCCTAACGTTCCAAAATACAATAAACAAACAAAAACCAGAAAACAAAAACACGAGCACCAAAAGACATTTATATAACGATTTAACACAAAAAATTAAAAAATTAAAAAATTAAAAAAAAAAAAAAAAAAATATATATATATATATATATATATATATATATATATATATATATATTAAAATAAATGGAGAAACCAACCTGACTCATGTAGGTACCGAAAGACGAGGTAATTCAACTCGACGGAAGTGAGCGTGGCCATCGTCAGACGACGCTTTCGTCTCGCGCGTTGATACGAAGAAGCGAAGGTGAAGAGAAACAGGTCATGGCAGAGCTGGGTTTTATATTTTATAAGAAAAGCCCTAATAGAGTTCTTATTCTTCTACTACTTCTTTGCTTTTACTTCGCCGAGAAAAAATGGAGGATTTCGGTAACCTTTCGATAACAACGAAAGACTCGTGTACCACTGTGGCTATTTTAGCGCTCTCGCCCCACTGAACTTCAAACTTTCACAAGTCACAAGCAGCTGAACAGCCCTATCCGAGGTTATTTGTATTGTGCGCACGGCTCGTGTAGCGCCGGCAGTGTGCGGACGACTCAAAGTAAATATGTGTGGTCAAATGGATACAGACACGAATGTTAAGGTCTTGTTTGGCAAAAGTCATACATGGGCTGGATTTTTTTTATTTTACTTCTCATAATTTAAAAAAATAATCATGAAAAGTTTTTAAAGTGATATTTTCTCATTGATGGTATTTTTTATTTGGGTTTTTTCCATATACCCCCGCTAATATTATAAGAAATTCCTTGAGTTATGAGTATTTATTCTGCAGCCCCTATTTTTATGTTTCTGTTTCATATAACCCCCTGCCGTTAACTAGCCGTGAGTTTATGGACGGAAAGTCTATTTTGCACTTAATGAAACCAATATTTTAAAAATACCACCATTTTAAAAGGCCTTTCATTCATCTATATTTACAAGTCATGCCATTCAAGTTTATCACCATTCTAAAAGACCCTTCATTCACCTTTATTTACAAGTCATGCCATTACAATTTACAATTATTCTAAAAAGAGTACCTTTAAATCCACTCACCAAATCTTTTAGTTCACCCACGCTGAAACACATCAACTGCATTGAATCAAATGATGGAGATTGTTTATCGTCCCAATCTTTCATGAGATCGATCTTTAGATCATGGGTGTACCATCGGACAGTCTATTTTTTATTTCATGTGGTACACACCCATAAAAGTGACCTTAATATCAATTTTAAGCATGCCCGTGATATTAAGGTCACTTTTCTAAGATGTGTGTCATATGAAATAAAACAATGACCGTCTGATGGTACGATCATGATCTCAAGATCCATTGTGTGAAAGATTGGAAGGATAAATGATCTCCATCGTTCGATTCAATTCAATCAACATGTTTCAATGTGGGTGAACTTAAAGATTCAATGGGTGGATTTAAAAGTACTCTTCTAAAAGACCCGTTATTCACCCATCAGATTCAAGACTCATCACATGGGTGATTCCCCATTAACGTATGCCAACGTTTGGACGAATACTCAACCAATGGAGGATTTGTGGCAAACGATGCAATCATTTTTTTAAAGAAAACCTTCAATCTACATATTCCACTCAAAATATCCGTCCCTCCAATTTCTTATATGATTCAAGACCCATCAAATGAAAGACCAATTGGTATTGGCCAATATTTACTGATACCATTTTTTTTCTTGATATTGGCCGATCCTTAGAATCTGGGTTGCCAAACAAGGCCGATTTTACCGATTTATCCTCCAGCTTTGTTATATTCAAGTGGAGTTTAGTAAAAGTGGCGTCATAACTCATAATGCAGATTGGATATTTTCATTGTTGGGCCATCAACGACATCATCAACATCAAGAGAATATCAAACTTATGAAGAGCCTATTGTATCGACAACTTGCTCCTTCAACTATCAAGATCCTAAAAATCAGTGAAGACTAGGTTGTCAATGGGTCGGGGCAGGCCAAAATTTTGACAGCCGACCGGACTCAAGCCCCTACTTCATCTGACCTGATCCGGCTCAAAGCCCCCTTATTTCCTAGATTGTATATAAAATATCGTATCCATCCAACCTTTTAGTCTACCCCACAAAACCCAAGCTTTGAGGCCCAGTTATGGATTAGAAAAATTCCAAATTTGATTGATTGCTACCATTTGATGAATCACTGGTTATATAATTGATCAGATTCACTACTATATCATCGTTGGTATAATGGTAATCATTATATAATAATGGTGTAATGCTTCATATTATCATTCTGTATAAAAAATTTATCTTTTTATTTTATTTTAGAAATTGGATTGCCTAACCGCGTCTGCTTCCATCCACCGAATCTTTGAGTTCACCCATGCTAAAACACATTGATTGCATTGAATCAGACGATGGAGATCGTTTAAGCATACCATTAGACAATCAGTGTTTTATTTCGTGGCACACATCTCAAAAAAGTGACCTTAACATCACATACACAGTTAAAATTAATTTTAAGGTCATTTTTTTGGGTGTGTACCACATGAAATAAAAAACCAACCATATGATGGTGTCACCATGATCTCAAGATCCATCGTGTGAAAGGTTGGGACGATAAACGAACTCCATCGTCTGATTCAATGCAGTCAACCGTCTGATGGTGCCACCATGATCTCAAGATCCATCGTGTGAAAGGGTGGGACGATAAACGACCTCCATCGTCCAATTCAATGCAGTCAACTGTCTGATAGTGCCACCATAATCTCAAGATACATCGTGTAAAAGGTTGAGACGATAAATGATCTCCATCGTCCGATTCAATGCAGTCAACAGTCTAATGGTGCCTCCGGGATCTCAAGATCCATCGTGTGAAAGGTTGGGACGATAAACGATCTCCATCGTCCGATTCAATGCAGTCAATGTTTTTCAGTGTGGGTGAACTCAAAGATTTGGTGGGTGGATTTAAAACTACTCTTTTTTGTAAGTGGAGGGCCGCCAACTCTAACCACGTGTAGAGGGTGGCAATTTAGTAATTTAATTTTAAAAAAGATAAATATGGTATTTAGGCTATTCTTTAACAGCTGATTAACCATTTAAAATTGCATCCGTTAAAGAGGGGGTTTTATGAACACCAAAATGCTAACTAGGGGGTTTAGAGCAAATAGCTATAACTGGGGGGTTATTTGTAATATCAACATAACTCAAGGGGGTATTTGCAAAAAACCCTTTTTATTTTTTCCTAACAAAAAAAAAGAAAAAAAGCAACTTGTTACAAGTTACAACTCAAAATAGCCCTCTAATTGGTGATGACGCATCGGAATTGAATCCCATGATATAAGCCGGTTTTCATTCTAATCTTTAACACATAGTACAAATCTTAAGATCATGTACATACTAATTAAACAGTTAATTTTTTAATTACACAACATATCCCAAAATATTACGTAAAAAATTATGCGATATAAAACTACACTCAACCATGATTTTAGATTTACTATTTGTGATATGTGCAACGTGAAAACACTGATTTGAAGGGAAGGATCAAAAGATCTATGATGCAAAAGATTGGCATAAAAATCGATCTCTATCATGTGATTCAACTCAATCAACTGTTGAATCAGGTAATGGCCTTTGACTACGGTGAATCATATGATAAATTATAATTACTCATATCCTTTTCACAAAGGATCTTGAGATGGTGGGCCTATCATTAGAAGGCTAGTCATATTCCATATGGCAGAAATCTCAAAAAATGAATAAAAAAAATCGTTGATTGCTTCGGATCAGATGATATTGACAAATTTTCACCCCAATCAATGGATCTTATGATCATGTAGCATGTATCAAACGGTTACTTCTTGGTTTCATGTGTCCAAAATCCCCAAAAAAAGGGCACTGAAAAATTACGTTTGAGCGTGATGTATGTTATATGACTGAATAGCCATTTATTTGGGAATCTGTGACACAAGGAATCAAAACCTGACCATTAGATCAATGAATCATGAACCCAAGATCTATTTTGTGGAAAATTTTTGTTAAAAAAAATCTCCATCATGTGATTCAAAGCACTCAACGTTTTTTCAGGGGTTGGGAAGTAGGCCCTTTCAGAGATCCCGTGGGCATGAACAAAGGTACCCAAACATCAGTTAGGCTAACTTTTTTTAGATGTGTGCTACATCAAAGAAAAAATTGAGCACCCAATGATAAGCTCATGGTCTTAGCATGGAATTCCATCATAATTCCATTATATGAAATTATGACGGGAAAAAATGGCGGTCAGGTGATCCAAAGCAATCAAACAATTTTAGTATGAAATATCTGAATTAAGAAGAACAAATTTCAGGTTGTAAGGATGATAAATAAAACTTCTCTTTAACCCGTGTCGGAGGCAGGAAAGATTTTCATCTAAATTTGTAGAATTTCACGAGCCTAACTCAACCTCACAAAACCTTACAAATTTCATGAGCTTATCTCAATCTCACAAAACCAGCTTATAAGGTGTTGTTTTCTCAAATTATATATAACCCCTTGATAAAATTTTAATGGGCCTAACTCAATCTCATAAAATTTACTTGTAAGGTGAGGTTTGTCCAAATTATATATAACTCAAGACCTCCAAACCGACAAAGGATGTGGGAACTATTTTTAACAAAATTTTGGTTGAAAATCTTATCCAAATTATTTTCAAAAGAACCTCTGACTTGTGGGTCCCAATGGATTGCCAAGCAACGGAAAATTAAGAACTCACTCTAGATTGTTCGGAATTTTTTTCAGACAAACGAGGCCTAAGGAAATTCGAAAATGCGTACGTCTCAAAAGCTTGTTTGCTTTGGCGGAATGGGACTGGCAGTGTACCTAAACAGTTGAAACCCTCTAACAAAGAGGGCTTTACGCACATCCACTTTTTTCTTAATGCAACCCTAAAAAAAAAAACTAAGAGAAGCATTACTGTCAAACCTTGATTATTACAGTCACAACACAAAGCACTTAAAAAATATATATATACATAAGCAAAGGAAAAACATATCACTATTGCTTTGAATAAGGATGGATATCATTTTTGTCCCAATCTTGAGATCATGGGCCAAAAATCGGATGGTCTAATGCTGGTTACAGGTGGCCCCACATCCCAACAAAGTGGGCGTGAAGCACGTTTAATGAAATGTTGTGATAATCGGATGGTTTAAAGTTGATTACAGGTGGCCCTACATCCCAACAAGTGAAAGTGAACCACGTTTGATGATATATTGTGATATGCTCACTTTTGAGGACGTGTGACATATATAATTAATGTTTGACCATGATCTCAATATTTATCGTGCTGAAGATTTAGATGAAAAACCATATCCATTGTTGTGCCTAAGTGTAGTGGCCTGTAACAATAAAAGGTGTGGCATTAGCAATAACACTCCCATAAGATAAAGTGTGTGGATAGAAAAGTTGGTGTACAAATAAAAAAAGGGTGGCGTTATTTGCACCCGTTAAACTTGTGAAGAACACACGGTTTCTCATCATTAAAAAAACTCATTGATTGCCTCAAATCAAACGATGAAGATCAATTTTCGTTCCAATCTTCAACACAATAGAGCTTGAGACTATGGTGGCATGGTGCACCTATCAGACGTTCACACGTTGATTGTATGTGGTACACATCCCCAAAAGTGACTGTCTAATAGGCACAACATGATCACTATCACTTTTGGGGATATGTGTGCCACGTAGAATCAAGATCAAACCGTCTGATAGGTGCGCTATAATCTCAAGATCTATTGTGTGAAAGATTTGGACAAAAAACTATCTCCACCAAAGAAAATCCGAGAGTGCATTAAATATTAAAGGAAAAGAGTATGAGTATCACTTGTGAAACACATATAAAAAGATGGTCGACATTTTATGTCATAGAAAAGTGGTTGCCATCTGACAAGATTAAGCAACTCCCGTATAAAGGTTTTGAAGTTAATGGAAGTTCATTGGTTTTATGGAGAAGAAAATATA
The DNA here is from genome assembly GCA_021018995.1 of Chloranthus sessilifolius. Classification (NCBI taxonomy): domain Eukaryota; kingdom Viridiplantae; phylum Streptophyta; class Magnoliopsida; order Chloranthales; family Chloranthaceae; genus Chloranthus; species Chloranthus sessilifolius. Next base: position 20,177,534 of record CM037584.1, read on the forward strand.
TGCTCACCATTCAAATGGGTACTACCATCAATTACACCCAAGAGTACTTTTAAATCCACCCACCAAATCTTTGAGTTCACCCACATTGAAACACATTGACTTGATAGAATCAGATGATGAAGATCATTTATCCACCTAATCTTTCACACGATGAATCTTGAGATCATTGGTGTACTATCAGACGATTAGTGTTTTATTTCTCGTAGCACACATCTAAAAAAAGTGACCTTAACATCACGTGCACACTCAAAATTGATTTTAAGGTCACTTTTTTGGGTGTGTATCACATGAAATAAAAAATCGGTCATCTAATGGTACGCCCATGATCTCAAGATCCATTGTGTGAAAAATTGGGAGGATAAACGATCTTCATCATTGATTCTACCAAGTCAATGTGTTTCAACGTGAGTGAACTCAAAGATTTGGTGGGTGGATTTAAAGGTACACGTAACGTAGTAACAATCGCATAGAAGAACTCATGTTTGAAGTGATTTTCTCATAATTTGCCCGACATAAGTCGTCAATACATTGCCGATTGGATGTCTATAAATTTTGATGATCATCTGATCAATATAGTCACTTTGATGAAGGTCAAAAATACGTACGACTATAGGATGTAGAAGAACACAATGCAGTTTCTGACATTTTCTTGTGAAAGTGTAGAACACAAGAAAATATCAAAAATGCTAAAAAAATGGGTTTCTGAGTAACTCAAAAACAGCTCACTCAGAAAGCTAATTTATGGACAGTAACTGAGGTAGTCATGTTTTTAGCTTTCCTGCATAAAGCTCAAAAACTGTCAAGCCCTATAAATTAGCGTGTAAAGTAGATTTTACATAACTTGTTCAAAAATACGTACAGCTATAGGATGTGGAAGAATACAATGCACTTTCTGACATTTTTCTTGAGAAAGTGTAAAACATAAAAAAATGTCCGAAATGCTAAGAAAATGAGTTTCTGTGTAACTCAAGAACAACCCACTCAAAAAGCTAATTTCTGGACAGAAACTGAGGTAGTTCATGTTTTGAGCTTTCCCGCGGAAAGCTCAGAAACTACCGAGCCCTATAAATTAGAGTATAAAATAGATTTTACATAACTTGTTCAAAAATACATACGGCTATAAAATATGGAAGAACAAAATACACTTTCAGACATTTTTTTGAGAAAGTGTAGAATACAGGAAAATATAAAAAATTCTAAGAAAATGGATTTCTGAGTAACTCAAGAACAATCCACTCAAAAAGCTAATTTCTGGACAGAAATTGAGGTAGTCATGTTTTGAGCTTCCCCGCGAAAAGCTCAAAAACCGAGCCCTATAAATTAGCATATAAAGTAGATTTTACATACCTTGTTCAATGAAACGGAAAAGTAAAATAGTACTAAAGTAAATTTTACTCTTAAATTTACGCTAAGCTAAATAATCATCTACACCAAAATTTATACTATTAAGCATAAGGCAAGACCTTGTTATTAAATATCCAAAGCCTACACTACTAGAAATACCCATTACCTATTCTATGTCCTTTCAAAGTAGTCGAACCTTGGGAAGCTAATAAACAGTTATTTATGAGCACACAAGCGGGTGAAAGGAGGCAAGTAGGCATTTAATGTTTCACTGGGCAGAGGCAGCTTCACCAGATCTGACCCGCTTTTAGCCTTTCAGCGTTGTGGGAGGTCAACATATGAAGGCGTCTCCCGAGCACCCGAGCACCCGAGCACCCAAGCACGACTCATACTATCGCCATAAGAGGAAATAAAAATATCCTTGAGCTTCATGCTCGAGGGAAAGGCAAGCCTGCAGGCTGCAGGGATCGACCCGATGACCAAAACGTCCTTATTACTCGATAAAGTTTAATATCCGTTAGGTCTTGCCCGTCAAAGTGGCTTAAAAAGGGTAGCTACGAGCTATTAACACTCCCCTGATCTAGCCGACAGGGACCTCAAAACAAAGACATGCACAAAAAGTGACCCCTGTTTTATGGGCCGGAAGGTCGAAAAGAAGAGGCGATAAAGGCCCAACGTGTCTCGTGAGCCGTGTCCCTTAGTCCAAGAGCACTCGAGCACACTAGCGACCTTTATTTCATATTACACCTTTCTCGCTTTCACATTTCCTCTCTCTCTCTCTCTCATCTTTTAAATATCAATTAGCAACCCAACCTACATTTCTAACCAGAGATACCCTACAACCAGCGAGTTTGAATGTGTTCCAAGGCTTCATAACTTGCAACCATGCAACTGAAGCAGGAGGTAATGGTGTTTCTTCTTCTCTTTATCTTGTTGGTTTCTGCGAAGAAGAATGAGACCTCAAACGACGAAGCCAAGGATCCTTCGTTCTCCTTAGGGGTGCAACAAAGGCAACATCTCCATTACCCGTTTGATGTTTTATCCTCCAGTAAAAGAAGGGTCCCTAACAGCTCCGACCCACTCCACAACCGCTAACGCTTTTTCAGTTTTCTTCTTCAATGGGTCGCTTCTGTTCTTCTTCAGGCATAAAGGTAGATTTTTTTTATTTTTTTTTTCCTATTTTGAGTTCAGAAATTTGCAACTTTATGTGACTGTATTATGGGTTTACAAGGGGAACAACTTTTGTACTTAGTGCATTATTCCTTGTGGCTTGTGGGCCGCTTCTCCTCGTGAAATGTGCCATGTTTTGTAACTTTGGACGCGTCTAATCTATACTCAAATGTGAATTGGTATTACAGTATTAACCCCACAACAATGTTCAATTCTTTTGTCGGGTTACTTTCTTGTGTAAATCAGTAAATCTATATTGAATTTACCTTTTTTTTTCTTTCTTTTCTAAAGCCTTTTGGCATACAATCCCTTCTGTTCTTTATACAATCTCTTCTGTTCTTCATTTGATGCATGTATGGGACCTATGGGTCCTCTTCTGTCTGCTCTGTTTTATGCAATCTCCTTGGTAACTTGGAGCTCCATGAAAAGTGTCGACAATTTCAGTTTTCAGTACCTTTATACACTCCCACAGTCCTACTGGATTACTCCTAGTGGATTATTGAGGGCACCTACGTGTGAAACCAAATTATGGAGATTATTTTTTGTCGGATAAAATTGGTAATGTAAGCACGCAGATTCGGTTTGAGGCTTCCATTGTCTTTAAACTAATTTTTTCCCTCACCACTTTAATCAACTGGTTATCAATGGGTCACTGCCAAAATGGTTCCAGGATACAAAGAATCGGTTGTGCCTCTGTATGATAAGATGCTACCAGAACACCAAATAAGCGTAGGAGTCTCTGAAACTATCTTTAAAATAAAGATCAAATAAAATGAAAACACAGTAAAGAAAACGAGGCTCTCGAAATTCTTTTATAGAAATCACGCACCGTTTTGAGAACGACCATATCCGTTTTAAGTTTAACTAAATGCACGATATTGTATCACAACGTACACGTGCCCGTCCTGACCCGACTCGGCGCGCGTGATAGATTAGGTGCATGGCAATGAAAGGTACAAAATTCGGGGCTCCTTTCGTAAATGCTAGAAGCCTTGAGCCAAGGCTGCTACATGTAACCCAACCTCATTTCTTGGGTTTACACGATGTGGGACAAAACCCAATTTAAAAGTAAGAGAAAGAAACCTTTTAAAAGTAAGAGTTTTAAAAACTCCTTAAAATATCCAATAATTTTCACCTCAATCTTTCATACAATAAATCTTAATTTATTTATTTATTTCTTTTGAAAAATATAGATCTTAATTTAGACCATGAGTATATTAAATAAATATTTTTTTTTTCACGGCGACACATGGCCTCAAAACTTATTCCTAAAATCACACATCACTTTCAAATGTATTTTAAGGGCTACATTTTAGGATTTGTCCCGATTGGAATGGAAAACTGACTTTCTAATGGTCTCCCGCTGAGCTAACCCATTGTGTGGACTACTTCTAACATTTACGATCGTGGTTGGGCTTGTCACTGCCCATATGGTCCGCTACCCCCATCATTGTAGGTGGTCCATTTTTCTCAAGCAAATAAAAGTGGTAATGGGCTTGGGGCAGGGATTTTGGGTTATGCCACTTGCTATGGGCCCAGCCTGGTCAGTTTATAAGAGGTTCCCCAGATCGAGCCCGAACCCTTGCGAGTAATAAGACTGTTAGCAAGTTGGGTTGATCCCCGATGCAAGACCAGCCGACCTAGGTTTTTTATCTGGTCAGGCCCATACACTTGACACATCGAGTTGGTTCAGGCATGACTCATCAGGCATATGAACCTTCGGGTCGGGCAAATATTGGTTCGGTTTGGACGACCCATCCCACTATTCTTTATATAAAATCAAATAAATTAGGAGATTTTTAATTGGGTCGGGCTAGGCATATACCCTTCACCTGTGGAGAGTCGGGTCGTGTTGGGATGCACCATCAAGTTGGTTTGGGCATATATTCCCATTGGGCAGCCAAAATTTTGGCTCAACCCCCACCCGACCCAACCTATTGACAGCCCTACTTGCTGCCACCAACTATAGAGCTGAAAGGCCATGAGTGCTCCCTAGATGGCGTACATCTCTCGGAAGCAAGGATAAAAAATTTGGCCGAAACGACCGAAATTTCGATCTAAATTATCGATTTCAGTCCTCACCGAAACGATGATTTGGACCAAAATTTCGGTCATATTTTGTATGAGACTCAAAATTTCGGCCGAATTTTCAGATTTTGACCGAATTTTCGGTCCAAATTTTCAGTTTCGGTCATGCCTGAAACCGAAATTTTGATCCTTGCCCGGAACCCCAACCGACAGGCCCATAAGATAAATTATAATAGTGGCAAATGGGAGACATTAATTGCACACGAGAGGTTGGCCTTGCACCTAATTTAAAAGGGAAAATTATAATGAACATGCGGGAAACAATATACTAACCATTGGTCACTTATGTGGCGCGATATAAGTGGCTTGCTTGGCCACACTGTTCTTGCATCGTACCACACCAGTAGTCTGGTCAATGGTCTGTTGTTTCTCGTCTTCCATATACCATTGTCCTTTAAAAGGACTTCTTATTTTATAAAACTTTGTCATATGAAAACATAATTTAAGTAGTTTGATTTGATGGCCAAGATCTAAATATCTTACATGCAAAAATTAGAACGGGACACGATCCTTATTATATGAGGTTATTCAGTCAAAGGCTATTATTTAATTCAATAGTTGATTGCATAAATCTTATAATAGAGATCGTGTTTTGTTCCAAAGTATTTGCACTATAAATTATTAGATCATGACCTTCATATCGGAAATCTTAGATGGTGTTTTCACATTACTTCCTTAAAATACCAAACCTTTCTTTTAAATTACAGCCTTTTTTTTAAATTATGTGCAAGGTCCGATTTCATGCGTTCAAGTAATCGTTCTACTATTTAGTATAGGGTCCCTCTACTCGCGCCTTGAGGATTACTGAAGGCGCGTACATCTGAAACTCATTGGCTGCTTAGAAACAGACAATAGAGATCAGATCTTGAGACCATGAGCTGAATTTGGGATGCGTATGTGCTCCTGGGATTAGGCCGGTACTCTAAGAGGCCCGGATACCTAGGTTATAAAAAAAAAAACATACAACATCACGCTCAAACTTGGTTTTAGGATTATTTTTTTTTAGATATGTGTCACGTGGAATCAAAAATTTATCATCTTGATGGTAAGTTCACGATCTAAAGATCCCTCGTGTGGAAGATTAGGATGAAAACCTATCTCCATTATCTGGGTCTAAAATGTCAATGGGCTTCACTCCCTAAAGCCATGTCCGTTTACACAGTAATGCTCGGAATCTGAGTGGGTGGTCGGAAAGTGAGGCAAAAACCTAGTTTCGGAGCTTTTCCTTCGTTTGAGAGATGGTGTGGGACCCACTGCCTTTTGAGCAAAATCGACCAAAAGCGATGTTTCCATTTCGGATATTTTCTCTCGTAAATGGTCTGAATCTGAGAGAGACAACTTAGTGCTCGCTACTAGATTACATGTAATAAACCCTAAACCCTAAATGCTTCTTTTGTAAATGAATTCAAACCATATCGTATGTTAAGCTTAAACATCTACGGCTCAGATTCGAAGAGATCACATACCTAGCTTCCCTTGGGCGAGACTCAAGCCAGAGAAGACGACCATCTCCATCAACGACGATGCCACCCAACCGCTTTCTTGGTGCCAAAAAACGCGTCCGCAGATATAGGAGCCCTCCATGACCCGTAAGGAGCAGTATTAAAGCCATACTCCTCAAGCTCAATTACTTCTGATGGCGTTTGATGGTAACAACAAATTTAGTCATCTGCGATAAAGATAATATGTTCGTCAACATCATGGTAGTTGATAAGGCCATGGTATCCAATTGGTATTTGGGAGTTGTGACTACCAATTTTCGTAATATTATATATTATACTAATATAGTTTGACAAATCTATGACATTAATCTTTGAGAACAAGTAGGTGCACCCACGCCGAAGATCATTAATGTTTTCTAATAAGATGATGGGGACCATTTTTCTATCCAATCTTCTACAAAATGGATTTGTAGATCGAGGGTCTATCATCTATGGTTTAAAATCTTGGCCGAAATTGGTATGTCCGATTTCAAAGGTTGATGAGTACTGAAATATGATGATATTTCACCCCTAAATATCTATATTTAGTTGTCCGATGAAGGCTATCTGATGAGAATTATTAGATTTGAAGTATTTCAGGTAAATACAAGCCAAGTGTGGAAAACAGCCCAAGAATTTTGAAAATAATGTCAAAACACTGTAACTTTGGGTCATCGAGAACTTGGTGCGACTTGCGGCTAAATTTGGACCTTCAAGACGGCCGAATTATGAAATTGTCAAAATACAAAAGTTGTAGATCTTTTTGTCAGCTTTCCAACGGCGTAAGAATCACCTCAATCCAAGTTCGAAATAGAACGTTATGGCTGATATACCGAAGCAGTGTCTGATACAAAAAGTGTGCTGAAATTCACGGATATCTGGGGGTCGATGCATCGACCCTTTTGGTCGATTAATCGAGGAGAAGGAGAGTCTGACACGGAATTGACTACTTTAAAGCTGATTTTGAGCCTCTTTTATAGGGTCGATGCATCGACCCTAAATTGGCAGCTGGGGAGACTTCTACGACGGGGAATCTATTTAAAGCGACTCAAACACTTCGAGAGAAAAATTAGAAATTAGGGAGATAGGAGATTAGAGTTTTAGTTCTTTGCTTTTTTTTTCATAGTTAGACATAGAAATAGGGAGTTTTATTTATTCCTTTTTGAGAGCTTTGTTCCTTTAATTTTCAGTACTCATTCCTCCAGTTTATTATATTTTTGCTAAAGTTTATTCCTGCATTATTCTCGTTTCTGAAGACCATCGTACTTTTGGATCAAAGTAATTTCTTTTGAAGTTGAGGTATTTTTAATTTATTAAATTAATATTATTTTCTCTTCCTTATTTATTTATTTCATTTAATTGCAAAATGTGTGGCTAAATTCATAAGGATGGGGATCTAATGATTCACATCCGAGGGATGTACTTTTAATAATATAAATTTAAGATTAAAATATGAGATCTTATTTTATAATTGTTGTGCTATCAAGAACGGATGAAATTCCCGTCACTAATCAGGATTGCGTGTGCCGAGCCATGCCCAGGATCTCAGATCTGTGACGGTAATTTTATCCAATCATTGTTATATGGTCTTTTTGCATTCATCGTGTGGATCTAATTACGATTATGATTCGAGATCGAGTGTGTCGAGCCATGCCCTGGATCTTGGATCTGTAATGGTAATTTTATCTTAATTACTCCTTAATCTTAAATCGAGTGTGCCGAGCCATGCCCTTGATTTCAGATCTATGGTGGTATTATTGTTAAAAAATTTACCCACTTTGGGAATGATTTTTATTTGAACCTGAGATCAAGTGTGCCGAGCCATGCCCTTGATCTCAGATCTATATATGAAAATCATCTAAGCCCTGATTGCAGGGATGCAACGTGGAACCTATCGGGGTTTTTGACCATTTATCTTTCATAAAAGATATTTGTTCTCAATGGTATATCTCATAGCTTAATCCGTAGATTTGTATTATGGGAAGAACGGACCAAAGATGGGAGGATTTAGTATCTTCATCTTTATCTATTTTTGAATTATCAGTTAAGTTTTAGTTTGTAGTCAGTAATTATCATCTCATCAAACCACCTAAATCATAAGACTGGTAGAATACTGTTAGATCTTAGTAGATTTCTGGTATTGCTTGTCTTTTTAGATCTTTCAAAATTAGTCATCGTGGGAACGATCTCGTACTCCACACCCACTATATACAATCCGATTCGTACACTTGCGAGTAAAATATCACAATTAAAATTCACATCAGAGGTCACTGAATTGATACATTCAAATGTATCCACCCCCAATGTATCAATGAACAGTTAACGCATTTCAAAGTCTTAAAAACACCCCCTCGGATAATCGCCCCATCAACCAACGCCACTATTTAATAGGAAACACCCCCACAGACATACAATGACTACCTCATACTCTTCTGAGGAGGGGGGTGGTGACATTGCAACATCGTAGTCATCTTTGAGATTATATGTCGCTTTTTCTATGTTATATTTTTATTTTTGATTTTGTAATTAGTTTTTCAATTAAGCCGCTTTTGAATAGCATGGGCTAGCTAATTAAGCTGCTTTTGTACAAGCGTCTTGACGGTGTTATGATAAGAGATAGAGTAGTGTAGCTGTAGGAATTAATTCTGCACAATTGCACTGACGGAAGTATTCAATCTCCCATGAATCGTGTATCGACCAAAAAAAATCTTTGACTAGATACGACATGATATCAGATACACTATGATCATTCCTATGGTCATATATGTTGTCCTTAAACGAGACTAATTATGTGATTTTCTGAAAAAATTAAAAGAACACAGAAAATCCTTCATTTTTGGGAAAATCTAAGGATCAAAGCATTTCTGAGGCTTAAAAGAACGCGCCTAAAAAAAATCAAGAACCTGAATTGGCCAGAAATCTATAGGAAACTGACTTGTTAAGAATCAGAGTTTTTCTAGGAAAAGTCAAGAAAAACACAAATGAGGCCTAAGTAATCCCGTGGGCAGGAAAAGATGTAACTTTAATATAAGCTAGCAGTGAAGCCGGAGGAGGAATCCGCTTCTACTAGAAGACCAAAGTGAAGCTACATATTTAGAAGTGCACAACTTTTTATGAGCAAACATGTTAGTGATGTTAAGCTTTTGACTTTCACGGAGTTTGGGCTTAAAGAGATGTGTGCCTATTCTCTGAAAGTGCATTTGAAGGCTCTTAGATGATTTAATGATATCAGGTGTTAAATTCAGTCGGTAGAGGCCCTCTGTACATAATTGAGCGTACATTTTCGAAAAGTGGACCCCGCTGTTTGCAAACATCATATCTATCACCTGATTCAATACAGTCGAAGGCCACTAATTGATTCAACAATTGACTACTTCGAATCATATGATATAAATCAGATTTCATGTCAATATTTTGCGTTAAAGATCTATAGATAGTGGTCATCAAATCAGTCGACTTAGATGATGTTTTACAAAATAAATAAATCTTTCTTTTAAATTGTGTGTTTGGGCCAAATTTGTGTGTGCAAGTAATGTCCTAAATATATTGGCCATACGCAGATCTATAACATAAAATCCAAGCACTCTAATAGGAACAGTACATAAGATGTGAATAACAGTCCAGTCTAAATGTCCCATATTGTATTGTTTAATGTTGAACCATCCGAAGAGCATGTTTTTTTGGCTAACTGGCAAGGATCAAACTATCGGTAAACCGATACGTATCGTCCTAACCTCCAGGACGATACGTATTGGGTATCGGCCGATACATTCAATGTATCGGCGATACATTGAATGTATCAGTATGATACATCGAATTTAATTTAATTATTTTCGATTGTGTAGACAATTGGGAAAAAAAAATTTCCCCGATTGTCTACACAATCGATGGCGATTGTCTACACTGCCGCCATCGATTGTGTAGACAATCAGAAATATATATATATATATATTATCGGACGATATATTGAAATTATCGTCCGATAATTTCAATGTATCGTCCGATACGGGCGATAAGAAAATCACATAATTAGGCCTAAGTAATTCCGTGGGCAGGAAAAGATGTAACTTTAATATAAGCTAGCAGTGAAGCCGGAGGAGGAATCCGCTTCTACTTGAAGACCAAAGTGAAGCTACATATTTAGAAGTGCACAACTTTTTATGAGCAAACAGGTTAGTGATGTTAAGCTTTTGACTTTCACGGAGTTTGGGCTTAAAGAGATGTGTGCCTATTCTCTGAAAGTGCATTTGAAGGCTCTTAGATGATTCAATGATATTAGGTGCTTAATTCAGTCGGTGGAGGCCCTCTGTACAGAATTGAGCGTACATTTTCGAAAAGTGGACCCCGTTGTTTGCAAACATCATATCTATCACCTGATTCAATACAGTCGAAGGCCACCAATTGATTCAACAATTGACTACTTCGAATCATATGATATAAATCAGATTTCATGTCAATATTTTGCGTTAAAGATCTATAGATAGTGGCCATCAAATCAGTCGGCTTAGATGATGTTTTACAAAATAACTAAATCTTTCTTTTAAATTGTGTGTTTGGGCCAAATTTGTGTGTGCAAGTAATGCCCTAAATATATTGGCCATACGCAGATCTATAACATAAAATCCAAGCACTCTAATAGGAACAGTACATAAGATGTGAATAATAGTCCAATCTAAATGTCCCATATTGTATTGTTTAATGTTGAACCCTCCGAAGAGCATGTTTTTTTGGCTGACTGGCAAGGATCAAAATATCGGTAAACCGATACGTATCATCCTAACCTCCAGGACGATACGTATCGGGTATCGGCCGATACATTCAATGTATCGGCGATACATTGAATGTATCAGTATGATACATCGAATTTAATTATTTTTTTTCGATTGTGTAGACAATTGGGAATTTAATTTTTTTTTTTTTTTTTCGATTGTAGACAGTCGCCATCGATTGTGTAGACAATTGGGAATTTAATTTTTATTTATTTTTTTTCGATTGTCTACACAATCGATGGTGATTGTCTACACAGTCGCCATCTATTGTGTAGACAATCGGGAAAAAATAAATATATACATATTATCGAACGATACATTGCCAATGTCAGATGATAAGTACATTATTTTTAAGGGGGTACGATACAATGCCTTTGTATCGTACCACCCAAGTCCAAAACTGATACGTATCAGTATCAGACGATTTTTTGACCCATGCTGACTGATATCATATGATATTTAGCCACCTAAACAATTTAGATTCGCTGCAAAAGTCTGGCATGTGGCTCCAAAAGTGGGGTGGTGAGGATTTTATTTTGTAAGCCTCCATTAACCCTCTTCTTTTGAAAATTGTTCTTGATTATTTCATTTTGAGAGGTGTATCCTTTTGAATGATTTCGAAGGTGTAGGCGGGTGGATCAACCAATATCTATCTAGTCAGGTCTAATAGATTTTGCAACTTAGGAGGAGAAATTTATCTCATTTCAGAAAATGAGTTGAGCCTTGTCAGTTGTGGGATGAGTAGACCTTCATAGATGCAAGCTTTAAAGAACAAAGAAATCCTCCAAAGTCTCAATGATTGCACAACTGATAAGACGACAACTCATTATCTACGAAGACGCTACAAAAAATAAGACTATTAGCGGCAATATTTTTAATAAAAAACTGTCGCTATTAATCCTGTTGCTACCAAAAATTGCCACTATTGGTCTTCCCGCTACAAAAAAAAACCTTAATAGCAAGTGCCGCTAAAACTCCTTATTTTTGTAGTGAGAGTTGTGTCACGGGGTCACTCTTCCAACAGTGTCAGCCTGTGCGGCCCCTAACGCCCGATACGCTAAGTCAACCAACCTCTAATACTAACTGTCACGGGGGCGTCCTTCGACGCGCCATCAACCCGCACGGTGCCTCGCTATCGCATGCAACGAAGCCAACCAATCTCTTCATCAGCTCTGATACCACCGTGTAGAGGACGAAAACTCACCCTCGTGGTTACCTTATTTTCAAGGCCTACCATCAAATGTATCGTGCCCCTTACGATACATTCGCTTGCACCACTGTTTCATACTTGACCTGCTCAAGTTTCACCATGTGCACTGTACTAGTACCTCGCTTCACAACAGTATTGACATGCAACTTCCCATGCTGCCATGTCTTGCTCGCATATTGAACTAAGCTTACAGTCGTATACCTACCTTATGTTGTCGTGCTCAACGAAGGCCCACGCAGCGCTCATGCTGTCATGCTCTACTGAGTCCCACACAGCGCTCGTGAAGTTGTCCAGCCGTATGCACCGCGACGTGTAGTCCGGGGTCATACTTCAATCTCACATTGGGTGTCACACGGCATCGCTGCGTCGACGTCCTAGGCCCACCCTTTCAGCCCTAGGAGATACTTGCGCTCCCTCTGGCAACATAAGGCCTTGTGTGTGTGGAAGGCGTTCTCCAACACCTCTCCCACATAGAAGGTCCAAACACCATCTATGGATAAACAACCAAAGGACCTCAAATACGTTGGTTTGACATACCCCCATGGCACACATATTTTGCCCGTGACACATAGTGTCAAATCCCAACCAACACATCCATGACTCCCCGCATCGTCCTCCCATGCGACCGTGTCACGTCCTCGCAGCGCGACCACGTCGTAAGGCCCTCCTGGCCCCATGTCACGTGCCTTCCTGGCACCACATGTCGTGTTGTCCCGACACCAAGATGTCGTGTGCCCTCTTGGCATCACATCGCGTGCCCCAGACACCAAGATGTCGCGTACTCATCTGGCACTACATCGCGTGCTCTAGACACCATGCTACAAGCTCGAGTATTGAGCCCGTCACAGTTGACTCGTTGCATATATGTGTTGTGCATATCTCAAAGAGTTGACCAAATTAACGGAATTGAACTTTTGGGGATGATAATGAGATTTTCCTAAGATGTCTCACCTAAGTTTAGGAATTGACTTATATCTTGATCGGATTCCGTTGTTAGCAATAGTGAAAGTGGTTATAAAAGTAATTTTTTTTACTTTATTTTGTTTTGTGGACATTTTCATCATTTTCGCACGGTGATAGTGAAGGATTGTAAAATCCATGCCACATAAAGCGATAAAGAGGGTGACGTTGTCGCTAGACTAGTGGTCGCTTATCGCAGCTCGTCCGATCACTCTAAGGCATATCCTATGTGTCCAAGCACACATTTCCCTTTTGCTAAACATTACTTATATAAGCTAGTAATGTAACCTATGGATTTCCCATAAAGAGGCTTTAATTACCCTTTTAATTATAATATGTGTGACGATTCTCATCAATCAATATATTCCATTAATCAATAATTAATATGTAATTGTAATCGTTAGATGACATTCATAACTATATTCCAACATCTCCCACTTGGCTATGAAGGTCAAAACATATGGTTATATAAGACATTTGGTTTAACCATTGGATTTAACCCATCAAGAATACACAATGGTTTATAACAAGACTTAAATATGCAGGCCACAATACATTCTACCCATCATATTAAATCTTACATGTCATGAGGTTTTACATGCAAAGCGAATTTTTCAATCATGAACATGTCTAATAATGAACATGTCTAATACCCGATTGTATAAGTCTTTTTGGATGTTTCCAAAAATTAGACAAAAAATCATATGATAAACCAATGTTATAAAGTGAGTATATTCCTACTATCCTAAACATTTCATCATATGTTTACTAAAAAAATTTGTGGAATTTAAAGTTTAGAAAAGCATACCATTCTCGCTTCAAGTTTACCAATTTATATGTTGAAGCATGTTGTTTTTAGATATGATGATGAGACCAATTTTGATCGTTGGTTGGATAGTGCAGCAACATTCTCCTCCGGTGTCCACAGGTCCAAGTAGATTGAGATTCCAATTTGGAATAGTGAATATATCAACAAAAAAATTGAATCACTAATACTAAATTTGGCATTTGTGATTTGTAAAAATTCCGAGGCCCAAATGCTACTCCTTGTGACATATAGAGTAGGCTTTTGGAAATTTTCTAGCTTCAATTTAAGCTTGGCTTGCGTTGGATATGAGCGACTCGATTTTAGTGACTCCTTTAGGGCTCGTTCGGGAGTATGGAAAAACTCAGAAAGAAGTCAGAATGTGAGATTTTCTGACTGAATCTGGTGTTCGAGAGTTGTTTTGGGGAAATGGGATTTTTGGTCGTTTCCGAATGAAAACGATAGCCAGTCATCCGAGCGATTTGGTCGGAATAGCTCAGAATCTGAGCTCAGATTGTAGCCGCATCGTATACTTTGCAGAAGCCTATACATAAGATCCCAACTCATATCCCAACTCAAATGCTTAAAAACAAAAAAAAAAATTGCAAAAAAACCATGGGGAAGATGACGGTGAGAAAAATATTGCAAGAACCGTCGCCGATACGCGTGTTTTGCTCACCGGACGGCCACCGGACCGGTACAGAACGATTCCTGGCATCCGGGCTTTTGGCCTACCTGTTGGACCATCCCTTTTGTGATGCTTCCTCCGTTAAGATCTCATGTCACCGTCGGCAAGGCGCCTATCCTGTGTGCATGAGGAACACCTTTATCGTTGTTGTTATATTATACGCTGGAGAAACACCTTTTAGACTGTTGTTATATTGGTATATATATAATATATATGTAGCTGATGTGTTACACTTTTAGACGATGCTATTACATATATAGCTACTGTGTTGTACCTTTATATTACAATAGCAAATGTACTTCAGGCAACTGACTTGAAAAAAAAATAAAAAAAAAAATTATATATATATATATATATATATATATATATATATATATATATATATATATATATGGAAAATGTGTCCGTCTTCCATGGGAGGATGGTCACCGTCCTCCAAGCTTCCACGTGGCAGCTAGAATATTATTTCGATGTCACGTGGAGCTCGAGTGCATTGTTTAGATCATCTTTGAAAAAAATAAATTGAAAACTTATCTCTACCGTGTGTTTTTTGGACTGTGAAATGTGAACCAATGAATCCGTCAAACTTTGACTTGTCGATTTAAAAAGTTTTTTTCGAAATTTCTTTTTTTAATATTAATCTAGACCGTCCACTTGTGCTCCACGTGGCACTCGAACAGTGTTTTGGGTGCCACGTGGAGCTCCATTTGTATCTTGGAGGACCTAACCGGCTCCCTATATATATATACATATTAGAGTACCTTTAAATCCACGCACCAAATCTTTGAGTTCACCCATAAGGAAACACATCGACTGCATTGGGTGTACTATTGGACAGTCGATTTTTTATTTCATGTGGTACACACCCATAAAAGTGACCTTAAAATCAATTTTAAGCGTGCACGTGTTGCTAAGGTATCTAGACCTAATATGGATGGACAAAGGGGCCCAATTGGTCTCAATGGGCCCACAACGGGCCATGTATGGGCTAAGATATCTAGACCCGATATTAAATGGGTTGGCTCAGCCGGATTAGTAAACCGGTCGCATATGAGCTAGTTCCAAAACTCTAATAAGGTTCGGCTCGTTTAATCGTCACCTGAACCCCACCCCAACTTCATCAAATGAGTTCGATTAATAAGTCGGGTCGGGTGCTCTAGACGATGGGCCAATGGATTGATTCAATTTTGATATCGGACCTACACTTAACAAGGTTGATTTTAATTGATGGGATAAATGGATTTCTAACATCCTTAAAATTCGTGTACGTTCAATTTAATTTGACGGATCGAGATTGGTGGATTAAGAAAAGATTAAAATTCTTATATTCGTCAATTTTGTATTAAATTTGCTATGTGTAAGTGATGTTTTGATAATTACCTTTCATGAAATCTTATTTGAAAAAAAAATTCCATCAAATATGTTTGTCATCATATGGATTAGCAGCTCATAAAATTTCAATCAAATCTAATTACGATACATAACCTGATGATTGAATAGCATTTATATGGTCGTAGCACAATCATCAATTTAACTCTGTAAATATCAGTTTAACCCTATAAATGGGTATTAATGGCCCATTTTAAAAGTAATGACCATTAAATCAGATTAAAAAAAAAACTCCGTCAAATATGTTCAGCCCCATCTCGATTGGTTGTCTATAAATTTTGAGAGAAATCCGAGTATGACACATAAATCGATGATTAGATCATGTTTCTACGGTCATAGCATAACCACTGATTGAATTGATTCTGACGATTTTTTGAGAGAAACTTAAAAACAAAGGATTTTGAGTTTTATAAGAATCTATCAGGAATCTGAGTAACTGAAGAATGCATATAAGAAAAATCAGAAATTTGAGTCTGCTAGGAATCTGTTAGGATTCTGAGTGTCCAAAAATCTGAGTTTTTCTGAGGAAAACTAGGAAACACCTGAATGAGTCCTTAAAGTGTTGTTATACACCAAGGGAGGTGTATATCTATAAAGCTATATAAAAAAAAATTGATAGCTTCATGAGTAAACTTATATCTTCTTTTAGAAAAGCAAAATACTCTTCTTCCCTTTTGTATGCTAAGAGAGAGCGAGGGTTTCCGGCAATGGAAATTGCGACGGAGCAACAACAATGGTGCGATAGAGATTGATGTGAGTTGTAGCCAAAAGAGCACTGATGGATGCTGCATGTTGTTGCTAATTTGATGTCGTCGATTGTTGAACGCAGTTAAAGGCGAAAATCAAAAATCGTTGACGATGGTGATGGCTGATTGAAGCCAATAGGCACTGGTGATATATGATTGGTGATGCTAGTTACTTCAGATGGGGCAAATTTGTGGTGGTGTTGCTTGCCCGACTTGACACCAACGATGTACTATCATCACCTATCAAACCTGAAGCCGATAGGCACTGGTGATATATGATTGGTGATACTAGTTACTTCAGATGGGGCAAATTTGTGGTGGTGTTGCTGCTTGACGGAGCTATCATCACCTATCAAACCTGAAGCCGATAGGCACTGGTGATATATGATTGGTGATACTAGTTACTTCAGATGGGGCAAATTTGTGGTGGTGTTGCTTGCCCGACTTGACACCGACGATGTACTATCATCACCTATCAAACTGGACGAGTCTTGAACATCAGATAGTTGACGAGCAAGGCACAACAACTTTTGCAACCTAAAGCTCTGATACCAGTGAAGGATTGTAATTCGTGCCACATAACGCGATGAAGAGGGTGACGATGTCGCTAGACTGGTGGTCGCTTATCACGGCTCGTTCGATCGGTCTAAGGCATATCCCATCTGTCCAAGCACACATTTCCCTTGTGTTAAACATTGTTTATATAAGCTAGCAATGTAACCGATGGATTTCTCATAAAGAGGCTATAATCACCCTTTTAATCACAACATGTGTAATGGTTCTCATCAATCAATATATTCCTTTAATCAATAAGTAGGGATAATTAGAGAAACATGCCTCAAAAGTTTTAACCGTGCTTTCACGATTTTTTAAAGTTCCAAAATCCGTGAAAGCACCATTTTTCTAAAACGTTTGAGGTCGGGTCTTTTTTTTTTCTAAAAGTTTGTTTTTGAGGCGTTGTTTTCTAAAGTGCCCTAAAAAATATGTAATTGTAATCATTGGATGATATTCGTGACCGTATTTCAACAGGTAGGTGAAAAGTTTAACGTCGCAAAAGGCAGGGGTATTAGGGTGCAAATTGGTAACCAAGGGTATTATAGGTATTAAAGTTTCTGACATATAGCTTGAGGTGGTTAAAGCACTTGGGTGAGGGATCTTGTCAAATTCCAAATAGGTAAGAGATCTTGCCAATTCTTAAACTTAGGTGAGGCATCTTACAAAAATCCTGATGAGAATAGTCTTGATCTTGCGAAGAACTGTTTCTTCTACCAAGGTGGACCCATGGGCATGAGAAAAAATTAAATATTCTTGAGAAGTTTCAAAACTAATTTTGTTTTCGAAAAAAGAGTTGTAATTAAATAGTTAATATGTGACCACCGATGGTTTTCATACTCGGGCCACATTTTGGTGTTCTACAATACAACCATCGTGTGTTATGTATGATTTATTGTTCATGATTTCAAGATATATGGTGTAAAGATGGGGATGAATGATGATCTTGATCAAATTTAAAGTGATTAAATGCCCTCTAAAATTAAAGTTTTGGTATGCATGATCAAGGTAACAAAATCGGTATCTGTATCAGTCAATGGAGGACTGATACGAATCGGCCGATACCGATACGTATCGGCCTATTTAAAATAAATAAAAATAAATATAAGTATCAGCCGATATCGGATACATATATCGGTCGATACGGGCTTGTATCGGCTGATACCAATACCGAATTGGGTACCGATACGTATCGGCGGTTTGTCGAAAAGCTGATACTTATCGGTATCAACCGATATTTGATACCTTCTGCATGATACCAATTAATGTTAAGTGACATTTGACTTCTTTAAGGTAAATTATTGAGGATAGTTTTTCATCCAAGATCTTAGATTAACACCAAGGCATCTAGCACTTTGGCCCCTTACCTAATTAACAAAAGGACAATGTTATTCAATGGATAATATTTGATAGACAATTTTGCAAACAGCTTGTGTGGTGCGATGTGATTGGCTGCACACATAGTGAAGCCCAAGCACTGCAACCAGTCACATAGCGCCACATAAGTTGTCTCCAAAATTGTCTATAAAAAATTGTCCATCATCTATAACTTTCTTTAACAAAAAGCCAAATCCCTTCTATTGGACACCCATAGAAGGAATAAGTTTAAGCAAGGTATCAAATAAACTTGGATACCGATACGTATCGGTATCGAACTTGGCATCGGTATCGACCGATATGGGCCCATATTGGCCAACACACACACACACACACACACACATATATATAAATAGGCCGATATGTATCCCAATACCGATTTTGTTACCTTGGTATTATGTACTCAATTCCTGCACATGCATTCTTGAAGCTTGAGTCACTTTTTTGGGATGTGTGCCATCTGATACTATTATAGTTTTGTGTGATTTGATATCTATGATTTCAAAATCTATTAGACTGCGTTTGGATAGAGGAATTTGCATTTGAATATTTCAAATTCAAGCATTTCAAATCCAAATTTGAAATATTTGGATTTGAAAATTCTCTTGTTTGGATGCTTAAGGAGTGTATTTCGATTTATCTTTAGCATTTATAAGATTTATAAATGTTGCATTAGGCAAGTGTAAAACTAAAAATATATTGAGATTCTAGTAACCCACATTTTAGATTGTAGATTTATAGTCTATCAACTCAATACCTGACCCACTTGAGCTGAATTTTCTACCGTGTCAGTCCCATAAATTTGACTCGTCAAGATGGATCGGGTTGAGTAAGAAGTTATGCCGGTTCGAGCGAAAAGCGGGATGGGTTGGGTTGGATAGACGGAGATTGGGTTGGGTTGGATAGACGGAGATTAGGTCGGGTCGTATGTCGAGTTAACCTTACCCAATATTTATATAGAAAGATAATGAAATATAGAGATTTTTACCGGGGCGGGTTAGGTTTTTTAGTTAGGAGACGAGTTAAGTTGAACATAATTTTCTCATTGGGTAGCCAAAATTTTGCCCCGACCCTACCCGCTGACAACCCAAAAATGTTGGCTAACAAATTTACTAACAATTTATAGTCGCCAGTAAATTTCTTTATTTTATTTTTTTGGCTAACAAAATTTATCGGACGATGGAGATCGTTTTTTGCCCATTCCTCCACAAAACTGAACATTAGATTATAGCTCAATTATCAAAAGGTCTGTGGTGATTTCACATGAAACACATCCCCAAAAATGACCTAAGAAATCATTCTCATGGTATATGCCCATGATTAGTATTTTTTTGGATAGGTGTCATGAGGATCATCTGATCATCTAATAATTGATCTTTAATGTAAAGATCAATTTTTCAGTAGATTGGGCAAAAAAATGATGTCCATCAAGGCAGTCAATAGTATTTATGTGTGATAGCCCAAGTTGTGGAGACCAAAGCTTCAATTGCAACTAGTTGTACTCTTTTCAACAATAACTCAAAGCTTGTTTCGGTATTTGCCCTCAAGCTTCTTACTTGATAATTTTTCTAATTTGTCTCTATCATAAAAAGTTGGTCTATAATAGTAGACAAATGACAACTAATGGTTATTTCTTTGTCATAACAAAGACATGCTATAAGTGCTAAAAGTTGTTCCAAGGAATCATAAAAGACACACGCGACTCCGTTTACATTCCCAAAGAGTATCATATAACAAAAATACAGTGACTCACCATATTCTCAAGTGACCAACTAGTAAAGAGATTCAAAAGATAAAAAATTAGAAGTCATTGAAAATTACTTCAGAGAGGCGCCTAACTTGTAATAGCTTATAGTGGATAAATGCTACAAGGATTCATAGCTTCTCCACATGTTCAAATGATTTGTTGTGAAAGACGCTCAACCACTTTAAGTTACTAACGAGCTCATCCTTATTAAGTAAATGATTTGCTGTGAAAAAAGAAGAAATGAAAGGCTCATAAGCTTGCAATGAACAAGAGATGTAAGCTGCAGGAAAGATTAAAAATTATATTCAGACAACAAAAGAAAAATTGATGCAAATTATTGTCCATATATCCCGTTTAAGAATTAATTCCGACCATGGTGTGCTACACAACAGACAACAACTATCCCATTTGTTTCACATAAACGTTGGATGGGGTTGTTTTCATATGAGTTTTGGTAGGAAAGCAGACCCAGAGTGTGGTAGGTGCAAAAGAACTAATGGAAGAAATAGAGGTGCTCTAAAGAAGTATACCCAGAATCAAAGTACTGTGAGAGGCATATGCACAGTACTTCATCTCTTCTTCCTTCAATTACCAAAACTCTACCTCCACCTTCTCCTTCTCTAATGCCTCCTCCTGATAATCGTCATGGCTACTATAGTAACTTTATGTATCTTCCTCATCTTCTAGACCTTTAGGTAATGGCTTCTCACCACAAAACAACACTACTACCCATTTCAAAATAGACAGTGGATCTTACTCTCCTTCTGATAAAGATTATAGGTAAAAGTTTTTGAATCAAAAACCTTTTTTTCTCTTCTTTAATATTAAACTTATTATCTATTATTCATCCATTCATTTCTCAATTTTTTTCCTTATATAATAAATCAAATAAATAGATGTTTTCATGGGCTTAAGGAGGATGTAAATGAGCACTGTTTCTTCTTAGAAGCTTTAGGCAGTGTGAGGAACATATCCAATTCATCGCTAGAGAATCCATAGCCATTTATACCATTTAGAATGAACTCACTTGCTCAATCAAAACTAAGCATCATTATAAAAAAATAAGCATCATTATAAAAACTGCATTAGCCATAAAAATTAGTATCATTATAATAACTGCATTGGAGACATTACGAAAGCAAAGGTAATGTGCAGAAACCAAAACAAAGAAAAAGAAGAAAAAAAATATATATTCAAAGAGTCGTAGGCCAAAGAGCAATTGGCCTCACGACTGAGTTTTGAGCTATGAATTATCAGACAGTTTAAAGAAGATCCTTCTTCCTTTCTTAGTGAGCTCATTGGCAGAGTCATTGGCTTCGCTAAGCACATAATGAAAATTTATCTTTTCATAAAGCAAAGGTAGTCAATGTGTATAAATTCAATGGTCTAATTAGCATCTAAAATTAAAAAAGGTTCAAAATTATCAACCTAATATATTTATGAAAATTTGACTCCTTTTGTCTAGGAAAACAATTCAAACCAAAATTTGTGATTAAAAATTGGGGACCATATAACTTTAGATGGTCCAGGGATAATGGGAGTCCATACCATGGACACACATTCATATAGTGTTTCTTTAAAATATTATTTGATCAAACGCTTCCTTCAATCTTGGCTGTTGAATAATTCGGTACAATTGTACATTCTTTTTTTCCTGGGCTTAATAGAATAGGGTGAGGCTTGTTTAACCTCCTTAGGTATGGGTCAAATTGATCCATTTCTCTACGCAATTATCCAAAAAAAGGAATCATCAAAGACGGTTAGACAAGTTTTTTGCAGACTATTTTTTTACATAACAGACAAATCAAACATCACACTAAACACCAAAACAATAAATTATTAAAAATTAGTTTCTGAAGAATAAGTTGGGTGTTAAAGCAATAGATAAATGTTCTAAAAATAGTTATTTCTCATAAAACAGACCTTTGTGTCAATAGATAAGCTTTAGTTGTTACAAGCTGTTACAACACTACAGGTTTGTGGTGAATATATTAATCAATGGACCCATATGCATTTCACAAGGTTATAAAAAGGCCAAAATTTTTAACCATAAAAGATCGGACGTAGATTGTAGCTACCATACATCAAAATAAACATTGAATATTATAAAATTCTCTAAACGATACTAAAAATAGCAAAAGAAAATCTTCCATCCATAATCAACAAACTCAAAAGATGGCACTGAAGAGCAGAATCAAAGAGAAGAAGGCCGTTCTTTATTTCTTGGGTCTTATGAAAAGTTGCAATATATGTGCTACGTAGTCACAACGACTCTCTCTACACATAAGTAAAACATGGTGCTAAGACAGAGCTTTTAAAGTGACATATACATTGGCTCATAAATTTCTTAGACTTTGCGTAAAAAATATTTTTTTGAGGCATTTAATCAAACAGGTGGTGCACAAAACTAAACTAAGACCGAGAAATTGCAAACAAGAAATGTAGAAATGAGTGACAATTAGTAAAATTAATACCTTCAAAATTGCTCACATGACCCATAACCCAACATTCAAGCCAAAGTATTAGAGTACCCAATATTGTGTTTTGAACCAGTTCCAGTCAAGTACCTAATAAATTGTTGACAACGCATACGCATTTGTAGAAGGCTATAACGCTAATATTTTTATATATTTTGAACCATAAAAACCTTGTAATCATACAACTTAATTTGAGGCAAATAATTGCGTTATATTATATTTGAGCACTTGAAATTGAAGATTACATAACTAGGAGTAAGTGGTATCTGATATTTGAACAGTGGTTTCAATTGTTGAGCTGGTATTGAGGCAGCTACACATAAGGTAGGTAGGCTTGGCTGAGGCATCAAAATTTTTGGTTTGTAAAGTACTTCAGGTTGGCAGATATGATACAATACTCATCCCTACAGTACTATGATATACTACTTATCCCTCCAGTACAATCATACTAAGTGATACATTTGATACACTTTGGTTTGCAAGTTAAAAAATAAAATAATAATAATAAAAAAATTGTTAGTAAATTTTGTTAGCCAACATTTTTGGGTTGTCAGCGGGTAGGGTCGGGGTAAAATTTTGGCTACCCAATGAGAAAATTATACTCGACTCAACCCGTCGCCTAACTAAAAAACCTGACCCGCCCCGGTAAAAAACTCTATATTTCATTATCTTTCTATATAAATATTGGGTAAGGTTAACTCGACAGGTGACCCGACCTAATCTCCGTTGACCCAACCCAACCCATTCCGTTTTTGCCCGACTCGGTCATAACTTCTTACTCTACCCGAGCCATCTCGACGAGTCAAATTTATGGGACTGACATGGTAGAAAATTCAGCTCGGGTGGGTCGGGTATTGAGTTGACTACCAATCTACAATCTAAAATGTGGGTTACTAGAATCTCAATATATATTTATTTTAAAAGTTGCCTAATACAGCATTTATAAGTCTTATAAATGCTAAGGATAAATCCAAATACATTCTTTAAGCATTTAAATAAAGGATGTTTTGAATCCAAATATTTCAAATCCAAATTTTTGGATTTGAAATGCTTAGATTTAAAATACTCAAATACAAATTCTTTTATCCAAATGCAGCTGAAGGGAGATTGTTTTTCTTTCCAATCTTTTATACAAAAAAGTCTTTAGATCACGAGGAACCTAGGTTGATTATATATGTGCCACATCTTTGGGTATCTTTATTTTCAACCCATTAGTCAACCCAATATTCTTCCTTTTCAACTAAAGTCTTATGTTCTTAAATCGTTTATTTATTATAATATATTTTGAGACTATAGTCCTATCATTAGAGGGGCAGATTTCTCAAGAAGTGAGACGTTTGATGTACGCATATGTTGAGGCCGGTTTTTAGTATGTGTCAATGTTCGGCATGCGAAGCCGGGTTGAGAAGGAAGAATATTAGGTTGAAATTCAAGTACGTAGGCATTGACATCTTGAAAAATAAATCTGACTGTCCAAGTACTATGGCTGCATATGGTATAGCTCTTTAGAAGCTCATGTCACAACAGAATTCACTTATTTTAATTGGCTCATATTTTTTTTCTAACTCCCTACAAAAAAGAATTTAACTGTTTTAACAGCAACCTTTCTGTTCTCTATTAACTCCCTATTAAAGTAAATAAAATTCGCTTTAATAAAGAGTCAGTAGAAGATGGTAAAATTGTTAGAACAGGAAAATCTTATATAAAATCTAGCCATAAAAAGAGTTCCTAAGGTAAAAGGGTTTGTATTAAAGCAGGTGACCTCTTTCATATGCCTGGGGTTAGCAGAGAGCTACACGGCCTAAGTCACTTGCGGTCGTGCCTCTTTCGTGATACAACTTATTTCATAAGTCGATCATCTAAACCCCGTCCGCTGCTTGTGCCGTTCTCTGATTAGAAGTCCCGAAAAACAGACACTACTCGCTCTCTCTCTCTCTCTCTCAATCGAATCGTCATGGAAGGAGGAACAACCCTATCGGACATCTACCAGAGCTCTAAGCGACTACTTCTTCGCACCAGAGACGGATTAGAGAGACTCGAACGCCTTGAATGCTCTTCTTCTTCTTCTTCTTCTTCTTCTTCCTCCTCTCATGGAATCGTGGATTCACCTGAACTCTCTTTTTCCATCAAGAGGGACATCGCTCAGATCCAATCTCTCTGCGTTGAAATGGATCGCTTATGGCGATCCATAGCCTCCAAAGGCCAAAGAGATCTCTGGAAAAGGTACACAAATTTACTATTGTTAGATAGATCTGGCAATCTATTCGTGGATGCGTTTTAGAAATTAGGGTTTGAAGATGATATATATTTTTTGTTTTCGGTATTACCGATATCTATTCGTAATACATATCGCTAGGTAGGGTCTTGAAGCAAAGCCACAAATTCCAAACCCAAGAAGGATTCATCCTTGGTTAAAACGTGATCCGCCAGAATTTTTGATCAAATCAGATGAATATTTCTAAAAGTAATGCCTTCTATAAATGATTGGTCTCTTGTTTATCATGGTGATTAGTAATTGTATGAAATTTATTGGAAAATGATTAAATCGGATGGTTATTGTTAAGCCCCACATCTTGCAGGAAGTTGTCCTGACCTTGGGACATAAGTAACGCCTCCTGCCTCACATACTAGGGGTCCGCCCATACCAAAAACAAAATCTTGAAGGGAAAAAGGGCTGCTGGTGGGACCAGGGAAGGCTGGTGAGACCAAGAGGTGCCACCCAAAGAGGACAATGTCTTGACATGTGGATTCAGGGCGTTCCAAAATAGCATCTGAGTCGAAGACGGCTCTCTTACAAGATTGTAAAGCCCCACATCTTGTAGGAAGTTGTCCTGAACTCGGGACATAAGTAAGGCCTCCCCTCACATGGAAGATGCGTTTTGAGTGGGAGCAGCGGCCCATACAAAAAATAAAACCTTGAAGGGAAAAGGGCTGATGGTCGGACCAGGGAAGGTTGGTGGGACCAAGTGGAGCTACCGAGAGAAGCAATATCTTGACATGTGGAGTCGGGGTGTTACAGTTTTCCTGTTAAGCATTTCCATTGCCGTGTAGAGTTTTTCTTTCTGTTAATTTTCTTGTTTTGGCGGGAATTATTGTACAATTATTGGTAGATTTGGCTCTCTTTTTTAATTATAGTCTTTTTAAACCTTCATAATTAGGGTTTTATATGAAAATGATGCAGTTTAATGTGTTGGAATTAGACGAAAATAATTTTTGATGGGCTTCTTTTAGGGGGCTGCTACTAACCCCCCACCAAATGCCAAATATCCTCCATTAAGTACAGCTGGAAAACGTTGACTGATTTTAATCGGACAATGGAGATTGTTTTTCCTTCCAATTTCCACACAACTGATCTTGAGATCATAGAAATATCATCAGAGGGTCAGTTTTTGATTCCACATGGACGTGGTACACATCCCAACAAGTGACATGTGAGCATTATGTGTGCCACGTGGTTTTTGGGTCACTTTTTGGGATGCGTGTCACATGGAATAAAAAACAGACTATCTGATTATATGCCCATGATCCCAACATCAGTTGTATGAAAGATTGTAACGAAAAATGATCTCCATCGTCCGATTCAAAGCAGTCAATGGTTTTCACCTGTACTTAATGGGTGGTATTTAGTATTTTGTGGGGGATTAGAAGAAGCTTCCTTTTTTTACTGCATTGATTAGTATTTTTCATATCTTATGGTTATTTTTAGCTAATTCCAATTAACACGTGCTGGTAGATCTTTGTGCATTTCTGTTTACTTTATTTTCATAGGTAGTTGTGGTAAGATTTATTGAACACAATATGCTTTGATGGTTTTTCTGTTAAATTCTTCATCGTTTCTGCACTATTGTGTATATTTCACTTAATATGGTGGGTCTTGTACCTATAATATGTAGACTTGGCCTTTGATTAACTCAGGCTTTCCAACCACCCAATATGTGTTGATGTTGAGTGCCCCATCGCGGTAGTGAAGAGGTTGGAAAAGATATAAAGGAACTTTTAGTGGAGTAGTATGAAGGCAAAGGATAAAATCCATGTGATCAATTGAGATGTGGTGCACTTTGAAAAGGATGAAGGAGGATTGGGTATTCATTCGCTCGGAAAATTTAATTTGGCCCTATTAGGTAAGTGGTGAGGAGAGGGAGACTTTGTGGAGTGATGGAATAGGTCAAAAAATATGGGAGAGATAGACGTTGGTGGCTCATTAGGGCCCAGGGCTAGGCTAGTCTTGGGTTGATGGAAAAGTGTAAATAAAATTAGAAAGATATGAAGGAGTTAGGTTCAAGGTGGGGTCGGGTATGAGTTAGATTTTGAAAAGAGAGATAGTGTGGGAGATTCTTTTGAGAAGAACTACGCCTTGATCTTCAAGTTGATAGTTAATAAGGAGGCTTTGGCAGCTGAGGTTGGAGAAAGGGAAGAAACCAATACGATTTGGAATGTCCAATTGCAAAGGAATTTGCGTGATAAGGAGTTAGAGGAATTCTTGAGGCTGACAAAGAGGAGTTGGAACTAGTGGGGGAAAATAGAAATAGTTTGGATATGTGTGTTTGGTCTAGGGAGAAAAAAGGAAGATTCACGGTTTGGTCTTTCCATAAATTATTTTACGGGAGACTACTTGTGAACCAGCGATGGTCTATTATGTGGAAGAGGGGGTGGATGGTTCGGTCTTTCTATAAATTCTTTTACGGGAGACAACTTGTGAACCAGCCATGGTCTATTATGTGGAAGAGGGGGTGGTGTCTTTGAAAGTTAAGATTTTTGCTTGGGATGTGGCACGGGGCGGAGTTTAATGTTTGTGCAGTTAAGAAAGAAGGATGGATCCAATTGAGTGTGGGTTTCGTGCGGTCATAGATGAGACTGTTGAACATCTAATTTTGAGATGTAGGTTTGCATTGAGATATGGGAGAATTATTTGAAGAGGTTTGAGGTTAACTAATGTTTGGGGAAGTTTTGTGCAATGGCTTTTACCAGTTGTCCGGAGAACCTGTTTGATGGAAAGATTTATTAAATAAAAATGAAGCAAAAGTGAACAGTTTAACATTTATTAATATACATAATTATTCTCTGAACTTCTGTGGAGAGGAGATTTTGATGGTTTTATCTACGAGACGTGGGGTGCAGTTTAGATTACAATGATTTGTATTAATAAAAATGTTTAGTTTGTAGTAGATGACATTGGATTGACTCTCCTCACCTTAGGACTAAGATAAAACCCTAGCCTTCTTACTTTTAAGCCATATGGTGCCACATTGCACACTGTTTTTACCGATCCCAGTTGTTCAAGTTGCTGAACATCTTATGATCTTTGTGAATCCATACCATCAAAATTGAACACTTTAATATGAACCTTATGTTTATATGAAGAATGGTCCATATTAAACTCCCCAGATCAAATAGTTTGAACCCCCCAATGAGCATGCTTTTTCTTTTTAATTGGCTGATCGTCATATGAGTTTGGCCACATGGAAAAAATTCGATTGACCAATGACCATAACAGCCGCTACATGGCATGGAAAGTGGGATAGTGAGGGCTTTATGTAGGGCATAAGGTGGGCTCTCGTTAAGCTTTTAAATGATGGCTTGGAGGAGGATCTAGTGTAAATTAAAGAATAAAAATTTAGTGCCACTGCCATAATTGCGATAGATTTCGATATTTAGGCTCTACTTTATAATCAAATGGTGGATTTGAGGAGGACATCTCAAATAGGATTAATGCTGGTTGGGTGAAATGAAGATAGGCAAGCGGGGTATTGTGCGATCTAAGAGTTCCACGTTAATTGAAGGGATGTCTTAATAAGTTGTCCAAAATGATTGAAAATCGCACGCACGCACGCACACAGATACACAGACACTCACTTTGGGGTTTTGAGCTTCAACGAGAGAGAATGGGAGCGAGAGAGATGGCATCATGAGTCTCGGGTTTAAGGTTTCAGCGAGAGAGAAAGGTGTGAGAGGTTGAGAGTATTTTGTTTTAATTTTTAATTTATTATTGTTATTATTATTATTTATTTTTTATAAAATAAAATACTTAACTGTACAAAGAGAAACAAGGTGAAACCAGTCCTTTCTAATTGCTTCCAAGAATACATGGCTTTAAACTTTTCTCCCATGTATAGTATGACTCATTGCCATCTTTAGAAAACATTTTTTTCAACTTTCTCATTCAGAAAAGTGGAACAAATAGCAGAAGAGGTTGACTCCTTGAAAGAGAGCCTGGATAAACATATGCAACGTACTCAAAAGCGGATGATGGAAGCTAAAGAAAGGGCCGAGTTGCTTCAAAGAGCTGTATGTAGTCTTCTACCTCATTGAATTTATTAAAATCTTTGTAATTTCATTCCAGTTTTCAGTATAAGTTATCATTTTTCTTTGAGAGAGAGAGAAGGCTTGAATTAGTTCACCAATGTTAGATTTTCACCAGCCATTGAATGGATTCTGTATGTTTTAGAATGGGGATTCCGCTCATGTTTTGAGAATTTTTGACGAAGAAGCACAAGCAATGCAGTCTGCCCGTAATTCATCTATCATGCTTGAGGAAGCTTATTCTACTGGAGTAGCTGTCCTTTCCAAATATGCAGAACAAAGGGATCGATTGAAGGTAACCATAACTCTCTCTTTGGTTGATATTTTAGTGTCAGCACTCGGCACCTTTTTTTATAAAACTCTTTCAACTGATCATAGTAAATGCTGAAATAGTTCATTTATTAGTATTCCGACTGTTGCACAAAATTGTACTTGAAAAGAGGTGTGGATATTGAGTGGTGCCCACTATGGCATTTTGTTGTCTTGTGCATCTTAATTTATTTTGATTGTATTCAAATTTGTATGTGAATCTTTTTCACAGAATATCAAATAAAAGATCTGTAATCTCCTCTTTTCGTTCGAAAATGGATACCATTGGGGAACGCTTTCAATGGGAGATTTTTAATGACAGCCATTAAAGAACTATTTCTAGTGAGTTGGGAAGAGATTAAACAATGAAAAAAGACCCTAAATATTCCTTTACACTTATTCTTCAACATCACTATTGATTTTTGGTGACAACAATGGTTTATAAAGGCCTGTTTTGGTATCTGATTTTTATTTTCAAGTGAATTACTGAAAATAGTGTGTGAGTGTGTGTGTTTGTGGGTGGATGTGTCTGTGCGTGTGTGTGGGTGTGTGGGTGTGTGGGGGGTGGGGTGGGGTGGGGTGGGGGTGGGGGGGGTGTGGGGTGTGTGTGTTGGGGGTGTGGGTGTGGGTGTGGGTGTGTGTGTGTGGGTGGGTGGGTGTGTGGGTGTGTGTGTGTGGGGGTGTGAGTGGGGTGGTGGTGGGTGGGTGGGTGGGTGTGTGTGTGTGTGTGTGTGGGTGGGTGGGGGTCTTGGCACTGGGTTTGAACCAGTTGTGTGTGTGTGTGTGTGTGGGTGGGTGGGGGTCTTGGCACTGGGTTTGAACCAGTTGTGTGTGTGTGTGTGTGTGGGTGGGTGGGTGTTGGGGGGGGGGGGGGGGCTTGGCACTGGGTTTGAACCAGTTGGGTGTGCCACGTAGGCCAAGGGCATAAGGTCGATCAACGATCGTCCATGATAAAAAATCTGATCTTATGCCATTGAATTTGTGGTCAATGAAATGAAGGGCAGACATGTCCAAAGAAAAAAAAATCAAAATTCCTAGAGGGACTAGTGAATCCTTAGAGGGTGTGGGCCAACTCGTGATCGTCTGCCACGTCACACATGATCTAGCATTCAAACTATCACCCAGGTGTTAGGTTCAAAACCATCTTCCCAATATATATAGGTGCGTGACTATGCATAAGAATGCAGCCTAGGACGCTAACGCTACACTCGAGCCATTTGGGTGCCACATGGCACCCAAACCAAGGATCTCAAAGGTTGAATCAGGATTCGTATAATTTTTTTTAAAGGGTGATTTTCCACCATTGAACCAAGGATCAAAAACTTGGATTTCGTTTTGGTTTCGGGCAGGATTGAAACCGAAAATTTGAACCAAAATTTCGACTGAAAACTTCAAATATATGGCATATGAACCGAAATTTTGAGTTTTCGTTTTTGTTTCGGTGGGGACCGAAATCGAAACATTTCGGCTGAAATTTTGAACCGTGCATTGAACAGCTGAAAATTTTTAATGTACCACGTTTGGGATGCCGACCACTAGTTTTGACCTGTGATTTGAAGGGAAAAAAAAGTCAAAAATCAAATTTTTTTTTTCTAATACCCTAGAGGACTGACTGAACCCATGTTTTTTTCTAACACAACAGACAGGGGCTCCAAAACACTGCCACGTGGCACTCAAAACATGGGTTGGGTGCCACATGGAGCAAGGGGGGCATTCCATATATTCTCTACACACACAAATGAGAACTGATATCGTTGGAAAATGGACAGCTGAAATTTGTTTGGTGCCACCGTCCATTTTCCAACGCTTACAATTCGGCAGTTGAGACTTGAGAGATCAGTTTTCTTCTCTCTCTCTCTCTCTCTCTCTCTTTTGCATATGATTATGCAAAGCCCCCTTTTCCATGTGGCACACAACCCATGTTTGGCTTGCCATGTGGCAGTGTTTTGGAAGCTTGGTCCATGCAGCCAATATGGACCTTCGGTCCACAATCTTTTTCATATATATATATAGGGAGCCGGTTAGGTCCTCCAATGGAGGGCGGTGACCGTCCTCCAAGATCCACGTGGAGCTCCACGTGGCATCCAAAACACTTTTTAGGTGCCACGTAGAGCACAGGTGGACAATTTAGATCAATATTAAAAAAAAAAATTCGAAAAAATAATTTTAAACCCACAAGTCAAAGTTTGACGGTTTTCATTGGTCCACATTTCATGGTTCAAAATATATAGGTTGGTGATGAGTTAAATTTTTTTTTTTTTTCAAAGATGATCTAAGTAATGCACCTAAGGTCTACGTGGCACCCAAAAAGTGTTTTGGGTGCCACGTGGAAGGTTGGAGGACGGTGACCGTCCTCCCTTGGAGGACGGAGGCCTTTTCCATATATATATATATATATATATATATATATATATGATAATGATCATATAACTCGACTCAAGTTGGCACTCGAGTCGGATGATCTTTACCCACACACACACACACACACACACATATATATATATATATATATATATATATATATATATATATATATATATATATATATATATATATACTAGTAAAAAGGCACGTGCAAATGCACGTGGATATTAGGACCTTAAATGATCGAATTTTATTTTTAGACATCTATCGGGTGATTTGAACATAAAAAAATATAGTATTTCAAGCGTTCGTTATTATGTTTTATGATTTAGTAAAGACAAAAAAAAAGTATTTATTATTATGTTTCTTATGTCTTTATTATTTATAATTTAAAATTTTAAAAAAAATTAATAATAAAAAAAAAATATAACTTATATTGTAAACTATAGAACATAAAGAAAAAAAATAAAAACTAACAAATAAGTATAATCTAGAAATTTCAATTAAATCGAAAATGGGTATTTATTCCTTCTCGACTTTAACTTTCTTGACGATTTTATCGTCTTCATCATCCGTAGTCTCGTATTTAATATTTTGGGATATCTACGACCTTGTAAAATAATTTTGATAATTTGTATCTTGCACTTTGACTTGAAAGAAATACTCATTTTCGAGATATTTGTTCATTTTCGAGATATTGACACCAAATTTGATTTGAAGGTCACTTTTTTTTAGATCTATGTCACGTCAAATCAATGCCTGACCATTTGATGGTACGCCCATTACCTCAAGATCAAGTGTGTGAAAAGTTGGAACAAAAAAATTCTCCATCATTTAGTTCAAAATTGTCAATTGGTTTTAACATGGTGCCTTAATAGATTCGGTGGGCATAGTTAATTAAAGGTAAAATCACATTTTGATAAAATGTCTCGTTTAAATTTGATTTTAAGGTCACTTTGAAATTTGTGCACGTCAAATCAATATCTGACCGTTTGATGGTACGCCCATAATCTCAAGATCAAGTGTGTGAAAGATTGGAATGAAAAACACTGTTATCATCCATTTCAAAGCAGTCAATGTGGGGTTTTAACATGGGCGCTCTCAAAGATTTAGTTGGAATATTTAAAGGTATGTTTGGAGGTGGGATCTTAATTGGCATGCCGAGTTGCTATGGTTTGATCAGGTCTAACTGGCTGATTAGGGGTACATTAATTATGGCTCAAAGGGTTTCAACATGCCAATAAATTATTATTTGGGTAACTTAACACCCATGAAATCTTAGAGGACATCTATGCAAAAAACCATCAACTCTTTGTATTAATTGATGGAGATCGCTTTTCTGCCCAATCTTCCACATAAGGGAATTTGATATCAAAGCAAGTCAAATATTATATGGCAAAATTGTTAATTATCTTAACTTTGTAGGTTTCTTTAAAGGTGTTAGAAAAGATAACTTTTATGGCAAAGTTGTTAATTTTCTTAACTTTGTAGGTTTCTTTGAAGGTGTTAGGAAAAGAAGACTTTTATGGCAAAATTGTTAATTCTTTTAAATTTGTGGGTTTCTTTGAAAGAGCTAAAAATAAGGAAGGAAAGAGAATACCATTATTTACGTATTCTCATTGGAAAAGAGTGTGTTAGGGGTATTTTAGGAACGAAAATATGACAGAAATATTGGTACTTTTATATAGTAGTAAGGATATAGTTGTGTGTGTGTGTGTGAGAACATGTAGCCTGATACATTGTACTAGCCAAGATGGCTTGTACAACATCCAATCACTGCCACATGCACCCAAACACAAGTTTGTGTGCCACTTGGATGTGTGCAAGGTCGATCGGATATCATTCAAAAAAATAAAATAAAATAAAAATTTGACTGCCGTTGGACTGATGGTGGTTAATAGTTTAGAAAATGAATAGTGAGATGAAAGATCATTTCATCGTAGGATCGAGACAACGGAAGGATTGACTTGTACAATGGAAGGATTGAATTTTTCCAGCATATCTTATATTTGTATATTTGAGCCATGGTATTATACAGCTTCCATCCATCCGATGACATGAGTTGAATCTCTTTCTATTACAATTTGCGTGTGACATAGATTAGCTGAGTCTACCATCTGAACCTTCTAGAAGAGCCAACCATTCAATTGACATAGTGTCTTTTTCCCAACCGAACCCGGGAAAGCAGCAATTGTCTTACCGTTGGTGGTTAATAGTTTAGAAAATGAATAGTGAGATGAAAGAACATTTCATCGTTCATTTTCTCATCGTAGGATCGAGGTCTATATAATTTTTATTTTTTATTTTTAAAACCCTTGAGGAGGGTGAATCCTTGGGAGGAACGGGTGCCACATGGATATTTGAGTGCCACGCGGCACCCAAAAGGGACACTGTAGCAACTGCTTACCTTTACTCTGTGTCTCTGTCTCTCTCCTTATATATGTGAGAAAGGGCATATGTGTTTTTCACACACACGCGCGCGCACACACACACACACGCACGCTCGCACCCCCTACCCAACCACCCACGCATGCGCGCTCCCACCCACGCATGCGCGCTCCCACCCACGCATGCGCACACACACACACACACGAAAAAGGGCATATGGGTTTGAGCACATGGATGGATCCATGTGTTCGAAGATCACGTGGCACGTGATCTCAAAACAACACTTGTTCTGGGATCATGTGACACCTGTTCTCAACACACACACACACACACACGCACACACATGAAAAAAGGCATGTGGGTTTGAGCGCATGGATGGATCCATGCGTTCGAAGATCAAGTGGCATGTGATCTCAAAACAACACCTGTTCTGGGATCATGTGATACCTGTTCTCAAAACATACACACACGCACACATATGAAAAAGGGTGTATGGGTTTGAACGCATGGATGGATCCATGTGTTCGAAGATCACATGGCACGTGATCTCAAAACAATGCCTGTTCTGGGATCATGTGCCACGTGGCATGTGATCTGAAAATAATACTTTTGGAGACTTTTTTGCCCTTCAAAACCCTGGCCAAAGTTTGCCTACCGCCTGCTGAACCTGGTGCATTGAATTTTTTTGCCTTTGACCACATTTTCACAGTGGTTACTGGTTATACACCTTTTTCAATTTTTTAGATGGACCTGATCATCCTTGGGAAAGGTTCCGTGGCACCCAATCCCCTGGTTGGGTGCCACCTGGAGCCCACCTGGGTCAACGCATGGATCATTGCGTCGAACACACATCTCTGGCCCTCATATATATATATATATATATATATATATATATATATATATAATAACCGGAATATTTTTGCTATATAAAAAAGGCAAATCAGACTGATTCTAATCATTAGCTAAGCGTTTGGCAAGATCTTTCCAACTGTCTTAATGTCCAACAGATATAAGTTTATATAGGAGTTATAACACTTTGTAATTTTTTAAGAAGTTTGAGAGCATTTGGGTGTAAAATTGAAGAAAAAATGCGTTTTGGTTCTTATTCTCATTTGGCTTATTTCTATTGAAATGAACTATGAGTTTCATATTGAGCTATTTCCCTTTCAATACATAATCTGCCATTTGATTCATTTTAAGGTGTGAAGGTGTTTGGTTTGTTCGTAAAACCTGATGATGGTGGTTTTGATGATTGGTGATCGTGGTGATGATGATGCTGATGGTGGCATTGGTGATAAAAATGATTGGAAGAAAGTGATGTTTTTGGTGATGAAGATGATAACATTGATGATGGTTACCGGCGAAAACTATGATGATAACAATGGGAAGATGATGGCGATGGGTAATAATGGTGTATTATTATTATTTTTTAAGCTGGAGTTGAACCTGCGACAACGGGATTGCGTCACCGTGCACCTTCCAGATGATGGGATGTGACTGTTGTGGAGGCGGACATGGTAATGATGGTGGTGGTGACAGTGGTAAAGAGAGTGATGAGGAGGATTGTGTTGATGATGGTCATGGTGGTGGTGGTGACTGGTGATGATGACCACGATGACTCGATGAGCGAAGTTCATAAATATGGATTGGATTTTTAATCAGTGGAGACTAAGAGTTTCTGTTTTCTTTTTTGAGGGAAATTTGAGGGTCTACAGTACAGTCTACATGCTAGCAAATGATGGGCTTCTATTTAGCTTCCAAAAGGAATAACAAGTGGGTGCAACTGAAAAGTCAAATAAGTCAACCAATGACCCAAACACTTATCTCCTCAATGTAGAGATTTCAGGTCAATACATTGTAAGAGTCGAACATTGGATTTTAAAACTGCACCTCTTTTTTTTTTTTCAGATTGATAACAATCTTGTTTTGTATTTTTGAAAAATTGACAGATATTACCTGAATTAAGATTTCAAGCCATAAATGTATTATATATATGTGTGTGTGTGCACCTATCTGCAACTTTGAGGTTGTGATATTGTCAACCTTCCATTTTGCTACAGACCCAAGCTCTTTCAAGCCTAATATTTGGAAAAATTACTACAGTTGAGTCGCCATGAGTTTATGGAAGGAACAGTAAGGGAACTGAATCAATATGCAATGACTGGAGACAAAACTAGGTGCTCTCAGAAAGGTTTTGTGTTCTTATGTCAATATAGAAGGTTTAAAGTCGATGTTTAAAACTACTGCCCCTAAAAGTGGATTTTCTAGCTTTTTTGAGCTCAACTTGTTGGAAAACAGAGTCAACTTGGATGAGTTCTGAGTGAGCTGGAGAGTATCTAAACATTGGTCGTTGGTCATTGTAGTTGAAAAATGATGAGAATTGTAGGACCAATAGTCACTTCCACAGATAGGGTTGCCGGTTGTGATTTTGTTGTAAGTTCCTGCCTGCTTATTAGGAATATGAAATTGGATTGTCTCTTGGTATAAGAATTTTTTGGATGCACTGTGTGTGTGTGTGTGTTGGAGGTAGGGGCCATCTGCAGCTACTTGCCAATACAACGTTACTGCCATTTTCTCCCATGTTCTCAAGGCTGCAAAGGAGAGGCAGACGGTTATAAAAGTTGGTCCACTGGAAACAAAGCAAGTGACTGAGTATGGACAGCAGTTTCAGTGACGTACTATTGGGTGCTGATGTGTTTATGTAACCTTGTGCAGCTTTTGGGTTTGGAACTATATTGTCCCTATAGCCCCTCACTGGCTAATTTGTCTATGTATCACTATTCTTTGTTTATTAGAATTTTGATTACTATTACTATAGAGAAATAAATAACTCAAGCTGCTTCTCATAATTTTAGTTTTCTCGTGGGAAGTCGAGAGAAGAGTCAAATATAGTAGTAATTATAGACGGTTTAACTATGTCTACAGATACACTGATTATTGGGATAACCACATAGAATAAATAGCTAGTATCTCAGTTTTTATTGTAGGTATCATGATTTATTATATCACTAGAAGAGAAAAATTTTCAAGGTCACAAACTTCTCTTTTTTCTCACCAATAATGCCAGCCACTTTCACTCTCCTACTTAGTAAAAAAACTAATTATCATGCCCATTTACTTGGCACTAGATACATTACATAAATAAAATCGAGATCTGGGTACAATTTTTTTTCCTAGAATTGAATCATTCGTGTGGTCAGCTGAAACGAACAGAATTCTAACCTTCTTTAGGTAAATTATGAAAAAGTAACAAAGAAGCAATTTCACATATATGCTTAATGTGTTAGAGAGGTGAGGCCACTGCATCACTTTTTTTTTTTTGAAAGGAATTGAGGAATTTTATTGCTAAGAAAGAAAACAAAAATACAACAGAAACCTCCCATATTACAGGCTACACTGTCAAGGCAGCCACACGAGATGTGTTACTATTTTCCAAACTGAAGGATGGACCTATGAACGCCCTCCTTAAATAGTCTGTCAGCCTACCCATTTTCTTCTCTTTTGACTTGTACAACGGAAGGATTGAATTTTTCCAGCAAATCTTATATTTGTATATTTGAGCCATGGTATTATACAGCTTCCATCCATCCGATGACATGAGTTGAATCTCTTTCTATTACAATTTGAGTGTGACATTGATTAGCTGAGCCTACCATCTGAACCTTCTAGAAGAACCAACCATTCAACTGACATTGTGTCTTTTCCCCAACCGGACCCGAGAAAGTAGCAATTGTCTTACCTTCGTGGTCTCTAATAATTACCCCCCCAAAAAAAAAACACCCACCCACCCCCCGGGTTTCGGATTTCCAATAGACCACACATCAAACTCAGTTTAAACCTGCCTTTATCAGGGAGCCACCCTCTAATTAAAACCTTTTTCCTCTTCTCTTGATGCCAAACAGCCAAAGAACTGCACTCCAATGCAATTCAAAATCTTGAAAAGTTAGACCTCCGCACTTTCTTTTATCTCTAATCCACTTGACCAGATTCCATCAAATTTGTAACATAACCTTCCTCATAGGCTTCGCTTTCTCTTTAAAGACTGTTGTTTCTTTCGCACCATCATATCGCAAGCAGCAGGGCTTGCCATAGTAATCTTACCGATGTCACTAAAAGGACACCGTTACCACTCTTCCCATAAGTTGATTAACGAATTAGGAAGAGGTCTAAGCATCTGGAACAGCTCTTGATAATAATCCCAGACTTCCCTAACACCTCAGCCGTGAATGAGCATATGGTCCTCTGACTCAGGACATATGCAGATAATGCATCCGTTTGGCAGCTGTTTTCTCCTCTGCTGAAGATTTTCTCGATTAAGAATTTATTAGCTAATGCAGTCCAGCAGAAAGCGTCAATACATGGTGCCACAATTCCTTGCCAAATCCAAGCAATGTGCAATCTGTCTGACTCCTTGATAAGGTACCTGAAAAAAGTGTAAGTACTAAAAGACCTATTAGACTCTTGAACCCGTACTTTTTTGTCATCTCTGAACCTAGACATGCAGATGAACTCAAGGGAACCCAATAACTTGAGGTGAGAAGTCCGTGGTCCCTCCATTTGTCTCTTTTGGCATCACATGGATCTTTCCTTGGGAGATTAGATCCCTTTTGTCACCCGTTGAAGAAATGAAGTGGAAGATGCTACGTTTTGCTCTTTGTTGGAGCATTTGGAAGGGGCAATAGCCGGCATATATGATATGGTGAGAGAGGACGAGTGTTGTGACAAACAATTTGAAATTACATCACTTATTTCTTTATGTTTTGATAAGAAGCATGGGTTGAACCCTTGACCTCAATGCTACATGTTCGAACGCAACACCACTAGGGCAGAGATCCAAGAAAGGGAGACCTACCCTCTCCTACTCTCCACCCGGATTGATAAAATTAAATTCTGATGGCAGCTCATTTGGTAACCTTTGTTAATCAGGGTGCTATCTTTAGAGATGCCAAAGATGCATGCATATTGGCATTCAAAGGGAGACTTGAAATGATGCCTTGGCTATTTGGGAGAGTTTGGGGTCTTTTTTAGTATGCCTGAGGGGCCATTCTTTGATAGGGACCTTCTTAACATCCTTAGAGGTTTGCATGAGTGATGGAAGAACTTTTTGTGTGTGCTACGGATTTGAGAGATCCTTTTACTCATCCAAAAAGAGAGGCTAATGAGATCAGAAACTCTTCCACAATTTAATGATGGGCTTTGGCATATGTTTTCATCTTCCCCTTTCTTTGGTGAGTTTAATTGTAGTTTTAGTTTTCTGCTTTGAGTGGGGCAGGAGGCCCTCTGTCAACTTGGCTGTTTTCTTTCCTGGTAGTTGGGCTTTTGAGGTTCTTCGGGTCCTCACCAGTCCATTGAAAGTCTAAAAACGGCAAGTTACAAATGGTTAAAGGCATATGTTTTATCTCTTTCCAAAAGATTATGGAGTTCACTCGACACTTGAGATAAGGTGTTCCATTGGACCACAGCAGACGTCAGGGCCCATGGTAGCTTTCTTATCCTAAAAATCAGCAGGTTGATTTGCATTCAGCAATTGTCAAAGACAGTTAGGACTGCAAGTGAGCCGAGGCCGAGCTAAGGTCAGCTTTAGCTCGGCTCTACCAAGCTCGAGTCAAGCATGAGCCGATCATTGCTGGAGATGGTGAAGTTTTAGCGTGGAGTAGCAATATAGTGGTCAAATCTCTGATTGAGATGGTGGCGGTGTAGCGTGAAGCATGGTGGTTAGTGGTCTAGCGGTAATCAATTTTATTTTTATTTTAATGGAGGTATGTAGACTTGGGAGTGCTTGAGAGAGAAGAGAGCTCATTGACTTATTTTAGATGATGAGTTGTGCGGCTTTCGATCCCCATTTATAGCTGACGATTAGCATGGATCAAAAAATCGAATTTTTGATACGTATCGTCCTGACTTCCAGGACGATACGTATTGCGTATTGTATATCGTTTTGATACATTTTTTTTCCCCAAAAAAATCTGAAAAAATACTCTAAAAATCAGATGACCAAATTATTGGATGATAATTTCAAATTATGGGTCTATGTCAAAACACCATATTATCGGAGTGAAATTATTGTCCGATACGGGCGATAATTTGCTCGTATCGTCCGATAAATTGGCTGTTTCGAGTGGTACACAATAAAGCTAATGAGTTAAAAATTTGATGCAGGTTTTCTCAATCTCTCTTAGAAGCCAATTATATAACAATACATTGAACCACTTGCCTTTTGTTTCTTCCTCATTTTAATATGGTATAATTACTAATGACAAAATTCTAAATGCTTGATCAATTTTCTGTTTATCGGATATATTCATCGTGCTCTTATAACAGAGATCCATCTGTCATTTTTTTGACATGTGGTCTTCTAACGGAAATCTATCTATTCATTATTTTATGTCTTATTTGACTAAATATTTAGATATTTTTTCTTAATTAAAGAACAGAAAAAAGAGGCTGTTACTTATGGTCCACATTTAACTGAGTGTTTGGTTGTGCAGAAAGCACAACGTAAAGCACTGGACATCCTCAACACAGTGGGTCTCTCCAATTCTGTACTGAAGCTCATTGAGAAGCGGCACCGCATCGACAAGTGGATTGCTTATGCAGGGATGCTGATAACGATTGTGGTTGTGTATACGTTCTGGAGGTGGACTCATTGATTCGCATTCATCAAATTCTAACCTCACCTGTGTTATATAAGAATATAAATTCCTTGAAACTAAATCCAGGCAAGACGTTTTATTTAATGAGTGGAACACTTGTCATTTAGAAAACATGAAGAAAATCATTTGGCCATTGCACATTTTTTCTACCTCAACGGTTTTAAGTTGTGTGGATGTTGCACCGATACGATTCAGGGATATAAAATAGAGATAGACTCAGGTCACTGCGATCAATAGATAATGTCTTTAACATGGCCCACATCTTTGACAAATCCAACTCGTTCAAGTGGCAGAATATCATGAGCTGATGTTTGTGCCCATAGAGTACTTGACCCATCACATTTGGGTACTATAATATAGATCTGGTAGACATGAATAGTGGTCCATATTAAAGTGTGCTGGATTGAAATGGTTCAATTTATGGAGTTCTGCCACTTGAACGACTTGTGTATCATGTGGCCTAAAATGTGTACCTTCGAAAATGTAGATGTATTTTCCTTTAGCACCTTATGGCAATATATTAATAATATGAACCATTCATGTGACTGGCCATGCAATTATTTTGCATGATCCAAAAACATGATAGGAAATTTTTAATAATCCAGCATGTAACTATGGGTGGGAAATCCATTTTGACCATTGAAATGAAGGGTAAAAAACTTTGATTTTTATTTTTAATATTTATTTTTTAATCTTCGGCATAGCCTAAATCCTTTGAGAATGTGGTGTAACCTGCAGTCACCGTGCCTGCTTTCCTTCATTGAAGATGATTCTGCCATCATCGTCCAAACGTGTAAAAGAGTTTTAAGTGCAGGTGAATTTTATGAAAAAATTGGTAAAAGAACGTGTGGGGTGCTACTACAACCTCTTGCACGGTTTAAGGGATGAACCTACAAGTTGGATGCTCTAGACTTTTAGTGAGTGCAACTGTGCAAATGAAGCTACCCTTCATGAATCTTGGGGGCGGGTGGAATCAAACCCTTAGCCTTGGCCTGCCGATTGATTTCATATTGGAATTCATAGTCATGGTATCCAATATATCCTACGGTAGATGCCTGTTTGTGGAAGAATTATTTACTGAGGAAGATTCCTATCGTGCATCATTTAGCTCAGCAAACGTAATCCTTCTCTTAAATAAAGTGGCGCATATCCCCCTCAACGAAGGATTTAATGTATTAAGACAATATATTGAGATTAATCCTTAATAATTTTTAAGACAAAATATTGTAATTCCTTAGGATTTAGGCTGCATTTGGGAACGCGGATTTGGATTTGGATATCCTAAATTCAAATCAACCGTTTGGCTCTTTATTTTTGTGTTTGAATTTGGATTTGGTAAATCCATCGAAATTTAAAAATTTATGGTTGTATTGTAAAAATATGGATTTGTAAATAACACCTCCTAGGTGTTATTTGAAAATCTAAATCTTACACCAACATATAATTGGCTATGTTTAGTGAATAAAAAGTTATTACCCAATGCTGTCATAAGTACGGTTCAACCTAATATCGAAACCAACCCGAAGCGATGGTACCCAACCCGAATTAAACCAAATCGAATAAGGCTCAACCGATGGTAAATGGACTAGATTGAATAGGTACTAGATCAAACTGAACCCGACCCGACCCAAACTGACCCAACCCAAGCTTAATTAGTTACTGCAATGGCTAGAAAACTAGTCGTTGCAGCCCACCTTTGTACAGTGCACATTGGTGCACCTATTTTCATTTTTTCATTAATTTTTTTTAAAATTTCTGTTTTTGCAACCGACCTTTGTACAGTGCATCTTGGGTGAAACTAGGAAATTGATGATTGCACCCATTTTCGATTTTTTATTTTTAATTTTTTTGTTTATGTTTTTTGCAACCCACCTTTGTAAAATGCACCTTGGGTGCAACCAGAAAATTATTGGTTGCATCAAATATGGACTTATTTTTTTATTTTTTTGTTTCTATCTTTACGACCCACCTTTGTATAGGGCACCTTGGGTGCAATAAAAAAATTGTTGGTTGCACTCATTAAAAAAATTATTATTATTATTATTTTATTTTATATTTTAAGTTTTTTTTTTTGCAATCCACCTTTGTACAATGGACCTTGGGTGTAATTAGGAAATTGTTGGTTGCACGTATTTTCGATTTTTTCCCCCCTAAACCCAAATCAAAGCAAACCGAACTGAACTGAACAACAAAAAATTTGGTTTCGGTTTGAGAACGGTTTGTGTTGGAGGAATTTGGTGTACTGAAACCGAAACTGATATATTTCGATTCGATTTCGGTTTGTGGTGTTCCGAACCGAAAACCGAAAAAATTGGATTCGGTTCGGTTTGATATACCGAACTTGCATCCTAGCTACATAGAATGAATGAAACCAATGAAATATAAATTCTTTTTCTAAAAAAAAATTGTCAAATGAAATATCTATAAATTCTTAAGTCAAATCTCAAGACAATGCTTAAACATCCAAACGAGAGATTTGTAAATTCAAATATTTTAAATTCTGGATTTAAAATGCCTAAAATTGAAATGCTTTGAAATCCCTAAATCCAAATCAACATTACGAAACGCAGCCTTATAGAAATCGTCATGAGAATAAACGTAATTTGTAGAGATGCTAAAGGTTGTTCCAATCTGCATCATAAAATTGTATTGTGTATGATTTGCAAGATACTTTAATCCCATTAATCCTATGGAAGGCTGAGTTCCAAATCTATGAAGGCCCTTACATTTTTATAAAAGTACACTTTTGGCGTGATTTAGTGGCAAAAACTATTTTCTGACCAAAAGATTATTCCAAAAGTACCGGGATCCTTAAAGTTTTTATGAAGTCAACTTTTGAAGTGATTTAATAGCTAAAAGACTATTCTATTCTATTTCTTATTGGCTGGAGGGCTTTGCCTTTTTATGCAATCATTTCCTTTATACTTTGCAGTGATTAATATATAAGAAAAAAAAACACATTTTGGCTCCTACTGGCTACCGATCAGAGGCAAATCAACCTCCTCATGCCACTCTACGCACCTAGTCTCAAAGTGAGAGCTCTTTAAATCATTAGGCAAGTAACTCAACCAAGCCTTCCCCCCTATCCTCCACTTCAAAACCTTCCCTTCCATCTCCCCACTCAATCTCCAACTAACCCCCTCACCGTACTCATCCCCAGCAAAAACCACACCACCTGTCTTATTAAAAGCCCGACACGCCCCAGCAAACCGTTTCCGAAACCCACTTTTCAGATCCTCTCTCGAGTCCCCACTACTGGCAGGCTTCCACGTGGCTACCTCAACACCGCTCACATTGTCGCACAAAACGGCATCGAAAATTGCCGCGTTACCCTCCGCATCCTGCTCCCACCTCCAGTTACTCATCCGACTCCTC
The DNA here is from genome assembly GCA_021018995.1 of Chloranthus sessilifolius. NCBI lineage: Eukaryota > Viridiplantae > Streptophyta > Magnoliopsida > Chloranthales > Chloranthaceae > Chloranthus > Chloranthus sessilifolius. Next base: position 20,221,726 of record CM037584.1, read on the forward strand.
GCCCCCCTCCTAGCCATCGCTTTCACCTTTGGAAGTTTCGAATTCCCCAAACTACCCTTCACAGTCCTCTCCATTTCCACTTCTCTCTCTGGGTTATCAGTCGACCGGCCCAAGCTTAAACCGCCCACGTAAACCGCGCCTAGTTCCGGTCCGACCCAGACTCGGACCCTCGACGGGAAATGCCGCTCGTTGGCGTACTCCTCATCTGTTCTCCCGAACCCTAATTTCACCACGTGGATACGAAGGTTGTCCACGTGGGCACGAACTTCTATGAAGCTCCCGTGGTAGAGAATCGAATATTGCAGCTGGACCACGGCCTCTAGTTGCTGGTGCGCCAGTGCGTATCTTAGAACCGACTCTTTTGGCTGGAGAAGCGCGTAACGGTCTTGTTGATCGTTGAAACATGTGCGGGTCATAGCGAGTAACGGTCCGTAGCCTTTCAGTACCCAAAATCCGTGAGATTCGTTGGCGTAGGAGAAACCAAGGTCACAGTTTGACTGTAATGATGCCAAACCTCCACCCAGGTCTCTTAAAATCAACAGCTTCACTAACGTGTACCCGAGGGTGCGCATGAAATAAACTTCGCCGTCTGCTCCGACTGAAACCAAGAACGTTTTCATGACTTGCTTGCAAGAGAGAAGGGCGTCTATGTTAGAAGCCAGGGTTTGGAAATAAAGCGAGCATGCTTCAGCCGGCGCATCGTAGACGCAGAGCCAGAAGAGCCGGCACAGGAACACGAGGTTGATGAAGCTGGAAAGCGTTTCGGGTGAGTATGAACAAAGAATTCGCGTAACGGGTTCCGGGTCGAGTTTCAACGTTGGGGTTCGTGGGTCGGTTATATCGTGCGCTGTGGGGGCGTGGGCTATGATTTCTTGGAGGAGTTGGTGGAGGAGTGGTAGAAAGAAGGGTTTTTGGATTGACAGAGGAGATGGGTCCGAAACCCATAGCGTCTTCTGAGGGTTTGAAGGGTAGAAGCCTTGTAGAGAGATGGAGAAGGTTACTAGGGTTTCTGTGTCCGACCCTGCTGTTCGTTCTGCTTTCAGCAGTATAGCTTTCTGGGTCTTCTCTTGGTCGTCTTTTGCAAATTCGAAGACGAATTGAGAGTCTGATTCGTGCCACTTGTCTGAGCTAGGGAGGTTGCAGATCCAAGACCAGATGTCCATGGTGAAGTGGTTGCTCTTGTTTGGAGTGAAGAGTGTGTCTTGCAGGCTGTAGCTATGTTTTTTAAGGAGGAAACGAATGGCGGGTGATGAGCCAACTTGAGCTAACAGTAGCCACTTAACGGGAGGTTGTTAGCGAGTGGAATTGGTGGTGATAAGTGGGCCTCGTCTTTACGGTTGGTTTAGCATAATTAATAGAAAAGCTCTTTACATTTATTTGGTCCTTAAGAATTAAGATCACCTGGGTAAGAACACCTTTTTCGTTCAACCACAGAGTAATCTAATCTTGTATTGAAGGTGATTGAATCATTTCGGTTCCACGTATTTAGCCCTACAGAACGGTTAGATGCAGCATTGGACCATTTAAGAGGAGAGCATTTACACACCTTCAAATGGTAGGCCCCATAGTAACAAACTTGTCCGAAATTTCTTCGAAATTTATCGAAACAAGGGTTGGGCGAAACTTTCATCGAAATTTGGATGATTTCTCCGAAATTGCTAAAATTTCACAAAAATTAATAAAATTTTCTAATTTTTGTCATTTTTAAAATAATAAATAAAATTTTTATGACGTTTAAATATAATTTATATTTAATATTTTTAATACTCCCTTAAATTTTTCCAAAACTTTTCAAAAATTTCTCGAAATTTATCCGAAATGAACCGATATGACCCCCTACCCAGATGTTGCCGAAAACAAAATTTGTCACTATGCCACCCACCTTGAAAACCATTGGCTGTTTTGAATTCAGACAATGGAGATTATTTTTTTGTCGTAGTCTTTCACAAAATGGATCTTGAAATCATGGGTACCCGCCAGTTTTTTATATTCTACATGGCATAAATCTCACTTGGCACACATCATGCTCAAACATATTTTCAAGTCACCTTTTGGGATGTGTGCCTCATTGATTAAAATATTGATTTTCTGACGTACGTCTATGATCTCAAGATCCATCTTGTGAAAGGTTGAGACAAAAAATAATAGGGTACCATTATTCACACTAAACCCTAAACCCACTAGACTGCTTTCTCCCCCCAACAAAGAAAATAAAACAAAAATAAAGTGGGGGTGTGAATTAAGATCCTTTTAAAAAGTCCTTTTTTTAGTGGAGTTATCATGGGTCAAAATCTCGTTAACCCGATACGTGTAAATCGTCTCAAAAGCTCAAATCGTGCTTCGAATATATTGTCCGGCCATATACATACAAATGAACGATACGGTACTTTTAATGTACCATATCGTTCGGGTCTGATAGCGATACGTATCGGTATTGGATGAAATTTTGATCCATGGGAGTTATTCAACAATGGGGTGAGACAGCAATCTTATGAAGTGTGAATAACAGTACCCAAAATAATGTCCATCTCATTCAAAGCACTCATTGGTTTTCCAAGTGGGTGGAGTCGATGGTTTTTAAAGTGAGTGCACTTATCTTTTCAATGGGTGTAAATAATGGTGCCCTACCGTTGAAAAGTCCGAGGATAGGGCCTAAAAATATAGGAGCCATTACTTGCCAGTTGAAAGTTAGCCCTTGCACCAAATTTAGAAGAAAGCCATGGAAGTTTGGCCCCACAATCATGTGAAAAGACCTTCTAAAATGTTTGATTTGAAGGCCATGAAATAAAGATATTAATTATAAATGATTAGCTCGAAATATGATCTTCTTCATGTGATTAAATAGAGTCGAAGGCTATCATCTGATTCAATAGTTGACTACAATAGATTATATGATAAAATTCATATTTTGCTCTAATCTTTATGCATTGAAGATCTATACATCATGAACTTCAAATGAGACAACCCAAATTTAGGGGTGTATTCAGTTCGATTTGGTCGGTTTTAGACCAATATCACAAACCAAACTGATTCTAATCGGTTTCTAAATGTTCAAACCAAACCAAACTGATCAAACTGTTGAACCAAACTAACCTGATTCAATTCGATTTCGATTTGGTTTGGTCGATTTCGGTTCTCCTATAAGTTCTACTTGCACATCAAAATTTATCAATTTCTCAACCCTATTTACACTTTTACTATTTTTATTTTTTCTGGTGTTGTTTTACTTTTATATTCTATTCACCCTTTTCAAAACAGATAACATAAATAAATGCATGACATTCACTCTAGTTCCGAATTCAGGCCCCAAGTGTTTGTTTGCGTGTACTTACAATTGATTCGGTTCAGTTGGTTTTGACTTGGAAAGGCTAAGAACTGAAACTAAATCGAATTTTTCAAATTTTCTTTTTGTCAAATCAAACCTAAATTAGTACCCGTCTAAATTGAACCAAAATTTGGCACTTCGGTTCCATTTTATCAGTTTGGGCGATTTGGCCCAAAATATGCACAACCCTATCTAGATTTCATTTTCACATGTAATGTTTATAAAATACCAAGTCTCTCTTTAAATTCAATCCAAGGGTCAATTCTCAAAGTCCAATAATGGCTGTAGCTTAAAGAAAAAGTTAACGAAAAGAAAAAGAGGCATAACGATGTGCATTTATTGTACTTGCCATCCATATTTACAACACGTTAGATATGCCTTCGAACTCATGGTTTATCCATAGGTTTGAACTAGTTGGGTGCCACATGACACCAAACTCAGGAACGGATGTCACGTTGATCAGGTCTATCTAAAATAATTAAAAAGAATATTCATCTACCATTCAAAAGTTGGTTAATGGTATAAAATTTCAATGCATCAGCAAAGTTGATTAGGTTTATCTAAAATAATAAAAAAGAATATTCATCCACTATTCAAAAGTTGGTTAACGGTATAAAATTTTAATGCATCAAATTCAAGCGATGGATGAAAAACTTTGACACGACATTTGAAGGGCAGAATAAGCTAAAAAAACATAATTTTTCAATAAAACCCTAAGGGCTTGCATAAACCCTTAGAGGATTGGTGAAACTTGCGATCACGTGTCAGTTAGCACATGATATAAGGTTTGAACGCATGATACTCCTTAGTTTAAACTCATATTCCCATTTCTCATATATTAATACCTCCTAACAAAAATCAAGATCAGCTCAATGCTTGACGCATCAATCAAAATTGATAATCATCCTACATTTCTTTGGGGATTTATATATACCTTAATTTTCACTGACTTCTTGGGCTTCTCCCATGATCTATTCGATGAATCTTCGACGAGGGTGCACTCACTGGCGTAGCCACATATAAAAGTGTGGGGCTTAAGCCTCCATTTAACTTTAGAGTTTCTATTAAGTATGATTTTTATATAACCTTTGTTTGCATATAAGCCCAAAATCTATAATGTAGAAGACTCCAAATCGGCTCAAGCCCCTATTTAATTTTAGAGTTTCTATTAAGTACGGTTCTTATATAGCCTTTGTTTGTATGTAAGCTCCAAATCTATGATGTAGAAGCCCCCAAATCTATGGTAAAATAACTACAAATATTATATTTATCATTTGTAGCCCCCACCAACAAAAATTTCTGACTACGCCCGTGGGTGCATTGATCTTGCTAGTGGGAGTCCACACCACCTTTTATGCCTTGTTTGTCAACACGAGTTCCGGCAAAAATAAGCTGGAAATTTGAAATTTCCCACAAAACTGCAATTTGCAAGTGTTTGGCAATATGGTGGGACCCACAAACTAGAGTTTTTTTTTTAAAAAACCTCACATAAAATTTCCAGCCAAAATTTGGCTGACACTTTTTTTCTGCCCATGATATGGGTTAAAAGCTCGGAGAAATTTTGGTGGCCACCCTCGCAACCCGAAATTCGTTCTTTTCAACTCTGATATTTTGTACCTAAAATTGTTTGATTGCTTTAGATTATTCGATCAAGGCTTTTTTTTCACCATAATTTTTCATATAATGGATCTTGAGACTATGAGCTTATCATCAAACGCTCAATTTTTTTGTTGATATGGTACACATGTCAATACCTCTTTCTTCACGTCCACGCATTCTTTGAAAGCACCTACATCTCAGACCCTTGAAAAAAACGTTGATTTCTTCGGATAAGATGATGGAGATCTTGTTTAACAAATATCTTTCACAAAATAGATCTTAGGTTTATGGTGCATCAATCTGACGATCAATTTTTAATTTCCTGTATCACCGATACCCAAAATATGACTCTTTAATCATATAACACACATCATGCTCAAACGTGACTTTAGGGCCATATTTTGGGGACTGGGGACACATGGAATCACAAACTGGCCGTCCGATAGGTGTTACATGATCTTAAGATCTATTTTATGGACGACCGGGGTGAAAAACAATCACCTTCATCTGATCCGAATAAATCAATAGTCCTCAAGGGGTCTGGGATGTGGGCGCTTTCAAAGAACGCATGGACGCGAACAGAGGTACCTATAAATAACGACGCTAATAAATGTAACCCAACCATCTAAGCCAGTTAATTTGAAGGCCATGATCTAAAGATCATAAGTGAAAGATTGGCACCAAGCATAATCTTTATCATATGACTCAACGCACTTCAAAGCCATTATCCGATTAAACAGTTGATTGTATCGAATCATATGATAGAGATTGAGTTTTGCACTACTCTTTTGCATCGTAGATCTGTAGATCATGGCCTTTATATCATATGGTTTAGATGCAACCTCACCTCATAATCATACTATTTATTTGCACTGTAAAATCCTAACCTCACCCCATCTCCTCCGGCCAACATGCATTGACTGCTTTGAATTTGAAAAAGGAGATTGTTTTTATCCCAATCTTCCGGATGATGCATCTTGAGATCATGGGTATGTCAGTTTTTTTATTTCATGTTGCACCAATTCCAAAAAATGACTCGTGATTTGTATTTGAGCTTGATGTATGTCTCACGAGTTTAGAGTTACTGTTTGGGATTTGTACTAGGCGGAATAAAAAACTATCTGAGTGTATGCCTATGATCTCAAGACCCATCTTGTAAAAAGTTGGGACAAAAAAAAATTCATGTTCTAATTTAAAACGACTAATGCATTTTGGCCCGACGAGATGGTTACATGTTCACATGGAGTGAAAAATGGTGCCCTCAGAAAATAATTTTACACGATATAACCAAACAGCTGAAAAAAAAAAAAAAACAAACCATGGTAAAATTTTAAAATAAAACTTTCCATGAGCTCTTTTTCTTCACCAACCCATGAGAAGTAAAAAAAAAAAAAAACTTCCCATGAGTTTTGTCAAACAAGGCATTATAGATGCCCCAAAAAATCTATAGATAGGGTAACAGCCATTTTGAATTTTTTTTTTATCAAACAACACCCACACCAAAAAATTTATAACAAAAAGAATCGGATTTTCAATTTATTTCTCAAACTACGCTAACACGGGTCAAGTATGAGCCTCAACACCATAGTGATGAGTTTGAAATTATAATTTTATCCCTTTTCCTCAAAAATTACAAAATGGTCATCTTCTTCAATCTCTGCTAACTCCAATTTCGTAAATCATCACTTGTGATCATCTTTAACTTTCTAGCGATTTTGTAATCCACCAAGTAATTTCCCATGTACTGAATATTTAGAAATTATTGCGCAGGTGAGCTATTGCTTCAATTTAGAACACCTTCTCCCTAAAAACTTACAAAACTACCATCTTCAACTTGTTGGCATCGTCTTCAACCTTTGTAACTTCAACTTTCATCGTCTTCAAACTTTTCATCTTAAGTTTTCATATTTTTCATCTCTGCTTGTCATCAACCTTTTCGTATAACAAGTTTTGATCATCTTCAACCTCTTTGACATCTTCAACTTTTCCATTGTCTTTGTGACAACCCGGACCCACTTGTCAATGATATTTTTCGGTTCTGGGCTAAGGTCCCTGCCCCGATTTTATTCTTGGAATGGGCGTTATGTTTCGCTGTCCTCACCCAAAATGCTCCGAACTGCTCTCTATCCGGTGTGGGATATTACAAACCGCCCACCTTATAGAAAAGCCATCCTCGATTCTGATACCATTTTGTGGCCACCCGGGGTCCCGGACCCATATGCCAACAATATTATCTAGTTCTGAGCTTAGGTACCCGCCTTGGTTTTACTCTTGGCATGAGCATTACGTTTCGCTTTCCCCAACAAGAATGCATCGTTACATGAAGGTCAGTCACACATCATATATAGCCCAGTCTCCAGAATGGTCTCTATCCGATGTGGGATATTACAAACCTCCCACCTTATAGAAGAGTCATTCTCAACTATGATACCATTTTGTGACAACCCCGGACCTACATGCCTACGATATTATCCGATTCTAGGCTTAGGTCCTCACTCCGGTTTTGTTCATGGCATGAGCATGACGTATCATCGTCCCCACCCAAAACGTGTCGTTACATGAAAAGGCCGGGCATGGGGCACACCTCATAGTCTAGGCTTCGAACTACTCTCCACATTTGTAGGCCGTATAACACTACTTTGTCCAGTCAAAGTCATCAAAGTGGTAGCTCATATTGGGAAGTACCTTGGGCCTAATAATCTCATTGATTGGGGGATTTGAACATCCGATCTAGACACTCTAATATGGACGGTTTTGCATACTTTTTTCTTTAACAGTTGATGATAAAATATACCTGATCAAATGGCTCCAATTCTATGATAGAGATGCATTTCCGCAGAGATATGTGCCAATCTGCTTGAATTGATCAACTATGTGCGCCTTGAGGCATATACGTCGGTTGTCATGACCCTAAAAATGGGCAACGTGATGTGCATTTACTGTGCTTGCCACACAGCACCATTAGCATTTAGCAACCATTTGAAGTGGTTTCTGATGGTGATAAATTTATGCACAGGAACAACAAGTGTACTCGTGTAGAACATGTTGCCTAAGAAAAATGGTTGATAAATGTGATGCTTTAATAAATTAGCAAGGCAAAACTAGAGCATTGGGTCTAAATGTTATTTAGATGCTTTAGTCACTTGTAAAGCGTAAAGTTAAAAGAGTCAAATAAATGAATGATTGAGCCAATATAGGCTCATTTCACGATTACAAATTGTAATTTACAATCTTTGAACGCAACACATGACATATGATATCCTTCTTTTGGTTGCGTGGGCATCCAGTTTGGCGAACGCGAGAAACTGTCTTAACTACAAAGAAGTGATATTAGGCACCCAACACCAACTCTATTAGGTCAATTTGCTCTCTAAAAATTATCAGCTAGTAAAAAGGGCATAATTATTTTTCATCACTACTATCACCACCACCACCACTACTAATATCATCATCATTATAGCAATCTCGTATGTGCTTGCAAAGTAGAATCTGTATTCTACACTTTATGTGATTTCTATAATGTCATTTGTTTAAAAGTATTTTAAAACAATAAGTGCATAATATAAGGTTTTCACTATGTACATTTACAAATCAAACAATGGATTATGAGTGAAAATAATCTTTACTACTAAGAAATAATACTTCGACAAGAATCCTGTATTATGGGTGAAATTATAGATTTTTTTGGTACTATGAAATCACTCATGATCCTATATTGTTAAAAGTTATTGTGGGGTCCACCGCATTATTTAACGGTGGATTGTTCCTACTTTAAAGGAAAATCCTTTATAATTAAGTATTTTTGGCGGAATACAAGTTACCAAATGGACTCTTAGCCGTAAGTTCTTTATGATTTCACAATTCTTTGTGTTTTTTTTAAAGTCATACCCTAGACAGAGACAAAGCAAAGGAGTGCACTAGTAGATGTTCCAGTAGAGGAGAAGAACCAACATATTGGAGATTGGAACCCCCGACCCCCACCCGCACCCCCACAGCAGGGGAGTATACCAACTGAGCTACGGCTCTTAGTTTACAATCCTTTATGTTACGTCTCATTGTTTCTCTTCATGACTTCACAATCCGATCTTTTCCCCAACTCGACCTTTTAGCCGACCCGACCCATTAGGTCAAGTTTATATACTCAACTGGCCTGAAACCTGGGTTGAGCCGGTAAGGTATAGGTCCGACCCGACCCGTGGCAGTCCTACTTCTTCCAGATAAATACCTCCTTGGTTAATTCGAGGGCAATGCGTTAGATTTAGTGGGGAATGGAGAGAGCGTTGCGGGCGTATGGTGCGGTGTTAAGGCTGGTGAGGCGTTTGCCTAAGGACACGCGCCCTTACTACTCCAAATACGCGCGGGAGAACTTCGTCAACTACAGAGAAGTCGACGACGCCACTGCCCTAGACGACCTCTTCCGAAGGACCCACACCCATGCCACCTGGGTTCTTAACAAGTATTCCGTAGACGAAGCGGTCGCTGATAAGCTCAAGGAGATCTGCTGCAACTAATGCCGGGTTTTGCACGGTAAGTGTTTGTTTATATTACCCAATGAGAGCAAACATTTGTGTATCGAATTAGGAGTTGTGGGTCTGCCACTTAATTTCGTTTTCTTGCACGCTAAGTAGAATTTAAGGCTTGTTGCTTCAGTGATTGTATGCGATTAGTAAGTTGATTTTTTTGAATGGATCTGCAACTTTAATGTATATTGCAATAATTTCGAACGTCTGAAAAACGAAAGATGATGAAGAAGAGGAGAAATTGGCCACTTGAAAGGTGGTCGACCTCGCAGGTTCTTGACAAATCTTTTTCCTGATTGTTATATCCTAAAATTCACTTTTTTTATTCTTCCAACAATGACTTATTCAAATTTACTGTTTAGTCAAACTTCCTAATCCATCTAGCAAAACAGGGAACATAACAAATCGGGAGTCTCCTTATCATGGTAACCGTCCTGGTTGACAAAACAGCCTATGTGAGCACGATACCATCGTCAGAGACATAGTTACAATATCTTACGATATATGATAGGATACTTTTGAAAATGGTTTGTATAGATCGTATGTGTCATTTTCTAGCAGTATCTCACATTACACGATAAGAAACGGTGTAATACAATATAATATGATACATGATATGCGATAACGAATGATAATAGAAGTAGTGGGTCTAATAATATCACATAAATTATGATGTGTCAAAGTAGTTAGTGTATGATGTGTCAAAGTACTTAGGACAATTTTGGATAAGATTGAATACTTGCATGTATAATGTGTCCAAGTAGTTAGTGTATGGTGTGTCAAATAGTTAGAACAGTTTTGGATAACTTAGAGTAGTTTTATTTTTATTTTTCTCATGTGATGGTATCAACAACACATTATAAATAGAGGACCAAGACCACCATACAACCCATCAATTCTTTTGGGTTTCAAGTTTTTTGTTTTTGTAAGATTTTATATGGTATCAAAGCGCTTGTCGAATGACTAAGTTATTTGTTTATTTTTTTTGTTCTTTTAATTAAAAATGACATCCTCTTCCTCAACCTCCATTTCCTTCTCAAATATATCTCTTCTTATTAAGGTCAAACTTGACCGATCAAACCATCGAATATGGGTTGCCCAATTTAAGCCGGTTCTCGAAAATAACAATCTAATGGGGTTCGTCAATGGCATGATCGTTTGCCCTCCTAAATTTTTGCTCACTACTGATAATGAAATCAGTGGTGAAATTGATCCTCGCTATTCAGAATGGCAACAACAAGATCTGGCCTTGCTTAGTTGGATCAATGCTACACTCACTATAAGTGTTCTTTCTGAGGTTGCTCGGTGGAAGAAGACGACCTTATTTCTCTTATCTTAAACGGCGTTAGACCCACATATGAAGGCACAGTCAACTCTGTTCAAGCACGAAGGACACCCATCTCTCTTGATGATTTGCTGGGACTTCTTTTAAGTGCAGAAATGCACATTGAAGAACAAAATTTGGATAATCTTGAATCACTTACTACTGCTCTTTTTACTCCCAATTCACGCAATGGAAAACGTGGAAAAGGGAACGAACATTCTGGTCCACGAAATCAAAATTTTCAGCATGACAATGGTCGTCCTAATAATTAGGATTGTGCAACCCATATTCGATATTTTGATCAGTCAAGTTTGACCATAATAAGATGAGAAATGTTTGAGAAGGAAATGAAAGTTGAGAAAGAGGACGACAGTGGTTATGACAAGAAAAAAATAAACAAATAACTTAGTCGTTGGATGAGTGCTTTGATACCATATAAAATCTTACAAAAATAAAAGACTTGAAACCCAAAAGAATTGATGCGTTGTATGGTGGTATTGGTCCTCAATTTATACTGCGTTGTTGATAATATCATATGGTAAAAATAAAAACAAAACTACTCCAACTTATCCAAAATTGCTCTAACTACTTTGACACATCATACACTAACTACTTTGACACATCATACATGCAACTACTCAATCTTATCCAAAACTGCTCTAACTACTTTGATACATCATACACTAACTACTTTGACACATTATAATTTACATGGGATTATTAGACCCACTACTTCTATTAAACCCTCACAAGCGAATATGTTGGGGGCGAACCATTAGCTTATGCCGAAGTAATTGAAATCTTGCTATGTTCAAGCCTTTGGTGAAGATATCGGCGACTTGATCAATGGTTTTTGATGTACCGAACTTCAAGTTCATTACGAACGACCTTCTCACGAACATAGTGATAAGTGACTTCAAGTGCTTTGTTCGAGTATGAAAAACGAGATTCAAAGTGAGAGATATAGAACTAATGTTGTCACACCAATTGAGAGGTGGAGATGCAAGATAAATGTGAAGATCTTTAAAAAGCAATCATAGCCATGAAATTTCTACAACCGTGTGTGCAAGTTGACGATATTCTGACTCGGTGCTTGAACGCGAAACTGCTGATTGCTTTTTAGCACTCAAAGAGATAGGATTATATCCTAAATAAACACAATATCCTCCTGTTGATCTATGATCCACAGGACTACCCGCATAATCTGTATAAGCTTCAACTATTAAAGAGCCTAGTTCAAAAAATAGACCGTGATCAAGCGTCCCTTTAACATATCGTAAAATCCGTTTCATTGCAATCCAATGGACCGTAGTAGGACGATGCATGAACGGACAGACTTGATTAATTGCAGGAACAAGATCCGGCAGTGAAAGAGTTAAATATTGAAGAGCACTGATAACACTTCGGTATTTGGTAGGATCGTGGAGTGGATCACCATCCGATGGATGCATTTTTTTCCCAGTAATGGTTGATGATGCATAATTTGTGGCAATTTGTCCCTATGCATAATTGGAATACTCATCAACAAATGACCTTTAATCAAGATTTCTCTAATTTCTTTCTAAACAATATTTCACATTGCCCCAATGCTTCCGCAAATCTTATTTTCGTCAATAAATTTTCTCGAGATAATAACTGTTATTTTGTATTTTTCTCTGTGGTTTTCATATAAAGGACGCACAGACAGGGAAGACGCTTTTCCACGGGACGAGTGAAAATAGACTATCCTTTTCGTCCTCATTCTCAAAATTATACTCCTTCGTTTGTTTTTATTGGGGAACGTGTTTGCAGTTCTATTTGGCAACATTGATTAGGCTACCTTGCTTTTTCAATAATGCAACACTTAGCCGCTCGACCATCTATTGCTTAAAGAATCTCTTCAGAACTTTTCATGTGACTCTTGATCCTCGGCAAGTCCTCTTTATCCCAAGCGACCAGGATTCCCCTTCTCGCTCCAACCGCATCCAGAGTAGCGCAGTTCCACTCACTACCCCTAACAATACTCTTGAATTTTCTGTTATCACAGGAATTCCATTTAATTTCTTGCAGTGCAATATGAGAAGGCTTGTGACTTGTGGGCTTGTGAGTTTCCCATTCCTAGTCACGACCTTTTTCTTCTTCCGTAGTTCTTGGTTTTAGTGACACAGGAGAAATTTCCAGTGACGTGCTTGAAGAATGCTTATATGGATTTTGTTGATACAAAAAAGATAGTATTTTGTATAGAAACAAATTCCCTTTTTCCAAGAAAGCTTATTGTAGACTCATTAAGGGGCCCCCTCCTGTGCCGAGTGCATCTGAAAAACTTGAAAGTCAATTCATTGGCAACGGTGTTCAATCATTAGTCTACACTTTGGGGGAAAGGTTAGAAAATTATATAAGTGAACTTGTGTCATGGATAGTGCAGGATCCCAGAGAGAGGAGTTCTATCACGAATCACTAGTGAATGCTCTGATGGTGCTCTTTTTGCCTGATTTAAACATAACTGTTATAAGTTAAAGCTCACCCAGATTTTCGAAAAGATGATGGGGTCGAGCTCGGTCTAGATTTAAGCTTTTCTAAGTATGATCTGTGAACAATGATTTTAGTAAATTAGTAATGTGAAAGATGTATGGATTAATATAAAAAAGATTTAAGTATAGAATTTTCGCTGTTGCTTTGATTCTCGTTCCTTGGAGTTTTGACTACCTTTATGTGACCATAAGTGGGAGGGTTAAATGATCTTGGAAGATTATAAATCGCTAAATAATTCATAAGTACCCGAAACATGCTTTCTAAATTACTTAAGGAGTTTTATATGTAGGCATTTAATGATAAGTAGGTGTGGGGTTTATCTCTAAGTATTAGGTCAGAGGAATTTAATTTTGAATATGATATGCTTGTACTAAACAAGATTTGGATAAGGTTATAGTTTATTTAGGGACTATGTATATTTTATTAAATTGTTTAAGTTTTTTGTTAAACAGTGTATAATATATACACTGAATCCTTTCTCTTTTTCCTTACTCCGTCCCTGTATAGCAAAATTGTGTGAATCCCATGTAATCTACAGCTATTTATTTTCCATTTTGAGGGGGTTCCCCCTCTATATAAGGTCAAGCCTGCCCTTTATTGTAAACACAACATAGAATATTGGCTACATTATTACCAAGAATCTTCTCTATGACTACTAGTTCGGATTCTTCTCTACTCTCTTGTCATCTGAAGGCTTTAGAAGCATTTTTTTTTATCGGTAATAGAGATTATATTAAAAACAGCAAGACAATACAACCCCAGTATACAGAAATCAAAACTGGAAAAAGCGAAAGAAAAAAAACCCAACAATACAACATCGACACACACCGCAGCCAACGCGTGTCGCAACCCGGATCCCACGAGAAAGCAGTGCGGCTCTCGTGAACCCCCCCTCGTCACCCAAAACCTCACCAAGTCCGTGACCGCCTTAACGACCATCCCCACAGGTTTACTCTTAGGGCACGTTTGTTTCGCTGTATTGCCTAATTAATACGCGCAAAATGGAAAAAATACAGCTCAACAGTCGAATATTTTACGTTGCAGTTGTTCGGTTTGCAGTAATCCACGCTTGCATTAAACTGTTCAGTTTGCAGGTATTTTTTTAGTCTTACGAAGCCAGAGCCTCGTAAAACACAAATATTATCGGAGCTTTTTGCAACGGCTATTAAAAACTCCTTATTTTAAGGGCTTTTAACAGAGTAGGAAACCCCCAAAACTTGGTAGAGAGAAGTTGCAGAGTAGTTCATCTTCTTCCTCGTTTCTATCCTTTAAAGCTCTCTTCAATGGCGGGTATATGGGGAAGAAAATGCCGTCGTAGCAAGCGAGCAGTCCTCTAATCTTTAGTAACATAATGGAATCACCTAAACCAAATCCCAAACCCTAAGGCCCCCTTACAAAATAGGGGAAAAAACAAAACTCGACAGAATTTCTGATTTACATGTGATGGAAGGATGCAAAATTTTCTCTCTTGGCGAATCAACATAATTGTCCGGAAACGATGGAGAGCAGAAAAGGGAAGGGAAGAGAAGCAACTATATAAGCAATGTTCCAGCGATTCACGCCGCTCTCAGCAGCTCCCCAAGCCCTACCTCCATCGCAGCTATAGCTATTAGCAGAATCGAAGAGTGAATGTTTAGAAACCCTACTTCTTCGGAGAAACCCTAGCTTTTGGAGGCTCCATTTGAGCGGAAGAAAATGGTTGCAGAAGTGACGTCAAGGAAGAGTGAAAGAACACTTCCCAACATTTGCTTTGAGTAGCTTTATTCACACCCACCAAAACTCTTAAGGGCACCTAACTGAAATAGATGATTAGAGATATTTTTTTGTCCCAACCTTCCCACAATTTGAATCTTGAGATCACAGGCATACAATCATACGGTCAGATTTCGATTTCGTGTGGCACACATCTTGAAACGTAATTCAAAAAATGACATATGGCACCTATCATGCACAAACTTAATTTTAGGGCCATTTTTTGAGATTTGTGATACGTGGAATCACAAGCTGACCGTCTAATAAGTGCGTCATGATCTCAAGATCTATTATGTAGAAGATCGAGGTGAAAAGCAATCTCCATCATCTGATTTAAAGGAATCAATGGTTTCAGGGGTACGAGAGTGGGCGTTGTACCTCTGTTTGTTCCCACGCACTCTCTGAAAGCACTGACGTCTAAGACCCCTTGAAAACCATTGATTGCTTCATATCGGATGATGGAGATCATTTTTCACCCTTATCTTCAACACAATAGATCTTGAGATCATTTCCAAGGGTTAGGCGCTTTGCTTTGTTGTTGAAAGCAGTTGAAGGGAACCTAAGAGGCCTTAGCACATTTGGCATGCTCCCTTCAGTGAATGGGGAATGTCCATTTTGCACATGAATTTAAATATATTACACAAATTGTTCTTTTGGGTGTAATGTTAAAAAAATATCAAAAAGTGGATTTTATAAGGAAATTTTACACCCAAAAGAACAACCATTTTACACCCAAATATTACATGCAATGTGAATAATGTATGTAATCCAGTCTTCAAAAAATTACATGCAGAATTCATTTTACAAGGTCCATATTACAACGAAACAAAGGTGCCCTTATTCTCAAAGATTCTGACATTCCTTTCGCGCCATACACACAAAAAAACAGCTAACAATGATGCGCTCCAGTACCCCCCACTATCCCTGTCAACCTTCGCACCCTCCCAACTCAACAGCTGTTGATATGGTGTTTCCGGCACGACCCATCTAACTCCAAACGCCTTATACATGACTGTCCAAACCTCGGATGCGAACTTGCAATGCAGGAATAGATGGGCAGCGGACTCCTCACCATTAGTACACATCACGCAAGAATTCTGGACATCGAGCCCCCTCCGGATCAGCAAATCCCTGGTAAGGATCCTGTCCTTGCAAAGCGTCCATCCAAAAAACCGGATCTTCAATGGAATAGGCAGCCTCCACAATCACTTTCCATCGAAAATAGTGCGCTGCTGCCTCGACAGCAGCCCATAACAAGACTTGACAGTAAATTTTCCATCCCTGTCAGGGTCTCAAATTCGCAGATCCTGCCCATGAGGATTCTGCCGCAGCTCATATAATCTTACCATGTAAAGGCTTTAGAAGCCTTTACATGGTATTAGTGTCCATTCTTCATCAAGTTGTTTGTTCTCCATTGCCTCAAGCATAAGCCTCTCTAAGCATTTTGTCTATCGGCTATTTTACATAAGGTAGCTTTATTAAGACCCACGACATCTCGGATGTCACCTACGCCAAAAACCATTGATTTCTTTGAATTAGAAGATGGAGATTTTTTTCGCCCGAATCTTCCACCCAGGGATCTTGAGATCATGGGTGTATCATCTGACGGTCAGTTTTTTTAATTTTATGTGGCATAAATCCCACAAAATGGCTCTAAATTAGCGTGACGTGTGCCATGTGATTTTAGGGCCATTTTTTGGGATATGTGCCACAAGAGAATAAAAAATGGACCGTTTGATGGTACGTCCATGATCCTTTTTGTGGAAGATTGGGTCTAGCAACGATCAATGGTTTTTGGTGTAGGCGTCCTCCAAGATTCTGTGGGTGTTAATAAAGCTACCCTTTACATAATCTTCTGTAACAATTATTTTCTTCACTCTGTTGGGGCCTGCAAACAGTCCATTAAGCATCCGCCCCTCTATTTCACAGTTAAAAAATTACAATTCTCTCATCTCCTGGTTTCCTTCTTTGGGTAGCTACTTGCTGTCCCTCTGGTATGCACTTTACTTTATTTTATTTGAACATATTGCTTTGTTACCGATCCACACAAAAAAAAAAAAACAAACAAACAAACAAACAAACTACAATTCTTTTTTCGCAAAGCCTCCACCATGCATCATCTTCACCATCACTATGCACCATCTTCACCATCACATGTGCTATCATCATCACATCACCATGCACATTACCAAAACGCTTCTTTCAACCCCTTCACTCACACATAAGAACATAAATAATCCCATTTTTTCTGCTGCAACCTATTCAACCAATTACTATATATTAGACAACAGACCATCAACCATTCAACCCATTTGCAATTTATTCACACCAAACTCATTTCCTATCTTCAATCAATGAAAATTTTTTCACTGCTTTATGTACCCATAAAAAATGTTCGTACATTTATCTCAAAATGAAGAAAAGAAAGAAAGAGGCGTTCCTATCTGTCACCACTAGAATCAACGATGTTGCAATTGTTCGTTTATTATTGTCGTTACCATCAGATCAACTTTGTTTAGCACAGATTAGGTGATTCCCATGCGGCCCTTTCTTTAAGAAAGAAACGTTGTAGAAGACAAGAAGAATAAATTTGGGAGAGAGTATTTTCAAGAATATTCTTTTCACTTTCTATATGATAGTATGTTATTTACTAACACCTATTATCAAGGCTTCAAACTAAGCCCGGCCTTTACTGCTGAGCTGATCAAGTTAATAATTTTTCTATATTAATTTATGTTGTTAAGACTTAAGCCTATGCACCTCATAGGTCCATTGCTTTTCTTTTTTCGTGATATCTCAGCTAATCGGACTCGGATTTTTGATCCATCTAAAATCACATATTTCTGGGAGCAAGGAGAATGTGCTAGGACTACTTTATTAACGCCACTGAAACAATCAGATTTGAAGTAAAGTTGGCATTTTACATAAAAATCACAACCTTAAGCACCGTCTGATGATTTTTTCGCACAATTTTTCATTAAAAAAAAGTTGAGTGGTGTCATTTTTGAAGAATTGCATCAATCCTGGTATCATTCTTGATGGCCAGGCACAAGGGTCACATGAAAACCATCAAGATCTTAATTGAGTTATGTGCACTCAATTAAATGTTTTTAAGAAACTTATTAGGGATTTCAATCACTTACTTCTGAGAAATTTATTGAGTTGTGTACTCAATCAACAAAATGACAAGTGGAACTAGCCATTCTACCGCAGTGACAGATACAAATAATGATGTTAGTTCTTCTGGTCTTCTCGTTGGTTGTACGCTGACCACATGAGTCATTGAGACTGGAGCTACTGATCACATGACAGGTGATTCTACTATCTTGCATAATTTAAAAAAATTCATTGTCAATGGTCAGTGTCTTGCAAATGGCATGTCTGCTCCAATTTAAAGGGTAGCAAGCAACCTTTTTCAAATCCTCTGTACAACTCTCTGTATTATTCGTCACCTTTTTCCTTCCAACTTCTTGTCAGTCAGCTCCATTACTAAGTGTCACAATTATTCCTCTATTTTTTTCCTGA
The DNA here is from genome assembly GCA_021018995.1 of Chloranthus sessilifolius. Lineage (NCBI taxonomy): Eukaryota > Viridiplantae > Streptophyta > Magnoliopsida > Chloranthales > Chloranthaceae > Chloranthus > Chloranthus sessilifolius. The sequence continues at coordinate 20,240,282 of CM037584.1, forward strand.
TCGATGTGTTTTTGAAAATTTGAAGATCAAGAGAACTATTGGTGAAGGGTACGAAATGAAAGGATTGTATCTTCTGGATACTGCTTCTCAAGCTTTAATGACATCACAGCCAATAGTTGATGATCCACTGATGCATATGCACCTTGGACATCCCTTAGATCTTGGCCTTTGTTTTTTACATCTGGCTCTTAAACAGTCTTTTGTTGGATGTGTGAAACGTATTGCTTTTCAAATCAACCCCAATTCTCTTTCACTAATCGTAATGAACCTTGTCATACTTCTTGCTTTTTCATTTTGATGCTTGAAGCCCCTCACTTGTTAGCTTTTATTTTGGTTTTTTGATATTTTTGTAACATTTGTTGATGATTGTTCATGAGTTTGGTCAGTCTATGTCTTGAAAAATAAGGGTGATGTGGTCGAGATCTTTATCAAATTCTATCAAATGATTTTTACTCAAATATGTGAATGCTACTTTGTTATCCAATCTCGAGGACAAAGGCATTTTACATCAGACTACTTGTCCTCATGTGTCACAACAAAATGGTTTTGCCAAGAGGAATAACAAATTTCTCTTGGTAGTAATGTGAGCACTTCTTTTTCAAATGCTAGTTCTAAAGATTTACTGGTCAAAGGTTGTTCTTACTGTAGTCCTGAAGTATACTTCCCCTTGGAGCAGCTAACCAGAACTAGCCCGAATAACCTCAAGTTCGCAGGTTCAACCCTGCTTACCTACCCCCCAAAAAAGCACTAGTCCGAATATATCTCATATTTGCACATTTGGATGCACGTACTTTGTCCATATGGCTCAAGTAAGTAGGGCAAATTGGATTGTAAGTCCTAAGTAAGTCCTAAGCAAAACTTCTTGGTAAATGCTTCTCATAAAAAGGGATGCAAATGTTATGCTCTATCAAAGCGGTAGACGTATGTTTCTACTCATGCCAAATTTCTGGAAGAAATTGCCTTTTATGAAGGCACCTGTAAGTCTCAGATTGAGAGGAGTATCCGAAGTATGAAAGGAATGTTACCCACTATTTCTGCCATGGATGACACGTTTGTCATGGCACACCATAATCTAGATAGGTCAACATCTTCTCTTATTATGATAAAACCCTGTCAACTTACTGAATAACAGAGTATTCAAGATGCAGAGACTCACCGTGATACTCTGACCGAATTAGGACCTACTCACAAGCCTCATGTGGATACTTAGATCGAATCAGGGCCTACTCACTCTGTTGATCCACTCAAATTGACTATTGCTGTACAAAAGGAAAAGTGGGATTCTCATCCAATTCAATGGTATGTAGACCTCTATGTCTTCTCAAAATCCTATCTTGCCTTCTTCTCAGCTGTCTCCCACAAATTTGAACCTCAATAAAACACTTAGGTAGTCACGATGCTTCCTTGGAAACAAGCTGATGCGGGATAAGAACCCTAAACTACGTGAGTGCTATGATTTAATTTGATTGCCGAAATTAAACCAAATTAATTAAGCAATAAATATGAAAATAATGCAGATACCTTCAGGTTTCGTAGTTTTCCATTGGGATGATTGCGCTTGATTCGAGTAGGGCCCGGTTCGTGCGCTAGATCAGTTAGATTCGCGGTGTAGATCGGTCTAGAGGTAAAACTCTACCTTTTCCAGATTAGGGTGCTTGCTCGTGGGTCAATGGTGAGATCTCACGTTCTTCTATGGTTTATAGGATCGGGTCGAATCAACGATTTAGATTGGGCAAGTGGGTGTGGTGAAATTTAGGGTTATTGAATCGATTGATTGGATGGTTCGAGCAAAAAACTAGGGTTATAATTTCGGGCGTTTGGAGATTTAATGGCTAAAATAGGGGTTGATGATTTCGGGATATTTAAAGGATGATGGCTGAATTTAGGATTTATGGGATAAAAAAGAAAGCAAAGAGAGAAAATAAAAATAAAGAGATAGAAAGATGATAGATTTTGTGAGCTTCACACCAAAGCCTTCTTGGGAAATAGATTTTAGGCTTCACACCCTTGGCTTCTCACCAAACCCTTCTCGGGAAGAAACTCATCTCAAGTTCCAAAAGCAAAAGCTCTTTCATTCATTAATAAAAAACTAACGACAAAGTTTATTTAGAGACCTTATATAGGAGGCCTCACAAAAGAAAAATAATGCCTTAAAACAAAATAAACAAAGACAAGTATGCCCTTAAAATTCAAATTCGAGTTCTGGTCACAACACAGTCAATCGATCGACACTTGTCATTTGATCGATTAACTCATATAAATATGTCACCAGAATTAGCTCCTCACAAGCCACAGTCAATCGATTGACGTCTGATAGTCGATCGATTGACATATATATATGTCGCAAGAATTTTTTCCTCACAAGCCACAGTCAATCGATCGAATTCCCAGAGTTGATCAATTGACTGGCTTTTCTCCAGCATGCTGGTTTCTTTAAGTCTGGTTCTAGTCCTTCCGGTACTGGTAATCTTTTGCGGCCCAAATCCAAGGTTCTCGATCTTGGCGTCCCCCATCATTCTCCCCGACTTAAAATGTTTCATCACCGATGAAACACTCATGAAGTGAATCTCGGCACCCGGTGACATATAAGCATCATCTCGGTCCATTGTAGCGGGACGCACACAGAAAATTTCTCCCCGACGAGCCCAGTAGCCCGGCTCGTCAACGCACTCTACCAAATACTTTTGAAGCTTCTCATTAACTCTCCCGGACCCGAAAGTTTTCATCCCCGATGACGTGTGATCGCGATATAGGCCGGGAATACAAGAACGCCAGCAATTAGCCCTCTCATATTGACCCATGCACTCTCGATAGTCGACTTATCAATCCTCTGCATCTCATAAATCAGAAACTCTTTGCCGCAGGTGAATGCTACAATACCATCTAAAATTTTCTCAATTTCCTCATTTCTCTGCCTACTCGGAGAGGAAAGGGGTATTGGCTGCAAAGTTGGGATGGGGTTGTAAATATGAGTTGTTTGGAACGGGCTGCAAGGAGGTGGGGTTGAGCGTATAGCTAACCCCGATATCTGGAGGAAGTTCGAGAACGTACGCATTAAGTCCGCTCCTTGCCACAATTCTAATGGGCCCAGCGTCGCGGGCTTGGAGCTTCTTTGCGACTGCCGAGGGGAATCGTTCAGGTCCAATCCGAATCATTGCACAATCATTCAATTGAAATTTAGTAAAAGCCTTAGGTAACTGCAGTGGTACTTTTAGAGTTTCATTGCATAAATTAATTTTAAGTTTAATTTCGGCATGCAATGCGAAATGAGACTCAAAAGTTGACTCACAATAAGACTCGGAATGTGTAGCGGTATGCAACTTGAGATTATGATGTGCATGCGTGTCTATGGACTCGATACTTTCTTGTGCGTGAGACGCTAATGACTCACATGTAACCGACTCAAGTGCTCTTGACTCATTGCACAATCATTCAATTGAAATTTAGTAAAAGCCTTAGGTAACTGCAGTGGTACTTTTAGAGTTTTATTGCATAAATTAATTTTAAGTTTAATTTCGGCATGCAATGCGAAATGAGACTCAAAAGTTGACTCACAATAAGACTCGGAATGTGTAGCGGTATGCAACTTGAGATTATGATGTGCATGCGTGTCTATGGACTCGATACTTTCTTGTGCGTGAGACGCTAATGACTCACATGTAACCGACTCAAGTGCTCTTGACTCTACTAACATCAATGACTTAGGCACAATTGACTCTGTGGGCACTGTCAGCTCATGCGTGATTGAATCAAAGGATACTAATGGCTCATGTACGCTCGGTTCGATCAGCTTCAAAATTTCAAGTGCACACGACTCTACCACCAACAAGGACTCGTGCACAACTGGCTCTATGAGCACTAACAAATCGTGCATAGGTGACTCGGTCGAATCGTGCGTGGGTGACTCGGTTGACTCATGTGTGGGCGACCAAACATCACTACTCACAAGGGAAATAAGGGTCTCTTTAATGCAAACTAGACTCTCATAAGCTTCTTCTATCTCCTCTTCACTCATCACGGTTCTAGGATCATACACCTCCTCTTCTACTTTCATATTTTCTGGTTTCTTAGAACTTTCGCTTTTAGTTAATAAATTCGGAGTGGGAAGTTTTATGGAGCATTGGTAAGCAAAGTGTCCATACCCTTGACACTTAAGACAATCATGACACTTATTTGTCTTGGTTCTCAAACTTCTTAGAAGGTGACGGTGTGTCAAAGGAACATACTTTTCATTAAGTGTCACCTTCATATCCTCCCATGTGGAGATGGGCTTAATCCGACGAAAGTCAATACGGAGTTCTATATGAATTCAAAATTTTTTAGCATTACCGTTAAACTTTGTTGTCATTAGCCTAATTTTGTACTCATCTGGTACGCCATACCAATCAAAGTACTCCTTTACACTAGACAACCACTCCACGAAGGTTCTAGGGTCCATCGTACCCTCAAAATCTGGGACCTCATTCCGAATAGAGTTTAGAAATTTCTTGGCAGGGTCATACTCAAGTTCATAATGATGAGGAGATCCCCGAACTCTAATCTCATCACGACTTTTGGGGCTTTGCCAAGAATGTAGAGTGTAGTGGTTCCTACGTTTGACTAGCACCCTTTCCTAACGGGTAAGGAATTCATGGTGATATGTAAGTGACTCATATATGACGCTTGACACAAAAACAACATAGACACAATTCTATGGACCACACAACAGTTGAGGAATTTTAACAAACACATGACGTAGACATAAATGACATGACATCAAAGACATCGAAATGACATACACGTGTGATTCAAAATGAACAAGGACTTTTGTCGAACACAAGACGTGCACAATAATGAATACAAATGAAATAAATGCAAAGAAAAGTGGAATAAGAGCACTCAATCGATTGACACCGAAAACAGAGAATATGCTACACAATATGCCTTAGCCTAGAATCTAAGCTTTGATACCAAAACTGATGCGGGACAAGGACCCTAAACTACGTGAGTGCTATGATTTAATTTGATTGCTGAAATTAAACCAAATTAATTAAGCAATAAATCTGAAAATAATGCGGATACCTTCAGGTTTCATAGTTTTCCATTGGGAAGATCGCGCTTGATTCGAGTAGGGTCTGGTCCATGCGCTAGATCCATTAGATTCGCGGTGTAGATCGGTCTAGAGGTAGAACTGCAACATTTTCAGATTAGGGCGCTTGCTCGTGGGTTAATGGTGGGATCTCAGGTTCTTCTATGGTTTATAGGATCAAGTCGAATCAACGATTTAGATTGGGCAAATGGGTGTGGTGAAATTTAGGGTTATTGAATCGGTTGATTGGACGGTTCGAGCAAAAAACTAGGGTTATAATTTCGGGTGTTTGAAGATTTAATGGCTGAAATAGGGGTTGATGATTTCGGGATATTTAAAGGATGATGGCTGAATTTAGGATTTATGAGATAAAAAAGAAAGCAAAGAAAGAAAATAAAAATGAAGAGATAGAAAGATGATAGATTTTGTGGGCTTCACACCAAACCCTTATCGGGAAATGGATTTTAGGCTTCGCACCCTTGGCTTCTCACCAAACCCTTATCAGGAAGAAACTTATCTCAAGTTCCAAAAGCAAAAGTTCTTTCATTCATTAATCAAAAACTAACTACAAAGTTTATTTGGAGACCTTATATAGGAGGTCTCACAAAAAAAAAAAAAAATCCTAAAACAAAATAAATAAAGACAAGTATGCCCTTAAAATTCAAATTCGAGTTTTAGTCACAACACAGTCAATCGATCGACACTTGTCATTCGATCGATTGACTCATATATAAATATGTCGTCATCTCAAGTTCCAAAAGCAAAAGTTCTTTCATTCATTAATAAAAAACTAACTACAAAGTTTATTTAGAGACCTTATATAGGAGGCCTCACAAAAGAAAAATAAAATCCTAAAACAAAATAAATAAAGACAAGTATGCCCTTAAAATTCAAATTCGAGTTTTAGTCACAACACAGTCAATCGATCGATACTTGTCATTCGATCGATTGACTCATATATAAATATGTCGTTAGAATTAGCTCCTCACAGGCCACAATCAATCGATTGACATCTGGTAGTCGATCGATTAACATATATATGTATGTCGCAAGAATTATTTCCTCACAAGCCACAATCAATCGATCGAATTCCCAGAGTTGATCGATTGACTGACATTGCTACAGCATGCTGATTTCTTTAAGTCTGGTTTTGGTCCTTCTGGCGCTGGTAATATTTTGCGGCTCAAATCTAAGGTTCTTGATCTTGGCGTCCCCCATCTAGCACTTATGAATTACTGTAGAGCTTGATGCCTTGCCCAAAATTAGATTTGAGAGATCGTTCCATTACCACTTGGGAAAAGAATTGTTAGCTGTTGTTGGGTGCATAAGTTGAATTTGAAATAAAATCTAGATGGCAGCATTGCAAAGCACTAAACACGACTTGTTGAGAAATCTAGGGTAAGCTATCTACAAAGTTCAGAGCATATTAGCTTCAAGCATTTACCAATCTTATGTGGCCAAAGAAATCTAGGGCAAGTTATTTACAAAGTTTGGTGCGTTTGCTTACTGATTGGATGAAATATTAGTTCAATATTCTCCTTTGAGTATACGAGAGATATTGGAGGTTTCACACTACAAATCATATATTTTACTTGGAAGGATGGTTTGATGTTCTAATTATAATATGCAGGGAATGTCATACGTATAGACAAAAATTCTTAATTGAACTTGCTTGGTCTTTATTTATGTACTTAAATGACAAAAATTTATTGTGCCTCATGAAGGGAATTTTAAAACACATCACATAAAAACAAGCTTTACTAAAAAGAAAGAATTTTCTCTGAATATACTGTTACTTCTTTGGGTCTGACCTTATCTATAAAAAGGAGGTTTGCTTAAATAGAAACTAGCAATGCCTAGGAAGAATTTCCTACATAAGAAATAAAACGAGATTTCCTTCTCCTTCCCGAAGATAAGACCAAGCTCCATCAACAAGCAAGAGGATCCATATAGGTCTTATAGAGAAGCCAAAAGGGCCTTCTTAGGCTATCCATTTGCGGTCTATAATCTACATGATGGAAAATCTCTGTAGCCGCAGTTGGTTCGAGCACCTAGAAATTTCCACCATCTCCTTTTTAGTTCTTAGTATTGGTCCTAAACATGAACTGATATGATTAACTTCTGTAAAGACCAAGATGCTTCCACAAACGTCTACCAGAATTTTGTAATTCTTTACATTCATATCTGTTATTATGTCTCGAGTTATTATCTGTTGTAAGTCAATACTTGTGGTCAGAAATTACTTGTTTATGAGTTGCATCATTTTAGTTTTATTGAGTACATCACTCATTGTGCTCATAAATATCTGCGTCTGGCTATCATGGCACCAGATTCTAGTACCAATCTGGCTTTCATTTATGATCTCACAATCTGGTAAGATATGTGGACTAGGGTCTGAAGTAGGATCTGATTCCGTCATGGAATATGACCGCTGAATCACGAATGTGACATTGTCATTGAGTATACGAACTTCATAATCTATGAACCTCAGTTTTATCTTGATTCATCTTCTTGGTTAGAAAGCTTAAATTGTAAGAAGACCTTTCAAGGAATTATCTGCAGTCGATGAAAATTGTCTATTGATTTAGGTTCTTCTTTGCAAAATACTCTGATCAATATTTTAGGAACTTTTTTAGTGGGCTCTTCACAACAATTGAAACATCTGGCTTGAAGAGATTTGAGACTAGGAGAACGATTTGTCAAGGTAAATTGGTTTGAGACAATGACCTTGATTGTGAACTCAAGAATTTGGACTCTCATTTTAATCTCAATCCTGCAGTAAACTCTGGAAGTGAAACAACGGGGAACTTTTGTTTTCCTAGACATCGAGGTAGTTCGTACTCTTATCAAATTGGATCTTCCAACCTAATTTAATCTGTTTTGGCATTTGTCATCTGTTGGGATGTGGTGGTGGCTTTATTTCCACTGGTCACTTATTGAAAAGTTGTACAAGTTTGTGAAAGATGGGGTGAGTCAAGCATGCCTAAGGGTCAAAGACTCCTATCATTTGACATTAGATTGCATAATTTTAGAGGGAAGGTCTGTTTTTTCGTGGTACTGTTATTCTCACTCCACCACACTGCTTTCTCACCCCATCTCCCGAAGGAATGCATTGACTACCTTTGAATCTGACGATGGAGATCGTTTTTCATCTCAATCTTCTACACAACGGATCTTTAGATCATGAGTGTATCATCAGACGATCAATTTTCTATTCCACTTTGCGCACATCCCAAGAAGTTACTGTGACATGATACATTTGTTTTATGGCTGTTTTTTGTTTCCAACTTAATCATATTTCTTTATTGCGAGGTTTTTTTTTTTGTATTATGGATTGTATTTTCTTTTGATTTTAGTAAATTCCCATAATTACTGATAAATAAAGAATTTAATTGACCGATTGGGTGGTAGTTCAGTTGGTATCCGCCCTTCTTGTGGGGCTTTAGGTCATGAGTTCTAAACTCTATGTTTGGGTCCTCCCTTATATTAATAAGGTGAGTGTTGTTATTTGAGATTTATTCTCCTATGTGCCACTCAATATAAGTGCTTTGTTGTGTGAGATTTATTCTTTAAGTGATGCTCTTGAGCTGTCATACACTCTACGATATGTAAGGCACATCCAGGCTGTCTATACCATCATAGGGCGTAGTTCTCAATTTCAAATAATGAAGCTCAGCTAAGGGTGGGCGATGAACCACTTTTCCTACACTAGAAATTAGAGGGAGACATTCTATGATGTTTGGGCAGCCACCTCTCACCCGTTCATTATAGGTTAACATGTGCCTAGGGGATTAAAGAACAAAAACAAAAAAGAAAATTATATGTACCACCTTTATCTAATGGTGTGAAAATTAACAATGATTTGATTTTTCTATGATGTTTGGGCAGCCACCTCTCACCCGTTCATTATAGGTTAACATGTGCCTAGGGGATTAAAGAACAAAAACAAAAAAGAAAATTATATGTACCACCTTTATCTAATGGTGTGAAAATTAACAATGATTTGATTTTTCTATGATGTTTGGGCAGCCACCTCTCACCCGTTCATTATAGGTTAACATGTGCCTAGGGGATTAAAGAACAAAAACAAAAAAGAAAATTATATGTACCACCTTTATCTAATGGTGTGAAAATTAACAATGATTTGATTTTTCAAGTCAATTCCTTTGAATATGTTGGGTGCCACATGGAAGCCAATGGAGATGAGGATTAGGGGTATGTTTGGCAACACTCTCTGCTCACTCCAGAGTCCAGACGCTCTTTTTGCTCACTCCCGCCTGGAGTGTTTTTGGTAACGGCACGGGGAGCTGACGTAGAGTGGGGGAGAGCTACGGGGGAGTGGTTATAGCCGCGATATCAACTACTCTGGCGGGGAGCGGACAGCATGTTGGCACGGGGTGCTTTGTGTAATGTCCACCTCCTGGAACACCTAGCCCAACACACTAGGTCAGCATAAACCAATGCAATTTAAGGCAAACTTGTCTATCTTTTGCTCCTAACAATCCGTCTCGAATGCTTGACCACTGCCAGTGTGCTACAACGTTCCATTGGTGATGTATCGTTGATGTATCTTCCGCCGCATCTTAGATATATGTTGGCACAATTTGATGTACGTTGCCGCATGGTGGTCTCAGGTCCAACCTCCTTTTTAGCCTACCGGAGTGTCGTTGATGACACTCTCCTTGTCTCACGCCAAAGAGAACAAGGAGAGACTGGCAACATCCTCCAATGAAGCTATGTTCGCGCATACAAGGAACACACCCTTGTAGTCATCCGGGCTTAGCATTATATATATATATATATATATATATATATATATATATATATATATATTTAAAAGGCGGTTGGTTGCTGACGTGGAACCGGCTAGGCTTGGAGCTGGCTTGTTATGCAAGTGATAAAACTATATGACCGTTTCTGCAAATATGCAAACTTATAGGGCCGAAAGTGCAAATTTTCTTATATATATATATATATATATATATATATATATATGCTTCTCTATGCTTATTTGCCAATTTTAAAACTTTTTCTTGGATTGCAATTTGGAGATTTGACTACAGTTGGTATAACTCAGAGAACTACAACAGGCTAGGTAAGATATTTTCCTATTATTTTTGTAAGATATTGCTTTCCCTTCGTTTTTAACATATACTAGGTAGACCAAGCTAGGTAAGATATCGGTCGATATCTTAAGACAGCCTTTTAACCAATCAATTTTCATTTTTAAAATATTGTAGGTTGAAATGGATGTTCCCCTTTTTTGCCATTTTGATTTCGTCTGTGTGGGAGATAATACTCACAACGGAGGACATCGGAGGATTGTCACTGTCACGGATAACATATCATTTGATGAATTTATGGAGAAAATGTACAAGGTCAGTAGGACACGACCGGAAGAACATTCTATTACACTAACGGTTTCATTACGCATAGGGAATGAGCTTGTGTTTGCTAAATTGTCTGACTTTAATGATCTTACAAACTTATTCAGAGCATATCGTATTGGTGATGGTGTGATAAATATTTATATCGAAAAATCATTAGTCACTAACGCCGCAGAAAATTTACCGTCTTTAGAAGCATTTCAATCGTTTCAGGAAACAAACGAAGATGATGGTGGTGTGAGAATAGAACATTTGATTGGAAATCAAGAAATACGGTTTGAAGAGGAGAGCATCGCTACACCGATGATAGTCGACGATGATAGAAATTTGAATATAGGATTTTGCCCCTACAGTAGGCCTCTGGAGCAATCCTCTTCAGACATTCCAATGAGTGAAGTAGATGAAGATTAAGGATATTGTCATCAAATAAATCCGGTGCATGATACATCTCAGTTCAACTTCGATTCGATAAATCAGTGAGAAACGCTTTTAGTCAGCCTTAGTCCATATCAATGGCCTTCCGAACCAATAGCTTCGGAGCCAACGATAATCGAGCCTTCAACACAACAGCTTCTCGTACATCAAACATTCCCGCATCGGCCAACATCAATTCAAACAACTGCACATCAACCAAACGTATATCGACGGGCTTTATCCCAATCACGTAATAATCATCCAGTCGATGACTGTGATAGTGATCCTGAAAATAATGAAGCAATCATTGCCTCACTTGTTCATACTAATAGGGGAATTGATCAACCTCTGGTAGATGAAAACTATCAGCTTAATGACTCGGAAGGAGAGTATATGGATTCAGATGATGAGAAAATGTATGAAGGGAGACCAATTACCATTGGTCAGGCGTTTAGAAATAAGAAATCCTTTCAAAAAGCTCTTAAAGAATTTGCAATGACAAATAATTTTCAGATTAAACCAATAAAAATCAGTCATCTTCGAGTTACGGCGAGGTGTGTTGAAGTAGGATGTGCTTGGTGAATACATGCATCGAAATTAGTAAGTGTGGACACATTTGCTGTGAAAACTTTCCACCCGGAACATACGTGCGGAATGCCAGCTTTCGGAAGCGGACATCGCCAATGTACGACATCGTGGATAGCTTCATTCGTGAGAGATAAGCTAATAAAGGGCTTTGACGAGACTCCTGCTTCAATAATTTTTTATATTGAAAAAAAATACGGTATAACAGTAAGTTACTGGGAAGCATGGAGAGGAAAAGAAATGACATTGAATGACATCCGAGGTAGCTGGAAGGAGCAATTTAAGATATTACCATCATATATCACCGAATTACAGCGGGTCGATTCAGACGTACAGCCCAAATTGTGTCTCGAGCCTGATAATGCATTTCAGAGATTCTTCATGGCATTCAGACCTTGCATTCGAAGCTTTCGTAATATTTTACGAAGAATAATATCGGTAGATGGAACGCATTTGCGTGAACGATACAATGGAGTGTTCTTAATAGCTACGGGGATAGACGGGAATAGAAATTTATTCCCTAAAGTGTTCGGCGTTGTACCGAAAGAAAATGAAGATCATTGGACATGGTTCCTTGATCTATTAGGGAGACGTGTAATCGGTGACTTTGAAGAGCAGCTTGTATTGATATCAGAGAGACAGAAAGGTTTGATGGAAGCTGTGGAAAAAGTTTTTCTTAACGCTTTTTACAGCTACTGTATGCGACACTTAGCTCTAAATCTGTTTGATACATATAAGGATACAATATCTAGACTGCTTTTCTGGGTTGCTGCCCTTGCATTTTCGGAAGCAAAATTTAAAAGAATTATGCGAAAAATCGAAGACGACGCCCCCCCGAAATGTACAACATGGATTAAAGAAATTGGTGATCATTTCTGGGCGCGTGCTTATTTTCAAGGGAGGCGTTATGATACGTTGACAACTAATATAGCTAAAAGCATAAATAGTGTGTTGAAATAGCAAGGAAATAACCGATCGTGAACATGTTAGAAACTATTCGCACAAATGTAGTCGAATTTTATTTTTGCCGTTAGGAGAAAGGAAATAAAATGACACACGTGTTAACACCGATGGCTCAAAAACACAACACGAAATTCAGGATGGACCCGTCGAAAAAATGTTATACCATATGGTCGCGATATATTTCAAGTTAAACATGGTGATTACACTCACAATGTCGATCTAGATAAGTGAATATGTACATGTAAACGTTGGGCTATTCTTGGTTACCATGTTCACATGCGATTGCCACATTATCGCGCCGAAACAGAGAAAGAGAGATCCCCCAATTTTGTGAGCACTGGTTTACCAGTAACTTATTTAGGGAAACTTACAAAGAACACTTTGTCCCGATCGTTGACAAGCGCCAATGGACTTCGCAAAGAGACGACATTCAAGTTTTGCCTCCGCACAAAATACGTCAAGCCGACCGTCCGAAGAAACGGAGAATAAGATCTAAAGGTAAAGTTTGACCACTGCGATGTAAAAATTGTAACAAATACAGTCATAACCGTCGCTTGTGTAAGTTTGTTAAAATTTGAGTGCCACATGGAGCACAAGTGGATTGTATAGATTAATAAACCCCCGTGAAATTAACTTATATTACTTGACAGATTTCTTTGGGCCACATTTCACAATTTAAAATAAACTGCTTTGGATCAGATGAAGGAGACCATTAATCATCATTCATCATCCAACTAGACTTTTTGAGAACATGGCCTTAGTATCATAAGCTAATTTTTAGCGAACAATCAGCTGCCGATGACTTAATGGCGGTCATGTCACAAGGAGACCATTAATCATCTAGCGGCCGATAGATTAAGTAATCGGACGCTAACTTAAGTAATCAGCCGCTAACTTAAGTCAGCGGGCATTGTAAAATCTGAAGATCAAATACAAGTCTTTTGAGGATGTTTATAAAGAATTGTTAGACAATTAGGATAAATTGATACAACGAAAATTACACAAGTTATAAAATATTTAAAATTTTATAAAAATATATACAAAAATCTATAAAATTTTACAAAGATATGAAATATAAAGTTTAACTCTTCTTCCCAAACATGCACATTAAATGTCCGATTTTCGCTCTAAATTGTTGCATTTGTTTTTCTTCGAAATCAATATTCCGCCGTTGAGAGAAGTATTCCATGTACTTCAAAACATATACACCGCAGTCCCAACCGTTGGTTTGGATCGGTAGAATGACGATACCTTCCACTGTTGATCGAAAGCTGACTTTAAACCGACAACGTAAAGAAGACGCGGAAGGTGATACAATAGACACCCTTTATGCTCTTCAAACCTCTTCGAGCACTCTCGGTTTGCTGGATCTATTAGTTTAATTTCATGATCAACTAATGAAATTATAGCCAATGCCTAGTGGCTGTGTTTTTGGCTATGCATCGAAAGATAAATTTGCATAAAAACGGAAACGAAATTTTAAATAAATAATTTTATTTTATTTAAAAGCCGTTAACGTTAAATAAAGCGAAGTGTAGTATTAAAAAACGTATCGTTCTACAGTCGATCGCGTGAATTCCGCGTTTATCATTTGTAAATAGTGGTTCAAGCGGCTTTATATTGTTACGAACCTTCCACTCATCACAGTAGGCCTGCCATTTATCGAAGTCGCTAAGTGCGGCTAGACCTTCATTATCGATAAATTTTTCATATTTTTTCTCGTCCGCTATAAACATGGTCTGAATCAGAATTATGTACTAAGTAAATAAATTAAAAGAAGTGTTAATGAAAAAACAAATAAATAAAACAAACGAAACAATAAATAGTTGAAACCTTACCAGGGCGGACGCAGAAGCGAACAAGTTTTTTTCGACATTTGCCGTGAACGTTTGATCGCTGATAACTTCAAGGACTCTCGAGTATGCGTCGATGACTTCATTGTCAAGTCACGAGCGTCTTTTGAGAACCTTTAAAAGACCAACTGTGATGTCAATACCCATGACAGTATTGACATTCACATTGTCCTCTCCCTCCGGCCGGTTCCAAAAACTGAGCATATATTTGTGCTCCATCGATTTTGGCTCATCCTCCTCCTCCATCACAACCAATCTTGATCTTTTTATCTCTCGGCTTTACTTGTCGGAGTCTTTCTCTTCTTCCGAGCACGCAAGTCATATCCCTCGGCTTTACTTTTTTCAGTTGATAGTTTAACAAAAATTAATTTGAGGGATGCCGGCTGTGACTCACGAGAAGGCTGGGTAAGAGGAGCACCCTCATCACCGACTTCCACCAAGGGTTGTTTAGTAGGAGGTGGAGGAACTCCAGAAGTTTTAGGGGCCGTGATTTGATGGGTAGGTCGAGGAGCAGTAGGTTTTTGGCCAGAAGTTCGGGGGCAGTGGATTGATGGCTTGGTTGAGGAGCAGTGGGGTTAGGGTCAGAGGGTTTAGGGGAAGAAGTTTTGGGGGCAGTTGATTGATGGGTAGGTTGGGGAGCAGTGGGTTTTGGGCCAGAGGGTTTAGGGGAAGAAGTTTTGGGGGCAGTGGATTGATGGGTAGGTTGGGGAGCAGTGGGTTTTGGGCCAGAGGGTTTAGGGGCAGAAGTTCGGGGGGCAGTGGATTGATGGCTTGGTGGAGGAGCAGTGAGTTTAGAAGCTATAGGATGAGTGACAGGGGGAACGAAGGTTTCAAATAGAACAGAAGAAAGAATATTATCCTGCATAATTACAAAATACATTAAAAACTGTCATTATTTACAAATTTTTTTTGTATTTGTGATCAAATTAACGACCGATTTATCGACCGATAATATAAGTTATCGGTCGATAATTTACATTATCGATCGATAATGTAACTTATCGGCCACTAATCTAAATAAGCCGTCGATAATTTAAATTATCGGACGATAATGTAAATTATCGACCGATAACTTATATTATCGGTCGATAATGTAAGTTGTCGGATGATAATTTATATTATCGGTCGACAAGGCTATTTGGAATTAATATTTAAAAACATATAATTTTTTCAAATTTAAAAAGAAATGATTTAGTACCTTCGTCAAATGAGATGTGACTGCATCAAGGACCTTCTGCATTGAGGCATTTCTTTCTGTTAAATTTAGGACCCCGATATTTTAGTGACCCTATTTCATCTTGTAATGATCCAACTTGCTCTTGGAGAGTCTTCTTTTCTCTCCCTAGATATTCAATTTTGAGTGCTTGCCCTTTAGGCACTGTAAATGCACATTGGAAGTCATTTTTCATTTCTTTTACAGTCATACAGAGCGTCTTGCATTCTTTTCTAAGCTCCGTTACTTCTTTGGTTAGGTTGGATTGCCTAACAGGCTGTTCTCTTGTTAGCTGGGGCCTAATATCCGATTTGCCTTTGCCCTTTGATTCAGCATGCTGATGTACAACGACTTCATACTCGTCGTCTTCGTCGCTGTCATTATCGTCATGCTCATCGTCGTCATTGTCATTTCGACTTTTCGGCTCTTCGTCTCTTTCTGGAGGACGTGTCTCGTAACTTGGGACATCGTCGTATTTATATATATCTTCTTCATCACTAGGCTCCTTGGTCTTTTCCTGCTCCCTTTCCATCTCTCTTTGCATAAAAAAGAGTCGAACCGATCTATACTGTAATTCGTACTTTACAGCTTCAAGCTCTAAGATAACTTTAGACTTAAGAAATTTTTCTCGATATAAATTAGGATTACGGCTGAATTTCAGGCCTTCCCATTTCATTAGCCTGGGAAATTGATCTTTGAGCTCAGTACGAGCTGTGGCGACTCCAGGAAAGTGCTTAAACGCCCAATTCTGTAGGGCGATAGTGCATCCGTAGATGTTGTATTGCCCATTTTTTTGACTTTTTCACCATTTCCCTTCTGCCGTATGCTTTTGTTATACTATCTACTAAATTATTGTAAACTATCAGGTCCCACGGAAACTTGTTGAACTCTTCAATGTTATCTACTAGTGCCAAGTACCGTGCGTCCACTTCTTGGTATGTGTCCGGAAGTAAAATATAACATAAGAGAAACAATAATGATAATTTCAAAAATTCATCGTTGGATAAATCAGCACTATCAACTAATTCTTCAATACGAGGTCTTTTAGCCGACTTCCCCCAAAAGAATTTGTATTGAATAGTTTCTTCTTCTGGCACGGCCACCTTCTCAGACTCAGGTTCCGTCAATATATTAAGGCCTAAAATGAATGCTATATCGGACTCTTGCAGCAACACAGTGGTATTTCTAACCTTGAAAACATTATCTTTAACCCTAAAGCTTAAAATAACATCAACCAAGTCTCCAATGAATCATAATTTCTCATTTATCCTAAACACATGACCGAAAATTGAACCATCTAAAATCTTCTTCCTCTCTTCGTTACAGTACAAGTAAAATTTCTTGACACCAACACCAGAACATTTTCTGAAGGGCTTTAGAGACATAGTCATTTTAGAATCACTTAGTGAGAACTGAAATATACATAAAAACAATTAATTAGCAAAATAAGTGAGGTTCAAAAACTTTCGACAACTTACATTATCGTCCGATAACTTACATTAGCTGTTGCTAACTTACATTAGCGGCCGATAATGTAAGTTATCGACCGATATTATAAGTTATAGACCAATATTATAAGTTAGCGGCCGATAATGTAAGTTATCGGTAAGTTAAGCGGATTATTAAGAAACATAACTGATGACTGAATGTGTTTAAATGTAGAAAAAAAAATTACCTGAAAATTTGCTGTGAGCTTTTTTTCGCTTTCTCGCCGATAAGCCGCCGCTCTCTCGGTTTTACAGAAAAACAAAAGTTAAAAATAAAAAGGTAAGAATGAATAGTTTAAAAGTAACCTTTACTTTTATACTTGAAAAGTTATTTTAATATATATATATATATATATATATATATATATATATATATATTTAAAAGGCGATTGGTTGCTGACGTGGAACCGACTAGGCTTGGAGCTGGCCTGTTATGCAAGTGATGAAATTATAGGGCCCTTTCTGTAAATACGTAAACTTATAGGGCCAAAAGTGTAAATTTTTTATATATAGGGAAATTTACATTTTCGGCCCTATAATTTTGCTTATTTATAGAAACGGCCCTATAGTTTCATTCCTTGCATAACAGGCCAACTCCAAGCTTAGCCGAATCCACGTCACCTCCCACTTGCCAAGTCAGCACAACATGATTTATTTATATTATTTATATATATAATATATATTATAAGATCATACGAATTCATTCACCGCTACTTATTTTCTCTATCCCGTTTCCCATTAGTAGTTCAGAGTTCAGATGAACCCTAACATCTTCGCTTTTATCTATTCAGATCAACCCTATGGACAATACATTAATCACTCATGTCACGGAACCAATAGCGTCTTCAGACGTTCCAATGAGACAAGACGATGAAGATCAAGGATATTATCCTCAAATGAATCCGATGGACAATACATGTCAGCATAACGATAAAGCGGTGAACAACATATTTGATTGGAATCAGTGGGAAACATTTTGGGAGGCATTAGTCCTTACGAATGGCCTTCTGAACAAATAGCTTCGGAGCGAACGGTAATCGAGGCCAAAGCACTGGAGCGAACACTAACCATACCTCGATGGACTCAACCCCAAGCACGTAATAATATTCCAGTCGACGACGGTGATAGTGATCCTGAAAATACTGAATCACTGCCCTCCTCGCCCACTTCGCGCGTTCATACTAATAGGAGAATTAATCAACCTATGGTGGATGAAGACTATCAGCTTAATGACTCGGAAGGAGAGTATATGGATTCGGATGATGAAGAACTGTATGAAGGGGGCCATTAACTATCGATCAGACATTCAGAAATAAAAAAACCTTTCAAAAAGCCCTTAGAGAGTTTGCAATGACAAATAATTTTCAAAATAAACCAATAAAAATCAGTCATTTTCAAGTTACTGTGAGCTGTATTCAATTAGGGTGTGCTTGGCGAATACATGCATCAAAATTGGTGGGTGTGGACACGTTAAATCGTGAAGACATTTTACCGCAACATAATGCAAGGAATGCCGCCTTTCTAAGAGGACATCTGGATAGCTTCCTTCGTGAGGGATAAATTGTTAAAAGGTTTTGACGAGACTCTTGCTTCAATAATTTTTTATATTGAAAAAAAATATGTGATAACAGTAAATTATTAGAAAGCATGGAGAGGGAAAGAAATGACTTTAAGCGACATCCGAGGTAGCTGGAAGGAGCAATTTAAGATGTTACCGTCCCAGACATACAGATCGAATTGTGTCGCGAGCCTGATAATGTCTTTCAGAGACTTTTCGTAGCATTTGGACCTTGCATTAGGAGCTATCGTAATACTTTGCGAAGAATAATTGCGGTAGATGGAACGCATTTGCGCGAACGATACAATGGAGTGTTGTTAATAGCTACGGGGATAGACGGTAATAGGCATTTATTCCTTATAGCGTTCGGTGTTGTACCTAAAGATAATGAAGATCATTGGACATGGTTCCTTGATCTATTAGGGAGACGCGTAATCGGAAACTTTGAAGAGCAATTTGTATTGATATCAGATCGGCAGAAGGGGTGATGGAAGCTGTGTATAATGTTTTTCCTAATACATTTCACAGCTACTGTATGCGACACCGAACTTTGAATCTTTTTGATACATACAAGGATACAATCTCTCGACCGCTGTTTTGGATTGCTGCCCGTGCATTCTCCGAGGTAAAATTCAAAAGAATTTTACAAAAAATACAAGATCAGGCCCCCCCAGAATGTATAAAATGGATTAAAGAAGTCGGTGACCATTTCTGGGCGCCCGCATATTTTCTAGGAAAGCGCTATGACATGCTGACAACAAATATAGCTGAAAGCATTAACAGTGTGTTGAAGATAGCTAGAGAGGAACCGATCGTGACAATGTTAGAAATCATTCGCACGAAGGTAGCCGAATTCTACTTTCGACGTCAGGAAGAAGGAAATATAATGACACACGAGTTAACACCGATGGCGGAAGAGCACATAACACGAAATTCAGGGTGGGTCTTTCGAAAGAACGTTATTCCCTATGGTCGCGATACATTTCAAGTTAAACGTGGGCAATACACTCACAGTGTCGACCTATAGAAACGAACGTGTACATGCAGACGTTGGGCTATCCATGTATTACCATGTTCGCATGCGATTGCTGCATTATCGCGCAGAAATAGGGATAAAGAGATTCCTCAATTTTGTGATCATTGATTTACCAGTGCCTTATTTAGGGAAACTTATAAAGAACAATTTGTTCCGACCGTTGATAAGCGCCAATGAGTAATTATAAGGGAAGACATCGAGGTTTTACCTCCGCATAACATACGTCAAGCCGATCGCCCAAAGAAAAGAAGGATACGATCTAAAGGCGAAGTTCGACCACTACGGTGTAAAAATTGTAATGAATATGGGCATAACCGTCGCTTTTGTAAATTTGTTAGAATATAAAATCACCTTTTTTAGTCTTTTTTGGTCAATAAAATTTTTCATTAACCATGAATTATGATTTAGAGAGTTAAATTTGAATAGTGTAAACACCTACTCAGAGTCTCAAACCTGACTTAATTTGATCTTAAGGTTGTGTCTCTTTGGTTTGGTCATCCATTTTGATGAATGTCCACTGGGATTTCCTTTTATACATCCTAAAGCGATTCGTTTTCGACGAGAAATGGATCAAATGGATCAATGGCTGTCTCCTCGTATAGTCTTTGGAACGCATCTAGGAAAGCATTTTTCCATAGGGTTACAGAAAAATTGTCTTGTTAATGATCAATAACTTATGAATTAAAAGAATAAAGAGAGCGCGAGAGAGAGAGAAAGAGAGAGTTGATGATTAAATTTGTAATGAGTTTTATTGTTGGATCTCGAAGTATACAAAAAATGCATTTATTATCTCAATAATTTGAATCATAATATACAAAATAAAATAAACTAAGTCCCAAACGTGGACAATAAATGTCCAATTTCAGCTCGAAATTGCTGCATGTCTTCCTCTTCAAAATCTACTTTTCGCCGCTCGGAAAAGTATTCAACGTATTTCAGTAAGAAAACCCCACAGTCCTAACCGTTCTTTTGGAGGGGAAGATCAATACTATTTATGATAGTAAGTTGTCACTGCTGATCGAGAGCAGAACTCAATCCTAAAGTGTAAAGAAATCGCGGCAGGTGATGTATCAACGAATCTTTGTGCGTATCAAACTTCTTCGAACACTCTCGGTCGGCAGGGTCTAGAAGCTTTATAACACGGTCAGTTAAGGAAACGATAGCCAATGCCCAATGATGGTGTCTCTGGCTATGCATTGGAAAAAGTATCTGCGTGCAATCGTAAATCTAATTAGTAATGTATTAATGAAATAAACTTTAAAAGTGTGATCGCTATCAAAAAATGACTTACCGTCCCACAATCGATAACATTAATATCGCGTGAAGTACTTCAAAAGAGTGGCTCAAGCGGCTTCGCCTGGTGGCGAATCTGCCACCTGTCGCAATAGGCCTCCCATCTACCCTTTTCATCCAGTGGCTCCAAATTTTCATCACGGACAAATTTTTGAAACTTTACATGGTCCGCTATAATTAAGGTATGAAATTTAATATGAAAATAACTCATTATTTGAATCTATTAATGACGTAAAAAAGGCAGATAAATAAATTAAATCATGAAATCAAATAATAAAAAATAAAAATGATACCAATGCAGAGGCCGATGCAAACCAGCTATTCTCCGTCATTTTCACGAATATATTATCATTTCCACTGTCTAAAACTTTCAAATACAAATCGATAACTTCGTTATCGAGTCACGATCTTCCCTTCAAAACCTTTAAATGCTCTATAGTGACGTCTAGACCGCAGATAGTATTAATGATCACTAAATCTTCTTCCGCAGGCCGATTCCATAAGCTCCTCATAAATTTCTATTCCATTGACTCTGGAACCTCTTCTTCTTGTTCTTCCACTTTTTTTCTTTTATTTGTAGTGATTTTTTTCGTTGGCGATTTTCTTTTGGTTCGATTTCGAAGCTTGTATAACGTGTCCTTAGTAGAAGCAGGAATTTTCAGTAATAAGGGTTTAAAAGACGCCGGTTGCGACTCAATAGTTGGCTGAGTTACTGGCAGATCAACCCCTTTATCTATATCTTCAACCGGCGATTGGGGTTTAGAAGTTTGAGTGATTGGGGCAGGGTGGTGATGAGTGATTGGGGCAGGATGAGGAGAAGGGGGTTCAAAAGTTTGAGTGATTGGAGCAGGGTGATGAGGAGAATGGGGTTTAGCAGCTGATGAGGGGTAAGGGGCTGGTTCTGGGGCAGGAGATTTAGGAGTAACAAAGGTCTCAAATAGTGTAGAGATAATTTTATCCTATATAAGAAAAAAAAAAATTCAGAAAGAAAAGTTAAAAAAATAGGTCCGCTATCCCGGGATAGCGGTCCGCTATACTGAGATAGCGGAACGCTATCCCAGGATAGCGGTACGCTATCCTGACTTAGTGGTCCGCTATCCTGAGATAGCGGTCCGCAATAAAATTATTAAAAAATGATAATATTTAGATTAATTTTATACCTTTGTCAAACGAGATTGAACCTTTGCAAGTTCGTTCCTAATTACTATATTTTCTCTCTTTAATTTCTCTAACTCCTCTTTTAAACTCTTATTCTCCCTTCCCTGATGCTCAATTGTGAATGCCTGCTCTTTTAACATGGTGAAAGCATGTTTGAAATCGCCCTTAATTTCTTTAACAGCCTTGCGTAGGGACGAACATTCTTTTCTAAGCACCTTAACTTCATTTAGGAGCTCGGGATGACTAGTCGGTTGTTCTTTAATTGTTGACTTCCCCTTTAATTCTTTTTGATGATGTAATATGAATTCGTATTTGTTATTATTATCACTGTCAGATTCATCGTCATCATCATTATCTTTATCATATTCTTCACTTATCTCTTTCTTTTGATGGGTATTCCCTTTTTTCGGTAGGATAATTCTTTTTTTTTCTTGGTTTTTCAACAATTCCCTTTCTCTCTCCCTATGACTAAAGAATTGTCGAACTGATAGATATTGTAGTTCGTGTTTCTCATAATCAAGTTCGATAATTACCGGAGACGTAATAATTTTTTCTCTGTAATAATTTGGAGTACGGCTGACTTTTAGAGCTTCCCATTTCAGTAGCCTCGGAAATGAATTTTTCATTTGTGTACGAAGAGTGTTGATTCCAGGAAAATGCTCCAACGCCCATATCTGTAACGCTATAGTGCAACTGTATATGTTGTATTGTTCATTTTTCGAGACTTTTGTTGATTCTCTTCTCCCAATCACTTTTTTTATGCAATCAACTAAATTATTGTAAACTTCAAGCCCCCACGGATATTGGTTGAAGCATTCTAAGTTATCAACTAACTTTAAATATTTACTATCAACTTTCTGATATGTGTCCGGAAGTAGAAAAGAGCATACAAGAAATAACAATGATAATTTCAAAAATTCATCTTCGAAAAGATGGGCACTATCTATAACTTCTTCGATACAAGATCTTCTAGCCGTCTGTTCTCTAAAGAATTTGTATCGAATGGTTTCCTCTTCCCTTATAGTCCTTTGCTCAGACTCATTTTCTTCAAAATTTTTCAACATATTTAATCCTAAAATCAGTGATATATCGGCCTCTTACAAAACTAACTTGGTGTTGTTCACATTAAACATGTAATCTTTCACTCAAAAGCTTAAAATTGCTTCAATTAAGTCTCTAATACAGATTAACTTCTCAGACATCCTAAACAGATGACCAAAAATTGATTCATCCAGCATCCTCTTCTTCTCTTCGTTGCAATGCATGTAAAATTTTCTAACACTAATACCTGTACACTTTCCAAAGGGCTTTAACGGCTTCAACTTCGACATCTTCGTATATGTGAAAGGAATTGCATAGAACGTATTTAAACATAATTTAGTTATTTTTATTAAAAATAAAAAATTAATAAATAGCGTATAGCGAACTGCTACTCTAGGATAGCGGTTCGCTATCCTGGAGTAGCGGTCCGCTATCTCAGGATAGCGGACCGCTATCCTAGAGATTTAAAAAAATTACCTTAAATTGCCTTTTTTCTCTTCTGAAAGATAAAAGTGAAAGTGAAAAGTAGAAAATGAAAAGTCGTTTCTAATTTTTTTAAATATCGTCGCGACTGATGTGGCGGCGCTATAGCGCAATGCTAATCTATTGTGGCGATGTTTGGAATCCATGCTGACTTGGCAAGTGGGAGGTGACGTGGAATCAGTTAGGCTTGGAACTGGCCTGTTATGCAAGGAATGAAACAATAGGGTCGTTTCTGCAAATAAGTAAAATTATAGGGCCGAAAATATAAATTCCCCATATATATATATATATATATATATATATATATATATATATATATATATATATATATATATATATATATATATATATATATCTATCTATCTATCTATCTGTGTGTGTGTGTGTGTGTGGAAAAGGTGTCTGAATAACAAGAGAATGTCAGATGGTTTGGTTTGACATACTATTTTCAAGAACCGCCTTGCGAGGTTATATGGTCCTCACGTCGCACATGCATCCACGCGACCCCTCCGTTGGCCCACATCTTGGTCATCACCCCAAGCATCAACGCCTTAGGTTTTCTCTAAACCTTTGCCCTCATGGCATGCTATTACACCCCCAAAATCTTCCTTGAATGTCCACTCGTTGCTCATGCGTGGCCCTCAAGTGTGATCATGTCCAAGGAGTCAAAATCGGACTCGATACGAATCGGCGGATACTGATATGTATCGGCTCGGCCTATATTTTTAAAAAATAAAATAAAATATAGGGTATCGGCTGATACCCGATATGTATCCGCCAATACCGATACCGAGTTGGTCAGCTGATATGTATTGGTTTGGCGAAAGCCGATATGTATCGGTTTGTCGAAAAACCGATACGTGTCGTTATCGGCCAATTTTTAATTCTTTAATCATGCCACAGTGCGTATGTCCGTCTCAATGCCGAACACACCTTGAGATATTAGGTAGTCCGTTATCTTTCTATATATATACTAGTAAAAGTGTGTTCGATGCACATGCTAATAAAATGATAAGAATTGTTGACTGCCTTGAATTGGATGATGACGATGACGATTGTTTTTGTTTCAATCTTAATTTCATGAAATGCATCTTGAGATCATGGGCCTACCACTATACGGTCAAAATTTTATTTTGCATGGCATGCATCCCAAAAGGTGATTCGAGAATCATGCTTGATGGATGTTTATCTAGGGCTTTGTTGAGGCATATTGCTAATTAAATGGTCAACTTTAAATGCAATATTTAGATGGGTGCATTTGTTTCAACCCAATATTCTTCATTCTTGACTTGAGTTTCACTATTGATTACTTTGAATCAGAAGATAGAGATAAATTAGCTTGAAAAAAGTCTAAAAAATTTAGCAAAATTTGTCAAATTCAGGAACATATGGTCAAAATTCGGAAAAATGATAAATATAAATATGTTAACCAAAAATTAAAAATTTTAAAAATTAAATTTTTTGACCAAAATCGAGAAAAGTTGTTTGATTCGCATATAAATCATAAAATTTGCGAATTATTTGTAAAATTCGGATTTTATTTGTTTTTTTTTTTTTTGTAATTTAAAAATTTGCAACTTTTTCAAAAAGTCAATGAATTTGGTCACACTGCCTATCATCACACAGTCAGGTGCTGCTTCCACACGATACATCTTGCAACGTGCTTTAAGAACCATGTTTGATGTATGCTTATGATAATTTTCACTTTTTCGAATGTGTGCCATGTGAAATCAAAATCTGATCATCTGATGGTAAGCTCACAATCTCAAGATTCATTATGTGAAAGATTGGAACGAAAAATGATCTCCATCGCCTGATTCAAAGAGGTCACTAGTTTAAACACATTAATGCGTGACCAATGGGTGCTAAGCCCATGATCTCAAGATTCCTTGCAAGGAAGATTGGAGCTGGGGCAAAAATGATCTCGATTGTCTGATCCAAAGATGTCACTGATTTAAGCACATGAAGCCTAGGTTGAGAAGGAAAATTTTTGAGTTGTGAATCAAATAAAGGTATTCTATTTAGATATTACTTGGTGATTAATGCAGTGTTAAAGGAACCAAAAGATTATTATTTTTTTGAATCCTGGAATCAAAATATTATTGGGTGGTTCTGATGATGTTAGGTACAAAATTTCACCCTCTATTTTCGTTTTGGCAATTACCCATTCAATATCTTGTTACAAATTTTAAGATTTAGGCTCAAAGCACACGATCAAAAAATATCTTTGTAAGAACACGCGTATCTTGTATTTATTATTGGGTTGTCACGTTAGCGATCTCCTTAATGAAAAAATGATGATCTCTGTCAGAGAATTCGAGCCCATGTTACCTCTCGTATTTTCTAAGTTTAGCCTCTAGATGGGAATAAGCTAGGGATAGAGGAAGAGGGGACGGTGGTCTCCTTATATAGCCACCTCTCTTTCTTAACCCATCAAGGAAAAAGAGTAGGGACATATCACTTATATTAGGAAACTATTTCATATTGTCTTGAGATACGTGTGGTCAAAAGTCCAACTCAAATTTTATTGAAAACACAATGATGGGTTAAGGTGTTGACTACAAAAAATCTAACATTCTCTCATTTGGTCTACACCTTAACTCATCTAAATATAATTTTTGAAAACGACTCTCTGGGCTGACAAACTCTGAAAAGCGGATGACTATTCATTTTATGTTTTGAAAAATCATTGACCTCCACTACCTCGATGCTTCATAACAATCATCCAAATTCAATAACAATACCAGTAAAGGATCATGACGCACAAAGTATTCCATCTTACGAATCGATACTAGACAATCTATAGTTACAAAACTAGCATCATTAATGGACTTAAGTCTTTATTTAGTAATACCAGACAACTTACATATTTGTACAGTTCCTATATTTGTTCATGCGTCATACCCCCAAGGATATGTCGTTTCTGATATATTACTGGCTTCCCGTCTATGACTTTCAGTCACCAAACTATCAGAACGAAGGTTTATCGATGTGGTGCCTAATCACATCTAGCCCAAGCAAAATTCAGGCATAACGAGGTACAATATCACCATCATGCTATGTGATAAAATCCCCATGCATATGGATAAAGTATAATCGCATATACTCTCAAGAGCATGTGCACAAAATTAAAATATATGATGCATCAATAACGAAATAAACTTACTAATATCAGGGAGACAACTCTCACTAAGATTGCGTAGTTAAAACTAATTCGATATGAGCATTACAATTCTAAGAATCGTAATAACTATCAATAACTACAAGCTCCCACTGATTTAACCATTCCTTAAAATCAGTAAGTTTCCAACAAAAATAGTTTAATTCTAACTATTCATAATTTTAAATGTTTCATGTCTATAAAAATTGATATCAATCAAAAATCATTAAATTTATCTAAAAATCTAATTATAATAATAAGGTTCGATTATCAATTTTGGTATTCCAACTTTTATCTATATCAACTCCAATGTTTTAGTATAGTTCATCTCAAATAAATCAATACTAAGGAAACAAACAAATAATTAGGTAAATCACAAAATCATCTC
This sequence comes from Chloranthus sessilifolius, assembly GCA_021018995.1. Lineage (NCBI taxonomy): Eukaryota > Viridiplantae > Streptophyta > Magnoliopsida > Chloranthales > Chloranthaceae > Chloranthus > Chloranthus sessilifolius. The sequence continues at coordinate 20,267,369 of CM037584.1, forward strand.
TAAATTAAAAACATTAATATTTTCAAAATATGTTCTTAAGTGTTACATTTTTATAACATCTATAGTTATTCAATTTGTGTCGCACTTATTGATGCACGAATCATCATCGTCATTATTTAACTTTTCTCATTTATCATATTATAAAATCACTAGCCACACGTTAAGTCAAAAAATTAAAATCTTTTCGATGCTCAACACTATGAAAATTTTAAAAACGGTAGACACAATCATAACTGCATTAATAATGGCCATATATCACTAGATAACATTAAAAAATATGTCACTATACTTTTACTATGTATAAAATATTTTGATCATATATCACTAACTATTCTCTGTGAATTACGTCATGATCATATGTCTAATAAATTTATAACCATATGTTACGGATCGTCCTTGAGAATTACGGCATGACCATATATTACTAAAAAATTCATTATAAATTATGACCATATGTCACTAACTAACTTTCGATGACTTAACTCGAACTTAGGGTCAAATTCGAATTAATTAGAGTGTAAGTCATGTGCTAACATTCACTCTATGGGACATCTCGATCACATCGTCTCAGCATCACCTTTGAGCAGAAACTTTAACATGCAGTTTGTTTACCAAGATCGTGTTTAAGAAAACACGCATAGACCTAATCACTAGTGTTGTATGGTTGATCTAGACTCTCCATCAGCTTTGGCCGGAAAGATTATCCTTCTCTCCCTTAAACACTTCTGACTATTCTATTCACCCTACTTATATGAATTTCTAAATCTGTTTTGGCCAGAAGTTAGAAACCACATAGAAGCATGTGCCAACCCAATCTTAATGAGACACAAGTATCAAAATTCAAAAGTCACGCAACCTACATAGGTGGACCTTTGGACAGACCTCAACCTATTTCAGCTATGTACTCTCGAACGATCGTTTTATCGGTCTACCTTAATATCTAAGGTATGACCTAAATTTCATTTAACCGTATCAAGTCTGATTCAAGGTTTCAAAAACGTATTTTCAGATATATGCACATCTTGCTAACTAATCTACTTTTGAAAGATAAATCAATGCCACACATTACAATTGATGAACAAATTAATCAAAATCAAACAGTTATAAGATACATATGCATTAAGTGAACATATTATCTATAATCATCAAATTATGATTATGTGGGCATGCATGTCACACCCAGTCAACATCGATAATAGAACATTGAAAAAGACACATGATATTTATCTTGAATCGGATATAATATGTTGAGAACAATCAAATAGGATTAAACCTAATTTATAAAAATCACGGTACCAGGAAAGATCATCACCATTGGGCAGAAGAATCCTTTCAAGTAACAAAATCTAACTCGTGTGGTGGGTAAGTGTCAAAATTAATAATAATTATGGGTAACATTATGTACGTACCAGCGTTAGTGCTAGAGCACAACCTTCAATATCCAACCATATATTTTCTCACAAAATTCAACTTTAATTAAAAACATTTAAATACACAATAATTATCCGATTAAAAATTGTCAAAAAGACGTGAGGTCATTAAAAAACTACAACAGAGAACTTATTTAAAAAATTAGACCTCAAAAATAGATCTGGAATGTTCGAGAAAGTCAAAATCCATATATAATGTTCGAAAATCGAACCTATAAATATCCCAAAAATGATCCGAAAAGAATAAGAAATAATACGGGTCAAAATGGACCTTAAGGATAAACGGGTTGTATCTAACGGACCGAATCGGGTCATGAACCATAGGCTAGGAATGGATTGGACCGGACCATGGGCCAAGATTGGGTCAGTGGGCGGGTCGGTTTAGGCAAATCGTACTCATTTTATTTTTTAATTTACTTAAATTCACCTAATGAGGCTTGTTATTTACCCTTCACTATTTCTAGAATAAATCATAGATGTGTGACACAAGTCATCCCAGAGTTGCTCTATTGAAGAAAATCATCAAAGAGTTACTCTATTGAAGAAAATCATAATCCTTGTGCTATAAGATAGACCAATGCAAATTTGACGTTTATTAAACATCGATGGCTCATCTTTGAGCCATTTTTTTTTTTTTTAGTTTATAGTGTCCATAGACCCATGAGAATGGGAAAGTTGGCTTTTAATATTCTTTAATAGCCTCTTTCTATCTCATTCTCTTAAGGGAGTCCCACCAAACCCACCAAAACAAACCTATCCCAAGTTATAGAGAGTTGGGAATCACCAACCTTACTGCTACGATTTCACATACAATAATATCAACTTTGGAAAAGTGTACACAGACTCTTGTCGAAGAAGCGAAAAACTCCGTATAGGAAATAAAAGAGAAGTTGGGTACAAAGTGATTTAATTCGCGTTTGAGTCATGTACCTACTAAAAATCTTAAATTTGTAAAAGCTAAAAATCTGAAGCAACAATAATTTTGCTTATAATTTAAAAATAAATAGTACATAAATCCTTTGATCGTGTGATAAAGCAAACCTTGCTCTTATACCAATTGTGGCTCGAATCATATAATCAAACTATACCTTTACAAGAATATGCGTACCGTGTATTTATTATCGTTTTACCGCGTTAGCGATCTCCTTTGATGAAAATACGATAATCTCTGTCAGAGATTCCGAGCCCACGTTACGTCTCGTATTCTCTAAGTTTAGCCTCTAGATGGAAATGAGAAAGAGGGGATAGTGGTCTTCTTATATAACCACTTTTCTTTCCTAATCCATCAAGAGAAAAAGAGAAACTACTTTCTATTGTCTTGATATACGTGTGATCAAAAATCAAATCTCAATTAAAATGAAAACACAATGATGGATTAAAGTGTTAGACCAGAAAAAATCTAACATATCCCACTTTTCTAATAATAACATTCTATAGAATGGGTTTGCAGGATGTGGTTGGAACCAGATTCGTTCTCATATTACTAAGAGATTATTTTCTTTATTGATTGTAAGGAGATATTCAAGGGCGGACGCGAAAGTTTTGAATGTGACTGTTGTACTTTATTTTATTACAATATAAAGGTAAGAGGGGGAGATAATTTAGGTGCACATTTGGTTGGTGAAGGGTATTTTATTCCTTTAAAGAGCGAGAAAACAAAACTTGACAGATCTGCCATACCTACTTTTACACGTGGTTCAAGAACTCAAAATGGGTGTTGCCAATCGAAAGTTTTCCCCAATCGTGGAGGATGGTAGCCTCTTCCTAAGAAACATGATGAAATATGAACTAGTGTAGATATTAAGAAAACATTCACTTAAATTTTGATATAGTGTGGATATTTTCGTAGACCGGTAAATGCGTACGTGCCATGCACATGCCAATAAAATGATAAAAATAATAATTGATTGCTTTGGATAGAAGATAGAGATCGCTTGTCATCCCAATCTTTAATGGAATGGATCTTGAGATCATGGTCAAATTTTGATTTCGTATGGCGCATATCCAAAAAGTGAGTTGAGAACCATGTTTGATATAGGCACATGTTCGTGTTCACTCTTTGGATGTGTGCCACTAAGAATCAGATTCTTATTGTCTTGTGGGAGGGCTATGATCTCAAGATGTATTGTGTGATTGGATAAAAAATGATCTCTGTTATAAAAAATGATTCAAAGTTGTTAATGGATTTAGCAGGTGAAACCCTATTTGATGAGAAAAGAAAAAATCTCGGGTTATAAATAAGATACCCAATTTATATGAAATCATACTAACTCTACCTTTCTTCCATGATGCCTATGTAATTTGTACCTTAGCACATTACTGAACAAAAGGTAAAACTTGATATTTTTGGGATTTATGTCATGTGAAATATTATATAAGCCGTCTGATTTAAAGGCATGATGTAAAGATTTTTGCTGTCAAAGATTGACACGAAACATGATCTCTATCATCTGATTGTTTTAGTCTAGCATTCAATTAGATGATGGGTCTTTGACTGCATTGAGTCATATGGTAGAGGTGATATTTCATGCCGACCTTTGACAACACGATTTTTACATCATGACCTTTAAATCAGATGGCTTATATGGTGTTTCACATGACACAAATCCCAACTTCGTCTTCTTTTTGAGGAATGTGCCGAGGTACGAATTCCATGTGCCACTTGCAATGTCCATAAAGGTCACGGTGTTAATTTAAGGCACGTTTCTTTGGGCTTAGTCATCTTTCAATGATAGATTGCCAGTTGGACAAATCATATATATTCATCACATGGAAAAATGATTATTATGCTTTAATGGTGTGAGATTAAAACTCTAGCTTTAATGGAATAATATCATCTAAACACCATTTTGGTATTTAAATGTCCACAGGGAGCCATTATCACTTTAAAAAGGGTTAATGGTAATGTTTCATGACCAATCAAATTGGTTTTTCAATGATCTTATACCACTAAATTAGAGCCTTTCATGTTACACTGATTGAAGTGTGTTTTATCATAATGCCATGGTGTGCACATTTGTTACCAGTTTAAACTTTCCAAGTCATAATCCATCATTAGAACAAGTTTTATCCAAAAAATTATGCCTATAAGTGAACATGAACCATCTGATTAATGAATTTTAATATCAGCCATTAAAATTAAGAATAATTGTTTATATTAGAGTTTACAGATCAAATGATTCAAACTTTATGAAAATGTGATTTTTTAGCAAGTTTCCTTCTACCTATCAGTTTGAGGGGCGTGAATTACCCATATCATAAATCATTGATGGTATATAATCATTTAAACATAAGGTATTTAAACACCATTACGGTGTTTAAATGACACTGTAGAGCATGGATCAAAATATCATCCGATACCGATACGTATCGTCCGTATTGGACGATACGTATCGATTTTAGATTTGAACAATATGATATATTGAGTTTTTATTGTTCCCTTAAAAAATAGTCAAATTATCGTTCAATGTATCGTTCGTATAAGATGATAATTTGAAATTATCAGATGATAATTTTAAATTATTGATTTTGATATATATATATATATATATATATATATATATATATATATATATATATATAAGAAAAAAAATTGAAAAGTATCGTTTGGAATCGATACGTATCGTCTGATACGTAATTTTAGGACTGAACAAAACATATCGAAAATCCGAGATTTTAATTCATTCTACGAAGAGTCGGCTCCCTTTAAAAAGTATGAAGTCTTTTTCTCAAATGATGTGCCACAGCACAAATCTATTATGTCATATGAGCGTTAGGGGAGCCGGCCCCTTTTAAAAAGTATGAAGTCGGGCTCCCTCCTTTGAAAAAGTATGAAGTCTATTTCTCCCAAGATGATGTGCCACAGTACCTATCTATTGTGTCAGTTCTAGCTCCATTTCTAAAACAACATCGTTTGCTACTTAGATAGGGACATAGGGTAGCCTACTAACATGCGGACAAAATTTCTATTCGCATGACTATTTGCAACTAAGAGATTCTTAAGATTTCCCACAGTGAGAGCAATTGGCTTGTTTGAATTAGATTTTTGAGACTATTTTCTTCTCAATCTTTAATACTATAAAACTTGAGTACATGTCCCACCTATCAGATGCTTATATGATAGATTCCATAAAATGCACATCTCTAAAAGTGACCCATAATCACTTCTTATAATACAAGATAATCACAAACACTATAGATATGTGTGCTTTGTGATATCAAAATTTGACTACCTGCTAAGTGAGGCATGATTGTGTTGAAGTTTGGAATGAAAAATAATCTCTATCGGTTGTCAACAACTCCCATTGTGGGTAACCATAGTTTCCTTTAACTAATATCCGGATGCAAACAAGGATTGTGGCTTTAAAAAGTATGACGTCGGCTCTTCCCTTTAAAAAGTATGAAGATGATGTGCCACAGTACCTACCTATTGTGTCAGTTTTTCTAATTAAGCATCGTTTGCTACTTAGATAACATAGGGTAACCTACTAACATGCAGAAAAAATATAGCCACCAATTTCTAGTGGTATGACTATTTGCAACTAAGAGTTACGCAAGATGTCCCACAGTGAGAGCAATTGGCTTGTTTGAATTAGGGGTATTAGAGGGTCGGTTTGAGTTGGTTTTGGGGCAAAATCGAAACTAAATCGCTAATTATCGATTTCTATTTTATGAAATCGAAATCGAACCGATAAGGTTCAAAATCGAAACCGAACCAATAACTATTGGTTTGGCCGGTTCGGTCGATTTTTGGTTTCTAAATCTTAATTTTTATTTATTTTTATCAAGAAGCTATTGTCAATTCATAAGGGTCAGATCATTGAAGACTATGTAGGTTGTTGCCTATATAACTAATTTGCTATTAATCATCTAAAAGTAGGTGATTGATCAAATGACTAAAAATATTTTTCAGAAATTAATGCATCAATCGGACAGTCCAGATCGATGAGTATTTTCTATATAATTTTATTTTAAATAAAAAATGATAAATATATAAGAACAATTCAGAAAGTCAAAAATGACAAATATATGAGAACAATGCAAAACCCAAATCAATACAAATACAAACTACAAAGGGAGTTCTAAGAAAATCCAAATCACACATTCAAATACACCATACAGAAATCACAATTAAACAAAATGGGGTCTTAAAACCCTATAAATATACATCCTTTAAACCCATTATCACTCCCCAAAGCTTTCAACTTAAATGGTTCTTCCATTAACAGAAAAACACATGAGAATATAAGATTTCAAAGGGGAAAAACAAATTTATTTATTTGTAACCTAAGTTTTGTATACACTATGCACTTATGCAGCCGTGTAGCACCACTATCGGTTTCTTATCGGTTCGGTTTCAATTTTTTAACGTTAAAATCAAAACCGAACTGATAATTATCGGTTTCTATTTTTCAAAATCGAAACCGAACCGATATGTCCCAAAGCCGAAATCGAACCGAAATTCGGGTCAGTTTCGATCAGTATGGTCGGTTCGGGTCGGTTTCTGCACAGCCCTAGTTTGAATTGGATTTTTGAGATCATTTTCGTCTCAATCTTTAATACGATAAAACTTGAGTACATATCCCACCTATCAAACGCTTATATGTTGATTCCACAAGGTGCACATCTCCAAAAGTGACCCATAATTACTTCTCATAATACAAGATAATCACAAACACTATAAATATGCGTGCGTTGTGATTTCAAAATTTGACTATCTGATAACTGAGGCATGATTGTGTAGATGTTTGGAATGAAAAATAATCTCTATCGGTTGATTTAGGGTTGTCAACAACTCTCATGGTGGGTAACAATGGTTTCCTTGACCTAATATCGGGATGCAAATAAGGATTGTGGCTGTAGCCCAATGATTTTAGTAGTAGCATCCTTCCTTCGGCCCATATTTCCAATATTGATTGGTGCAAAAATGGTGTAGGCTAGTGGTATGTTGGTCTAAAAAGGGTAGTTTTGATATTAAAAAAGTACGAAAACGAAACTAGAAAGAACCCGGACCCATTTTGGCATACGTATGCAGTGATGCAGGCATTAACAGATAGATTGGCCACGTGAGTTACAATTTCCCAAAAGCATACGCCTCTGCAGACACTGCCACGAGCTTAGCACTTTGCCACTTTGGACTCCTCCCCAACAAGACAATATGGATAAGCAAAAACCTATCACAAGAGAATTAGTATGGAAGGTGAAATTATCATTTTACCCCTGTGCCTGTGCCTGTATCTGAGATTTATCAAAGGTTTAATGTCTGGGATTTAGCATTACTCGATTAGTATTTGGGTTTAGGGTTTTTCAAATTATAAATTCTAGACAAATCTATTATAAACTCTAGACAAATCCCTGACAACAGGCTTTGAAGGTAAAATTACCATTTTACCCATGTGCCTGTGTCTAAGGTTTAACATCCGGAATATAACATTACTCTTAGTATTGAGGTCAATGAACTCCTGTGACTCGTGGTTTCTTTTCCACTCACAGGTCAAGTGGCATACATGTTTGACCAATAGCCAACTAACAGGCCATCATTGATACATTTCTCCCAAAAAAGAATGAACAATGGTCCATTTTGAAAAAATAATGAACCGTCCATTTTGAAATTCCAGGTCGGATGGTTTAAATCTTCCATTGTGTTTGATTTTTGTGCCCATTTTAGTTTAATTTATGAATTAGCATGTTGATCACTTGGATTGCTCAAAGCCATCTTCTCAATGGCTCAATCAGTGGCTGCTCATGAGATAATTTGTTTAACAATCTTCATGTGCCAATTTTCCATTAGTATTAGGCTTCATCTGGTTAGCTCTCTTGGATAAAAGAGGGGATCTTTGACTCTTTGACTCTTTGGCTCTGGTGAGGAGCTATAATGGCATTTGGTAATATAACTCTTTACCCTCTCTGCTCTTGCAGAGAGCTGTTTTAAGTGATAAAATAGCTTTCTTCATATACTCCACTAGAGCAGATAGAACTCGATATGCTAACTGAGCCTTTTAAAATCTGTCCCACATGAAATTATAGTGGATATCATCAATAATTGTGTCATAATCTAAAGATCTTCTTAAAATCTGTCCCACATGAAATTATGGTATCATCAATAATTGTGTCATAACCTATAAAGATCTATAGTTTAAAAGATTGAACCATAGAACAAATAGCGCTCATTCAAAAAATAACCCAAAGTACCAAAAGCATTACCAAGTTACCAACTCATCAGCATTTTACTAGTCGTTGAATCCTGTTAAAGTTTGGCTGTCAATCGGTAGGGTTGAGCCAAAATTTTGGCTGGTCAATGGATCAAGGGTTTATGTCTCATGATTTCAAATATCGGCCGATACCAATACGTTTCGGTATCTAACTCGGGTATCGGTATTGGCTGATACGGGCCTGTATCGGTCGATGCGTATCGGGTATTGGTTGATACGGTATCGGTATTGGCCAATATATACCTCTATTTTATTTATTTTGAAAAAAAAGGCCGATAAGTATCGGTATCGGCCGATTCGTATTGGTCCTTCATGGACTGATACCCAATACCGAAACCGAGTTTGACACCTTAGTATGCCCAACCTGACCAGACTCCACGGTACACCCCAATCTGACCTGACCCAACTTAATGGGTCTAGGGCCTATACTCAACTAGATCCAACCTTATTCAAAATCCTTAAACTTTCCTATTCCTTTATTTTATATACAAAACATCTGTTGGGCTGGAAAGACCTCCAATTTTCGTCGATCCTACATGACATGAATCATAGGCTGATGATTCATGCCCAATCAGACGCAAGTTTATATGCACAATCTGGTTAAGAAACCGATTCGGGTAGCTAGGCTAGGTAACAGGTCGATCCGACCCGTTGAAAAGGCAATCTCACGCTTTTTGGAGGCTACAAACTACGCCGAATCATCTTTAAAGAATTAGGTGGCTAAAAAAGTGGGGATGCAAAGTAGGCTGTAAACGGGCTGGCCCCTAAAATGTAGCCCGGCCCTAGCCTGACCCAAATTTATGTGCGCTTTGACATGCCCAATCCGATAGTTATGGGTATTTTTTTAAACTCCTTATAATTTTTTCGTCATTGTAAATTTTTTTTCAGTAAAGATTATTGAAAAATCTTTCTGAGTGAGAAAAAGAAAAATCCTAAGACCATTCTTTATAAATATTTAAATTATTAAAAGACTAGTATAATTATCTGCTTGATAAACCTAACAGTAATATTGAGTGTTAGTTTGATAATTTGATTGTAAATAGTATATATATATATAAGAGATCAACGGCCGGGCTTTAACTTGTCAAGCTCATATCCGGCCCAATGGATGGTAGGCTTTTGGTTCCTTGTCTTAGCCCTGTCCTTTTACCTCATTTTCAGGCTAGGCAGACTGACGGGCCAGCGCGGCCCTATTGATAGCCTTAATTCAAAGTAGTCAATGGTGTCGTAAGGGTTTTTCCAATTTGTGGTGCCCTCAAATATTCGGTTGGTGGTGACTGAAATCTTGAAGTTTACCAACATATTTGGGTGCTATTTTTTATCTTCTTTCTCTTCCTACATTGTTCCGATGAGTCTTCCATTTTTGCGAGTACTCCATTTCGGTGAGTCGTTCACCCCATGAAACCCCCTTTGAAACCCACATCTTCTTCTCCATCGTTTCGACGAGTACTCCACCACTTCTTCTTCTCCATACATTCCAACGAGATATTTAGTCTGGTGAGTCGTATACCCCATTCTTTTCCTTTCATTCGTGTGAGTGATATGTCATTGTGAAACACTTTTGAAATTCAATTCTTTATCTTTTCCTTTATCTTTAAATTTATAAAAATTCTTTGAAAATCGTGAAAAGAAAGAAATGTAAGAAGAAAAAAAAAAAACTTGTTTGTGTGTGACGGTGAATACCCACTGTCATTTTTTTTAATTTGAAAGTGAGTACCCACCACCAATGGTCACTCATTGTAGTGTAAAGCCGACGGTGGGTACCCACTATTTGATATAAAAAAATTGACAGCGAGCACTCATGGTCGGTTTTAAATCATTGACAATGGATACCCATGGTCACACACACCTTTTTTTTTTGTCTTCTTATTTTTCTTCTTACGATTTTCCTTTTTAAATTTTTTTCAAAAGGAGTATATGAATTTTTAAGTTTTTTCGCTTTTTCTCCTCGTTATTCTCTTTTTTAAGAGTTTCATCACTTCTACTTCTTAGAGTTTTAAAATGATTTTATGACTTCTTTTTTTTAGGGTTTCAAAAGTTCGTAACTTCTTTTTTCATAGGATGTTAAGAGATTTTATAGGCTTCTTTATTGGCATCGTACCTATATGCATTAGCTCACCGACAAGCATCGTCGCCAACAGTATCATCTTTATAAATATTTACCCAACTAAATGGGTGAACTGAAAAAATTTGATGTTTTAAAGTTGTTGACGAACAAATTTGATTTTTTTAAGTTGTTGAGGAAGATGTCATTGTACATAAAAGACTCACGTTATAAACTTTACTCAAATAAGTGGGTAAATTTAAAATTTTGATTTCTTAAAAGTTGTACACCCACATAAGGTGAACTTATAGATCAGGCGGGCGGAATTAAAGGTTCTCTATTTCATATCATTACGGTGCTTCTAGAAGGATAAATATATATATATATATATATATATATATATATATATATTTTTTTTTTTTTTCGGTGAAGGCAAAATCATCATTTGTTTCTCTCACAAAAAAAAACAAAAAAATCAATATTTATCTAAAGGCCACTAAATCCATTATAAAACCCACCCAACCATACATCACCAGGCACTCTTCTCTCTCTCTCTCTCTCTCTCTCTCTCTCTCTCTCTCTCTCTCTCACCATTAAATTAAACCATGGAAACCGTTTACTACATGGTGGCCATATTAATCTGCATTATCTTCTCCTTAGACCGTCTCCTCCGACCCAAAAATCAACCGCCAACCCTTCTTTCTCTTCCAATAATAGGCCATCTTCACCTCCTTAAGAAACCAATCCACCGCACCCTAGCTGACCTCTCAAACCGATACGGCCCGATTCTCTACCTCCGACTCGGCTCCCGCTCTGTCCTCCTCGTCAACTCATCCTCAGCCGCAGAAGAATGCTTCACAAAAAACGACATCGTCTTCGCCAATCGCCCTCGCCTCCTCGCCGGAAAACACATCGGCTACAACTACACCAGCCTCGTTTGGGCCTGCCACGGCCACCACTGGCGCAACCTCCGTCGCATCACCACCGTCGAAATTTTCTCAACACTTCGCGTCAACATGTTCTCCGGCATCCGAAGGGAAGAAATCAGATCCATTCTCAAGCAGTTGTACAGTGGAGTTGGATCTGATTACGGATTTCGAAAGGTGGGTTTAAAGTCGAGGTTTTTCGAGATTACGTTTAATTCGATGATGAAGATGATAGCGGGGAAGCGGTATTACGGGGAAGAGGTGGAGGGGGACGCGGAGGAGGCCAAGTGGTTTCGGGAGATTATTAAAGAGACGGTTGAGCTAGGTGGTGTGTCGAATTTGGAAGATTATTTACCGGCGTTGAGGTGGGTTAGGCTGACGGGAATCGAGAAGAAGATGGCGGAAGTGCAGAGAAAGAGAGACTTGTTTTTTCAAAATCTGATAAATGAGAAACGAAAGAAGGGGTATTCTTCTACTAGTGTTACCGATGGAGATGGAAAGAAGACGTTGATGGATGTTCTATTCTCGCTGCAGGAAACAGAACCCGAATACTACACCGACGAACTCATTAAAGGCGTCATATCGGTATGGACCAAAGTAGCGAGAGTACCTAACGATACTCACTCACTCTCTCTCTCTCTCTCTCTCTCTCTCTCTCTCTCTCTCACGGGTTTCGATGGTTTGGGCCGGGTTCTTGCTTGGCCTTAAACTGGACAGTTATAATCCCGCCTTTTTGAACTAGCTAATATTCAGTAAGACTTACTTACAGGACCAAACAAACCCTTTAAGAATTGGGCTCGCTTACCTTAGCGCATATCTGGCCGATTTGGGTCAAGCTGAGTTTGCATTGATCTTAAATGAGTCGATTTTTAATTGGGCTTTTAAATTAGATCATGCCAGCCCAACTAAATAATTAGGCTGGGCCGGAGTAGCCCATTTAGGCATTGGGCTTTGCTTATCTTTGCCCATATCTGACTCATGGTAAGCCGGGCTTGGTGGTGCTCAAGCCCGAACCGTTGAGAGCTCTACTTTCAAAACGTAAATATGGAAAAGGGCAGGAGCTCCAATGAAGAAATCAAGATCGGCATTCCACGTTCAAGTGGGTGAATGGTCTAGATTTTAAGTCTTAAAGGATATATGATGGAGATTTTAGTTATAATATATTAAAGGGTAGGGCTCCGTTTGTTAGTAATTACCACACAGTTTTTAAGGGACGAAAATTATTGATTGATTTGAGTCAGATAGCAGAGATTGTTTTTTCTTTTCGATCTTCCTCAAGATAGATCTCGAGATTATGGGGTGCCTATTAGATGGTAAGATATTGTTTCCACATAAAACACTTCGCCAAAAGTGACCTAGATCATGAGAAAAAGGAGTTGAACTTCACTTTTAGTGACGTGTGTCACGTGAAATCAACGTCTGATCATCTGATAGCCGTCCCATGATCTTAAGATCTATTGCAATGAAGATTGGAGCAAAATACAATCTCCATCGTCTGATTCAAATCAGTCATTGATTTTTGTCCACGTGAGACTAGCCGTATTCTAAATAATTGTATTTTTATTATAATGGATCAATCTTGTGCACCTCAAAGTGCCACGTGCACCAAACTGACCTAGGCTACTTCCACAAGATAGACAGCAAACAAATGACACAACCTGGTTTTGTTCAGCTGATGCTGACAGCAGGAACGGAGACCACAGCTTCAACCATGGAATGGGCAATGTCTCTCCTTCTCAACCATCCAGAATCACTACTCAAGGCCAGAGCCGAGATCGAACGCCACGTCGGACATGGCCGTCTTATCGACGAATCGGATCTCGCTAACCTTCCCTATCTCACAGGAATCATCAACGAAACGTTACGACTTTACCCAGTAGTCCCATTTCTAGTCCCACACCAGTCGTCCGATGAGTGCACCGTTGGAGGTTACACGGTGCCAAGTGACACAATGCTGTTGGTCAACGCGTGGGCCATTCAGAGGGACCCCAAGGTCTGGGTGGAGCCAACCAGGTTCATGCCTGAGAGGTTTGAAGGCGTCCAAGGGGAAAAATATGGGTTCAAGTATTTACCGTTTGGGTGCGGAAGGCGCAAGTGTCCGGGCGAAGGCATGGGGTTGCGGGTCATGGGCCTGGCGTTGGGGTCTTTGATACAATGCTTCGAGTTTGAGAGAGTCGGAGAAGGGGCGGAGGACCTGAGCGAAGGATTGGGGTTCACCCTCTTCAAGGCCAAGCCCTTGGAGGCTATGTATAGGCCACGCCAAAGTATGGGTAACCTACTCTCTCAGCTTTGAAATATGCCTCTCACTCAACTCCTCTTGTATGTGTGTAATTTCGTTTTTATTATGTATGCTTAGTTATGTAGGGCAATGGTCAGTTGAACCCCAAATCCGATTCAACCTCGATGGATATCCGTGCCATAGTTTTAGTTTTTATGTATATGCGACTAAAGTTTTTTTTTTGGTAATTTAGTTTGAGGTTGTAGGGTCCTCACCCTTATCATTAGAAAAAGAAATAAATGAATGATTACATTCTAGTATAAGCAATAAGTAAATCTTCTCTTAAGAGAGAATTCAGGATGATCGAGCAATCGTCAAGATTTGGCTATGATTCAAATTGGGATAGTTCTCTCCCTACTTTAGCTAGGAAATCTATTGGTCAATTAAGCTCTCACCAAGTATGCACAAACCTACATTCCTCAAATCCATCCATAAGTGTTTGAATACGTAAGATAATATGCTTATATTTTCACGGGCATTCTATCAACCTGTTAATGCAATTCACTGCAATCAGACTATCAGATTCTATAATAATCTTGTCAAAATTCTCCTTTTTAGCCACCAGTAATCCATGCAGAATAGTTTCTAATTCTACCCTATAATGTTTCATCGGTGGATGGGCTGCTGAATCTTCTTAAAGTTATATCCTCGTGATCGTGAAATACCTCATTAATCCCTGCGAAACCATTAGCAATAGAGCCATCACAGTTCAATTTTATATTTTCAATCGGTGGTTTCTTCCATTTCCCATAGTCATAAGAAATCTTCCTTTGGTGCTTTATGTTCCATCTCATTAGCAAGTTATCATCACTGAGAAGCTTCACAACTTGGTCCTCCCCTTCTATTGAGATTGTAACATCTTCCATAGTCTTTTTAAGTAATATTTTCTTTGAAGTTTGACAATTATAAAAAATTCTTTTATTTCTTTCATTCCAAATATGCCGAATACAAGCCGCAAATGCTAGCTTTATCAAGACCTATTTTTTGTTATTCCTTGATGAATGCATCAAACAAAATTGAAGCTATTGTTCAATATTACCCACATTCTCCTTATGAATTTGAAGCCTTACAATTATGGATTTTCATACTCAATTAGAATATTTACATTTAAAAAATAGGTGGTCAGTGGATTCACAATCTCCCCAACAAGAATACATTGAGATATGATAATCATACCTTTACGACAAAGATTCTCATTTGTAGCCAACTTTCTTTTGATGTACATCCAAGCACAAAAACTATGTTTTGGAACGGAATTCTTATGCCATATGAACTTATTCCAATTAATCTGAGCCCATTGTTCTCTAATCGCTTCCTATACTAATTTCATCATTAAAATGCCACTGTTTGAGTTCACTCACATCATTTTATCACCACATAGAGTATTAGTACCACGGTGAGAAAGAACCTCATCCCATGTTGCTTCCATTTGAAGAGTAGTAGCCACAGGAAGATCCCAATTTTCATTTAAGACTAGTTCACCCGCTTTAGTGTCTTCTTGAATCCTTGATTGGAGAATCAATCTTTGCTCATGTTTGCTATATAAAGAATATGTTTCTAACCATGGATCAAACCAAAAGCTTGCAGGTGAACTGTCTCCAATATCCAATACAACATTCTCATCTATAGTATCATGAATGCGCATTAACCCTTTCTACAACCACGAAAAATTATTTGAAAGATTACACGTCCAAATAAATTTAGTATCAACATATCGAGCTCTCATCCATTTCTCCTCTATAGAATTTGGATTAGCTATAAGGTTTCAAAATAGTTTGACGAGCCCCGCATCATTCCAATCTCTAAGTCTTCGAATGCCCAATCCACCCTCACTTTTTGATTTGCAAATCATGTCCCAGCTTGTCATATGCGAATGATTTTCTTCAGTTGGCACATTTCAAAGAAAGTTAGCAAGAATCTTTTCAATATCGTCTAAGACTTTTCTAGGAATCAGAAATACATCAGACCAGTAAATCTGGAAGCTATTCAATATTGATTTAATCAGTTCTAATCTCCGAGCATAATATAGGAGGAGGCTCTTCCAACTTTCAATTCTTAATCTTATCTTTTCTATTAATGTACCACACATAGAATACAATAATCGAGATGAAAAAGGGGAACACCCAAATAACGCATTGGGAGTTGGCTTTCTGGGAACTCAAACTCCATTCCAATATTGGTATTATTGGTGCGTGCGTTACTGAAAATAATTGAGCTTTTATTTTGATTGACTCTGAGATTCGATACAAGAAAGAAGTCATTGAGAACATTGTGAATTTCCTGAACCGACTGTACATTTTCTTGTGAAAACATGAGAAGATCATCAACAAAAATCAGATGAGAAATTTTCGGGTAGTTCTCAAACCGTGGAGGTTTAATTAAATCTTGCTTTACTTTGGCATCAATCATACATATAAGCACTTCTATGACTAATGCAAACAACAACGGCGAGAGAGGGTCACCTTGGTGCAACTCACATTTGCTTTGAAAGAACCCCCTAGGAGTGCCATTAATATCCGTAGAGAACTTGAGACTAATTATACATTGTTCGATTCAACAACACCATGTATGATCAAATCCCAATTGACCTAAAATATTAATAATACAGTCTCAACGAGCTTTATTGTAAACCTTTTGAACATCAATTTTGGTGCAAAAACTCTTTGAGCCTTTCTGGAGATGAAAGTATCGGATGAGTTCATGAGCAAGTAAAATATTTTCAGTAATCTTCCTCCCCTTGATAAAGGCAGATTGATTCAGACTAATGAGATCTAGAAGAACAGTTTCTAATATATTGGACAAAATCTTCGTAATTAGCTTATAAACAAAAGTACAAAGGGCTATCGGTCTGAATTTGTCCAACGTTTTAGCACTCCTCTCCTTCAAAATTAATGTAAGAAGAGTAGAATTAATTGATTTTAACAATTTTTTTGAAACAAAAAAGTTGCATACCGCTTTGAGGACGTATCTTCCCTCAATATCCCAATAGAATTAACTCGGCGCAATTGATCACTACCACAATTTCTTCATTTGAGACTTTCCTTGAAAGGACAACAACCATCTCAGGAGTAAGTTTATAAAGAAATGGAATCTCCGAAATACTCCCATAAGATGGAGTAAAGATGTTTTCAAATAAATATAAGCTTCCTTTCTAAGGGAGACTGCTTTGCATCTTGGTTATGCTTAGTTAAGCATATCTGGGCCAAATATTTCAGTATAAATAAATAAATAAATCTATGCATTTATCATTGCGTTTGTACTTTGTATAGCAGGTTGGTAATTTTTAGTTCACTAGTTCCCTCAATTCCAATGTGAATGTGCAGTCCAACTTCACTATTATCAAGTAAACCTGATTCCCTAAGAGTAAGATGAGCCACTATCAAGTAAATCCGATTCCCTGAGAGTAAGATGAATTTTAAATTTTTATTAATTTTATAGTATAAATTTGTACTCTACACTTTAGTAGAAGGAATTAAATGATCATTTAGTTAAATACAAAACTTATTATAAAATTGAAAATTATAAATGGAGGATAGATTGGTTGAGGATAAAGTGTAGGCGGCTGACGTGGTGTGAAGTGATTGGCCGCACCGAGCTGCATTAATTGATTCCCACCGCAATTGCAGCCAATTGCGTCATGCCACATCAGCCGCTTGCACTTTGTTTGCATAAAATCTGTCCTCCATATAACGTTGTCCTTAACCCTGTTTGTTCAAATGTTCCTATGTTATTTTAAAACAAATTAGTCAATTCACTTTTGAATTGAACATAAAAATAGAAACAAAAAATATACTCGATATTAATAGCGAATGCCACTCTATTCGCTATTAATAAAATATGATTAAATCTTTCTCTCTCTCTCTCTCTCCCTCTCTCTCTCATTTTTCCTCTATTTCTCTATCTTTCTCTCTCACTCCTCTTTCCATATATTTTAAATATATATTAAAATAGAAACAAAAAATGTTATTTTAAAAGAAGAGTACCTAAAATAGCTATCCTTACTGGAAACATTTTTAAAAAGGCAATAACTAAAATAGAGAGTGAGCTCAAAAGGGAATTTTAACTATTCAAATTAAGCTATCTTTGGTGGAGATGCTCTGAGGTGACTGTTTATGAACCTTGTCTACAAGGTCATCAATTTAGTGCAAGTTGCAACATTTAGGTGGGACCTAGCCAAACCATTTGAGATATCCTTCTTTAATATTAATTTTTTTCATCTTATATTCTTTTCCCTCCTCACTCTAGCATTCGAGAGGATATGATTTGCAATTCAACTCGTTCGTAATCTACTCATTTTTTTAATAAATGGGTGGGGTCCATCAACCCCAATTAACTACTAAAAAATGAAAGAAGACGTCCTTGAGAACCTGGACAACATAAAAAATGACATTTTGTAAGATCCTTCTCTGAACTATTAAAATTTACAAGATCCCCATTCCAATCATATAAAATGCCTCTAATGACTAATCAAATGATTTACAAAAATGATTGAAACAACCCATAATAGTTGATTTCTTCTAAGTATCTTTAACAAAAAAAAATATCTGTATCCCTTCGTGCCGATATCAACCCATCCTAGAATTTGATTGGTAGTACATATTGTGACATAGGTAGTACTTATGATGGCTTAGTGCCTCGGCCTAGTCGACTAAAGAATAGGCAAGGAGAATGAAAAGAAACGGAAAAATAGATATTCAGAGGCCAAAATGGTCGACACTTATGCCTAGGGTCGCACCAATCAACCGTTGGATGCCCTATTTGATGGAATCTAAATATGAATCCATTGAAATTAAGCCGCAGGATCTAGGCGCATGATCAATCAAAACAATAAATATACGATCCATAAATTATATAAATATGCGCACCTTGAGTGTGAGCCATTAATGGTCGGTGTCCGATCTTCAACGATTTTCTCGCCTTCAAATCTCCTAGCACAATGGGGATGCTTTCACTAATAGGGAGGATTGAATTATGTCGAGCAATCGTTGGGACCAGGCACCCCTTATATTTATAGTCAAAGAGTCCTTTCCCATTAAAGATTTTAATTTCTAATTATAGTGTGATTAGAAATCACAATCATACCTTAATTAAAAGACTCACCAATTAGTTGCCTATTCTCTTCAAACTCACCGGAATAGCAACTGTACATCTCAAGGTTGATCTTATACCATTCACCAGTCAACGGGTTTGACCATAGTGATGGCCACCAAAATAGAAACTTCTAACAGTCTCTCACTTGGCCAAACTATGTCAATAAACTCTGATTACCCAATGTTAGCTAACTTTCTTTGAATGGTAAGTCACAATCAATCTCAATCAAAGTCTTTATTATCAGTCCGATCCAATGAGAATTTTAACACAAAATCAATGTAGTCAATATATCATATCATCGATATATGACCGTTCATTAGTTACCGTATTGGAAGTCATCACCGACATGGATTCGAACTAGTATGATTTCACATAGATTGCAAGTTTACAAACTGAATGGTGATTACAAGTAAACTCAATCTATTATTGGTCCTACTTTATTGCCATCTACTGGCACCATATGTTCCAAATTTTATTTGCACAAAAAATGGAAAAGTAAATAAATAATCTTTATTTCGGAATCAATTAAACAAATGTATTTACTCTCAGATATCCACTCTCAAAGGCTATCAAAATGATCCGTTAATCCCATGCGCGCAATATGCTCCAAAAAGAGCTTGGGAGGTAAGCCTTTAGTGAGAGGGTCAGCCAACATGAGTGTCGTACTTATCTTTTCAATAGATACAATTTGATTCTGAACTTTCTCCCTTACAATAAGATATTTCAGATCAATATATTTGGAACCCCCACTTGTCTTGTGTATTGGAGATAGCTATCACAGCGGAATTATCACAAAAGATTCTCAGTGGCCTTGAAATAGTATCAACAACTCGAAGCCCTGAGATAAAATTCCTCAACCATATCGCCTCACATGTGGCCTCAAAACATGCAACAAATTCGGCTTCCATAGTAGACGAAGTAATCAGCGTTTGTTTAACGCTCTTCCAAGATATAGGTCCACCTGCAAGCATAAAAATATAACCCGATGTAGACCTACGGGTGTCCTGACACCCAGCATAGTCAGCATCTGAATAACCAACAACTTCAAGGTTATTCGTTCTTTTGTATGTGAGCATGTGTCCTTTAGTCCCTTGTAAATAGCGAAAAGCTTTCTTGGTTGCTTTCCAATGATCCAAACCAGGATTACATTGGTACCTGCCAAGCATGCCAACTATATACGCTATGTCTGAACGAGTACAGACTTGTACATACATGAGACTCCCAACTGCCGATGCATACGGAATTGTCTCCAACTGCTTTCTCTCCATATCGATTCTGGGACTCTGAAGTAGACTAAATTTATCACCCTTAACAACAGGGGCAACAGTAGCTGAACAATTATGCATGTTAAACCTTTTAAGAACTTTATCAATATAAGCTCTTTGAGACAATCCCAATATGCCACGGGTTCTATCTCGATGAATCTCAATTCCTATCACGTAGGAAGCTTCACCAAGGTCTTTCATACCAAAATGCTTTGATAAAAAGTTATTTGTCTCATGTAACAAGCTCAAATTGCTACTCGCAAGCAATATATCATCAACATACAAAACAAGGATGATAAATTTGCTCCCACTAATATTAAGATATATGCATTGATCCACAGTATTTTCTTTAAATTCAAAATCTGAAATGACTTCGTGAAATTTTAAATATCATTGTCGAGATGCCTGCTTTAAACCATATATAGACCTGTTGAGTCTACAAACTAAATGACTCTTCCCCTCAACCTGAAAACCTTCAGGTTGTGTCATAAAGACATCTTCATGCAAGTCGCCATTCAGAAAAGCAGTTTTAACATTCATTTGATGCAATTTTAAGTCAAAATGAGCTACCAATGCCATGATTATCCGAAAAGATTCCTTTCGAGAGACAGGAGAAAATGTCTCTTTATAGTCTATTCCCTCTTTTTGAGTGAAACCTTTAGCGACTAACCTGGCCTTGTATCTCTCTATATTACCTGTGGAGTCTTGCTTGGTTTTAAATACCCATTTACAGCCTACATGCTTAACTCCGTCACGTAACTCACAAAGATCCCAGACCGAGTTATGTTTCATTGATTCCAACTCATCTTTCAAGGCTTCGAGCCTTTGAGTGGATTTGTCGCTCTTCATGGTTTGATTAGAGGAAACAGAATCTGATTCCTTTCCAAAATCAAACTCACTCTCATTGAGGTAAACTATATAGTCATCAGAAATGACTGGCTTCTTTGCTCTCTCTGATCTATGCAATAGTTGATCATCGGCAGTCGCCATGGGAGCAAGAGCCTCCTCAATGTGGGGTATTGCAATAGGGATAGCCACAAGTGCATCAATACTTGCTTAAATGACTGGTATTGGTGCTACTTTTTCTTGAATAAAAGGGATAGGAATTATAACCCGATTCTCCTCAAAAGTGATTTTCCTAGGCTCAATACTCCCACTGATCTCACGATCCTCAATGAATTTTGCATATCTAGTCTCAACAATCTGGGTACTATGAGTGGGGCAATAAAATCGGTAGCCTTTTGATCTATCAGGGTAACCAATGAAATAACAACTTATAGTTTTAGGGTCCAATTTTCCTAATTGTGGGTTGTACACCTTTGCTTCAAATGCAAACATTTAAATGTGTAAAAATCCTAAAGTCGGTTTTCTTCCTACCCATAGCTCATAAGGAGTTTTGGGAACTGCCTTACTAGGAACTCGATTTAGGATATGCACCGCTGTTTTCAATGCTTCTCCCCATAAGAATATAGGCAACTTAGAGTTGCATAGCATGCTTCTCACCATGTCCATAAGAGTACGATTTTGTCGCTCAGCTATACCGTTCTATTCAGGTGTTTCCGGTATGGTGTATTGAGCGACAATGCCATGCTCTTGTAGATATAGGGCAAAGGGTCCTGGATTGCGACCTGTTTTAAAGTATCTACCATAGTACTCCCCGCCTCTATCAGATCTCACAATTTTAATCTTCGAATTGAGTTGTAACTCAACTTCGACTTTATAGATTTTAAACATATCCAGGGCCTCAGATTTCTCATGAATGAGATATATATAACAAAAACGAGAATAGTCATCAGTGAAGGTAATAAAATACTTTTGACCACCAATAGCGGGAGTTGGAAACGGTCCACAAATATCAGTGTGGACTATTTCCAACAAACTCGTGCTTCTGACAGCCCCTTTCTTATTAGTCTTTGTGAGTTTCCCTTTAACGCAATCAACACAAGTATTGAAATCAGAGAAATCGAGCGCATCGATTATATTATCTTTAATTAATCTCTCCATTCTATCCTTAGATATATGGCCTAAACGTTAATGCCATAAAATGGAGGAGTTGTCGATTGCTCATTTTCGTTTCTTACTGATTTTATCATTCACATGCATAGAAACTAAAGATTGGGCGTAAGATGAATCCAAGTTCAACTGATAAAGGTTGCCCACTAATGAGCCACCACCCACAATATCGGAATTAAATAATAGAGTAAACATATTATGTCCAAATTTAAATTCAAAACCTAATGAATCCAATTTAAAATTTGAGATAAGGTTTCTAGTGATACTTGAAACATAAATAGTATCAACTAAATTCAAAATGAAACCACTATCTAAAATGAGACGGAGAGTCCCAATGGCCTCCACGTCTGCTTCTACCCTATTTCCGAGTTTGATGGTACGTTCGCCTTTATTTAGCTTCCTGCTGGATCGAAATCCCTGCATTGAATTACTTATGTGAATAGTTGCACCAGAATCTATCCACCAAGTATGGCGTGGAGCATCAACATAAAAGGATTCAAGACACACAAAGGCTAGGTCATTACCTTTCTTAACTAGCCAGCCTCTGTATTTCTGACAATTCTTCTTAATGTGTCCCTTCTTCTTACAGAAGTGACACTTGATGCCATAAATAGATGTGCTAGCTTCTCCCTGTTTGGTTTTCGGTGGAGGAGCTTTCACGTTATTTCCTTTATATTGTCCCTGTTTTCGCTTGAAATTTCGTTTCGATGGGCCAAGAGCGGCGTAATGGACACTTTCAGGTTTTTCAGCCCGAAGTCTTTCTTCTTTTTGGACACAGTGAGCGATTAGCTCGTTCATCTTTCACTTCTCTTTTTGCGTGTTATAATTGATCTTGAACGGGCTAAATTGTGCAGGAAGAGAAGTCATAATGAAGTGAACAAGATAACCCTCAGAAAAACCCATGTCCAGTTCTTTCAATTGAGTTGCCATGCCACTCGTTTTCATAATGTGCTCCCGTACGCCGCTATGACCATCATATTTCATGGTTCCCATTTTAACAATTAGACTGTTGGCAAGGGCTTTAGAAGTCCCTTGAAATTGTTCCTTAATGGCTTGCTTGTATTCCTTTGCAGTGTGCGAGTAAGGAATACCTCCACGAATCGCATCAACAATGGAACTCTTTATGATCATGAGGCTCATACGATTTGATCTATCCTATTTTTCTAAATCCGTATGGTTCACTGCCAGATCCTCAGCCGAGGCATCAGCGGTGAGCACCTTGGGTTTATCAGATCGTATAGCATAGTCAAGATCCATGCAGCCTAGAACAATTGCAACTTGTTCCTTCTATTTCTTAAAATTTAATCCACTCAAAAGTTTAATTCCACCAATCATATTGGTTATGATAGACGGGTTCAATGCTGCACAATAATTAAGGGCTTTATTATGTCCACATACAATCGTAGTAACTATCAATTCCACAAGGTTATAATCATAATATGTGACGCAATAATTAAAATATATTAAAGAATATAAAAATTAAAACCAATGTGGTTTTATTGAGAAACGATTTGTGTCATTATAATCCTCCGTTGGGTCGAGTCATAACACACTAGTCGCTTCCTTAATTTATATTAATGATTGTGGTACTAATTGCGTCGTTATGACCCTCCATTGGGTCGAGTCATAACACGCTAGCAGCAACCACTCACAAAATAATGAATAGTGAAACACGGTCATCATACAACATTAAGTGATTCATCACCGTTGGGCAGAAGAATCCCCTATATTTTGACGCCAACGTTCACTGGATTTGTAACACGTTCTTGGACAAAATTAAACCTCACTATGAAAACCACGACACTAGGAAAGATCATCACCGTTGGGCAGAAGAATCTTTCCAAGCCATATTTTCAAATTGGGTTTGATAATATGTTAGATGATCGTAAAATTGATATTAAAGAAATAAGGCAAGTCCAATTCGTGTTATGATGAGGTGTCAAAATTGACAATAAACGAGCATTATAATGTGTAAGTACTAGCCATGATGGTGGAGCACAACCTCCACTACCCAACTCTAATTAATGGTACTCAAAAATATTGATTACACAATTAAAAATGAAAAAAAAATATCAGGTCATGAAAAAATCACAACAAAGAGCTCATTGTCAAAATTAGACCTTAAAAACAGATTCGAAATGCCCGAGATAGTCAAAATTCATATATAATGTCCGAAAATCGGACCTATAAATAGCCCAGAAAAGGCCCGAGAATAATAAGAAATTCAAAGGGCATAATGGGCCGGGTACCGATCCAGGCCTTGGGCCAAAAGGGCCGACTGGGCCATGGGCCCAGCGGGTCGGGCCATGGTCCAAATGGGCCAGATGGGGTCAAGCGGGGCCAAAGGGCCAGGCCAGACGGGCCAGGCGGGTCAAAAAGGCCCAGGCGGGTCTGATGGGCCAAATAGGCCCGACGAGTCAGATGGGCTAGCAGTGGACCCGACCCGGTCCCAGTCTCCCTAACCCCCTTTACTATTCATCTGCTTCAAACCTTTTTTTTTTTTTTTTAAAATGTGGCCCCTAAGGGCTTACACCGTCCCCATCGGTGGCCGTGGCCAGAGCGGTCAGTGTGCCGACGAGTCGGCCCAGCCAATCGGCCGATGTAAAACCAAAATTTTATTTTATTTTATTTTATTTTTATTGTTGCAACAGAGCAATAGCCCTTTAGGGCTTACGCACTTTTGATGGTCACTAAAAACCCGATCCATTGGTCCGGCCCGTCAGGTTGGCCCAAGATCTGTCAGGTGTCTTGCATCAGTGGCGGAGAACCCCCACCGGTAGCCGGATGTGGCAATTTTTTTTAAATAACTTGAACGGGAGCCTGATTTGCATCCCAAAATCGGGCCAATACAAAAAAAACTTGAATATAGATGACCAAGAGGTATTCAATATTTTGACCGATCAAACACCAATCTAGGCTCTGATACCAATTGATGGAATCTAAATATGAATCCATTGAAATTAAGCCGCAGGATCTAGGTGCATGATCAATCAAAACGATAAACATACGATCCATAAATTATATAAATATGCGCACGTTGAGTGTGAGCCATTAATGGTCGGTGTCCGATCTTCAACGATCTTCTCGCCTTCAAATCTCTTAGCACAATGGGGATGCTTTCGCCAATAGGGGGGATTGAATTATGTCGAGCAATCGTTGGGATCAGGCACCCCTTATATTTATAGCCAAAGAGTCTTTTTCCATTAAGGACTTTAATTTTTAATTATAGTGTGATTAGAAATCACAATCATACCTTTATTAAAAGACTCACCAATTAGTTGTCTATTCTCTTCAAACTCACCGGCATAGCAACTGTACATTTAAAGATTGATCTTATATCATTCACCGGTCAACGAGTTTGACCATAGTGATGGCCACCAAAATAGAAACTTCTAACACTATTGTCTCTACTCTCTATTGATCACCAGCCAATGATTAGAGAAGTAAATAAATTAAAGATTACTTTGCAAGTATTACCGATGGATCCCAAAATCCCACCTTGGGAATCCGCTCATTGTAAAAAACTAAGGCCTCGTTGGAGAGCCTAGAAAAGCTTAGATTCTAATTTTGAACTCCAAAAGTGAGCTAATTCTACTAGTTTTTGTGTAAATGTCCTTCTGCTCGCGAATTTGCACTGAGGCATGCTGTCACGGGGTAACTTTTTTTTTACTCTCGTGCGGCGCCTCGCTGCCGCTACAGCGAGGCCAGCTTAACTCAGATACCAGTTTGTCACAAGGCATAACCTAATATTGGTTATCACGCCCGTGCAACATCTCGCTGCCGCGCACAACGAGACCTCATATCCAACCATCACTCTGATACCACCCGCCTAGAGGACGGGAACTCCCGCGTCGTGGTTACCTTCACTCGAGGCGAACCCACTTAATGCATTGTGTCTACTCGCGACACACATGCCAGCACCTCAGTGCCACTTGGCCTGTCCAGCTTCACTCTGTGCAGTGCACTAGTTCCTCGCTTAAGACAAAGGCATGCCTCTCTTCATGCCATTCAAGCCAACCAACGTGCGTGGTCCACGCGACCAGCACGCTAGGAGTAGCATGCAGCTCTTCATGCTCTCCAAACCAAGCATCGTGTGAGGCCAGCACGACCAGCACACATCTGCTCCAGGCCTTCAGCTAGAGTGCGCCAATGCGTCCCACCTAGCCCTTGAGTGCCCCAGTGAGGCCACCGACCCATGTGCACACGATCTCCTGCCCGTGGCACACACTTGCAAAGGTGGTGTCTCGCCATTAAACATGGCACACGATCATCTGACCGTGGCACCCAGTGCCATCCTCCAAGCCCACATGGCTTGCTAGGTCATGCATCAGCGTCTCTTACGACCGTGTCGCGTCCGCATCGCGACCACGTCACGAGGCCCTCATGGCCTAATGTCCCACATCGCACTGTGTCGCGACCATATCGCAAGGCCCTCATGGCCTCATGTCGCGTGCCCTCATGGCAATACCCTCATGGCACCGCATCACGTCTAAGTCGTGACTGTGTCTCGCGTTAACTCGACACCATATCGGGTCCGTCATTGCACCCAGATGCCGCGTGCCCTCTTAGCACCGCATCGCGTGCACTCTTGGCACCGCATCGCTTGTCATACAAGCTAGATGTCACGTGTCCTCTTGAAACCACATCGCGTGCCCCCATGGCACCGCCTCATGTGCCTTAGCATTTGGACGTCACGTGCCCTCTTGGCACCACGTCGTGTGCCCCAACGCGGAGCACAGCACTACGTGCCTAATGGCACCAAGACGTTGCGTGCCCTCTTGGCACCACGTCGCGTGCTCATTCGCGGAGCACCGCATTACGTGCCTTATGGCACCAAGACGTCGCGTGCCCCCATGGCACCGCATTCTAAGCCCTTCTCGCGTCTAGCCAACATACTAGATCGTAGCTTAGTTCGGGTCACCGTCGCATCATGCATCAGGGACTCATGCACACATCGCAGGGCCACATGCTTTTGCGCCCACGCGTGCTACACGACTAGCTTACAAGGTCCGCTTGCCTTCTTGCTAGTTAAGTGCCCAGTTTCAAGGTCGTCATGCCTTCATGCTGGCGCACAAATTAATGAGGCCGTCACAATGCGCTTTCATACTAATTTATAATAATTGTATTTAAGTAATTTTCCCAAACCGTCAAGCTGGCGCGGACTTGCGAGCATCACGTCATTTGCAACCAATTTTTCTGTCTAAACGGTTGAAACATGCATGGATCTTACTAATCTAAATAGTTGGTCATTTTTTTTGCCGATAGCTTTACTTGTATCCACCAAAACTTCACCTGTTGATGATCCACGTGAAGTGCAGGTGAGTGCTTTTGTAGGTTTTTGGGTACAAATAGAGAAACCCTCGTTTTTCTTTCGCTAATTAATACGCTCTCTTAATGACATATACCGTAGTCCTTTTATGCAATGGACAACTCAACAATGGACAGCTCGTGAATCTTTGTGGGGACCGACTCTCTTGTCATCAAGATGGTGATCATATACCATCAATGGTTTTATATGTGAGTAATCCACTCCCTCAAGGTGATAGATCGCAGATTGAAAGGTAATGGTCCTAAAAATTAAATTTTTTATGATTTTTGAACCATCGGATATGTGCACTGTAATACCAACTGTTGTGAGTAATTTTAATGGCTGATATTAAAATTTGTCAATCGGATGGTTCACATCCATAGATGGGCATGATTCTTTGGCTAAAACATTTTCTAATAATGGGTTACCACTTAAACAATTTATATTGATCATAAATATGCACCACATGTCATAATAGTAAATCACACTTCACTAGTCGGAGGTTAAAATTTCAAATACTGTTTAAACACCATTTGGCTTTTGAATATCGGTGAGCCATCATCCATCTTTGTGTCCTTTCAAAACAATGGACAACTCATAAACATTAGCGAAAATAATTAGTGATAGGCAATTTTTGATAGACAGTTTTGTAGAGAGCCTATGTGGTACGATGTGATTGGCTGCATTACTTAGGCCATAAGCAATGCAGCAAGTCACGTCACACCAGATAGGCTGCCTGCCAAATTGTGGCTACAAAATTGCCTACCATAACATTATTATTAAGGGCTTATAGTATATGTCTAAGCGGTGCATGACGAGTGAAGCACGGTCTAATCTCAAAATGCATTTTGAGTTCAAATTAGGGTTGTCAATGGGCCGGGTCGGGTTCGGGTCAGGTTTCTCAGCTACCCCGTTTTTTTAAACAAATTAATTTTGGGCTTGGGCTCGACCCGATAGCTAGTCTGGCTGGGTCGGGCCTAGCCCGATTTTAAAATGTTGCAATTCGGACCCGACCCGATTAGTTATCTGGGCCGGGCCGGGTCAGATTTCTAATAATTTTTTATGAATTTTTTAAGATTTTATTTTTAAAAGACCTAATTTTTTCGGGCCTGACCGAGTTTTATACTTTGCAGTCCGAATGCGGCTCGATTTCTTATCCAGGCTTAGCCTGGGCAGGCCCGTTTATTAAATGTATAAAAGAAATGAGCCTAAACTCAGCCCATCTAATTCGGCCCGTTGACTGTCCTAGCTCAAATGAATGAATTAGACACCATCTCCAGCGGTTTGGCTGTTTTAATGGAATGTGTGTGGGAAAGTTCAA
The DNA here is from genome assembly GCA_021018995.1 of Chloranthus sessilifolius. NCBI lineage: Eukaryota > Viridiplantae > Streptophyta > Magnoliopsida > Chloranthales > Chloranthaceae > Chloranthus > Chloranthus sessilifolius. The sequence goes on from CM037584.1 coordinate 20,296,256, forward strand.
TTGAAAGGAACTTCAATTTTCTAGCTCCATCTCACCCGTAGATGATTTGGACAGGTGGCGCAGGAGTGTGCTTTAAAGTTTTGGTGAGGCAGATAGGTCGTCCATTCTCCATTAGCTGTTTGCTTGCTCCCTTATTAATAACAACGTTTACGCCCTTTGTCCTCCCCTTTTAATCCCTTGGGCCGCTCCACTTAATCAATTGATTTTGAGGTGAATGCTGAAATCTATTATTGTATTAGAGCAAGTCTTTTTTCATTTCACGTCACCTAGTTTAATTACGCGTATTGAAGTTTAGTCTCAAATTTGATAGCCTTGTCCCTTCCCTAATAATATCTCGGGCCCCTCCACTCATTGTCAATTAATTTTGAGTTGGATGCATAGATTTATCATGATATTAGAGCAGATATTTTTTCGCTTCACGTCACGCAGTTCAATTGCTCACATAATTTGGATTAATCCCGCCAACACATGTCGAGACATGTTGAAGTTTAGTCCCACATTTAGTAAATTATCGCCTTGTCAATCCTCTTATAATATCTTGGGCCCTTCACTCAGTGTCAATTGATTTTGAGTTGGATGCACAAATTTATTATGGTATCAAAGCAAGCCCTTCTCTATCCTACGCAACCTAATTCAATTATTCACGTGATTAGGCTCAGTCCTATCAACACGTGCAGGGGCGTATTAAAGTTTAGTCCCACATTGGGTAAATCAGTCTTGTCTCTCCCTTATAATATCTTGGGCCCCTCCACTCATTACCAATTGATTTTCAGTTGGATACACACATTTATCACATGTTGGCGTAGCTGAAATTAACCCCCACGTGGGACTAAATTTCAACAAATAAGGTGACTGTTGTATTCCTTAGGTAGTACTCTTCGAATGATCAAAATCTCTAGGATATGTAATGCACATCTAAGTTGTCTATGTCATATAACATATGACATTATAAAATAAATAAATATAATATAATATCAAAATATCTTTTTAAATTAATTTTCTTTTTTTTATAATTTAAAAATAAAAAAAATTCGTTAATATCATTAATCATGGTTCAAAATTTTAGCCGATAATTCAAATTGTCAGTCGAAAAGTAATGATTTCAGTCTCCACCAAAACGAAAAATTTGAACAAAATTTCAGTCGAAATGCATAGAGCAAAATTTTTGGATAAAATTTTGATCATGCCCCGAAACCGAAAAGGAAATCGATATTGATCCGTATTGCTTGGTGGCTCACACAAATATACAATAATTGGAAGTTGGCTCCGCTCAATTATTACACTTTTTGAGAAAGTTCAACCATCCCATCAAGATGTTGTTTCTATGTTTGTGGCTCAGATTAAATTTCACTGGGAATGTATCTCATCCGCTTATAAGTGATTCTTTGAACCATTTTGATGGCTAACGTATGTGTCAGTGTGTCATAAGAGTAATGGTAACGAATGCTTAAAGGTGGAAGATGAGAAGTATACCATTTAAGTTTTGAGTACCTTTAAATTCATTCATCCACCGAATCTTTGAGTCCGATGGATTGTTTTTCATCAATGCATTTTGATATCAATATCATGCTTTTATCAATTATTGCCGATTTTTTATTTTACATGATATTCATTCTAAAAAAGTGACTTTAAAATCATGTGAAATTCATCAAGTTTATATAAAGTCACTTTTTGAAATGTGTATCATATGAAATAAAAAAAAATATTAATTAATAGCACGGCCATGATCTTAAGATCCATTAAAAAGGTATTTAATGCAGGACGGTCGTTGAATTTGATAGATTTTATTCCGATTTTACGGTGGCTCGATTATGAGGGAGCGGAGAAGAGATGATTGATTGGCGTGCAGAGGAAGAGAAATGCGATGATGTAAGATCTGATCGATGAGCATCACAATAGGAAATGTTCTGATAGAGAAGAAGCAAAAGAAGACAGTAATAGATGCCTTGCTCTCTCTCTCCAACAAATTAACTGAGCCCGAGTACGACACCGACCTGACTATCAAAAGCATCTTAGTGGTAATTCATGTTCTCTCGCTGCCTTCAGATCTAGGCTTAGGTGCTCAGAAGTCATAAACCGGCTTGGACGCTGGGCATTGCCCCAAATCCATATATAGCCTAAAGTGAAATTTACACTTTCGGCCCTATAATTTTATTTATTTATAAAAATAATTTTTTAATTTTTTAATCTTTACTTAAAAGGCCAACTCCAAACCAAACCCTTTCCACGTCAACACACATAGATACGCTCTTTATATAGATATATATATGAGAATTGTTCTTGATCTTAGAATTCTCTTTCATATAAAATTTCAAGTGGTCTATTTTGTTTGTACTAGTACAGACTACACTATAAGCTGCAACGCAACGAGCATTGGTAAAATAGTATTTTTGATAGTAATTATAAAAAATTATAAGTTAAGAAAAGAATGGTCAGATCCGCTATCTTATGATAGTGCGCCGCTATCTTAAAGTAGCATATCGCTAACTTAAGTTAGCTTAGCGGTTGCTACCTTATGTTAGCGGCGCTATCTTAAGTTAGCGATACGCTATCTTAGGGTAGCTAACCGCTACATAACTAAAATATATAAAGAAATTAGTGTGATTTAATATTTATTATTTTTTATATGTTAGGGTGAAATGAATGTTCCCTTACTTTGTCATTTTGATAGTATCCGAGTTGGCGATAATACTTACAATGGTGGGCATCGGAAGATTGTCATTGTTAGAGAGAAGATATCGTTTAATCAATTTAAGCAGAAAATGTACAATATCAGTAGGACTCGACCGAAAGAACATTCGATTACACTATCGATTTCTTTACGCATAGGAAAGGAGTTAGTGTTTGCCGAATTGTTCGACTCCGATGATCTTGCGAACTAATTTAAAGTAAATCGTATTGGTGATAGTGTGATAAATGTTTATATAAAAAAATCATTAGCAACTCTTGTAACAGAAATTTTATCATATATTGAAGTATTTCAACCGTTCCAGCAAGAAATAAACAAAGATGATAAAAAAATTGAGAAAAACGTTAGATTAGAAGATAATGATACTGTAGAACCAGAACATTCGATGGAAAATCAAATAATACAATTTGAAAAGGAGAACTTCGATATACCGATGATAGTCGACGATGATAGAAATATAAATATAGGATTTCGCCTTTATCGTAGGCCTCTGGAGCAACCTTCTTCATACATTCGAATGAGAGAAGGCGATGAAGATCAAGGATATTCTCCTCAAATGGATCCGATGCATGATATATCTCAGCTCAACTTTGAATCGATAAATAATACATTTGACTGAAATCAGTGAGAAACATTTTTAAGAGGCCTTAGTTCATATCAATGGCCTTCCGAACCAATAGCTTCAGAGAAAATAATAATCAAGCCTTCAACAGAACAGGCTCTCACACCTCAAACATTTCCACCTTCGTCAACCTCAACCCAAACAACTATACTTCAACCAAACGTACCTCGACGGACTCAATCTCAATCACGTAATGATCATCCAGTCGATGACGGTGATAGTGATTCTGAAAATAATGAAGCAGCGTCGTCGCCAACTTTGCGTGCTGATACTAATAGGAAAATTGATCAACCTCTGGTGGACGAAAACTATGATTTTAATGACTCAGAGGGCGAATATATGGATTCGGATGATGAAGAATTGTATACAGGAGGGCTATTAACTGTTGGTCAGGCATTCAAAAATAAAAAATCCTTCAAAAAACTCTTAAAGAGTTTGTCATGACAAATAATTTTTAAATTAAACTAATAAAAATCAGTCATCTTCGAGTTACAGCGAGGTGTGTTGAAGTAGGGTGTATTTGGTGAATACATGCATCAAAATTGGTTGGTGTGGACACGTTTGTCGTAAGGACTTTCTGCCCGAAACATACGTGTGGAATGTCAGCTTTCGAAAGAGGATATCGCCAGTGTACGACATCGTAGATAACTTCCTTCATGAGAGATAAGTTATTAAAAGGCTTTGACGAAAGCCTTGCTTCAATAATTTTTTATATTAAAAAAAAATACGGTGTAACAATAAGCTACTAGAAAGCATGCAGAGGGAAAGAAATGGCGTTGAATGATATCCGAGGTAGCTGAAAGGAGCAATTTAAGATGTTACCGTCCTATGTCACTGAATTACAAAGGGTTGATACATACGTACATACCGAATTGTGTCACGAGCCTGATAATGCCTTTCAGAGGTTATTCGTAGCATTTAGACATTACATTAAGAGCTTCCGTAATACTTTGCAAAGGATAATTATGACAGATGCGACACATTTGTACGGACGATACCAATGAGTATTGTTAATAGCTACGAGGATAGACAATAATAGACATTTATTTCCTATAGCGTTTGGCGTTGTACTTAAAGAAAATAAAGATCATTGGACATGGTTCCTTAATCTATTAGGGATGCGCGTAATCGAAGACTTTCAAGGGCAGTTTTTATTTATATCAGACCGATAGAAGGGGTTTATGGAAGCTGTGTATAATATTTTTTTTAAAGCCTTTCACAGCTATTGTATGCGACACTTAGCTTTGAAGCTTTTTGATACATATAAGGATACGATCTCTCGACCGTTGTTCTGGGTTGCTGCCCGTCCATTCTTAGAAGCAAAATTTAAAAGAATTTTATAAAAAATAGAAGACGAGGCCCCTCCAAAATGTATAACATAGATTAAAGAAGTCGGTGACCATTTCTAGGTGCGTGCATATTTTTCAGGAAAGCGTTATGATATGCTGACAACAAATATAGTAGAAAGTATTAATAGTGTGTTGAAGATAGCCAGAGAGGAATCAATTGTGGCAATACTAGAAACTATTTACACGAAGGTAGCCGAATTTTACCTCCGACGTCAGGAATAAGAAAATAAAATAACACACGTGTTGACACCGATAGCGGAAGAGCACCTAACACAAAATTCAGGGTGGGTCCATCGAAAGAATGTCGTTCCCTATGGTCGCAATATCTTTCAAGTTAAACGGAGGTAATACACTCACAATGTCGATCTAGAGAAACGAACGTACACATACAGACGTTGGGCTATCCTTGGATTACCATGTTCGCATGCGATTGCTGCATTATCGCGCTGGAACAGGGACAAAGAGATTCCTCAATTTTGAGAGCATTGGTTTACTAGTGACTTATTTAGGGAACCTTATAAGGAATACTTTGTTCCGACCGTTGAAAAACGCCAATAGACCGTTCTAAGGGAAGACATCGAAATTTTGCCTCTACTAATAATACGTCAAGTTGGTCGACCGAAAAAAAGGAGGATAAGATGTAAAGGTAAAGTTCGACCACTACGGTGTAAAAATTGTAATGAATACGGATATAACTGCCGCTTATGTAAATTTGTTAGAATATGAAACCTATTATTTTTAATCTTGCCGAATTATTAGCCTTAAAATACTATTTTTGGGCATGTTGCACTTCAATCTATGATCTATCACTTTGACGGTACAGATCACCCCGCATCTTAACTCATTGAAGGTGTAAGATCATTTAAACACCATTTTAGTGTTTAAATGATAGTCAAGAGAGTCGGATGCATTTAAATAAAAATTCCAATTGACTATCTTAACATTCATTTGAACACCAAAATGGTGTTTAAATGATCTCACACCATGAATGGTTTAAGATGTGGATGATTTGTACTATTTTATGAAGATTTAAACCTCCTTGGATCATAACTTTCGGATGACATAGATGAATTTTTTCCCACATTAAACAGGTTTTCAAAATGTCTTTCTTTTATATTATGTGGAAGGTCAACATTATGTGTGTAAGGTTAATTGTGTGACAAATAGATAGAGGTAAAAAATGATTTGCATCATATGATTCCAAGCTGGTAATAGAGGTATTGTTGTTTGAAAATTTTGAGTAAATGCACCTTAAAGTCGGGCCAAGTAGTTAGAGAATCCAGAACCTAGAGATTCAAACTCAAGATGAGTTGACATCAGGTGCAAGGGTAAAAAAATTCAGAAAAAATATATAGATGAATATACAAGTGAAAGAAAATTGATAAAAAAATTTACACAAAAATATATAAAAGAAAAATTTACACAGAATTTACACAAAAATATATAAGTGAAAGTACTCAGTTATTTTTCTAAACGTGCACAAAGAATGTCCGATTTCAGCTCGAAATTGTGGCATGTTTTTCTCGTCGAAATCTATTCTCCGCCGTTCGGAAAAATACTCAATATACTTTAATACAAAAACACCACAGTCCCAACCGTTGTGTTGGCGGGAAAGATCGATACGGTCCATCACCGTTAGCTGCCACGGTTGATCGAGAGCAGAACTCAATCCGACAGTGTGAAAAAGTCGCGACAGGTGATGCAACAAACTTTCTTTATACGATTCGAACTTCCTTAAAGACTCTGGGTTGGACGGGTTTATCAGCTTCACAGCACGGATCATTAGAGACACAATAGTCAATGCCTAATGTTGATGTCTTTGGCTATGCCTTGAAAAATAAATTTTTGTGTAATTGGAGATCTAATTAGTAATATATTTATTAACAAATATGAAAAGTGTTAATATAATCTAAAAATGAACTTACCGTCCCGCAATGGACAACCTTAATACCGCGTGCCGTACTCTTAAACAGGACCTCAAGCGGTTTGCACTGGTGACAAATATTTCACCTGTCACAATACGTCTCCCATTTATCTAAGTTGTTGAGTGGCTCTAGATTTTCATCAGCCACAATTTTATTAAATTAGGGTTGTGCAGAAAACAGACGAAACCGACTTGATCGATCAAAATCGACCGAATTTTCGGTGTGGTTTTAGTTTGGTGGCTTATCGGTTCCATTTCGGTTGGAGAAACTAGAAGCCAATAGTTATTAGCTCGGTTTCGATTTTGACATAAAAAATTTGAAACCGAACCGATAAGAAACCGATAGTAGGGTATTACTTTGATGCATACAAAGATAAGTTTTCCTTTTAAAAAAGGAAATAATAGGGTTCACCAAAGTAATATGTATTATTTTCTTTTTTTTACAAACTAGTAAAAGTGCACATCCGTTGCACATGTTAATAGAAATGAAGAGACACCATCGAATTAGTCTTATTTAAATGTTATATTCTAAAGATCTTCGATCTCTATCATATGACTTAACACAATAGATGGTCATCATCTATTCCATATTTGACTCCTTCAAATTATATAATAGAGATTTTATTTTAGACCAATTTTTTGCTTTAAATATTTTTAAATCACGACCTCCATATCCGACGACTAAGATGAAGTTTTCACTTGGCCTAAGTACTCCAAATACTAAGTTATTCCTTCAAAGGAAAACTCTAATTATACCAACCAGATCTCTAAGTGCACTACATTCGAAAAATCATTAACTGATGTGAACCAGATGATGAAGATCGATTTTCTTTTCAATCTTTCACATAATGGAGTTTGAGATCAATAGTGTACCATCAGGCAATCAATTTATGGTTCCTGTAGCATACATCTCAAAAAAGTTATCGAACACTATGGAGCACACATCATACTTAAATGTGATTTTCGATCACCTGTTGGGATGTTTTATTTGTACTACGTGCAATAAAAAATTGACTGTCTATACACTCATGATTTCAAGATCTACGATTTAGACCAAAACGATCGTTATTGTTTGATTCAAAACCGTCAATGGTATTCGGCTATGATGTCTTTCAAAATTGAATTCCAATTCAATCTTCCGCATAATGATTTTGAGGTAAATAGTGTACCATTAGACGGCCAATTTTTAATCTGCGTGACATATATCCCAAAACAGTAACTGAAAATCATGTGGCAGACATCATGCAACGCCTGAAATAAAAAGTTTATTATTGGTACACCCATGATCTCATACTTTATGGGGAAGATTGGGCGACAAATGATTTCCATCTTCTGATTCACAATAGTCAATGACTTTTAGTTATAATAAATAGAACGGTTCGATTTTCATTTTAATATTTCTTCTCAAAAAATAATTAGAAATTATGTGACACACAACATGCTTAAACATGATCATGTGCATGCATACCATCAAAATGACAAAGAGCTATGTAGCTTACTAATTTTTGGAATATGTATTAGAATTGGTTCATGAAATTAGTAGACCACCTCATGTCATTTGACATTCAATCGATTTATTGATTATATAGTTAAAAACTTAAAATCATTAACTATAAATCTCATAAAAATGCATGTACATTACACATGTTTCCAAAATACAATTTTCAATTGAAAATTGTGACAAAATATGTATAATAATCACTTGCACCGCGTATCAGTATATGGTGTCAAATGGTTTCCCATATATAAAACCTCTAGCCTTAATTTTATATACATGCCATCATTTTAAAGCCACATGATTCAAATAATCATCATATAAATCACATTTATATTACATTAGTATTAAAAAATAAAAATAAACATATAATTTAGAACCTAAAAGTAGGGTTGCTAATAGGTTGTGTTAATGGTTTGACTGTCCGATTGGTAAATGGCATATGATGACCTGACCAGGCTAGATGGTGCACCGTGACTCGACCTAATACCCGAAGGGTTGAGGGTATATGCCTAACCTAACCTAACACCTGACCTGACCTAAGTTGAAAACACTCTATTTTTTTTATTTATTTATTATTATTATTATTATTATTATTATTATTATTATTATATAAAACCTTGTAACTCGAGCCTAGTTGACCAAATTTTCCTTAACTCGACCCAACCATACCTATAGATTGTGTTTGACACTTTATGCCTAACTTAGCCCAACAGGTCAAGTTTAGTGTTTATCCCAATAAAACTGTTGTCTCGAGCAAGTCGAGTATCAAGTCTACCCAATCTGTTGAGAGCCCTACGAAGAAGTATCATATGTTTGTCTAAGTCAAATATAATTAAGTGCTCACCAAAGACTTACGACCAACATACATATGGGTGCAAGTTTTGAATCACAATCTGAACCTGACTCAAAAACCTAACGAATTGAACTAACCACAATTGACCCGAAAATCGATTCAGATCAAACCAATTCTACTTCGGTCTGATTTCGATTTTAGGTGGGAAAAGCCCAAAGCCGATTAAATAGGATGAGAAAATTTGATCAGGAGTACATTAATCGTGGCTCAAAGGGTTTCAAATTTCCCGTAAATTATTATTTGGGTAGCTTTATTAACACCCGCGGAATCTTAGAAGGCACCTATGTCAAAAGTCATCGACTCTTTGTATTAGCTGATGGAGTTCCTTTTTCGGCCCAATTTTCCACATAAGGGATCTTGATACCATGGGCTTACCAATAGATGATCTTTTTGGTATTTCATGCCCCGCAAATCCCAAAATATGGTCCTAAAATTACATGACATGCATCATGCTTAAATTTAATTTTTGGGCTATTTTTATGTGATCTATGCCCATAGTATCAAAAATCAGTCGATACTAATACGTATCGGTATCCAACTCGGTATCGGCCAATACGTCTCAGTTTCAACCGAGATAAATATATATATATATATATATATATATATATATATATATATATATATATATATTACAAAATTGGTCGATACGTATCGGCCGATTTGTATCAACCCCGAGCAAACTGATACTCGAGACCGATACCCGATTTGACACCTTATCCTATGCCACATAATTCAAAGCAAGTATAATATTTTAGGGTTTTTTGCATATACCCCCCCTTGTTATGCTAATATTATATTATAAAAACCCCCCTGAGTTATGGGTATTTATTCTGTTTCATATAACCACCAATCCTTGACTAGCCGTGAGTTTATGGACGGAAAGCCTATTTTGCCCTTAATAAAACCACTATTTTAAAAATACCACCATTCTAAAAGGCCCTTCATTCATCTATATTTATAAGTCATGCCATTAAAGTTTATCGCCATTCTAAAAGGCCCTTCATTCACCTTTATTTACAAGTCATGCCATTATAATTGACTACTATTCTAAAAGGAGTACCTTTAAATCCACCCACAAAGTTTGAGTTCATCTTTGAAACATTATTGAGCGATGGAGATTTTTTATTGTCCCAATCTTTCATGAGATCGATCTTTAGATTATGGGCGTACCATCAGACGATCGATTTTTTATTTCATGTGGTACACACCCCTAAAAGTGACCTTAATATCAATTTTAAGTATGCACGTGACGTTAAGGTCACTTTTTTGAGATGTGTGCCACGTGAAATAAAAAACGGCCGTCGATGAGTGCGATCATGATCTCAAGATCCATCATGTGAAAGATTGGGAGGATAAATGATCTCCATCATTCGATTCAATTCAATCAAGCGTGCTTGATGGGTGAACAAAATCGATGGGTGGATTTAAAACTCTCTTCTAAATATTCTTCATTTGCCCATCAGATTCAAGACTCATCAGATGGGTGATTCCCCCATTAAAGCATGCCAACGTTTGGACGAATACTCAATCAATGGAGGATTTGTGGCAAACGATGCCATTATTCTTAAAAAGAAAACCTTAAATCTATATGTTCCACTCAAAATACTCGTCCCTCCAATTTCCTATATGATTCAAGACTCATTTTTAAGAATTAGATTTCCTAACCGCGTCTGCTTCCATCCACTGAATCTTTGAGTTCACCCACGCTAAAACACATTAATTGCATTGAATAAGACGATGGAGATCGTTTAGGCATACCATTAGACGATCAGTGTTTTATTTCGTGGCACACATCTCATAAAAGTGACCTTAACATCACATATACGGTTAAAATTAATTTTAAGGTCATTTTTTTGGGTGTGTACCACATGAAATAAAAAATCAACCATCTGATGGTGCCACCATGATCTCAAGATCCATCGTGTGAAAGGTTGGGACGATAAACAATCTCCATCGTCCGATTTAATGCAATCAACCGTCTGATGGTGCCACCATGATCTCAAGATCCATTGTGTGAATGGTTGGGACAATAAACGACCTCCATCATCCAATTCAATGCAGTCAACTGTCTGATGGTGCCACCATGATCTCAAGATCCATCGTGTGAAAGGTTGGGACGATAAACAATCTCCATCGTCCGATTCAATGCAATCAACCGTCCGATGGTGCCACCATGATCTCAAGATCCATCGTGTGAATGGTTGGGACAATAAACAACCTCCATCGTCCAATTCAATGCAGTCAACTGTTTGATGGTGCCACCATGATCTCAAGATACATCGTGTGAAAGGTTGGGACGATAAATGATCTCCATCGTCCGATTCAATGCAGTCAATCGTCTAATGGTGCCATCGTGATCTCAAGATCCATTGTGTGAAAGGTTGGGACGATAAACTATCTCCGTCGTACGATTCAATGCAGTTAATGTTTTTCAGCGTGGATGAACTCAAATATTTGGTGAGTGGATTTAAAACTACTCTTTTTTGTAAGTGGAGGGGTGGATTTAAAATTACTCTTATCACGTCTAGAGGGTGGCAATTTAGTAATTTGGGTATGTGCAAAAAACCCAATATTTTATGATAAAATTGATAATTCTCTTAACTCTATGGGTTTCTTTGAAGGTACTAAAAATAAGGAAGGAAAGAGAATTTATTTTGGTACCATTATTTAACTTTATTGTAAAATTGATAATTCTCTTAACTTTGTAGGTTTTTTTGAAGGTGCTAAAAATAAGGTAGGAAAGAGAGCTTATTTGAGTACCGTTATTTATGTATTCTCATTGGAAAAATAGATTCTATTTGGGTATCATTATTTACACTCCTTAAAAATTATGACCTCACCTATCCATTAGTAGGTATGAAATGCCCGTTTTGAATTAGAAGATAGAAAACATTGTTTATCCCTATTTGTTACCCAAATGATCTTGGGATCATGTGAGTATCATTAGACCGTTGATTTTTAATTTTAAATGACGTACGTCTAAAAAATAATATTAAAATCATATTTGAGAGTGATGTAGGCCATATGATTTTAGAGTCATTTTTTGAGTTGTGTGAAGTGAAATAAAAAATTTTCCGTCTGATAGTACAATCAGGATGTCAAGATCAACTATATAAAAGATTGAGATGAAAAATAATTTCCATCGTATGGTTCAAAGCGATTAATATATTCAAGCTAAAAGAGGTGGGATGAGGTTACAGTTTTATGAATGGTAATAAATGGTACCCATTTTAATTTTATTGTCAGGGCTTTAGGAGTATATATAGGGGCATAGTGGGTTCGTTAAAAAGGGTATCTTGTTCCTAAAGATAGAAACAAAACTTTGCAGAAACTACTTTTGCTTTTATATAGAAGTAATAATAAGTATTATTTGTAAAATAAATTTTTTCAAAAATTAGGATTTACCTTTTTTTACAAATAATAGGCATTATTTGTAAAAAGAAATTTTACATATAATAGATATTCTTTGTAAGATTTCTCTTCTACAAAAAACTTTTATAAATAAAAAAATTGAGGTTTAGAAACCAAAAGTCAACCGATTTCGGTTTAGAGGCTCATTGATTCGGTTTTGGCTTCAGAAACTTGAAACCGATAGCAATCGGTTCGATTTCAGTTAACATGACAACCAACCCGATAACACCCCTACGTAAAACCAAAAGCTGATATGTGATGGTAGTAAGCTCGTAGTCTCAAGAACCCTTGTATCAGTGGCGGAATTAGGATTTTCACCCAGTCGGGGCGTAACTGATAGTGACAAATTTCAACGAAATTCTCCAAAATTTATTGAAACTGGGTTCAAACGAAACTTTTAACGAAATTTCGATCACTTCTCCGAAATTGCAAAAATTTCAATGAAATATCACCAAAATTAATGAAATTTTATTAATTTTAGTCATTTTTAAATAATAAGAAAGACTTATATATATATATATATATGTCTTTTGTACTCCCCCAAAATTTTTCCCAAACCTTAAACAAAAAAAAAAAACAAAGGAGTTCATCACACACTCATTTAAGTCGTTGACTTGACTTAGTGTGCTTTCAACACCGATCGAACGATTCACAAGAGCCGAAGTGAAGGACAACATCGTTGATAGGTTTCGAGCCACGTGTACTGTAACCGTCCATGGACGATGGATCTATGGTGTGGATGAACTAGAGCTGCTCGTTCGAGAAACTAAAGAGGTGTTAACTGTTAACGTTGTGTAATTTGCAAGTTTTTTTGGAAGATCGTCGATGCCTCTTTGGATCGCCAGTGAATTAAGCTCCAAACTTTTTTTAAATTTGTAGAGAGAGAGAGAGAGAGAGAGAGAGAGAGAGAGAGAGGTTTTTATGTTTGTAGAGAGGTAGGGAGGGTTTTTATATTTGTCGAGAGAGAAAAAAAGAGAGTGAGCGGTATTTATAATGGGGTCATGGAGGAGACGACCCTCTTAGGTTGGGTTAGAGAGAGAAAAGAGGGCTAGCACCCTTTTAGGTTGGGTTTTAGAAAGAAAAATGAGAGAAAAAAGAGGGAGTTGTTTTAGAGAGAGAAAAGAGAGATTGTGGTTGGGTTTGAGAGAGAAAAGAGGGAAGGCGAGAGACCTTTTAGGTTGGGTTTTAGAGAGAGATTGTCGTTGAGTTTGAGAGAGAAAAGAGGGTGAGAGGGCGGGAGACTGTTTGGGTTGGGTGTTAGAGAAAGATTGTTGTTGGGTTTAAAAGAGGGAGGGAGGGTTTTAGAGAGAGGAAAGAGAGATTATCGTTGAGTTTGAGGGAGGGTGAGAGGGAGAGAAAAGAGGGAGGGAGGGAGGGAGGGAGGGAGGGAGCTCGCCCCCACTGAGCTCTACGGGGTTCCGCCACTGCCTTGCATAGAAGATTAGGAGGGAAAGCAGTCTCTATAAGAATGTGAGTTATTATTTGAACACGCAAAGTTGGCCCTTGCAAACAAAACTCACGATTTTGGACCTGTGCATTGTTGAATTACCATCTAAGTTAGTCAGATTTCAAGGTAATCATCTAGAGATGTTTAGTGCCAAATTTAGTATTAAGCATAATTTCTATCTTAGAATTCCGCTTAGTCAAAGGCTATCACCTGATTCAACGCTTGGCTACATTGAATCTCGTGCCATTCTTTCGTACCGAAAGATCTTAATTGTTAATTTCATGCCTTAAATTCAGGCGCTTAGATGGTTTCTGCTCGTATAAAAAGGCCAGATCAAAGAGCACTGGTTTTCAATTTTCTGACCTCTACCCACTTGTGAGTATGGCTCTTTTAAAGTTATAAATTTTTTTTATCTTAATTAATTGTAATTTACTTAAATGCCCTATATATGTTATTATATAATTATCCTTTAAAAGTTATAAGAATTTTTTTTTTTCATTTAAATATAATTTACTTAAATGTCATATATATATATATATATATATATATATATATATATATATATATATTATAATTTTTCTTTTAAAGTTATAAAAAATAATTTCTTTTAATTAAATATAATATAATTAAATGCCCTACGATTAATAAAATAAATTATCATTGTGTAATAAAATAAAATGAAATATTTGAATAACAGTATGTATAACCTTATATAATGTTAATATAATTATTTAATTAAATTTTTAATAAAAAAAAAAAGTCAAAGCTCAACCAAATAATATTAGAAAAAGTAGTCTCCCAAAAATAGCTCATCCAAATTTTATTAGAATAAAATAGCTGAAAAAAGACTTGGAAAACGCCCACGCCCAGCCCCTACCGGGCCAGGCTTGAGCATCGCAGCCCGGGTTAGGGAGAGGCTAAAAATTTGAGATACCAGGCCCGGGTAGGTAGGTCCGGGTTGATTCCAGAACAGTCCTAACCCGACCCATTGAGAGCCCTACTTGAGAGCTGTGACTTGGGACCTCTTATCTCCTTTTCTCCTGTGTGGCCTCTACCTCCCTCTCCTCCTCTCACTCACTCTCTCTCTCTCTCTCTCTCTCTCTCTCTCTCGGTAACCAAATGGAAATATTTTACTTCATAGCACTACTTGTTGCGGCCTTCCTCATCGCGAAAAGTTTCTTTCCAAACAGAAACCAACCAAAAAGCCCTCTATCTCTTCCTATAATAGGACATCTCCACCTTCTCAAGAAACCCCTACACCGATCCCTAGCCCACCTCTCAACCCGATACGGCTCGATACTCCTCCTCCGATTCGGTTCACGCCCAGTCCTCGTCGTCTCCTCACCCTCCGCCGCCGAACAGTGCTTCACAAAAAACGACGTCATATTCGCCAATCGCCCTCGCCTCCTAGCGGGAAAACACTTCGGATACAACTACAGTACCCTCGCATGGGCCCCTTACGGCCAGCACTGGCGCAACCTCCGCCGGATCTCCACCCTCGAAGTCTTCTCATCAAACCGCCTCAACATGTTCTCCGGAATCCGTGTCGACGAAATCCGATGTCTAATCCGCCAGCTTTACGGCCACTCCGCCGATCTAAGATTTCGAAAGGTGGAAATGAAATCTAAATTCTTCGAGTTGACTTTGAACGTGATGATGAGGATGATAGCTGGGAAGCGGTATTATGGAGACAGCGTGGTGGGGTTTGAAGAGGCGAGACGCTTTCAAGAAATAATTGAAGAGTCGTTCGCTGTGAGCGGGGTGACGAATTTGGGGGATTTTGTTCCGGTTTTACGGTGGTTCGATATTCAGGGAGTGGAGAAGAGATTGGTTAGATTGCAGAGGAAGAGGGATACGCTGATGCAGGATTTGATCGATGAATATCGAAACAAAGAAGGCGATTCATGCTTTGATACCATTGAAGGGGAGACGAAGAAGAAGAGTGTAATAGATGTGATGCTGTCTCTGCAACTAACGGATCCTGAATACTACACGGACCTCACCATCAAAGGAATTTTAGTGGTAACAATCTCTCTCTCTTCCAACCTTCCGATCTTGCTAAAAAAATGGCGTATAAAATGAGATTATCAGGATCGTCTATTTTGTTTGACTTTAGGTCAATTAGGGCGGGGTTAATGTATTCCTGATACTGCGGCGAATCCAGTAACAACTCATTTGCGGTAGAGTAGTAGCCCTGTTATACACTTTTTAGCCCGGACCCAATCTTGTCGAGAGAGATGATTTCCACGGATTTCGATACCCATGACAAAAATGGTATTGACCGTTAAGTGTTGAATCTGCTGATGCATAAAGAGGCCGGTGTAGATTATAAACTTACAGATGACGTGTACGGTCATCACCCTTTGCAAATGACGTGTACGGCGCAGATGAATAGTTGACAAGTCAGTATAATAAGACGCAAGGATGCTGAGGTTCTCTCTCTCCCTCTCGTCAGCAATTTTGTCTATAGGCTGCTATCTAGGGATGTTAGCAGATCTGGTCAGCTCTTAATCCGCCCAATTTTAAGCAAACGGGTAATGGCAGCACCTTTTTTAACAGGGTTGGGCCGGGGATTATGCATTAGGCCACTACGTCGGGCCTGATATATCGGACCCAACCTTAACGTTAGGCAAAATTAGGTCGGGCGGTGTCAACCCTCATAAGTATCAAATATACAAAGGATTAGAGGGGTTTAGGGGATTTTCGTATATAGATTTTGGAGTTAGTCGCAGGTTGTGTTTGGGTAGCACATAAGATTTGCTCTATAGCAAGGGTCAAAATCTCGGTTTCGGTCAGGACCCGAACCGTAAATTGGTCAAAATTTTAAAAATTTCGGTCAAAATTTCGGTAAATTTCGGATTTTTTTAAAAATATGCTCCGAACTTTATCGAACTTTGCCGAACTTTATTTTCTTAGTTTTTTTAAGCTATTTAACATTATTAGAACAGATATATACATTGGTGAGACTAATTTTCGTCCATTTAAAACAGTTATATGTCTATTCAAAGTCACATAGAGTTTTTTATTTTAAAATATGGAACATAAAATAGACAAAAAATGACTTCATTACCTGAACTCGAGCAGCCACCTACTCAAAGCCACATAGAGTTCTTGGGTGGTTCTTCTTCATCAGTATCATTTTGTTGTCGCGGTCTATAATATTATCCGTATTGATAGCCATATGCCGCGTACTGAGATGTTTCTGGTAGTTGATTATATTGGGGGTAGTATGAAGTATACGATTCACCAAATATTTGAGAAACGAAACCCTCATTTCCCAGGTTGTTTGGTTGAGGATATTGTGGGTTGTAAGATTGGTTGGTAGGTTGAAACCCAATCCCACTAAAACTACTAATTGTAGAGTTAATGGCGTCGAGCGAATCTTGTGAAGTTTGGTAGGACTTTGATGGCCCTCTTCCTTCCAACCCTCCGTGTCTAAATGTGAGAGTGTCGTACATAGTCATGTCATCATCAGTCCACTGTCGAACACCGCTTGAAGACTGCCCATGTAAAGTACCATAATCACCACTGTAAGTTTCACCCTCCCACTGTGTGCCCTCTCTACCGCCTCCAGTACCATCGTCGTCATCATCATCACCACCACCACCATCGTCATCACCACTACTACCTCTCTCATCGTTATCTCTAAGAGGTGTTCCTTGGCGAACAAGCCTTCGTTTTCTACGAGATTGTGAGGGCTGGCCTTCGGCAGCTCTTTCAGCTTCATCTAACCATTCTGTGCTCTCACTATCTAAAACTGGAGTTTCTCTCTCCTCAATCCACTCTCTCAAAGGATCATCTTCCGAGAAAATGTAATCCAATTCGATCGAATTAAAATATTCCTCATCTACATAAGAAGAATACAAAATTAATTAATACATTTTATAAACATTGTAATTTAAATATATGAATCACTTTGAAAGTAAACTTTATTTTATTAGATATTCTTACCACGGCTCGCTCTTTTAATATTTCTGACCCTCAATCTCATATTGTAATGGACATAGACCATACTTTTCAATCTCTCCATAGTTAGTCTATTCCTTGATTTGGTATGGATAAGAGAGAAGGTGCTCAAATTTCGTTCGCAATTTGAGGAGGATGTAGTTTGACTTAACACTCGAATTGCTATCCTTCTTAAATTATGGGCCTTCTTCACATCACCGAAGTTTATCCATCATTCAACTGCATTGAATAATATAGATACATCAAATTTAATGGACTATAAACTTTCATAAGTAAAATAAAATCTAATATACCTGGCTTCTGATTGTGGATCTCAGATAATGCTAGTGGCGTTCCAAAAGAGCCAATTTTATTTCGAAAGAATTCAATCTGCACAATATTGTCAAACAAGGAAGATCAATGTTACAAATATCGGTAACAATAATCTTAACAATTATACGGGAAAATTAACTATTTGTTACCTCTCTCATTGCCTATCCTTGAATGTTGATGTCTGACTCCATCTTTTGGATCACGCTTAATAAGCCACTGTAGACCTCATCATTTATACTGATATTTCGACTGTATTGGTAGACGGGGTTCAAGAAATACCCTGTTGAAATATCTCAATTAATTAAAACTATAAAGATAAATGTAACGAAAGTATGATTCTCAATTAATTAAAGTAATAAATTACCTGCTACATGTAGATTTTGGTGGAACTGTTCATTCCACCTTCTATCGATCACCTTCCAAAATTTCTTGTGACTTTTGGGGAACTTACCTCTAATGGCCAACTTTGCTTTGTTCATGGCCTCATAGACATACCCCATTGTGGGTTTGTCATCCACATCTACCAATCTTAGTACTGCACTAGCGGTTCAATAATATTCTAGCCGTACTAAACCTTTGTTCGAATCACGAGTTGAAGATAGTATCAGCCACATTGTTGGCCAATGGTCATTTCGTGTTTGAAATTTTGGCTTCGTTACTTACCCATTCTGGAGATCCAGCCAGACTCTTCAAGGCTGCCCTATACTTATATAAGCTTTGAAGGGCAATGAAGTGGGTGGCAAACCGAGTTATTGCAGGCCTTATAATGTCCCTTTGGTCTGTAAAGGTTCTCAGCAAATTGACTAGGCTTGTACTTTGGTAGATGAAACTGGTTATCATCTTACAGTTTTTTATGACAGTATGCATAGTTTCCATCTTTCCGAGGTCAGTGAGAATCAGATCAATACAATGGGCTGCACAAGGAGTCCAGAAGATGCGACTATATGTGGACGAAAGTTTGTTGCAAGCTGCCTTGTAGTTTGATGCGTTATCAGTGATGATTTGTACAACTCGCTGCGACCCAACTGATCTTACAATCTCATCCATCAATCCAAACAGATAGTTGGCATCCTTTGTTGTTTTTGAAGCATCAACAGACTTCTTGAAGATTGTCCTCTGATCACTGTATACTAAGAAGTTGATTAAGGTCTTCTTAGTAACACTCGTCCAACCATCGCACATAATTGTGCAGCCTCTCTCGTCCCATATTTTCTCGAAGCTCGTTACATAGTCTGTTATCTCGGTCACTTCATCGTCTAAATATGGGCCAGCTATCTCATAAGCTGTTGGGATTTTTACCCTGTGTCCCGCTAGTCTCTAACATGGTCTTAAAGTCGCGATTCGACCACTTGAGTTGGAATATGATTATGTAGCAATTTGCTCTTGATTTACCTAATCTTTTATCCCAACTCTTCAAAAACGTTGTACTCAACTTGGATTGTTTGAAGCTCTCTGTTTTATATAAGAAAGGATCTATAAGTCCCACTGGACATCTAACACTACCAGAACCAGAAGGTCTAGAACCACCCTCCCGTATAGTAGATGACCTGCATAAACCTATGTCTCAATGGCCACAGCTGTATGGCTGACCCTCCCAATTCTATGCAAACTAGATCGGAATCTATGAGAAGCGTATTGTTCATCCTCTCGTCTTCTCCTTTCATTCAAACTGTCCCTCATTACCCTCCTAAGTTGACTCTCTTCATCATCTTCATCATCATCATCATCATCCAAGTCTACTGGAATTGAAGTACGGTGAGGTTGCGATATGGTTTCCATTAATTCTTAATTCATTATCTCAGCCTCTGCTCTCTTTCCTTTGACGATCTGTAATTGTTGTTTTATTTGCTGCCTAATTTCCTTGGGCACGCTAGTACATGGCTGCACGTCACCCTGTTTGCCAGCTAAGTGTTCTTTATGTCTGCTGACACCGCCACATTTTAGTTCTTTATTACAGAAATGATATTTTGAATTAAGCCTCTTAGGTCCCAAAGGAGTGCCATACTGCCATGCAGAATCAAGATCACGAACCATTTTTATATATCAAATAATAGAATCTGTAGAAGAAATATCATTCCAATTAAAAAATCATTAAATTCAAATTAACCTCATAGATAAAGTGGAGATAAAAGTTTTAAATTATAGATCATTTAGCTATTTAAAAAATAATATACCAAGATTTTAGTGATGAAAGTTAGTTATAGGGATATTCAAAAAATTATCCCTAAATATAATAACATAATTGAAACTTTAAAAGTAGCAACCCAATGAAATGTAACCAAAACCAAATTATTCATATATATATATATGGTTAAAAATAGAGACTTTGTTATCATTTGGATATGTGCCACATGGAATACCCATCTAAGCCACATGGGTAAAATATTAGCACGAAAATAATCTCTATCATCTAATTTCTCACAGACAACCATTGAATCAAATAATGTCCTTTGACTTTATTCCATCGGATGATAGATATCACGTTTCGTGCCAATATTTTGTATAGCAATCTTGATCATTCTTTGGTGTTCACATATAATTTATTTATATATATATATATATATATATATATATATATATTAATATATATATATATATTAATTATAACATGATCTTAACATATAGTTAATATAATGATTAATATTTGTATAATAAATTTATAATTAATTGTAAATATAGTTGTAATTATTATGTTTTATTATTGGTGTTATTAAGTATTATTTCAAAATTTTCACATTGATAGTTTTATTATGAAAATATTAAATTTATTTAATTATTTATAGTATTGTAATTAAGTGTAATAATATTGTAATAAGTATATTATTACAATATTAATATGTAATGTAAATATGGTAGTTGTTAATTTTTATATTTTAATAATATCATTATATCGTTATAAATATTAATTATATATATTATGAATAATAGTTTTAAATAGTAATATATTTATGATTTTTATTAATAATTAATTTATTGTTATTGGTTTATATTTAATATTAAGTTATATTATGATGATTAAAGTTATATTAGTGTTTTTAATATATAAAAATATAAAATATATAATATTATGTAAATATGTATGATAAATATTTGTGATAATGTAGAGTTTATACAATTTTAATATATAAATTAAGTGAATTGGATAGTTATTTTTAAAAGAGAATTGTATTATTTTTAAGTATAGCAAAAAATGGTAAATGATAATAATAAATTTGTAAATGTTAAGTATTTTTATATAATGATGTTTATATACTATTTTTTTATATAAATTTTTATTTATGACACCAGCAATTATATAATATAATATATTATTATATTTATTATTGTTAATATAATAATTTATTTTAAATTATATATCTTTATAAATTATTTTATAAAAATATTGTTAAATATAATTATAGTATAAATATTGTTCAATATAAGATATTGTATATAAAATGAGTTATTAAATGAGGGTATATTATAAGCCGATTCAATATCTTAAATATACAATATAAGATATTGTATATTATAGGCCGATTCAATACCAAATATATATATATATATATATATATATATATATATATATATATATATATATATATATATATATATATAAATAATATTATTCCATGTGGCACCATCAATTATATAATATAATATATTATATCATATAATTGAATTCACACATGCTGGAACACTTTGATTATATTGAATCGAACGATGGAGATTGTTTATCGTCCCAATCTTTCACACGATGGATCTTGAGAACATGATCGTACCATCCGACGGTAGGATTTTTATTTCATATGGTGCACACCCGAAAAAGGGACGTTAAAAGCAATTTTGAGCTTGCACGTGATGTTAAGGTCATTTTTCTGAGATGTGTGCCACGAAAAATTAAACATTAACCGTCTAATGGTAGGCCCATGATCTCAAGATACATCTTGTGAAAGATTGAGAGGATAAACAATCATCATCATCTAATTCTACCAAGTCAATTTGTTTCAGTGTGGGTGAACTCAAAGATTTGATGGGTGGATTTAAAGTAAATTAGTGGCCTTCAGATATTAGCTAAAGATTTTATCTTTAAAAACGATTAAGAAAGTAGAGCCCACATTATTGCTAAATAGAATTCTTTTATTCTATAAGAAAAGCAAAAGGGGTACTTTGTTTGTGCCCACATCTTAGACCCCTTGATAACCATTGATTAAGTCGGATAAAATGATGGAGGTCATGTTTCATCCCGATATTCCACACAAGAGATCTTGAGTTCATGACGCATCTATCAGACGGTCGGTTTTTATTCCAAGTGTCACAAATTCCAAAAAATGGTCTTTGAATCATATGTCAAACGTTATGCCCAAACGCCAATTTAGGGCCATTTTTTGGGATCAGTCACATATAGAATAAAAAATTTATCGTCTGATAGGTGCGCCATGATCCCAAGATCTATTATGTGGAATATTGGGCTGAAACACGATCTCCATCGTTAATCTGAAGCAATCAATGGTCTTCAAAGAGTCTAAGATGTGGGCGCTTTCAGAGATGACATGGGTGCGAACATAGATACCCAACGCAAAATGGAGGAGATTTTTTTTTTACTGGCTCTTCTTAGATAAACAAACCATTTTTTTTTTGTCCTTTTAAAAGTCAATGCTGGCGGACGCCCGCACTCGCCCTTACATGCGTCCGCCTATATATATATATATATATAGATAATTATGTGGCACCATCAATGCAATTATCTCTAAACATAAAAAAATAATAATATAATTAAAAAATATATATTATTATATATTTTTCAAGACTCGAGTAGGGACGGCGAACTCACGTAATTTTTTAGAGAGATTTGGATAAATTCCAACTAGATCCGGCGAGATTTGGTCACTTTCCGGCAATATTTTTAAAAGCGAAATCCGGTGAGTTTGGGCGAAATCCGGCGAGAATCCGCCTAGATCCGACAAGATTTGGGCGAAATCCAACGAGATTTGTGTGAAATCCGAGTCCAAACGGCGAATCACACGTACATTCGGCAACTTGTGATATTTTTTGCGTGAAATCCGGCAAATCCCGACGAAATCCGGCGACCAAAAATGTTAGATCTAGAGAAATCCGGCGAAAGTTGGCGAAAGCCGACTTCACATGGTGAATCACGCAAAGATTCGGCACCTATATTAATTTTTTGAAGAAAATCCGGCGAGTTCCGACGAAATCCGGCGAAGCGTCGACGAAATCCGGCGACGACTTGGCTCGGCTGCGGATGAGGAAGCTTAAATGGGTTTATATGTACTTGCGTTGGCATTAACGAATCGGTTGCAATTTAAAAAGTTTAAATGGGTTGCTAATATAAAATTAGCTTTTAAACCGTTCATTAATAGGGTGCAATTACGAAAATGGGTATGATACCCATTCAAATTTGCTAAAAAACCTTAAAAAGCCGCCCAAGTCAAATTACCGGCCGATAATTTGAATTTTCGGCCGGTAATTTGACTTTTCTAAAGGGAGGGCGATTTTTTAATATTTTGGGTTTCGATCTTGACCCATACCGAGACGACTCGGCCGAAAATTTAAATTTTCGGCCGAGATTTTGATCCTTGCTCTATAGTAGGCAGGGAGCAGTTTTAATACATAAAATAATTTTGATAGTCAGTACTTGCATTCGCTTTTGAAGTGATGGCACCCAATTGAGAAAAAGACTTTATATTGTAGAGACTTGAGACATGTGAAAATGCAATATGGATAGTCTGATCTGAAGTTCATGATCTATAGATTCTTAGTGGATAAAATTGACACAAAATATAATCTTCATCATGTGATCAAATATAGTCAAACGCTATTATTTGATTTAACGATTGACAGCAATAGATCATATGATAAATATCGTGTTTTTCTCCAATCTTATCTACTAAGGATCTATAGATCATAAACTTTAAATCACATGTCCGTAAAATATAGAGTCTTTCTTTAACCTCGGTTCAATCAATTAAAAAGTGTGTGCAAGTAATGGCTCTCAATAATTTTTAGTTGGAGCAAATGAGGGGAGGAGCTGTGTTACCAAATATAAAAGTAGTTTCCTAGAGGAGCTAGAGTGCGAAAGAGCTGCTCTTTACTCTGAAATTGCTAACCCAAACACAGCCTTATAGATCCTTGTTGTTGCACTGAAGTTGGTCATAGACCCTTTATCCGGCAGCCAAAATTTTGGACCTACCCAACCTGTTAACAACCTTATATCTCTGTTCTAATCCAGTTTAAGCAAAAAATAATAATAAAATATCATAAATATTTTATTTAATTAATTAGTAATTTAAAGGTGCCATTATTTGCGCAAGTTTTCTTTGTCATAGAACCTAAAACACGGCTTCTCTGTTCGTGACTACCCAAATACTGAAGGTGCTTATACTGGAAATTGTTAATTCCGTTGAATCGGATGAGGGAGATCATTTATCAATTCAATCGTCAACACGATCGATCTTGACATACCATCAGACCATAAGTTTTGTATTGCATGTGGTACAAATCCCAAAGGATGATGGTATGAAACCAAGGTCTTATCATCAAACTGTCAGATTGTCAATTTATTAAAGTGATCTTAAAAATCGCATTTGTATCAAAATCAGTTATGTGAAAGATGCGATGAAAATCAATCTCCATCATCCGATTCAACGCAGGCAAAGGATTTACAATGTAGGTGCCCTTAGTAATTGAATAGGCAGGAATATAGATACCCAAAAAAATGTATCTCTTTTCGCTCTTTAAAACCAAAGGCACCTCTATTCTTGCCTACGTTTGAATCCCATTGATTGCTTAGAATCGGATAATGAGATCATTTTTAACCCCCAATTTCCATATAATAGATCTTTAGACTATAAGCATTCTATTAGATGATCAATTTTTTATTCCACATGACATAGATGCCCAAATAATGACCTTAAACTCACTTTTGAGCATGATGTGTGCTATATATTTTTTTAGGGCTATCTTTTGAGATCTGTGCAACATAGAATAAAAATCGATTGTCTGATAGTGTGCTCATGGTCTCAAAATCTATTATGTGAAAGATTGAGATGAAATTCATGTCCATAGTATGGTACTATGACTCTAACCAGGCAATGGTTTTGGACATAGGGGCCATCAGTAATCTTCTATGTGCAAATAAAGGGACCCAACAAAATGTCTATATTTTATGGGCGAGGGCGCTACCGTTGACCTTTCATTGAACAAAAAAGCAGAAATAGAGCTGCCCCGATACAAAAAAGATGTGCACGCCGTGACTCTCCCTAATAATAATAATAATAATAATAATAAGGATGCCGACACCATTACGTAGCAACTTAGGTTTGAACCATGCTTTTAGTCCCATTTGGGTGACAAGTGGCACCTTATCTTAAGACCTGGTGCCAAAGGCAACATGCACAAGATCATCACGTTCATCCTAAAAAACATAAAAAGAAAAATAAATTTGACAAAATATCTTATCCACATTCAAATGGTGATCAATGTTAGAAAAAATCAATGCACTAGGTATGTTAGGATTCACTCGATATTTGACCTTATTTTCACATGCCACATGTTAGAATAGTCTCACATTGCATGTGGGCTTGGAGGTCTTGGGCAATATAATTTGGGGATTCTGGGCACTTCTCACCTTACAAGCCGATTTTTTGAGGTTGATTTATGCCCTAGGGCAGACTCATGTACTCCTTAACCTAATAAATACTAATAATTAAGATAACATGAAAATTCTAAATGTTTAGTCTTAATCCTCATATTCAATGGAAAATGCAATGTATTGCAAAATCTCTGTTAGCTGTTTGGTTAATCAAATGCATGAGTCAAATGGAACCTTTTGTTTAGATGTTGCTAGCAGCTGGAACTGACACTTCAATGGCCACTATGGAATGGGCAATGTCGCTTCTTCTCAACCATCCTGAAGTCCTAAAGAAAGCTCAAATTGAGATCGATGAAAATGTCGAACAAGGGCGCTTGCTGGATGAATCCGACCTCCCGAAGCTTCCCTACCTCCACCAAATCATCAACGAAACGCTTCGGCTCTATCCTGTGGGCCCACTTCTAGTCCCTCACGAATCATCCGAAAAATGCACCATCGAAGGGTTCGATGTGCCACATGGCACAATGCTGTTGGTTAATGTTTGGGCCATTCACAGGGATCCCAAATTATGGGTAGAGGCCACGAAGTTCTTGCCGGAAAGGTTTGAAGAAAAGGAGAGAGAAGAGGGGTTTAAGTTTATACCTTTTGGGTCAGGAAGGAGGGGATGTCCGGGGGAAGGCTTGGCTAAAAGGATTGTGGGTTTGGCGTTGGGTACCTTAATTCAATGCTTTGAATGGGAAAGAGTTGGGGAAGAGAAGGTGGACATGAGGGAAGGGTTGGGGCTTACAATGCCGAAGGCCCAACCCTTGGAAGCCATGTGTAAGCCGCGCCAAACCATGATCAATATTTTCTCTCACCTTTGAGCACCATTTGCAGTTGCTTTTGGGCTCAATTTATACGTTTTTAGTAGTTGTAATTGTGACCTAGTCCCTGTTATGCTCCTTTCAAAATCCTCTGATTTTAAGGTTTTTCTCTAAAATTGGAACTTGTCCTTGCTTGTTTCTGTGTGTGCGAATTAACACCACCTCACTTGTATACGGCATACACCCTCAAGTTTTATTCTAGCTTGCGCTACATAGGAGTGCAAGTTCCTTTACTATTAATGCAAACATTTTAATGTAGGACCAAAACCTTTGAAGTTTTATTACCACCTAATCGAAACCAAATTTTTCGAATTTTTTATTCAGTTTCGCTTGAAGTGAAATCAAACTGAAATAAATCTATTTCGGTTTTCGCTGACAAAAATTTCGAAAACTTGAAAGCGAAGGCAACCGAAACCAATCAAATTCGGTTCTTGGACACTCATACGGCCGTGGCAATGCACTCGTTCAATCAAAGTCTTCGACCAATTACTCCATCATTAGCAGCCTAGGTCGAGCTACAAGTAGATGTTGAAAAACCGAGTTCAAGGTGTAAGTGGGCCCCGATACAAAACCTACTGTTTCAAGTGAGAAAGTCCAAATCATATAGATTTAGCTTTGTTCGGCAACTCTTTTCCAATAGCGAATTTTCTTAACACAAAGGTTGGTAGAAATGCCTATTATTCTTGTACAAGCATTATATCTGTAAAAAATATAATTGAAAATGACTTGATATGGAGAGTGGGCAGTGAAAACTCAATCAAAGTGTGAGAAGATAGATGGAATCTTAGGGTGTCTACCTAAAAAGTTATTATGCCCATAAAACTAGCCTCAATAATCCATATGTCCGAGCTGTTAGAGAATGATCCTAAAAGATGAAATGGAGAAATGATTTGGTATGTGTTTCATGATATTGATGTTGATGCAGTTTTACATATCGGTATTTCCTCTCGGATGATTGAAGACAAACTCGTTTGAACTCATGATAAGAAAAATCGCGTTTTAAACCCAGCTTTTTTTAAAAACACATTGTAAACCTATTTTTTTCCGTTTATAATGATTAATTTTTTTTTAATTTTTACAATTTTCCTTTTTTTTTCTTGAATTACCAAAATTTACCACTATTTTCATATATTTATCGAGCCATTTTATTCCTGTACCTATACTGTTCCTGTACCTAACTGTTATTGAAAATTGATATTTTTGGTATCTGTGTCAAGTCAAATCAATGTCTGAAGGCTTGATGGTACGCATATGATCTCTAGGTTAAGTGTGTGAAAGATTCGAATGAAAAATGTTCCTCATCATCCAATTCAAAGTACTCAACGGGGTTTAACATGGGTGCTCTCAAAGATTCGTAGGCGTACTCTTAATGGTGGCTTGCACGCTTTTATATATAGTATTCAAGTATCTTTTTTATTTTAAAATTTGAAATTTATATGACTTAAAAATAATGAAAATTTTTTCAAATAATATTTTTGATATTATATCGGATTTAGATCAGATACATATGGGTCAATATTACCCGATATGGACTGATGTTTCCCCACCTTAATTCGATGTTTGATCCTATATACTATCGTTGATGTATATAAATTGAAAAATTCCTAACCATATCAACCAATATGTATCAGATATGACTGATATTTAAAATCATGGTTAATCAATTAAATATTTATGAAGTATTTTTAATAGGTCGGTCGACTCCATAATTGACCAGCCTAATGGCAACAAATTTTTTGGTTTGAAGCCTTATCTACTTATGCTCATCCAATGAAATTTTTTGATCCATGCCTAGAGTGTGATGATTCACATATGCCTATAGGCATAATTTCTTGACTGGTTTGACTATTAAATTGTTCACAGATGAAGGTATATTGTACAATAATTGTGTACGATTATAATTAAACTTTAATGATGTAAGATGATCGTACATACCCCATTCTTCTTAAAAAGATAGACATCATGTCATCTGAATCTTATAACTGTCATAGTTACTAAGGTTTGATGAGGGTAGGGCTGCACATTTGTTGGATCGAATCGGACCGAACCACCGGGTTTAGTCCGGTTTGGACATGTACCAGTTTTGATTTGGTTTGGAAAAAAGGAAAACCAAAAAGTTTGGTTTAGTTTCGGTTCGAAGCCTCCCCAAGCCGAAACCGACCGGATCGAACCAAATGTAGTTTGTAAGTATATATATTTCGGCAAGGGTTTTGGTTAATTTTAAAGGACATTTAAGTAAAATGGATATTTTTATATAAAATCCTACCCTTGGCTTTAGCCTACTCCTAAATCCGAAAGTGGTAACGTAAAACTTATAGGAAAATCAATTAAGAAATTGAGAAAATTTTGATGTACAAGTAGAACTTACAGGAAGATTGAAATCGATCGAACCAAACCGAACTGAATTGAATCGGGTTGGTTTGGTTTAAGAGTTGGACGGCTTGGTTTGGTTTGAAAATCTAGAAATTGATTAGGACTAGTTTGGTTTGTGGTTTTAGTCCAAAATCAACAAAACCAAACCGAATACACCCTTAGATGAGGGTTTTAAAAATTTATTTGATTGTCTGATGAAATAATCTCTACTGTTGAAGCTTTGCATATATGAAGACCTTCAAATTAAACGGCTTAGATGGAGTTCTACAATGCACACCATCTAAGCCAATTAATAAGAGAAATTATGAGAAATTTTACTAATAATAGCTCCACAAAGTCAAACGAATATAAGTTAGACAATGGAGGTCGTTTTTTGTCAATCTTCTGCAAAATTGATTATGAAAATATGGTGTACCTATCAGACAGTCAGATGTTGATTTCATGAGGCACAAATCTCGAAAAGTGGCCGTGATCATGGTTGTACCATGAGAAAGGGCTCTCAAGTGTCACATTTGGATATGTGTGCCACATGGAATCAAGATCTAATTGTCTGATAGGTGAGCCATGATCTCAAAAACTATTGTATTTGGGATTTGGACGAAAACTGTTCTCCATCGTCCGATTCAAGAGAATCAACGATTTTTTATGATGGAAATGCGTGTATTCTTCACAGAAAAAATAACAGTAAATAGTGTCACCCTATAAGATAACGGTGGCATTTATATATATATATATATAGGGAGCCGGTTAGGTCCTCCAAGATACGCATGGAGCTCCACGTGGCATCCAAAACACTGTTTGGGTGCCACGTGGAGCACAAGTAGACGGTATAGATCAATATTAAAAAAAAAATTGAAAAAAACTTTTTAAACCCACAAATCAAAGTTTGATGGGTTTCATTGGTCCACATTTCACGATTAAAAAAATACACGGTGGAGATGAGTTTTCATATATTTTTTTTTCAAAGATGATCTAAGCAATGCACCCTAGCTCCACGTGGCATCGAAACAATATGTTGATTGCCACGTGGAGCTCCACGTGGAAGGTTGGAGGACGGTGACCTACTCTCATGGAGGACGGAGGCCTTTTCCATATATATATATAATAACCTCGGTATCTGGGCCTCTTAGAGCACTCACCTAATCCCAGGGGCACATGTGCACCCCAAATTCAGCACCTGTCGGATCAGCACAGGATATAAATCCCTAGGGTGGCGGGGAGATTGAACTCAGTCTCCACCTTTTGGGCAGTACATAGCCAGCTCACCTAACCCCTTGAGATTAACGATGGCGTTATTTGTACCAATTTTTCTGTGAAGAACACAGTATCTTTCACAAGAAAAAATCATTGATTGCCTTGAATCAGACGATGGAGATCGTTTTTCATTCCATTTTTTCATGCAATAGATCTTGATATCATGGCGTGCCTATTAGACGGTCACACGTTAATTCCACATGACGCACATTCAAAAGTGGCGGTCTGATAGGTATGCCCACAATCACGATCAATTTGAGAAAGTGTGTCATATTGAATCACGATTTGACCGTCTAATAGGGGCGTCATGATATCAAGATCTACTATGTGGAAGGTTGGGAAGAAAAATGATCTCCATTGTCTAATTCAAAATAGTCAACTGCATGCATGTATTTTTCAGAGGTTTAATAGGTGCAAATAATGTTATCCTAAGAATGTAATCCTTTATTAGAGTTCTAAAAAGGAAGGAGTCCTAATGAAATTATGAGGCTTTTTTGTTTTAATTTACGTTAGCTTTTAAGGTTCCTAGAAAATAAGAGAGGTTATTAGAAGTTTTATTATTTGTTTAGCTAAAATTGTCCTACTTTAATTAGATGTCTAGTTATAGAAAGTTATAAAATATAGAGATATATAAGGAAAAACATGAGAGTAGATAGGATAACTTAAAGTGTATTTTGCGTCTAAAATATGGAAACACTAACATTGACATAAATAAGAGAGATTTGCACTTTTATATAGTAGTAAGATTTATATTATTGGGATCAGGTTCGATGGCACCCAATTTTTAGCCTGAACCTACCCGACCCAGCCTTTGAGTAGACACGACCTGATGGGTCAAGTTTATGAGCCTGACCCAACTAAAAAAACTGGGTCGACCAGGTATCCCTAATTCGCCTCCTCAAACTGGCCAACTGGACGCGTAGCTGTCGCTTCATTACATTCCAATTTACGCATAATTAATTTCGCCCTCAATCTTCAGTTTTTAAAATTAGAAAAAGATATACTGAGGCGTTAAGAAAAACAGTTTATTCGTTCTTTAGGTGATAAAATCGTACGACATCTAAATTAAAGAGATGAAGAAATAATTTGTTTACCATTTAGATCCATTGACTTCTTTCTTTTAAGGAATCCCGGTGCAAAGAAGCAGGTACTATGGACTCTAGCTAGATAACGTTTAGCAAGATACAGAGCAGCTCCAAACAAGAGAAAAATGACTTTTGACATTTGAGAATCTCATATGTGGAATAAGGGGCTCGGGTCATTAGTTCACTTAGCACATCTAATTCATCAAATAAAAGTCACATTGCAGATGGAACTTGAAAAAAAAAAAAAATTCAAAGTTCCCCACCTAGTATTATGTAAGCTGCCCGGGTACTAGGTGGCTTGTTACTCTATTCACGACGGGTACTAGGTGGCTTGTTACTCTATTCACGATTAGGATGTATCATGAAGCATCGTGTGTCCTGTTCGATAGCTGACCCATGATCTACTGTTCTTTGTGCAAAAAGATTGGGACCTAAAGTAATCTATATTAATTTTAGATTGCTATTGAGTGATTTGCATAAGTGGAAAAAAAAATTTATAATTATTTTTTAAAAATTTATTTATAATTTACGATATCACAAGCTCACACTTAGATTAATCTCTAAGGGACGCCCTCACCCCCACCATGCCACAGAAAAATAGTCTACGGTTCTTTGTGCTGTGTGACTTTAACATCAAAATTAAAAGATCTATAGTATTGAAGATTGGGATAAAAAACATCCCTCGTGATTTATAGTGGTCAAATGCTTTCAAAGCTAACTCTATGTTGTAAATCTCCAGAATAGTTTTAACCCATTTTTTAAATTGGTTGTGCCTTTTAAGTGGTATTATCTTAGACACACCTCTATTCGTGCATATCGATTAGTAAGGGCATCTTCATCCAAAATTCATTGATTGGTTTGAATTAGATGATGGAGATTATTTTTCACCAATTTTTGACAAAATAGATCTTAACACCGTGAATTACCATTAGACGGTCAACTTTTCATTACTCACGGCACATATCCCAAAAACTAGCCCTAAAATCAATTTTGAGTGTGATGTGTGCCACATGATTTTAGGACTAAATTTTTAGAATTTGTGTCAAGTGAAATCAAAAGCTGATTTGTGATGCTAAGCCTATAGTCTCAAGAACCCTTGCATAGAAGATTAGGGGGAAAGACCATCTCTATAAAAATGTGAGTTATTATTTGAACACACAAAGTTGGCCCTTGCACACAAGACTCACGATTCTGAACTTGTGCATTGTTGGATTACCATCTAAGTTGACAGATTTGAAGGTTATATGATCTAAAGATGTTTAGTGCCAAATTTAGCATTGAGCATAAATTTATCTCTTGGAATTCCGTTCGGTTGACTACATTGAATCTCGTGCCATTGTTTTGTATCGAAAGATCTTAATTGTTACTTTCCTGCCTCATAGTCAGGCGCTTAGATGGTTTCTGCTCGTATAAAAAAGGCTAGACCAAAGAGCACCGCTTTTCAATTTTCTGACGTCTACCCACTTGTGAGTTGTGACTTTGGGCACATTTGATTGCTCGTTACTAATGGACGTCGCCTTATGGCGCTTGAAGGCGTTAGAGCTGTAACGCCTTAATTCATTAATGGTCAACGAAATTGACTTTTTAAAATCTGTTTGATTGGCACTTTATGTAAAACAATTTTTACACACTGTGCCACATGTTTCTTTGATGGCATTCACATTTAGCGCGACATCTCATTTAAGTGAAATTTTAAGGACCGTTGGTACCATTCCAAATATTGGGGATCTTAGATGCTTTGATATAACCTGAAAATATTTGAACGCTTAATCTACATACGGCTAAGTAAACATCATGAAAACATTTTTCTTTTCTTATTCATTTGACCCACATAGGATTATAAAATAAAAACACCCAAAAATTATATAAAACAGCTAAATGCAAGTAGAAAGATGATGAAGAGACATTTAAAAATTATAAGAGAGATGAGAAAAGCATGCAGGCAACTGCAATAACAGTTCAATCAATAAATAAGGGGTGTTTATCTACATTCGTGCTTGCTTATGGGTTTAAAGGTTTTCAAAGATCTTTAATGTAGTCAATTGCATCTGATTGGCCAATCCATATACCGACTGCACAATAAAATAAAAGAGCAGAGAAAAAAATAGAAAAAGAAAAAGAAAGAGGGGTTTTGGGGGTCTTCATAAACCTTTCAACCCATTGTCGTGGGTCGCTCCCTTCATGAATCAAACGAGTCTCTCTCTCTCTAAAAATAAAAAAGACAAAGCATGTGTAAATAAAAGTCTAACGAGATCTCTCTCTCATGTTGTATACAAGAGAAAATAAAAAAGATAAATCGGTCATAATCGGTTTCTAGATTTTCAAATCAAACCAACTGTTTTACTCTTAAACCAAACCAACCTGATTCGATTTGGTTCAATTTGGTTCGGTCGGTTTCGGTTTTCCTATAAGTTTTACTTGCACATCAAAATTTCCTCAACTTCTTAACGGGTTTTATTATAAGTTCTACTTTACTGCTTTAAGATTTAGGAATAGCAAAAGACAAGTGTAGAGTTTTATATAAAAATATGCATTTTACTTAAATGCACTTTAAAATTAGTCAAAACCCCCGCCTATATATATATACTACATTGGGTTTAGTTTGGTTGGTTTCAGCTTGGGGAGGCTTGGAATCGAAACCAAACAAAACTTTTCGATTTTCTTTTTTCCAAACTAAACCCAAATTGGTACCCGTCCAAATCCGACCAAACCCAGCGGTTCGGTTTGGTTCGGTCCAAAAAAATGCACAACCCTAGACTCTACCATTGTATGCGAAAACTGGTCATCCGTCAACAAAAAGGTACTTAAAGCGTCTTTTAAAGGTAACATGTGTAAAGCATAGAAAACGTACGATAAAGCGTAATCCAGAAAATCGTCAACTAAGAGGAAGCCCGCTGAAAATAGAAAATCGAGAATTACAATTTTTCAGGGAAGAATAAGAAAGAAATCGTTATTTACGATTTCCTAAAAAATAAAAGTTTTCTTATTTTTGTCGTTGTTGCTGATCACATGAGAACTATCACCGCCATATACAGAATTAGAAGACTCCTGTAATTAGAAGTCTGATGAATCACAAATCTGAAAAGATTAATAAAAATCTAAATCAGAAGGACTCTGTCGCTGCCCAATAAAAAATACTTTAGAAGCGCATCAACTAAGGAAAGCAAGGAAAGATAAAATTAGGAATTAGAGTTATATTAGGATCTTTTTATTTTTAGTAGTTTCTTTTATTAGAACTAGATTTTTATAAATTGACTCCTTATGATTTATAAATAAGAGAGCTCAAAATAGGAATAAGTATCGAAGAATTTCAGCATCAATAGACGTCTGAGGTTGAATTTTTTTCCGATCAAAATAGTGTATACTAGTTAGAGTAGATTAGATATTAGAGGTTTCTCAAGAACAATTAACGGCTGCAATTGAGTGCTGAAGATTAGTGTAGATATATGTAATTTCTCAAGAGCAATTGACGACTGCGGCTGAGGGGTGAATGATATATTTTACTTTTCTTTCTAGTTTAGATTTTATTTGCTTTGTAAACATCTCCAAGTGTTAATTTGAATTGATGACTCAGGTTAGAATTTTCAGATTAGTGTAATGATTTTTACTTTTTCATTTACAGTTTGCTAGAGTTTGATTGACACCCAAATTTTTGGTTGATTGTTGATTAGATTAAATCTGTATTAATAGGATCTTAGACTTGATTGACGACTAATGTCAGGAGACTAGAAATATGATGTAACGGTACTATTTATTTTCATAAATATCCGAAAGTTAAAGATTTATATTAACGACCTTAATCTGAAGGAGGATTAAGATTTATTTTTTATACACTTTAGTTTATAAAACCATTCTTTTATTCATATTTCTCCAGTAGATTAGAAAATCTTAAAGATAAATAAAGTTTTTAATATAGGAATTTAGAAAGAAGATAGAAATAGAAATTAATAAGATAATAAACTTCCTCGTGGGAATGATCTTATGTTAGCACTATAATTTTCATTGTGCGCTTGCAATAGGTTAGGACTTGAATTTAATATAATTATAATACACAATAACAACCAAGTCAGACGTCCAAGGAAGAGAAGGATACGGTCTAAGGGTGAAGTTAGGGCCTTACAGTATGGTAGGTTCAGTGAGTATGATCACAATCGCAGGAGATGCACGGCAGCGGGACCGATGGGTTTATATAGTACGAAATGAGATTTTCTTTCGCGACTTGCATATTGACAGAGATTGGTTTATTATATGAGATTTTTTCTTTATACTGATCGCCTTTGTAACTATTTTGAATTTCAGGAGTGAACGACTCGTCGATTGTTTAACCAGTCGATATCGATTGGTTATACAGTCGTTAACGACTCATTATACAGCCGATATCGACTTTATAATCAGTCGATATCGACTTTATAACCAATCGTTAATGACTGTTTAAACAGTCAAAAAAGATTTTGAACCATTTACATAAAGATTTTGAATAAATAAAATTTATGGTACCAAGATTTTGAACATAAAATGGATCTATATAAAATTTATACCTAAAAAAAGTATATTTGTATATATTTCAGATTTATAATTTAATTTTTTACATTTGAAAAAAACTGAGGGCGGTGCATCTTTAGGAAGTTCTTCATCACTTTTTAACCCCTCTCCATCGCTAGTGTATGTAGCAAGGGCATGACCAATTTCTGCCCTAATCTGACTATTTTTTCTTGCGTGAAGTTGAAAGTCTTCCCCGCCATAAAGTACTCCACTTATTTCAACACGAACACCTCACAATCCGACCCACTTCTCTATCGGGGAACGGATTTGATCCAATAGTCAGTACTTAACCAAGGGTAGTTTTTAGCGCTCAGTACAATGGAGTCTCCGTATAAATATAAGATTGCGGGAAGGTAATGAGTTTGCTTCAAAAAAGTGGAATGTCAGATAAGAAAATAGTGAAAATTTATAAGTTTGAACAATTCGTATTATATATACTTACCAGTGCATTCAATTGGTAAGGATATTTGTCCTTAGAGGGCGTATAAAAAATAGGGTCAACGACCATTACCGATCGTTCTAAAACTTTCACGATCGTAAGCGCCCAATATAGTGGATGGTGAGAATGAATTGAGACAAATATCTGTAAAAAAGAATATAATGTTAAAGGCAATAATTTAAAAAGTTTAAAAGTTGTTGGTAGTGATCGTAACATACCGTGCTACAATCATGAGTCCATAGATTCCGCAATTGATTGAAAAAGAAGTTCTGTTGCACCTTTCTGCCTTGGTTCTCTTCTTCCTTGTGTGCAAACCACCATTCGATTTGTATCCCGAACCATTTCGTGTAGAGTTTTTATGAAATAATAAATTTGTTGAAATCTCTCAAGCTTATGACCATGTGGGTCAAAACAGTGGTGCTCGTAAGGAAGTATTTATCCTTTCGTTCAGGATGAGTAGTGTCATCAATGACTTCCATGAGTCTTAAATAGGCTCCCATTATAAAAAAATAATAATAATAAAGAGTTAATGACTCGTTAGACGATCGATGCCGACTGTATAAAGAATCGATGTCAACTCTTTATACAATCGGTATCGATTATTTATATGGTCGATACCGACTGTATAAAGAATCGTCATCGACTCACTAAACAATCGTTGTCGACTCTTTATAAGATCTATAACAACTGTATAAGGACTTGGTATCAATTCTTTATACAATCGTTATCGACTCTTTATACAATCGATTACGATTGTTTAGAGAGTCGATTGACTGTCTATTCATTACTTACCTTAGAGTATTAATATTGAGAGAAAATTTGAAAATGAACAATCGAAAAATAAATATTGAAGGTTGCTTACAATATTGTCTAAGTATTTCGTGTCTTTCAAATACCTGAAAGGCTGCAGCCGAAGCATATAATCACCGACTGTTCTTACATCGGTGCTACATAAATTGCAAGGCTAACGTTAAAATTCAAAACCAAATTTACTCCTAACTATCTATCATGGGAAAAATTAATTTACTTACTCGCCTTCCGAAATATGCCTATTCCAGAATGCATTCATGTACTTCTGCTCCACTGTCAGCTCAACCGTAGAAATGGCCATTGTCTCCTCGATGATTGTTACCGTTCCATAATTTTTCTTCGAAGGACCCTTTCGCCCGGTCCTAGGTTATGAGACAATTTGTTTTGAGAGTTTCCTAGGCCTTAAGCGAGCGTTAACTAGTTGCTTGGGTTGGGAAGAGGGTTGCTCATCATCAGCTATCCCCTTATCGGCTTGAGACTTGGGTTGTTTGTCAGCTGGCCCCTTATTGGCTTCAAATATGGGAGGGATATCGAAGGATGTGCTAGGCAGCTTCGATAGTAGCTCCGAAATTGCAGCATCCTAAACATCGAAACAAACCTAATTACAACACATATCTTATGTATCGCCTCCAAAATCGTTTGAAAGAGTTCTTTCAGAGTACCTTGCTCATTTCTAATCAATTTGTTCATATGGGTCATCGTTTGTAGCTCCATATCCGTTGAAGTGTACCAGTCATCCAAGGAGTTGCATCGTGTAACCAGGGTTGCATTCTCTTGCGCCAAATGGTTAACTCTCTACTCCAAGTGCCTATCTCTCTGAGCGAGTTTTAAGTTGTCGATCACCATACCGTCAATCATCCTCAACAATACTTCATTAAAAGAGGTTGGTGCACTATCAATGGCTTTCGTGGCCTCTCTTGTTCTCGGCCGCTCTAATTGGACAGGGCCCTCTTATGAGGAAGACTCTTCGTCGGATGTCGATTCGCCGTCAAATTCTTCCTTGTCAATATTTTCGATCGAAAAGTAATTTTTTTTTCTTCTTCGTCCACACATTCACTTCCACAACTTTCTTGACCTGTTCATCAACCTCTTTCCTCTTCCGCAAAATAGTCATTTGACCCGCTCATATTCCCTTAACACAAGTATCTCCAACTCGAAGGAAACCGGTTCGAGGGGAGTACAAACCTTTCACAAAAAAAGCAAATGAGAAGCACCCAAAATATCAGAATACTAAATCGAACATATAATATTAGCGCAAGATTTCGACTTCTTTAAACAATCGGTATCGACTTCGTAACGAGTCAATACCGACTCTTTAAAAAGTCGATACGGACTTATTAACGAATCGATAATGACTTTTTAAAGAGTCGGTATCGACTGTTTAAGAATTCGTTATTGACTTTTTTAAGAGTCGGTATCCACCACTCATTAAGAAGTTGATACCCCTATACAAATTAACTTTAGAAAATTTGAAGTATTTTAAATGGATATTATACTTTGCTACTCAAAATCTTCCCATGAGTATAGCCTTTCGTCCTCGATTGCGCCTTCTCCGCCCATTTCAATAATCGTGGGAAATGGTACTTCAGGGGCACTCTTTCAGGTTAGATTTATGGCAGCATATCATAAGCCCACCATTGAAGTATACACATGCAGCTGATGAGTAGTGAAATATGATGATATTTCACTCCTAAATACCTACATTTAGTCGTCCGATGAAGGCTATTTGATGAGAATTACTAGATTTAAAGTGTTTCAGGTAAATACAATCCAAGTGCATAATACAGCCCAAGAATTCCGAAAATAATGTCAAAACACTGCAACCTTGGGTCATCAAGAACTTGGTACGACTTGCAGCTCAATTTGGACCTTCAAGATGTCAGATTCATGAAATTTCCAAAACACAAAAGTTGTAGAACTTTCTATCATTTTTCCAATGTCACAAGAATCATATCAATCCGAGTTTGGACTAAAAAGTTATGGCCGAAATATCGAGACAGTATCTGACGCAAAATTGGGCTGGAGTTCACGGAAATCTGGGAAGGTCGATTAATCGACCTTGCACTTGATTAATCGAGGAAAAATGATTGAGTCTGACACAAAAAGCATTTTTTGTTACAGAATTATAGTAAGTCAATTAATCGACCCTTCACTCGATTAATCGAGGTACAGGATAGAGTTTGGGACGGAAGTGACTCCGTAATGCAGATTTTTAGGAGGGTCGATGCATCGACCCTATAAGGTCGATTAATCGACCCTGACTCTTCGAGCCAGAAAACCTGTGTGACTTGGAGAGTATTTAATGCCAAACCAACAACTCAAAAAAAGGAAAGATTAGATTTTTCTTTTTCATAGCTAGACGTAGAGATAAAGTTTTTGTTATTCTTTTTTAGAGCTTTTGTTCCTTTAATCTTTTCAGCATTCCTTTCTTCAATTTATTATTTTTGTTCAGTTAATTCCTAGTTTAAATTTAAAGATTAGTAGAGAGCATTGTTAATTTCGTTTCTAAAGATCATCGTACTTGTGGATTAAACTTGGATCAAAGAATTTTTATTGAAGGTTGAGGTATTTTTAATTAATTAAATTGATGTTATTTTTCATTCCTTATTTATTTATGTCATTTAATTACAGCATGTGTGACTAATTTCTTAGGGATGAGGATCTAATGATTCCCATCCGAGGGATATACTTCTAATAATATGAAAATATGATTAAAATATGAGATTTTATTTTATAGTTGTTATGTTGTCACGAACGGATGAAATCTCTGCCACTAACTGGGATTGAGTGTGCCGAGCTATGCCCTGGATCTCAGATCTATGACGGTAATTTTACCCCAGTCATTGTTATATGGTCTTTTTACTTTCATCGTGTGGATCTACTTACAATTATGATCCGGGATCGAGTGTGCCGAGTCATGCCCTGGATCGTAGATCTGTAATGGTAATTTTATCTTAATTACTCCCTAATCTGAAATCAAGTGTGCCGAGCCATGCCCTTGATCTCATATCCATGGTGGTGTTCTTATTAGAATTTTTACCCACTTTGAGGATGATTTTTATTTGAAATCTGAGATCAAGTGTGCCGAGCCATGCCCTTGATCCCATATCTATATATGGAAATCTTTCCTGAAATTAAGTTCTGATTGCAGGGATGCAATGTGGAACCTATCCAGATTTTGACCATTTATCTTTCATAAAAGATGTTTTTCTTCAATGGTATATCTCATAGTTTAATTCTTAGATTTGTATTACGAGAAGAACAAACCAATGATGAGAGGATTTAGTATCTACATCTTTACCTTTATTTTTGAATCATCTATTACACTTTATTTTGTAGTTAGTAATTATCATCTCATAAAATCTCCTAAATCATAATATTGGTAGGGTACTGTTAGCCCTTGATAGATTTCTTGAATTACTGTCTCATCTTTATAGATCTTCCAAAATAGTCCTCGTGGGAACGATCTCGTACTCCGCACCCACTATCTACAATCTAATTCGTGCGCTTGCGAGTAAAATATCATAATTAAAAATCACATCAGCAACCATAACTATTATACGTCTGAAAGGCTTTATCCTTGACGGCAATGTTTCTATTCGTCACGCCCTTCCCTATATACTCAAGTAAATCATTGTACACGTGGAGACTCTACGAAGTTTGTTTGAAGTTCTCGACGGCATCGACGAGGTCAACATGCTCTTCCGACAGTTGATAGTGAGACCCAGAAAAAATTAATGTACACAACACAAATAGAAAAGACAACTTTATGAAGTTGTTGTCATTTTCCACTCGCCTAATTGCACTGTCTATATGAGACCAGAGAATTTTATCGGTTAGCAGTCCACGAAAATATTTGTAACAAATCGTTTCCTTTTCCGATGGTTTAATAGAAGGGGTATATTGTTGGGGTTCAACTACGGCAAGACTTAGTAGTAAGGCAATGCACATCTTCCGAAGAAAGACACCACTTTTTCTGATTCGGAAGTGATTCTTTTCAACCTAAAAACTCAACATTGCATTGACGACATCTCAAAGAAAACTCACACCCTTTGGTATTTAAAATACTCCACCGAAAACTGATACTCTCTGCAACTCCTTCCGCTCCGGACTATCTTCATCGTAGACCTTTCAAATGCCAGCAGGGAAACATTTAACAATAACACACTATACGACCATCTTGACGGCCTATTTAAATAAATTGTAATAAAAAGGAAATATAATCTATTTAGGCTAAGAGAATCTATGAAAACGATTGTTTAAAATATCGATATCGATTTTATAAATAATCGTTATCGATTGTCTAAATAATTGTTATTGAATGTATAAATAATCGTTAACAAGTATAAAAATAATCGATATCGATTGTATAAACAATCGGTATCGATTATTTATGAAATCAATATCGATTGTTTAAATAATCGATATTGCTCCGTTATTATAAGAAAATAAAAATAATTAATTGAAATTGATATCGATTATTTAAATAATTGATATTACTTCGTTATTACAGGAAAATAAAAAAAATTAATTAAAAATATTGACCATTAAAAGAAGAAGATAAAATTATACAAATTTAAAAACATGAATATTTAGAAACTTAGATTTCTAACTAATATATTTAGAAACTTAAAGATTGAAGCTTCTTAGTGTCACAACTGGACTCCACCTGACTTCCAACGAAAAAGTTAAAAGTAAGAAGCTGAAATCCTAATTGTTTGAATCTTTGAAAGCTGTTTATTAAGTTTGGAGTACATTTAATAAAGGCAGGACGGCTGGTCTCCTCCTTGCCTCCTCTCTCACTCTCACACACACTCTCTCTCTCTCTCTCTCTCTCTTCGTAACCAAATGGAAATCTTTTACTTCATAGCGCTACTCGTTGCCGCCTTCCTCTTCGCGAAAAGTCTCTTTGCAAACTGTAACCAACCAAAAAGCCCTCTATCTCTTCCTATAATAGGACATCTCCACCTTCTCAAGAAACCCCTACACCGATCCCTAGCCCACCTTTCAACCAGATATGGCCCGACACTCCTCCTCCGATTCGGATCCCGCCCAATCCTCGTCGTCTCCTCACCCTCCGCTGTCGAACAGTGCTTCACAAAAAACGACGTCATATTCGCCAATCGCCCTCGCCTCCTAGGTGCAAAACACCTCGCATACAACTACAGCACCGTCGCATGGGCCCCCTACGGCCAGCACTGGCGCAACCTCCGCCGGATCTGCTCCCTCGAAGTCTTCTCATCAAACCGCCTCAACATGTTCTCCGAAATCCGTGTCGACGAAATCCGATGTCTAATCCGCCAGCTTTACGGCCACTCCGCCGATCTAAGATTTCGAAAGGTGGAAATGAAATCTAAATTCTTCGAGTTGACTTTGAACGTGATGATGAGGATGATATGCGGGAAGCGGTATTATGGACACAGCGAGGGGGGGTTTGAAGAGGCGAGACGCTTTCAAGAAATAACTGAAGAGACGTTCGCTGTGAACGGGGTGACGAATTTGGGGGATTTTGTTCCGGTTTTTCGGTGGCTCGATATTCAGGGAGCGGAGAAGAGAATGGTTAGATTGCAGAAGAAGAAGGATAAGCTGATGCAGGCTTTGATCGATGAACATCGAAACAGAGAGGGCGATTCATGCTTGGATACCATTGAAGGAGGGACGAAGAAGAAGAGTGTTATAGATGTGATGCTTTTGTAAGAAGTTTCTATCTCGGTGGCCATCACTATGGTCAAACCCGTTGACCAGTGAATGGTATACGATCAACCTTAATATGTACAAGTGCTATTCTGGTGAGTTTGAAGAGAATAGGCAACTGTTTATGGAGTCTTTCAGTTAAAGTATGATTGTGATTTCTAATCACACTATAATTAGCAATTTCAGTCCTTAATGGGATAGGACTCTTTGGCTATAAATATAAGGGGTGCCTGGTCCCAACGATAGCTCGACGTAATTCAATCCTCCCTATTGGCGAGAGCATCCCCATTGTGCTAGGAGACATTGAACGCGAGAATATCGTTGAAGATCGGCAACCAACCATCAATGGCTAACGCTCAAGGTGCGCATATTTATAGTTTGTATATTTATTGGTTTTGATTGATCGTCTAGATCTCTAGGTTTAATTTTGGATGGTCGGATCGTCAGATCCATTTAGATTCCATCAATTGGTAACAGACCCATGATTGGCGTTATGATCGGTCAAAGCTTTAAAGTGAATTTTTTTTTTTTTTTGCAATGGCTGTTTTATATAAAAAAAAAAAGAAAAAATTTTGGCCCGTGAGGGGTTCTCCCCACCGGTCATCGGCCAACTTCCGTGAGGGGGACCGTCCCGCTCTCGGACGGCTTGTCACTGGTCACCCATCTCAGGTAAGCCCTTAAGGGCATGTAACTTCAAAAAAAAAAATTTTGAGATTTTGTGGCCTGGTCCGTGTGGAATACTTCCTCTATCGAACAATACCAAAGGCCTCAAGGCCAAGCCGGCCACGGACCATCCACGGTGACGGTGAGGGTGTGTTCAAGCCCCATGCGTGCGGCTGTGCACTGCTGTGTAACTTCAAAAAAAAAAAAAAAACTTGAAGAAGAAGAAGAAGAAGAAAGGAATGGGGCGGGGCCCTAGCCGACCCACTTGCTCACCTGGCCCTTGTGGCTGCCTGACCCATTTTGGACCTTGGCTGACTGACCGATAGGCCAACCGCACTTTGGCCAGATGACCTTCTTGGGCCCTACTTGGCCCGACCTTTTGGTCCCAAAGACCCGTTTTGGCTCCCCGCATCTAACCCGTGGACCCGACCCAGGCCATAGCCCCATTCTGGGCCTACTTGGCCCACCCAGACCATGGGCCTATTTGGCCCAATTGACCATGGCCCATTTTGGACTATGGACCCACCCACACCAATGGCCGAGGCCCACTCATATCTT
Source organism: Chloranthus sessilifolius (assembly GCA_021018995.1). Taxonomy (NCBI): domain Eukaryota; kingdom Viridiplantae; phylum Streptophyta; class Magnoliopsida; order Chloranthales; family Chloranthaceae; genus Chloranthus; species Chloranthus sessilifolius. Next base: position 20,340,199 of record CM037584.1, read on the forward strand.
CTGGCCCATGTCCCTGGCCCACATGGCCCGAAGCCCACCCGGCCACAAAGGCCCATGACCCGGTCCGATACACAGCGCACTTATGCCGACACTATTTTCTAATCTTCTCGGGCCTTTTCTGGGCTATTTACAGGTCCGATTTTCGGACATTATATATGTATTTTGACTATCTCGGACATTCCGGATCCGTTTTTGAGGTCTATTTTTGATAATGAGCTCTCTATTATGATATTTTCATGACGTGATGTTATTTTTTCTATTTTTTAATTGTGTAATCAATTTTTGTTCAAGTATCATTCATTAGAATTGGGTAGTGGAGGTTGTGCTCTACCATCATGGCTGGTACTTACACATTATAATGCTCGTTTGCTGTCTATTTTGACACCTCCTCATAACACGTTTTGTGATCATCTAAATTATTATCAAGCCTAATTTGAAAACATGGCTTGGAAAAATTCTTCTGCCCAACGGTGATGATCCTTCCTAGTGCCGTGGTTTTCCTAGTGAGGTTTAATTTTATTCAAAAACCTGTTACAAATCCAGTGAAAGTGTGTAGTGAACGTTGGCGTTACAACATAAGGGATTCTTCTGCCCAACGGTGATGAATCACTTAATGTTATATGATGGCTGTGTTTCACTATTCATCATTTTGTGTGTGTGGGTCGCGTGTTGTGACTCGACTAACGGAGGTCATAACGACGAATTAGTCCCACAATCATTAATATAGATTGAGGAAGCGAGTAGTGTGTTATGGCTCGACCCAACGGAGGGTTATAATGACACAAACCGTTTCTCAATAAAACCATATTGGTTTTAATTTTTATATTCCTTGACATATTTTAATTTTTTCACATACTATAATTATAACCTTGTGAAATTGATAGTTACTTCGATTGTATGTGGACATAATAAAGCCCTTAATTATTGTGCAGTATTGAACCCGTCTATCATAACCAGTATGATTGGTGGAATTGAACTTTTGAGTGGATCAAATTATAAGAAATGGAAGGAACAAGTTGCAATTGTTCTAGGCATGGATCTTGACTATGCTATATACGATCCGATAAACCCAAGGTGCTCACCGATGCCTCGGTGAGGATCCGGCGATGAACCATACGGATTTAGAAAAATGGGATAGATCAAATCGTATGAGCCTCATGATCATAAAGAGTTCCATTGCTGATGCGATTCGGGGAGGTATTCCGGACTCGCACACTGCAAAAGAATACATGCAAGCCATTAAGGAACAATTTCAAGGAACTTCTAAAGCCCTTGCCAGTAGTCTAATTGTTAAAATGGGAACCATGAAATATGATGGTCATAGCGGCGTCCGGGAGCACATTATGAAAATGAGTGGCATGGCCACTCAATTGAAAGAACTGGACATGGGTTTTTCTGAGGGTTATCTTGTTCACTTCATTATGACTTCTCTTCCTGCGCAATTTGGCCCATTCAAGATCAATTATAACACGCAGAAAGAGAAGTGGAAGATGAACGAGTTAATCGCTCACTGTGTCCAAGAAGAAGAACGACTTGGTGAAAAAACCCGAAAGTGCCCATTACCGCTCTTGGCCCATCGAAACGAAATTTCAAGCGGGACAATATAAAGGAAAGAACATGTCGCACTCAGACCCTTCGCTACAGATCTACAAGAGCATGGCATTGTCGCTCAATACACCATGCCGGGAACACCTGAACAGAACGATGTAGCTGAGCGACGAAATCGTACTCTTATGGATATGGTGAGAAGCATGTTATGCAACTCTACGTTGCCTACGTTCTTATGGGGAGAAGCCTTGAAAACAGCAGTGCATATCCTAAATCGAGTTCCTAGTAAGGCAGTTCCCAAGACTCCTTATGAGCTATGGGTAGAAGAAAACCGACTTTAGGATATTTACACATTTATTTGAAGGGTACAACCCACAATTAGGAAAATTGGACCCTAAAACTATAAGTTGTCATTTTTCATTGGTTACCACGATAGATCAAAAGGCTCTGATTTTATTGCCCCACTCATAGTACGGATTGTTGAGACTAGACATGCAAAATTCCTTGAGGATCGTGAGGAGATCAAGGAGACAGAGCTTAGGAAAATCACTTTGAGGAGAATCGTTATTAATTCCTATCCCTTTTATCCAAGAAAGTGGCACCAACACCGCTTATTCAAGGTTGATGCACCTGCTATACCTATCGACACACCCCACATTGAGGAGGTTTGCTCCCATGGCGATCGCCACCGATCTACCATTGAGATCGAGAGAGCAAAGAAGCCGCCATTTCGATGACTATATAGTTTACCTAAATGAGAGTGAGTTTGATTTTGGAAAGGAATCGATCCTGCTTCCTTTAGCCAAGCCATGAAGAGCTTATTAAATCCACTCAATGGCTCAAGCCATGAAGGATGAGTTGGAATCAATGAAACATAACTCTCGGATCTTTGTGAGTTACCTAATGGAGTTAAGCACAGGTCAGAAATGGGTATTTAAAACCAAGCAAGACTCCAAAGGTAATATAGAAAGATACAAGGCCAAAGTTAGTCGCTAAAGGTTTCACTCAAAAGAAGGAATAGACTATAAAAAGACATTCTCTCCTGCCTCTAGAAAGGAATCCTTTCGGATAGTCATGGCATTAGTAACTCATTTTGTCTTAGAATTACATCAAATGGATGTTAAAACTGCTTTTCTGAATGGCGACTTGCATGAAGATGTCTTTATGACACAACCCAAGGTTTTCAAAGTTGAGGGGAGTCATTTAGTTTGTAGACTCAAAAGGTCTCTATATGGTTTAAAGCGTATCTCGACAATGGTACTTAAAATTTCACGAAGTCATTTCAAATTTTGGTTTTAAAGAAAATCGTGGATCAATGCATATATCTTAAAATCGGGAGTAAGTTTATCATCCTTGTTTTATACGTTGATGATATCTTACTTGCGAGTAGCAATTTGGGCATGTTATATGAGACAAAGAACTTTTTATCAAAGAGTTTTGATATGAAAGATCTTGGTGAAGCTTCCTACGTGATAGGAATTGAGATTCATCGAGATAGAGCCCGTGGCATATTGGGATTGTCTCAAAGAGCTTATATTGATAAAGTTCTTAAAAGGTTTAACATGCACAATTGTTCTGCTACTGTTGCCCCTGTCATTAAGGGTGATAAATTTAGTCTACTTCAGAGTCCTGTGATCGATCCGAGAGAAAGCAGATGGAGACAATTCCTATGCATCGGCGGGAGTCTCATGTATGCCCAAGTCTGTACTCGTCGGATATAGCGTATATAGTTGGCATGCTTGGCAGGTACCAATGTAATCCTGGTTTGGATCATTGGAAAGCAGCTAAGAAGGTTTTTCGCTATTTACAAGGGACTAAAGGACACATGCTCACATACAAAAGGTCGAATAACCTTGAAGTTATTGGTTATTCCGATGCTGACTATGCTGGGTGTCAAGACACTCGTAGGTCCACATCGGGTTATATTTTTATGCTGGTGGACCTATATCTTGGAAGCGTTAAACAAACTACAATTGGCCCACTATGGAAGCAGAATTCGTTGCATGTTTTGAGGCAACATGTGAGGCGATATGGTTGAGGAATTTTATCTCAGGGCTTCGCGTTGTTGATACTATTTCAAAGCCACTGAGAATCTTTTGTGACAATTCCGCTGCGATTGCTATCTCCAATAACAACAAGATTAGTGGGGGTTCCAAATATATTGATATAAAGTATCTTGTTGTCAGGGAGAAAGTTCAGAATCAAATTGTATCTGTTGAAAAGATAAGTACGACACTCATGTTGGCTGACCCTCTCACTAAAGGTTTACCTCCCACGCTCTTTTTGGAGCATGTTGCGCGCATGGGGTTAACGGATAATTTTGATAGCCTTTGAGAGTGGATATATGCGAGTGAATACATTTGTTTAATTGATTCAGAAATAAAATTTATTTATTTGCTTTTCCATTTTTATGCAAATAACTCTTGGAACATATGGTGCCGAGATGGCAAAAAAGTAGGACCAATATTAGATTGCGTTTATATGTAATCACCATTCAGTTATGTAAACTTACAATCTATGTGAAATCATACTAGTTGGAATCCATGTCGGTGATGACTTCCAATACAGTAACTGATGAAAGGTCATACATCGATGATATGATATATTGACTACATTGATTCTGTGTTGGAATTCTCACTGGACCGGACTGATAATAAAGACTTTGATTGAGATTGATTGTGACTTACCATTCAAAGAAAGTTAGCTAACATTGGGTAATCGGAGCTTATTGACATAGTTTGGCCAAGTGGGAGACTGTAAGAAGTTTCTATCTCGGTGGCCATCACTATGGTCAAACCCGTTGACCAGTGAATGGTATACGATCAACCTTAATATGTACAAGTGCTATTCTGGTGAGTTTGAAGAGAATAGGCAACTGTTTATGGAGTCTTTCAGTTAAAGTATGATTGTGATTTCTAATCACACTATAATTAGCAATTTCAGTCCTTAATGGGATAGGACTCTTTGGCTATAAATATAAGGGGTGCCTGGTCCCAACGATAGCTCGACGTAATTCAATCCTCCCTATTGGCGAGAGCATCCCCATTGTGCTAGGAGACATTGAACGCGAGAATATCGTTGAAGATCGGCAACCAACCATCAATGGCTAACGCTCAAGGTGCGCATATTTATAGTTTGTATATTTATTGGTTTTTGATTGATCGTGCGCCTAGATCTCTAGGTTTAATTTTGGATGGTCGGATCGTCAGATCCATTTAGATTCCATCAGCTTTCTCTGCAACTAACGGATCCTGAATACTACACGGACCTCACTATCAAAGGAATTTTAGTGGTAACAATCTCTCTCTCTCTCTCTCTCTCTCTCTCTCACACACACACACACACACAACCTTCCGATCTTGGTTTGGTACTCATCATGCTTAAACATTGCGTATAAAATGAGATGATCAGGATCGTCTAATTGGTTTGACTTCAGTCCAATTAGGAGTTAATGAATTCCTGATTGACTGCGGCGAATTTAGTAACAACTCATTTGCGGTAGCGCAGTAGCTCTGTTTGACACTTTTTAGCCCCACCCAATCCTGTCGAGAGAGATGATTTCCACGGATTTCGAGACCCACGACAAAAATGGTGTTGACCGTTAAGTGTTGAATCTGTTGATGCGTAAAGAAGTAAGGATGCTGAGAATAGTTTACAAATCTAGCAACACTCTCTGTCCCTCTCGTCAGCAATTTTGTATGTAGGCTGCTATATTCTAGCGATGCCAGCAGCTCTGGCCAGCTCTTAACCTGATCTTCACGTTAGGCAAAATTAAGTCGGGTCGTGCCAACCCTCATAGCTCACAAATATACAAAGGATTAGAGGGGTTTAGGGGATTTTGAATTGATTCGGTTCTAGTAGAGATTTTGGAATTCGTCTGAGGTTGTGTTTGGATTCGCTCTTTCCTGCCCTCCGCCATAGCAGATAAAATCTGCTTTAGCATATAGTACGAAGAGAGCAGGTTTATTATATAAAATAGCTCTTTCCCAGTGCAAATGAGGTGAGGAGCTGTGATACCAAATATGAAAGTAGGTTCTGCCGGGCCTAGAGTGCGAAAGAGCTGTTCTTTGCTTGGAAAGAGTTAGCCCAAACACAGCCTTGTAAATCATTGTTATTGCACAGAAGTTGGTCATAGACCCTTGATCCGGCAGCCAAAATTTTGAACCTACCCAACCTGTTAACAGCCTTATATCTCTTTTCTAATTATAGTGACAAATTTCGTTTTCAGCAACATTTGGGTTGGGGGTCATTTCTGTTCATTTTGGATAAATTTTGAGAAAAATTCGAAAAGTTTCGAGAAAATTAATGAAATTTCACCGAAAGTTTCGTCCGATCCCTGTTTCGGTAAATTTCAAAGAAATTTCTGAGAAATTCGGAGAAATTTGTCACTATGATACTAATCCAGTTTAAGCAAAAAATAACAATAAAATATCATAAATTTTTTATTTAATTACTTAGTAATTAAAGGATGCCATTATTTGCGCAAGTTTTCTGTCACAAAACCTAAAGAAATGCTTCTCTGGTCGCGACTACCCTAATACTGAAGGTGCATATACTGTAAATTGTTAATTGGGTTGGATCGGATGAGGGATATCAATTATCATCCCAATCTTCAACACGATTGATCTTGACATACAATCTGATTGGAAGTTTTCTATTTCAGGTGACACAAATCCCAAAGGATGATATCATGAAACCAAGCTCTTATCATCTGACTGTCAGATTGTTAGTTTTGTAAAATGATCTTAAAATTACATTTGTCGCAAGATCAATTGTGTGGAAGATGCGATGAAAATCGATCTCCTTCATCCAATTCAACGCAGTCAAAGGATTTATAGTGTATGTGCCATTAGTAATTGGATAGGCATGAATATTGATACCCAAAAAAATGTACCTCTATTCACTATTTAAAACCAAAGCCACCTCTATTCGGGCCTACATTTGAAACCCATTGATTGCTTGGAATTGGACAATGGAGATTGTTTTTAACCCCCACTTTTCGTACAAAAGATCTTTAGATTATCTGCATACCATTAGATGATCGGTTTTTTTATTCCCCATAGCACAAATGCACCAAAAAGGACCTTAAACTCACATTTGAGCATGATGTGTGCCATGTGATTTTAGGGCTATCTTTTGAGATCTATGCCACGTAGAATAAAAATCAGTTATTTATTGGTATGCACATGGTCTCAAGATTCATTCCGGGAAAGATTGGGGTGAAAAGTGTCTCTAACATGTTTCCATCAGTAATCTTGTTTGTGCCAATAAAGGGACTCAACAAAAATCTCTATATTTTATAGGGAACTACCTGCCCATACAAAGACCTTTCAGTAAATAAAATAGCGCAAATGGAGCTACCCGACACAAAAACGATGTGCTCATGACTCTCCCTAATTATATAATAATAAGGATGCCCAGACCGTTACTTAGCGACCAAGGGTTGAAACCTGCGTTAATGTCATTTGGTGCAAAGGGGCACCTTATCCGAAGATTTGGTGTCAAAGGCAACATGCACAAGATTATCAGGTTCAAAAAAAAAAAAGAACAATAAATTTGGGAAAACATCTTATCCATCATTCAAATGATGATCAAAGTTAGGAAAAAAATAAATGCGTCAGGTATGTTATGCTTCACCCAATGTTTAACCCTGTTTTCGCCTGCCACATCCTACATTGCCTGTGAGTTTGGAGGTTTTAGGCTATATATTATCTAGGCACTCTTTACCCTACAAGCCGGTTTTGTAAGATTGAGTTAGACCCATAAAATCCTGATCCCAAAGCGGGTGTTTCTTGGGCATACGTGGGCAGACCGATGGACTCCTTAACCTAATAAATACTAATAATAGTAAGACAACATGAAAATTCTAAAAGTGTAGTCTTAATCCTTCAGCATATTCAATAGAAAATGTATTTTATTGCAAAATCTCTGTTAGTTAGATGTTCGGTTAATCAAATGCCTAAGTCAAATGGAACCTTTCGTTTAGTCGTTGCTAGGCGCTGGAACTGACACTTCAATGGCCACTATGGAATGGGCAATGTCGCTTCTTCTCAACCATCCTGAAGTCCTAAAGAAAGCCCAAATTGAAATCGATGAAAACGTCGAACAAGGGCGCTTGCTGGACGAATCCGACCTCCCGAAGCTTCCCTACCTCCACCGTATCATCAAAGAAACACTACGGCTCTATCCTGTGGGCCCACTTCTAGTCCCTCACGAATCATCCGAAAAATGCACCATCGAAGGATTCAATGTGCCACGTGGCACAATGCTGTTGGTTAATGTTTGGGCCATTCACAGGGACCCCAAACTATGGGTAGAGCCCACCAAGTTCTTGCCGGAAAGGTTTGAAGAAGAGGAGAGAGAAGAGGGGTTTAAGTTTATACCTTTTGGGTCAGGAAGGAGGGGGTGCCCGGGGGAAGGCTTGGCTAACAGGATTGTGGGTTTGACGTTGGGTACCTTAATTCAGTGCTTCGAATGGGAAAGAGTTGGGAAAGAGAAGGTGAACATGAGGGAAGGGTTGGGACTTACAATGCCAAAGGCCAAACCCTTGGAAGCCATGTGTAAGCCACGCCAAACAATGATCAATGTTTTCTCTCAACTTTGAGCACTATTTGCAGCTGCTTTTGGGCTCAATTTATAGGTTTCTGTAGTAATAATTGTGTCCTAAATGTGCCTTTCTGAGTCCCTGTTATGCTACTTTTAAAATCCTTTGATTTAAGGTTTATGTGTTTGCGAATTAACACCACCTCACTTGTATACAGCATACGCACCTTGGGATCTCATTTTGTATTTCTTGTTGGTCTATTCACTTTTTGGGATATATCATATATGTCATATGAAGCATCGTGTATCATGTTCGATAGGTGACCCATGATCTACTGTTCTTCGTGTACAGAGATTGGGACGTAAAATAATCTATATTAATTTTAGATTGTTAGTGCTTTGGATAAATGGGAAAACAATTTATAGTTTTTGTTTTAAAATTTATGTATAACTTACGATACCCCAAGCTCACACTTTGACTAATCCCTAAGTGATGCCCTCGTCCCCACCATGCCACAGAAAAATAGTTTATGATTCTTTGTGTTGTGTGACTTTAACATCAAAATTGAAAGATCTATAGTGTTGAAGATTAGATTAAAAAAATCCCTCGTGATTTATTGTGATAGACCCTCATGCTATAATATTGTTCGATTATGTGCTTAGGCCTTTGCCCCATTTTTGTTTCTGGCATGGGCTTAAGTCCTCACCCAAAACACGTTATGACATGTGGTGTCTGCAATCACATATAGACCTTGACACCATGAGTTACTATCATACGGTTAATTTCTTATTACTCATGACACATCCCAAAATGTAGCCATAAAATCAGTTTTGAGAGATTTGCGTCACATGATTTTAGGGCTACATTTTTAAGATTTGTGCCACGGGAAATCAAAAGTTGAAATGTAATGGTAAAGCTCAGAGTTTCAAGAACTCTTGCATAGAAGATTTGAAGGTCATGATCTAAAGATGTTTAGTGCCAAATTTAGTATTAAGCATAATTTCTATCTTAGAATTCTGCTTAGTCAAAGACTATCAAATGATTCAACGGTTGGCTACATTGAATCGTGTGCCATTCATTTGTATCGAAAGATCTTAGGGTATGTTTGATTGCAGGTTTCGAGGCTCATTTATGGGAGTCAAATACCTTTTCGATGTTTGATTATAGGGAAATTTACCTGACCGACCCTATCAGATACACCTTTTACGTCAGAGGCCCTATAGTTTCACCTTTACCCAAACCGACATGCTGCGTGTCTAGCCGTCGCCCGCCTTTAGGAAATGCCGAAATTATCTTCAATGTAATAAATAGCCGTCCCTTATTCAACTCTTCATTGTTTACCTTTTTTTACTTTTTCGTTCGAAGTCGGTGGGGAGGCGGTGTCAATTCGCTGTCGATGGTGTTTCGTTTTTCAATATTCAAACAACCAAATTTGTAAGTTAGAAATAAAATTATCCTCCAATGTTATAAAGTTTTTCTTCTTCTTTTGTCGGCATAGTGACAATTTCGTGAAATTCGCCGAAATGAGGGTGAAACGAAAATTTCGTCGAAATTTCGATACTTTTCGTTATTTTCGAAACTTCGTTATTTTTCGACCAAAATTCAAAATTTTCGGTAAATTTCGGAATTTTCTTTTTAATGTTTTTTTTTTTTTTTTAAATATAGCACATATCTATCTAAACCATATGCATTTCACAAGTGAAACCTGCACCCCCAATTTTCAGCTTTTTACAAGCCAAAAAAGCGGTATCCACTTTTGACGTGGAGGCTGGTGGCATTGAAGGCACAGTGATAGAGAGGAATCCACTATTTTATAGGGGCTGAGTGTTCTTTTTGTTTTTTCTCAAAAACGGCTGCATCTTGTCAATGGCTATCCTTTATGTACTCTTAAAAGTTGGTTTTTCACCCCACTTCTTTCACTTGGTATGTATTGATCACGTTTGAATCAGATGTTGGAGGTCATTTTTCGTATCCATCTTTTGCACATTGGATTTATGGATCATAGGCATACCATCAGATGGTCGATTTTTTATTACACATAGCACACATCTCAAAACGTGGCACTAAAATCGTGTTTGAGCATGATGGAGGTCATATGAGTTTAGGGTCACTTTTTGAGATGTGTACCATGTGTAATAAAAAATCAATCGTCTAATGGTACGCCCATGATCCATAGATCTGTTGTGCAGAAGATGGGGACGAAAAACGACCTCCACCATCTGATTCAGAGGCAGTCAATGTATGTCGAATGAAGAAGGTGGGGTGAGTATAATGGTACCTTTTGTCAATTTGTCTTGTACAGTTCTATGCTTGAGCTCAGTTCAGCGTCAGTGCTTGACCGCTTAGATCAATTGTTAATTTAAAAAAATATATATTAAATATTTTTTTTTTTTTTTTTTAATCCTCGAAATTTTTTTGAAATATATCAAAATTAATCCGAAATGTATCGAAAGGACCCACCGAAAATTTACCGAAAACGAAATTTGTTACTATGTTTGTCGGTGTATATTTTGTCATAATTTTTTAAGGTTACTCTATATACAATCGATATCGGTCGTATATACGGGACTCAGTCATTTTTTTTTATTACAGTTCATTTCAACAAGTTGTCAAAATGGTTGTACACCGACCTGTTGCCAAGTGTTTCTTCAGTGCCATTCGAATCTCTATGATACCGCTAACCCAACTCGAAAGGAGTTGTTGAGAGCTTCAGTTTTCGGTGGAATATTTCAAATGTCTAAGGGTATGAGATTTCTTGGAGATGTGGTTGATGCAATGTTGACTTTTTGGATTGAAAAGAATCACTTCCGAATCGGGAAGACTGGTGTCTATCTTCGAAAGTTGAACATTGCATTGATACTGGGCTTTGCCATAGTTAGCCTCGAAAAGTATACCCCGTCCGTTAAACCACCGGAAGAACAAACCATTCAATACAAATATTTTCGTGGAACGCCTTATGAAAAAATTCTCCAATCTCATATAGATAATGCAATTTGGAGAGCGGAAAGTGATACGACTTCATAAAATTGTCTCTTCTATATGTGTTGTGTATATTTCTTTTTTCCGGCTCCCACCATTAACTGGCGGAAGATCACATCGACCTCATCGATGACATCGAGAACTTTAATCGAAGTCCGTGGGGTCTCCACGTGTACCATGACTTGATGAAGCATATAATGAAGGGCGCAGCGAATAGAAAGATTGCTGAGATGAATAAAACCCTTAAGACGTATAAGACATATGGATGCATATGTGTACTTCAATGGTGGGCTGATGAGATGCTGTCAGATATCCCGCCTTCCCAGACAGGCCTTAGAGACCCTTTCCCACGACTGGTGAATTAATCGGACAATGCGCAATCAAGGATCAAAGGTTATTAAATAGTCGATAACGATTCATTACAGAATCGATAACGACTTATTAAATAGTCGATACTTTGCATTTAGAATATATTATCATTTTAGTCTGTTATTTACCATGTTTTCTTTTCTTTCAATTGGTTCGCGCTCTCCTCATGCCTGTTGGCTTTGAATTAGAGATATTTGTCTTAAAAGAATATCTACGGGGTCGAAAGGTCGTTGAGGGGAAGAGAAAAGAGGTTCATGAACTGGTCAAGAAAGTTATGGAAGAGTTACGGCCGAAGAAGAAGAGAAATTATATTTCAGTCGAGAATATTGACGAGAAAGAATTTGACGTCCAATCGATGTCGGACAATGAATCATCCTCGGAAGAGGGCCCCGTCTATATAGATGTAGAGCGGCCGAGAACTATGGGAGCCACGAAGGAGAGCCAAGCTGCGAAAGGGAGCCCAACTGCATCGACCTCCTCAAATGAGTTGTTGTTGAGGAGGATCGACGGTTTGGTGTTGGATAACTTGAAGCTCACCCAAAGAGTGTGTCATTTGGAGGGAGAGAATATGGTCCTCGCGACACGTTGTGCCTCCGTAGAGAAACTATGCAACTCCTTGAATGAGAGGCTCCATTCAAGGGATGTGGAGTTGCAGAAGATGATTCACTACGACATGTTGGTCAGAAAAGCCAGGGGAATCTAAAAGAACTTCTTGAAAATTTATTGGAGGCGACACCTAAGATATGTGTTGATACGTAATTTTTATATGTTCAGGATTATTAACATAAATCGACTCTATATACAGTCGATATTGATTGCATATATAATCGTTATCGACTGTGTTTAGAGTCGATAACGATTGTAATTACAATCGATATTGACTTTTTATACAATCGTTTGCGACTGCATATAGAGTCGATAACGATTATATTTACAATCGTTATCGACTGTGTATAGAGTTAATAATGATTATATTTACAATCGATATCAACTTTTTAAAATAGGGACAAAAAATTATTTCTTATACTGCACCATTATTTCGATGTTCAGGATGTCACTATTTCTAAGATGATATCGAAGGTGTGTGACACAACGTCCGATAAGGAACCATCAGCTCCAATGCATGAGGATCCTCCCATGGATGAGGTGAGGTGACAGCAGCTGCTGAGGAGTAGCTTGAGTCTCAAGCCGATAAGGGTCCAGCTGGTGAAGAGCAAACCACTTTCCAATTGCCTAATCAACAAATTGACTCTCACTTAAGACCTAGGCAAGGGAAATCTGTGAAATCAACTACCTGTCAAACGTAGGACACAGTGAAGGGGAGTGATGGTAAAAAATTCTATAACGGAGAAGGCCATTGAAGGACCGGTGGCTGATGCTACTGCTAAGCCTGGACTTATGGCTGATGATGCTATTGCTGAGCTAACGGCGGAGCAGAAATACATGCTGGGCCTGTGGAACAAGTCTGAATTTGAGGACGAGTAAGTCATTCTTCCTAGGAATAAGCCTGAATCTTTCACTTTATTATTTTTTACGAAAAATAGTTACGTTGGCTGTTATTTATGCAGCAACTACGTAAGCACTGTCGGTGATTATACGCTGGTGGTACAATCTTTCAGATGTTTGGCGGGCACGCAATACTTGAAGAATATTACAAGTAAAGTAACCATACTGTAAACACCAAATAGACAATATAAAGTCATCAACGACTCGAAATAAAGTCGTTATCGATTCTACAACGAATCGATATCGATTCATTGTAGTGTCGATGATGATTATTTATATAGTCGATAACGACTGTATGTAGAATCGTTATCGATTCTCTATACAGTCGGTATCGACTCTATAACAAATCGATATCGATTCATTACAGAGTCGATGACGATTATTTATATAATCGATAACGAATGTATGTAGAATCGATATCGATTCATTGTAGAGTCGATACCGACTTTATTTCGAGTCCTCCACTTTATACATTAAAAGACATGCGACGACTCTTTTGAATGTTGCTTCTTCAACTGTAATTGCATTGATTTCATATTATGGGCGCCTACCTGAGACACTTAAAAATAATTGATGACGATATTCATCTTGATCGAAAAGACAAATGCTTCCTTATGTACCCTACCATTTTGACCTACATGGGCTTTGAACTGAGCGATTTCAACAAGTTCCTTCTCAATGAAAAATTGTACGAAGAATCGTTTCAGATTCAAGTCGAACGGTGGGCTACCCATAAACTCGAAGAGAACCAAGGCAAGAAGCTGTTACAAAAATTTTTCTTCAATCAGTTTCGGAATTTGTGGGCTCACGAATGCGGCACAGTATGCTTCCAACAACTTTATAATTTTTTTAATCATACCCTTTGAGATTATATTACTTTTTTATAGATATTTATCCCAATTCATTCACAACAACCATTACAGTGGGCGCTTGTGATCATGAAGGTACTCGAACGTTCGATATTGGTCGTCGATCATATTTTTAATAGGCCCTCTAAGGAAAGATATCCGAACCAATTAAAAACGCTGGTAAGATATTTTGCTTAACACAATTTTTATCATTGTTAGCTTAGCATATCTGATATTCCTCTATTTCGAAACAGACCCAATACCGGCTAAATATGCCGGCGATGGAGGAGGAGAATTGGAGCAGGACGACTCAATGGAGGAGGCGCAAAAGTAACAGCGATTATATTGTAAATGAAATATTTTGTAAAAGTAAATGAAATATTTTTAAATGTAAATGAAACATTTTAAATATAAATGAAATATTTTTAAGTAGCAATAGTTATATTGCAGAAGTAGCAGTTTTTATAGACAATGAATTGATATCGACTTTATAAACAATCGATGGCGACTCTATATAAAGTTGATGGCGACTCTATATAGAGTCGATGACGACTATATAAAGTCGTTATCGACTATTTATACAGTTGATGACGACTTTACACAGAATCGTCATCGACTGTCTGTCCAATCATCAACGACTCTATATAGAGTCGCGAACGGCGCATCTGTGCATTCTATGATTCATGTTTCTGAGCAAGTGTATACACTAAAATTACAATTTTTATGAAACACATTATCGAGATTCTGAGCATCTGAGCAAATATACACATTTTCTCGTTTACATTCCATCTATCACTATTAAAAATATATACTATCAACCCATCGGTCCTACTGCCGTGCAACTCTTGCGATTGTGACCATACTCACCGCATTTGTCACACTCTAGGGTCATAACCTCACCCTTAGACCGTATCCTTCTCATCCTCGGACGACCGACTTGCTTTCGACAATTATAGGGTGGTCTCACTTTCATATTTTCAGGGAGTTGCTCTGCTTGAAATTCTCATTGACTTTTATCGAGGGTGGGAAGTCATTATTCGTCGTATGTTTGTCTAAAGCAAGCGGTGAAAAACTACTTCTCACAAAAATTATGGTAATCATAATTTCTTCGATTGATGGCCGCCACAGCATGCGAGCAAGGCAAGCGATGAATGTACCAATGGCGGCAAGTACACGTCTTGTGTTCCAAGTCGACGTGATGAATAAAATTTCTAGATTTGACTTAGAATTGATCGCGCCCGTATGATTGAACTCTCTTTCCACCGGCCCATTGCAACACCTTCTTCATGTGCTCGTCTGCTTTTGAGAAGAGGAGGGTGGTCAATTTCTCAGATATCTGTCGACGCTTTTAAAAATGATCAACGACTTTCTCTCTAGTAGTTCTGATTAAGTCGATAATTGGTCTATCTCCAGCTATCTTTAGTACATTGTTCAAGCTTTCAAAGTTATTCGTAGTCAGGGAATCATACTGCATTTCTTTCATATATGCGCGTGCCTAATGTTTCAGTTCTATTTTCAAAATATACTCTATGGCCCGAGGATAAGCAGGATCTTTCTTCATTTTATTAATAAAATAATTAAATATCTCTATTGAATATGCACGCACAGCGCTCCACCATAGACCTTTCACATTGTTCTTAGGATACTTGTGTGCCAAATTTTATGTCATATATCGCATGCAGTAATTGTGATATGCGTTAGGAAAAATATGTTTTACCGCCTTTATTAAACCCTTCAACCTATCCGTGATAAAAATGAAATCTTTGGTAATCCCACCGATCACGAACGCACCTACCCGTTCAACAAACCACATTCACGTATCCTCTTCTTCTAAATCGACGACGGCAAATGCTAACGGTAATATATAGTCATTACCGTCTTGTGCCGAGGTAATAAGTAGGATCCCTTCGAAACGTCCTCGAAGGTGTGTGCTATCTACAAACAATATGAGTCGAAGTGTATTGCGGTAGCTTCCGATACACGGGCCAAAACTCTAAAAAAAATTTTGAAACTTACCGTCAAGCATAAGTTGAAAATATGTTTGTATATTAGAATCTATTCTCTCTATCTTCTTCACATAGGCCGATAGATCTATAAATTTTTCATCCCAATTGCCTCTAATATCATTAAGGGCAAGTTTTTTCCCCATCCGAGCTTTTGCATATGAGATTTGCACATTATAAGCTTTTGCAATGCTCTTTCAATACTCTTTGAAATGTTTGTTTGTCTCTGAAGATCTCTCCAACTTTAAACGTCCAATTTCGATATTCAGTTTTCATCTCTTCATTGGAGCAGTCGTCCGATGTTTCTAATACTTCGTAATCTCCATCTACTAGGGAATTATCAATGTCTCTCACAAAAATTTTCGAATCCTCTTTAATAAACTCATCCGGTTCGCTTTCATAATCTTTTTCTAAGATATCTTCATTGGTGGGTTGAGGATGACTACGTTATTCACTAGCGGTGTTTCTAGGTGGTTGACTAGATCCTTCACTGAAGAGGTTCTGATGTGATTGACTAGATCCTTCACCGAAGGGGTCCTGACGTGGTTGACTAGGCCCTTCAACGAAGGGGTGCTCATGTGTATGGACATGGGGTTGAGTTTCTCCAGTAATCCCTATCGATGGTATAGTAGAACATAATTCGTAAGTCAACCAAGTTGTCCATCCACCGGAGAAGATATGACTGAAACCGTCAGTATCCACCATCCTTTCTGAAGTGTAGTCTAACCATTGACTATATTGTTGTGACCCATGCATATATTTTAGTGGGTCATCATACGATTCAACCGGAGCATCGTTTAAATAAATAATTACTTTCCTGATAGACATGTTCGCCGTAATATCGTTGTCATCGCCTAACGGAACGGTATCATATATAGTTTCATCCTCAAACTTACATGGCTAAAATGAATGATTACTCACAAAATGAACTAGTGTTGAACCCTGCATTAGTGTCATTTGGCACCTTATCCGAAGATTTGCTGCGAAAACCAACATGCACAAGATCATCAGGTTCAATCTTAAAAAAATAAATAAATAAATAAATTTGAAAAAACATTTTATCCACCATTCAAATAGTGATCAAAATTGGAAAAAAATCAATGCACTAGATATGTTAGGCCTCACCCAATATTAGACACTTTTTTCACTTGCCACGTGGCACCTGATCCCCAAACGGGTGTTTCTTGGAGCTACGTGCCTCATGGCACGTGATCTGGGTAGGCCAAGGGACTCCTTAACCTAATAAATACTAATAATAGTAAGACAATATGAAAATTCTAAATGTTTAGTCCTAATCCTCCGGTATATTCAATAGGCAAAATCTCTATTGGTTAGCTATTCAGTTAATCATCAAATGCATAAGCTAAATGGAACCTTTTGTTTAGATGTTGCTAGGCGCTGGAACTGACACTTCAATGGCCACTATGGAATGGGCAATGTCGCTGCTTCTCAACCATCCTGAAGTCCTAAAGAAAGCCCAAATTGAGATTGATAAAAACGTCGAACAAGGGCGCTTGCTGGATGAATCCGACCTCCTGAAGCATCCCTACCTCCACCGAATCATCAACGAAACGCTTCGACTCTATCCTGTGGGCCCACTTCTAGGCCCTCACGAATCATCCGAAAAATGCACCATCGAAGGGTTCGATGTGCCGCATGGCACAATGCTGTTGGTTAATGTTTGGGCCATTCACAGGGACCCCAAATTGTGGGTAGAGCCCACGAAGTTCTGGCCGGAAAGGTTTGAAGAAGAGGAGAGAGAAGAAGGGTTTAAGTTTATACCTTTTTGGGTCAGGACGGAGGGAATGTCCAGGGGAAGGCTTGGCTAAAAGGAGTGTGGGTTTGGCGTTGGGTACCTTAATTCCGTGCTTCGAATGGGAAAGAGTTGGGGAAGAGAAGGTGGACATGAGGAAAGGGTTGGGGCTTACAATGCCGAAGGCCAAACCCTTGGAAGCCATGTGTAAGCCACGCCAAACCGTGATCAATATTTTCTCTCAAACTTTGAGCACCATTTGCAGCTGCTTTTGGGCTCAATTTATAGGTTTGTAGTAATAATTGTGACCTAAATGTACCTTTCTGAGTCCCTGTTATGCTACTCTCAAAATCCTTTGATTTTAAAGTCTTTCTAGAAAATCGGAACTCATCATTACACCACCTCACTTGTATACAGCGTACACCTTGGGATCTCATTTTATATTTCTTTTATCAAATCATATACTATTAATGCAAGCATTTTAATGGCCTTTTGAAGTTTTATTCTAGCTTGCGCCACATATTCGGTTTATTGAACCTAATCGAAACCAATTTTTTCGATTTTTTATTCAGTTTCGCTTGAAGCGAAATCGAACCGAAACAAATCGATTTCGATTTTGGCTAACAAAATTTTCGAAAACTTGAAAGCAAAGGCGAACCGAAACTGATCAAATTCGGTTCTTGTACACTCATAAGGCCGTGGCAATGCACTCATCCAATCCAAGCAGTCGACAAATTACTCTATATTAGCACTTACAAGTTAAGAGTTAAGACTCTTGTTTTATGAAATGATTCTCGTTTACAAACTTAAAATCATCAATCCGTTCACTTTAAATTGGTGCACTTCTCCTTGACAAATTACTCCATCATTACAAAAAATAAGACTATTAGCGGCAGTTTGTTTTTTAAACAAAAAATTGCCGCTATTAGTCCTGTCGCTACGAAAAATTGTTGTTATTAGTCTTGTTGCTACTAAAAATTGCCATAACAAAAAGTGCCGCTAAAACACTTTATTTTCATCATTAAAACCACGTTATCCTATAAAAAGTAAAAACCATGATAGTTAAGATTCTCCCATATTTTGAGGGTTGTAAATGTAGTTGAACTCCAAATCCGGTTCAACCTCATTGGACCTGACCGTGCCCTAATTTTAGTTTTTATGTATATGTGACCAAAGTTGTCAAGGGAGACTGCTTTGTATGTTGGTTATGCGTAGTTAAGTATATCTGGGCCAAATATTTCAGTATAAATGAATAAATAAATAAATCTATGCATTTACTAGCTCGTTTGTGTTGGGTTTTTGTGACCCGTATACTAACCTCTTTTCCTTTACTTGCTAAAACGTGAATTGGTAAGACTTTCTATACTTGGCACAATAGGAATCATTATGCAATCTTGGTAGAATTCCTTACTAATCTTATAGGGTTGTAGTGATTCTTTTATAGAAGCGACACATCCTCTAGATCTAGTTTCCTTGATAGGCTAGGAAATAAATCAATGTCTATATAAGGAGGACAACATCCCCTCTTTGTCTATTCTCAATGCTATTCTCATCAATAGAGATAAAAAGGAAGAGAGGTGATTTGTCCTAGGAGTTTGATCTTATACGGAGGAGTTACCGATCAAGCTCGTCTTCACGATCATCTAGTCAAGTAAGTAGGCTTTGTTTTACTAAATAATTGTTGTATTTTATATGTTGATCAAATGATTCAAGCATAGATCATTATTATTGACTTAACATTTCTAATAATTGGTATCAAAGCCAGGTTGCTTGATTTCGTTTGATTCATATTCAACCAAAAACAAAAAACCATCCGGTGGCTTCCGGCGACTTTCGGCCACAGCACGGTCTTGTGCGCGGGTCCTGTGTGTTAACAGGGCTAAATGTGTTCCGTTTGGTCTTCGACCCATCCGATTGGTTTATCATTTGACCAAGGAAAGTCTCCGAGCCATTTATTGCAGAGATGCAAACCCTCAAGGGGCAGCTTTGCTTTAAAGCGCCTGATCGGCTGTGACATGAGTGGGGCCTCCAAATCATATTCGCTGATTTTCACAGTTATCAATCCAATGGAAACCCATCCTTGACCAATCTGTTTCCACTATCAACAAATTAGAATATTTACTCTCGCCCAATTTGAAAAAGTAGAAAAATAAAGAGAAGAATGGGATGTCACCTGCATCAATAGATGGGATGCTAGCACTTGTTTTGCCATATGGCACACACCCTTTTCCAAGTTGGGAATCACCCCCTAAAATTGGTGCTCATTCGATCTGAGCTTACTAATATAAAGTGTTGTTCATATTTAATAGAGGGTCTATATAACAGTGCTTCGATTGGATGGTACTCTTAATTAGCCTATTTTTTAGGCTAAGGGGCAGTTCACATAATGTCTAATCCCAACCATAAAAAAAATAAAAATAAAAATAAAAATAAATAAATATAAAAATAAAAATTATATACTTTTGGTCAATGCCAGCGTCGGGCCCGAAGCACACACCGGACCCGCATCTCTGCACCGGTGACCTGGATCGGGAGGGGTATTGGCCCCATTGGCTGCTGTCACATAATAAAAAAAAAATTATATACTTTTGGCCGACAGTCCGGCACCGTTCGTCGTTTTTCGGCCACCAGACTTGCACCGCTAGACGGCCGGCGCCGGGCCTAACCGGATGACACACCGAACCATCGGCCAAGGTGACCTGAGAGGGGAAGGGATGCGACCCTATTGGAGCTGGTTTTGTTGCAGTGCCTCTGCGACTAGTTAATAACAAAAAAACAAAACAGGCCCACTAGACCCCAGTCCCGACAGGCCTACTAGACCCTATTGGGGTGCGGCCCTATTGGGGTCGGCCCGGTCACGACAGGCCTTGGTACCAGGCCCACTAGACCCCGTCCTCTTAGGCCCAGTAACCGGCCAACATGCCCGGCCCACGGTCTGATCCATGACCCGGCCCACAGTTTGATCCATGCCACGGTCCACGGCCCATGGTCTTATCCATGCCCCGACCCACGGTCTGATCCAATCTATGCCCCGGTCCACTGTCTGATCTAATCCATGCCCCGGCCCACTGCCTGACAGGCCTGACTTGACCCATTTAGGCCCCTAACTCGGCCTAGAACCCGGTCTACTTAAGCCCATTGCTCAGCCTGAGACCCTGCCCGCCTGATTCGGCCCACTTAGACCCATTACCCGACCTAATTCCCATTCAAATTTGATTTACAATCACTTTTCTGAACTGCTTCCACCTGCTGCAAATAAAACATTTAAACTCAAATCTCGTTTATGCAATCAGACTGAATCATGTTTGGGCTCAAACTTTAAAATGCGATATCTGAAGTTTTACAACTCTGATTTGCGTAAATGACCTGCCGTTTTTAGTCTACTCGACGAGATTTACACTTTGGATTAGTTTTTGAGACCTTTTGATGTTATTTCAGACTTAAAAATACCACTTAAAGGTCAATAAATTTTTTTTACTGTCCAAATAAATTGTTGAACCTTTTTGAATATTCTGTATGAATACTCTTATACTATCATGTCACTATTCAGAGTTACTTCATGTGTATCTTCCTTTTATGACTCTAATGCCTTTAATATTGCTCTCTATTAATAATAAATCACTTGATTTAATTTATTGAATTTAATTTTCCTAAACTTTGTATGTGAACGTACTTAGGGTATGAAACCTTGAACTAATGACATGATAGAATGCATTGAGATAGGTTCATCCTATAATAGGGTTTAGGAAGACCGATAAAACAGTCGTTCAGGGAGACGTTGCCAAAGTAGGTGTGTAGTCTGCCCGTGACCGGTCTATGGTGGTTACGTTATCTTTGAATTTTGAGACAATTGGCTTATTAAGATTGCCAGAGCATTCACTTCCGTGAGCTAGTATTTCTGGCTAAAGCTGACTTAGAAAACTCACGAGAGGGGAATGGATAGAATAGTTATTCGTATTTAGGTGAGAAAAGAGCGACACTTGTGGCCTAAACTAATGACTAGTTTGGATCAAACCAAAACACAAATGACTAGGTCTATTCTTGTCTACGGACATGAACTAGGGAGACATGCAATAGGTCAAAGCTTCTGTCCTAAAGTGATGCTGAGACAATGGGTCATGTCTGTTCTTCAGAATTGATGGTTTTGCACATGGTTAATACACTTTGATTGATTCGACCTTGACCCTAGGTACGAACTCAAATTATGTAAAGTTCTATATGAATGTGTGCTGACAATAATCTATGTCATTGCAACTATGGACGAATCACTGTTACAATAATAGATGGCAAGTATTGAAAAGCTCACTAGTATCAATTATTTCACTTGGCGAATGGGTCTGAATTTGACCCTTGATTACCTAGATTATGATTTTGTTCTCTCGAAGAACAGACCAGCGACCTATCGATAACTCTTCAGAGCTTGAAAAAGCTCTGCATGCCAAGTGGGAGAAGGCAAATCGTATGTCTATCATGATTATTCGCGCTTCTATGAGTGAAGTAATCCATTATGGTATTAAGACCACTGAGACAGCAAGTGAGTTATTGAAAAATATCGAAAATCAGTTTGTTGGATCTACTAAATCTCTGCAATATGATCATCTTGTGGAGTTTGTTAGCATGCGCTATAATGGTAAGGGTTCTGTGAGGGAGTTCATTCTTAAGATACATATGTTGGCAATGAAGCTCAAGGAGCAAGGTATTCCCATTGAGAAAGCAACTATAGTACATTTGGCTGTTATATTCATTCCCAGTCAATTTGATACCTTTAAGGTGAATTACAATGCCCAGAAGAAAAAATTGGACTTAAACTAATTGATCTCAATGTGTGTAACGGAGAAAGAACAGTTACAGGAAAACAAGATCAAGTCTGCTCATTTTGCCTATAATCTTTGCTCATATCTCTGCTGATAAAAAAAATTTCAAGAGAAAGTGTGAGAAGCAGAACTATCATAATAGTAAGAGAATAAAAGAAGATTTCAAGCTGCATGTTGTAAAGATTGACGATAATGATGGTTGTCACTTTTGCCAAGAAGAAAGATCATATCAAGAAAGATTGCTACTAATGAAAAAAAAGCACCAAGGAGGGGGTAATCAGCAGAAGCAGCACGAGTAGCCCTAGGCTGAATGAAAATCTATTCTTTGGCAATGTGAAAGATTTCTGAACAAATTCTATTTATTGAGGGTTTTTATTCTGTCTTTTAGATGAAGTTTTTATTGTTAATGTTAGATTGATTAGAGTTGTTTATTTTATTTTTATTTTTTATTTTTTTATTTTTACACCTCTAGGTAATAGTTTGACTATTACTTTGGATTATGTTAGTTTTGGATATGATTTTCTAGTAAATAATTTATTTTAATTACACCCGTTGAGACTAGTTATATCAACTTTATTAAAAATGAGATAATCAGTGAGAGTGAGGAATAAAGGATAACATCAAATTCACTAATGATCAGAATATTCGTTTAAATTGAGGTGACCAAATTGGGAATACTAGAGTCTTTTGTGGACTCTGTTTGAGTGGGAGTTATCTCACCAAGGGGCTTCAACCAAAAAATTTAACAGCGTACGTGATTCGGTTGGGAGTGTTAGAAACACTCGAGTGCATTGATTGAGTGAGAGTTCCTTTCACAATGTTTATTCTCTTTTATTGTCGGCATTCCTTATACCTTTGATTATCATTTTATGCATATTTTTCATTTGACTCCATGGTTATCACTATTATCACTATTAGCATATGCAATGTTAGCTTTGGAGCACAAGTGCTCAAATAAGGAAGCCTGGGCTATCGTGATTAGACACCATGGTCGTATAGCCTTTATCCTGATAGTTGGGTGATGATTTTCACATGGCGTATGCCGTAAGATATCATGATAACATACCTTATGGTATGAAGCTGGACAAATGCAGATATGCACACAACTAATTACATTAAAATGTGCATATACTAGTGTCACAAAACCACAAGTAATACTCTTGGGTTCATTAACGACAATAATTTTTGTGACCATGAAACTGTCTTATTGTCAATTCTAAAACATGATATATTATAGGCATCAATGATCTATTATTATAATTATTTCTTGAACTTTAGAGGATGTTGTATTGTACTAATTTCTTTGAAAGTTAATGATTTTATAAAATTATAAAGACGATCAACCGCTTTTCAAAAGAACTAATTCATGAAATTATTTAAAATAATATTTTAATAGTGTGTAGAATAAGTGGGAGATTGTTGGGTTTTTGTGACTCACACACTAACCTCTTTTCCTTTACTTGCTAAAACTTGAATTGGTAAGACTTTCTATACTTGCTATAATAGGAATCACCATGCAATCTTGGTGGAATTCCTTACTAAACTTATAGGGTTGTGGTGATCCCTTTATAGCAGTGATACATCCTCTAGATTTAGTTTCCTTGATAGACTAGAAAACAAATCAATATCTATATAAGGAGGACAACGTCCCCTCTTTGTCTATTCTCAATGTTATTATCATCAATAGAGATAAAAAGAAAGAGAGGTGGTTTGTCCTGTGAGTTTGATCTTATACGGAGGAGTTACCGATCAAGCTCGTCTTCGCAATCATCTAGTCAAATAAATAGAATTTGTATTACTAGATAATTGTTGTATTTGATATGTTGATCAAATGATTCAAGTATAGATCATTATTATTGATTTAACATTTCTTACAGTTTGTACTTTGTATTGCAAGCTAATATTTTTTAGATCGCTAGTTCCCTCGATTCGAATGTGAATGTGCAATCGGAATTCGCTATTATCAAGTAAACCCGATTCCGTAAGAGTAAGATGAGCTACTATCAAGTAGATCCGATTGACGGAGAGTAAGACGAGTTTTAAATTTTTATTAATTTTATAGTATAAATTTTTTACTCTACATTTTATAGTATAAATTAGATGACCATTTAGTTAAGTACAAAACTTATTATGAGACTAAAAATTATAAAGGGAGGACTGATTTATTGAGGACAAAGTGTAGGCATTTGACGTCAAGGATCAAAATTTAGGCCGAAATGACCAAAATTTTGGTCCAAATTATTGGTTTCGGTCTTCACCGAAACGATAATTTGGGCCAAAATTTCGGTCATATTTTGTATGGGACTCAAAATTTCGATTAAAATTTCGGCCAAATTTTCGATTTTTGACCGAAATTCTATTCCAAATTTTTTTATCCTTGCTGATACTTCGTTAGATTCCAATTTACACATAATTAATTTCGTCCCCAATCTTCAGATTTTACAATTAGACAAAGATATACTGAGGCGTTAAGAATGGTTTCCCATTTTAAAAACGATTTTTTCGTTCTTTAGTGATAAAATCTTAGCAAATCTAAATTAAAGAGATGAAGAAATAATTCGTTTTCTATTTAGATCCATTGACATCTTTCTTTAAAGGAATCTCTGCGCAAAGAAGCATGTACTACGGACTCTAGTTTAACGTTTACCAAGATACAGAGCAACTCCAAACAAGATATAAATTGCTTTGACATTTGAGAATCTCATATGGGGAATAAGGTGCTCAGGTCATTGGTGCACTTAGCACATTTAATTCATCAAATAAAAGTCACAATGAAGATGGAACTTTTAAAAAAAAAACATAAATTCAAATTTCCCCACCTGAGGTAGTATTAGGTAAGCTGCCCGAGTCCTAGGTGGCTTGTTACAGGTGGCTTGTTACTTTATTCACTTTTTGGGACGTCTGTCATGTGAAACATCATATCCTGTTTCATAGCTGACCCATGATCTACTGTTCTTTGTGCAAAAGGATTGGGATGTAATACGATTTATAGTAAATTTAGATTGCTATTGACTGCTTTGCATAAGTGGCAAAATAATTTATAATTAAAAAAATATATATATTATTTATAAATTACGATACCACAAGCTCACACTTAGACTAATTCCTAAGAGATGACCTCACCCCCACCATGCCATGAAAAATAGTCTACGATTCTTTGTGCCGTGTGACTTTAACATCAAAATTGAAAGATCTAGTGTTGAAGATTGAGATAAAAAACATCTCTTGAGAGATTTATAGTGGTCAAACACTTTCAAAGCTGACACTATTTTGTAAATCTTCAAAATAGTTTTAACCCATTTCTTAAATTGGTTGTGCCTTTTAAGTGGCATTTTCTTAGATGCACCTCTATTCGTGCCAACTAATTATTGAGGGCGCCTACGTCCAAAAATCATTGATTGATTTGAATTAGATGATGGAAATTATTTTTTTACCAATTTTTGATAAAATAGTCTTGACACCATAAGTTACCATCAGACGATCAATTTTTTATTACTCAATGTCTAATCCGCCAGCTTTACGGCCACTCCGCCAATCTAAGATTTCGAAAGGTGGAAATGAAATCTAAATTCTTGGAGTTGACTTTAAACGTGATGATGAGGATGACAGCTGGGAAGCGGTATTATGGAGATGGCATGAGGGGGGTTTGAAGAGGCGAGACGCTTCAAGAAATAATTGAAGAGTCGTTCGCTGTGAGCGGGGTGACGAATTTGGGGGATTTTGATCCGGTTTTACGGTGGTTCAATATTCAGGGAGTGAAGAAGAGATTGGTTAGATTGCAGAGGAAGACGGATACGCTGATGCAGGATTTGATCGATGAACATCGAAACAGAGAAGGTGATTCATGCGTCGATACCAATCCGTTCACTTTATATTGGTGCACTTTATTGACTGGTAAAAAATTATTTACAATTATTCATTTTAGGGTGCATAGATTATAGAGTTTAAATTAATATTACTGTTTTTGGGCCCATGTAAAGTTACAATTTTAACGGCTTTGATTTTGCAAAAACTAACGCAACAAGTGCTGCCCCAAAGGTGAACTTGAGTTGGCAGGGCTGCCCTCGCCCTCCCAAGGAACTATTGCTCATGACACGACCCAAATATAACGCTTTCCTAAGTCGGTAATAGAGTGGTGATAGTCAGTTTATCTAACCAATAGGATTAATAATGGGCGACACCTGTGTTATTAGATAATCGATCTGATGAAAAGTCGTTTCCACATAAATTCTACTAACAAATGGGATTAATATTGGGCGAACCCTTGTAATTAGGAGTTGGGTTTAGCTAAATGAGAGATTTGCACATCATTCGAAATTTTTATAAGTCCTCGTTAACTTTTTAGTGGATTTATTTTTCTAGAGGAGGTCCAATGTTATTTTTCTGTTTGGGTTTTTCACATTAAAAATCTTGTGGTTTGTGTGATTGATTATTGTTGACATTACTTTGTTTATTGATTGCTGATTAATTAAATAATTACCAATTCATGTGTGTCGTGTGATTTTAAAATTATGACCTAACGATCTATGGTGTAAGAAATTGCGATGAACACATCTAGTTCTTCGATAGGTCTTTGAATGGATTGGGTTGCCTCGTAGTCAAGCCTTAATCCGTCCCGAATTTTTAGGGTTTTTTTGGAGTATAAGCCTGGCCTAGCACTCGGACTGCTAAGCATGCACCAGCCCAATCTAGCCTCAGTCGAGCTAGAAGTAGATGTTGAAAAACCCAGTTCAAGGTGTACGTGGGCCCGATACAAAGCCTACTGTTTTCCAAGTGAGAAAGTCCAAATCATATAGATTTAGCTATGTTTGGCAACTCTTTTCCAAGAAACACATGGGATAGCTTCTCAAAACAATACCATTTTCTGTTAGACCCCACTCATGAAGGTCATTTAAATAACCAAAATGATGTTTAGATGATCTTACACCATCAATGATGTAGATAGATTATAAACTTAAGTGGTACAAGCCCAAAATCGGTGTTTTAAGGAGATTTAAGCCAGTCGATCTATTGATTATAATATTAACCATTATTTTTATTTTTAAGGGATAATAATTAAGTTCATAATTGGATGGTTCCCTTCCACTTCTACGCATGTTTCGTGGGTGTGAGATATGTTCCAATGATGAATTATCACCTGAATATTTTGCATTAATGACAAATCACACTTCAACGTATGAGATAAAAAAGATAATTTATGGTACAAGTTCCTTTGAACACCATTCTTTGAAAGATGACGGTGAAAAATGATCTCCATCTGCAATTAGATGCAGTCAATGGATTTGAAAGGGTTTCAAACGTTGGCGCTTTTGGTAAACTTGCTGGAGGTATCTTTTTTTTTAAATGATCTCTTACCATTAAAATTAGACTTGAATCTAACACAATCAAAGTATAATTTATCATTATGCCCAATTGCACACATGCTGGATAGCACCTGATCCAGGATTATAATGCAGAGATTCAATCATGCATGCCAACCCATATGCCCCCTTTTCCCTTAATATATATATAGGTCCTCCAATGGAGGACGGTGACCATCCTCCAAGATACACATGTAGCTCCACGTGGCACCCAAAATATCGTTTGGATGCCATGTGGAGCCCAAGTGGACGGTACATATAGATCAATATTTAAAAAAAAAAATCGACAAAAAAACTTTTAAACCCACAAGTCAAAGTTTGATGGGTTTCATTGGTCCACATTTTATAGTTCAAAAAACACATCGTGGAGAAGAGTTCTCAATTTTTTTTGTTCAAAGATGATCTAAGCAATGCACCCGAGCTACACGTGGCATCGAAAACTCTTCCTATATATATATATATAGGAAAAAGTGTCCGTCCTCCATGGGAAGACGGTCACCGTCCTCCAAGCTTCCATGTGGCACCCAAAATATTGTTTCGATGCCACGTAGAGCTCGGCTGGATTGCTTAGATCATCTTTGAAAAAAAATCTAATTGAAAACTCATCACCACACTACAAAAAATAAGACTATTAGCGGCAGTTTTTTTTTTAATAAAAAACTGCCACTATTAGTCCTGTCGCTACAAAAAACTGCCGCTAAAAAAACAATAGCAGCAGTTTTTCATTAAAAAAAACTGCCGCTATTAGTCTTATTTTTTGTAGTGCCACCGTGTGTTTTTTGAACCATAAAATGTGGACCAATGAAACCCATCAAACTTCGACTTGTAAGCTTAAAAAAAAAAAATTTATTGTTTTTTTTAATATTGATCTATACCATGGATCAAAATTTCGTCCGATACCGATACGTATCGGTATTAGACTTGGACGATACGGTACATTCAATGTACCGTATCGCCATTTTGTATGTAGATGCTCGGACGATACATTCAATGTATCATCCGATATTTTACTATTCTGATGCGTATCGTGCGATACATATCGGTTTTGAGCTCGGACGATACGTATCCAATACTCGAAATTTTGACCCATGATCTATACCGTCCACTTGTGCTCCACGTGGCACTCAAACAGTATTTTAAGTACCACGTAGATCTCCATATGTATCTTGGAGGACAATCACCGTCCTCCATTGGAGGGCCTAACTGGCTATATATATATATATATATATATATATATATATATATATATATATAATATCAGGGTCTAAGTCTTGCCTGAACCAATCCGACCCAATCTTTGAGTGGACACGACCCGATCCGACGGGTGAAGTTTATGAGCCTTACCCTGCTAAAAAAATATTGGTCGGGCAGGTACCCCAAATTCTCCACCTTAACTGCCCAACTTGACGCGTAGCTGCTACCTCATTAGATTCCAATTTACACATAATTAATTTCGCCCTCAATCATCAGGTTTTACAATTAGACAGAGATATTGGGGTGTTAAGATTGGTATCCTATTTTAAAAACAGTTTATTCCTTCTTTAGTGATAAAATCTTACGAAATCCAAATTAAAGAGATGAAGAAATAATATGTTTTCTGTTTAGATCCATTGACTTCTTTAAATTAAGATACATAGCAGCTCCAAATAAGAGATAAAGGCTGCGTATGGTATAGCTTTGTTACGTTATTTTTAGCAGAGTTTATCAATTTTGGCAGTTTCTCATTTTCTTTGCTAAGATTTTGCTATTTGCTCTAGGAGGTATCTCTTCTCTTTAATAACTCCTTACATAATAAGATTTTATATAAGATTTATCTGTTCAACAGTTCTACCCTCCTCTCTATTCATTCATTGTCAAAGTAAATAAAATTTGCTCTGATAGGGAATTAGTAGACAGCATAGAGATTATTGCTAGAGCAAGTAAATCCACCTTTGTAGGAAGTTAGAGAAGAGAGTGAGAACTAACTAAAGCAGGTGAATTCTGGTGTGCCAGGAGCTAGCAGATAACTATATCATTCGCACCGAAAAGGACTTTGACATTTGAGAATCTCATATGTGGAATAAGGTGCTCGGGTCATTGGTACACTTAGCACATCTAATTTATCAAATAAAAGTCACATTGGAGATGGAACTTGAAAAAATAATAATTTTCAAAGTTCCCCATCTTAGATAGCATTGGGTAATGTGTCCTGTTCGATAGCTGACTAATGATCTACTGTTCTTTGTTAAAAGAATTGGGACGTAAAACAATCTATATTAATTTTAGATTGCTATCGAGTGCTTCGCATAAGTGGAGTGCTTTGCATAAGTAGAAAAACAATTCATAATTTTTTAAGAAAAATTTATTTATAACTTACGATATCACAAGCTCATACTTGGACTAATCCCTAAGGGATGCCCTTGCCCTCACCATGCTACGAAAAAATAGTCTACGTCCCTCGTGATTTATTGTGACGACCCAAACTCACATGTCATAATATTGTTCAGTTCTGGGCTTAGGCCTTCCCCCCAATTTTGCTTCTAACATGGGCTTAAGTCTCCACGCAAAACACATTATGACATGTGGTGTCTGCAATCCCATATAGCCTAGGGTCAAGACGACAACTCTGATACCATTCTATGACGACACATTATTTTTTGCAGTGATTTTTTTATGCAATTTAAAAATATATATATACTATTTAAAAAAAAAAAAAAATTATGTCAACAATTTTTTATGCAATTTTTTTTTAAATAATACTTTTTTATGCTTTTTTTAATATATATTTTTTAATGCTTTTTTTTAATATAATTTTTTTAATATTTTTTATCTTTTAATGCTATTTTTTAAATATTTTTTTTTAATGCTTTAAAAAAAATTATATAAATAAAAAAAGCTATTAATCTCATATTTCAACACATCCATTCAACTCAAATGCAAATCATTCAATATCATTAATAAAAAAAATACAAGTTCAATTATTTTATTCAAACAAAAGGTTGCATCTGAACCTATGATCCAACCTTTAAAATCCGTTAAATATTTTAAACTCTACATGTCCAATCCTTTTATTCAAACAAAAAGAAGAAAAGAAAGAGAGTTAACAATCTGAGAACCGCATGACCCATTTTCAAAATAAAAGAAAAAAAAGATTAAATTTGTTTCACCTCTCCTGCAAAATGTCCTCGACCCCTAGTAATCCGTTTGAGGTGAGCTTGAAATCGGTCGCCTAAAATCTAAAAGAGAACATCATAAAAGTCTAGGTCATTGTGCATTAACTCATGTAATTCATTTTCCTAAAATTTGAAAAATATAAGTGACAAACTGAGCTAGTAAGAACCTAACCTGCTGCTGGATATGAACTTCAATATCTCCGAGCACTACGTTGCCAGATGCATATGTTGCATTTAACTTTTGCAACAATTCTTGTATGCAGAGAAAAAAGAAAATCGACAGAAAAATAAGAAAAGCTCTATATCATGCTTCTCAAATTACCTTAAGCTACTTAATACATGAAATTCATACATATGCATAACACTTCGAGCTGTTAGACAGAAACAAGATTAAGAATAGCTGCTGACAGGAAAATAAATAATTTAAACAATGAATCTTCAATAGAAATCATACCATATAACCAAACCGATAGGTTTTCAGGATCTCAAAACGGTAAGGATCACAATTAACCAAACAAAAAACAGAAAGGTGCATTTGATTGACGAGAAGCCTCAAAAATTTATAGGAAGATGAAGTTTTTAATTTTATAGAAATTAGAGACCCGAGTTTGCAGAGAAAATGGTCTGACAAAACATAATAGAAAAGGGGGGATAACATTATCAATTGTAGAGGAGTTTGGACAAAAAAAAGAAATTCAGCAAAACAAGATGGCTAGAGATTTCTGGGAAAAAATATTTTGCGAGAAAAGTTCGGCCAAAATTATTTAACAATATGGGATGTACAATGGCCAATAGAGATAATTATTTTAAAAAATAATCATGTTTTGCTGAATTTCCCTTCAAAAATATAATAAAGTCAGTTACCTACTGATTAAGACTAAATGACACCAAAACAGTTGATATCACTCACCTCTTTTGCTTCACTTTTATTTGGTGAATCAAGAAGGATACCACTAATCAGGAGATAGTTGACTTACAAAAACTCACGCAACCCAACTTCAAAACTGCAAAAAACTTATGCCCGTACCTTCTAGTGGAAACATCTGGATAACCTCTTCCCTACAACATTTTTAGTAATAAGCATAATTTAAAACACACTGATTTCCAAGCACTAAAATATAGAGGAGCCAAAAGACTTGCTTATTGTGATAACTATACAAAGATTTGTTTCGCAGAACCTATCATTTGCTAAGCGATAGAACACTGCAATGACAAGAAAATCACTCTATGCAGCCCATACATATCGAGTGGTAAAGCAAAATTTTTACCTGTTTCCTTCTCAACAACCTATATATACTGGGCTACACTAATGATATCTATATGCAAGGATTAAGTGAAAAGTTCAAGTTATGCTAGTGTTTAGAACAAAAGATGAAAAGATGACTCAAGAAACAAAATGCTATGAATATAATTATTTGAGATAAATATATATGAACCGTCATATCCCTTCTTAGTGGACTATTAACCATTTAAGGATTAGTTAATAGATAGATTCCTTCTTACCGGACTATTACAATGGAAATTATATAGTACTATCATAACATAACTATATATAATTATTAAATTTTTAACTTCTAACGATTTTCCCTTTTTCGGAATTTTTTAATTTTTTGTTCTTCTTTACCAATACATAAGGTCAATTCCTATTTCATATCATATTGCTGGCACATCTCACAGAATGCACTACATCTTGGTTGCTGGACCCACCCATCTGGGTTTTTAACACCCACGATCTTGAACCATCATAGCATTCTAAAACTATGCATACAATTTGACATCGTTATTTATACCTTTCTGAAGAAACTACATATTAATGCATTAAACAGCATAGCATCAAAGATAAGTTAACGCTGGTGTTACTACCACACCACTTTATGTTATAGCCACCTCACTTAAACAAACAAAAAATTATTGACTGTTTTAAATCAGATGATGAAGATCAATTTTCGTCCCAATCTTTCAAACAAGAGATCTTGAGATTATGGGCCTACTATCAAACTGTCAGATATTTAAAAGAGGTGGCTGTAACATAAAGAAGTGTGATAGTAACACCAGTAATTTTTCAAGAATTTACTGCATTGTCTAATTTGGTAACTCCACCCTAACTTTATTGGCTTGCGCAGAAAATTACCTCAATATTACATTATTTGAAGAACCTAACCAACTAATGACCTAAGGTGTTGGATTAAAAAAACCAGTTCCCCTTAATCAGCAGGGAAGCAAAAAAAATTAAAAAATTACTTGCAGTTATTACTACTGCAAGTCAACTGAATCAGCCGATTCTAGACACCGACCTTGGCTGACTAATCCCTTGTTACCTTGGACAAAGGGTTTTGTGTGATTCGAAAGCTCATTTTACTTAATATTCAAACCCAAATTATCTATTTCAAAATTTTAAATCAGGTCCTCTTACTTCAAACCCAAAATTGACCCAGTCGTTAGCACTCTGCAAACTTAAATTGAAGCTTTCCATGTTGAAGGAATATGCCATATCCATACAGCCAATACCAGTGGAAATTAATGCTGATAATGAGTAAAGTGGTAATGAAGTAAAAGGATTTCCAATAATATAGCATGAGAACAAGATGTCCTGATAAGGTCCAACATAAGGTTTTAGTATCATTGATGAGGTCCAAAAATTATGAAAAACAGAAATTAATAATAAATTACACCGGTGCAAATAATGGGAGGTACAACTTTTACACGAGATTTGTACTGTGGAACATGAGCTAAAAATGAAATACTTGATATTTTTGGGACCTCTGCCACATGGAACACCATCTAAGCATTTGAAGGCCATGATGTACAGATCTTTGATACCAAAGATTGGCACAAAACATGATCTCTGTCAGCGGATTCAACACAGTCAAAGTCTATCATCTGGTTTAATGGTTGACTGTGTTAAATCAGATGATAAAGATTGTCTTTCATGCCAATCTTTGTCATCAATGAACTTCACATCATGGCTTTTAAATCAGACGGCTTAACAGTGTTCCACTTGGCACAGGTCCCAAAAATATCAAGTTTTGTTTAACCTATGTGCCATGGTACAATTCTCATGGGTAAGTTGTAGCTCATAAAATTATAAATATATATTATTGTATGAACATTTCTGTTTAATCTTTTAAGTATGAAAGAGGAAACATAGAGGTGCACATTGTATATGGTTTAGAATCTCAAATTTTTATAAGCCTTGTATTGGACGAAATATAGGAGAAAATAAGCCTACATCAGCTTGTAGTGCCAGATAGAAACCTCCACCCGAAACATCTAGGCCATGCCTAAAACCCGAAATGTCTCACCCAATTTACAGTGAGTCAGGGATAAAAGATCTCTAAACTCGATTGACTCATAGATATGGAAAGAAGGCAGTCCACTACTCTAAGCAGTCCAAACAAGTTCATCAACAAACGAAAAATTGTCTTGATTCATCCAGTAAATGATCTGACCACAATCCACAGGAGAGACAAGCAAATCCATCACCAGCATTAACCTTGGAAAATACAGGAAGTAAAAACAAATCCGATTTTAATAAATATTGGATAACCAGGACTCAAAACCATACAATAAAATTTATCGAAGATAAATTTTAAACACAGATTAACGAGTAAGAATAAAGAGTTACCTTGTAACTGCAGCTTGAATCAAAATGTGAATTATAACTTGAACCAAAATCGAAATCGATTTAGATTGGGCGGTCAGTATTGTCCAATAAGCATGCTTGTTTTGGTTATATGATCATGTTTACCACGTGTAATATAGATCATTCAAAATGCAAAATAAAAAAATAAAAAACAGATTATAATCGTCGGATTCATATATGATCACAGAGGGATAATAGATCTATGATTTGTCTAAATCCAAAATAAAAAAGTAAACGATTAAGTACCTCTAAGTCGAAGAAGGAGGTGCACAGTTGTCGGAGAACTTTCAGGCTATCGAAGAAGGATCTGTAAGTGTCTAGATTTTAGAAGACTCTAAATCTGGAGAGTTAGGGTTTGAGGAGGAGGGAGATGACCTGAATCTGGAGAGTTAGGGTATAATCTTTTGAGCCAATCTGAATCTGATCAGCTGGGAAGGTGATCTAAGCGGAGATTGAGAAATCGCTTCAACACAGATCTCCCCTTCAATGGTGTCGTCTCCAACCTTCAACACAAATCTTCTTTGAAATTCTGTAATTTAAATCTCTAGCTAAGGTTTGCAATAGGGAGATGGAGGCTAGGGCTTCGAATAGGGAGATGGAGTGAGAGGGAGATGGGGCGAGACCGGTAGTTTTGTTAGCAAGAGAAAAGAGTTGCCAGATAAATAGAGAATTAGGGTCCCGATAGTTTTGCACGTGACGATAGGATGGAGTGCACGTGATATGAGAGTTAGGAATTAAACCACTGTCTTAACTTAATAAACAATGGATTTTGGCAGTGGATTATTATACCACTGCTTGTCAGTGGTTCTTTTTTATATTGCAAAAGTGATTTTCTCATCATTTTGACGTAGTGAATATTGTTCGGTTCCCCGCTCCGATTTTGTTTCTTGCATTGGCTTAAGTCCCCACCCAAAACTCGTCATGACGAGAAGTGTCCGCAATCACAGATAGCCCAGGGTCAAGACTTTTCTCTATCCAATGTGAGACTATTACAGCCTCCCACTTTATAGAAGAGCCGTCCTCAGCTCTGATTCTATTCTCTGATGCCCCAGACCCACATGCCATAATATTGTTCAATTCTAGACTTAGGTCACCACCCCAATTTTGTTTTTGGGTATGGACTTTTCTCTATCCAATGTGGGACTATTACATTTATAGTGGTCATACGCTTTCAAAGCTAACACTATGTTGTAAATCTCCAAAACAGTTTTAACCCATTTTTTAAATTGGTTGTGCCTTTTACGTGGCATTATCTTTGATCCACCTCTATTTGTGCCTACCGATTATTGAGGGCGCCTACGTCCGAAAATTATTAATTGATTTGAATTAAGTGATGGATATCATTTTTTACCAAATTTTGAAAAAATAGCTCGACACTATGAGTTACTATTAGACGGCCAATTTTTCATTACTCACGACACATATCTCAAAAAGTGGCCCTAAAATCAATTTTGAGTGTGATGCGTGTCACATGATTTTAGGGCTACATTTTTAGGATTTATGCCATGAGAAATCAAAAGCTGATATGCGATGGCAAGCTCATAGTCTCAAAAACCCTTACATATATGATTCGGCGGAAAAACGATCTCCACAGAAATGTGAGTTTTTATTTGAACTCACAAAGTGGGCCCTTGCTAACAAGACTCACAATTTTGGACATGTGCATTGTTGAATTATCGTCTAAGTTGATAAATTTGAAGGTCATGAGCTAAAGATGTTTAGTGTCAAATTTAGTATTAAACAGAATTTCTATCTTAGAATTCCGCTTAGTCAAAGGCTATCACCTTATTCAATGGTTAGCTACATTGCCATTCTTTTGTATCGAAAGATCTTAATTCTTAATTTCATGCCTCAGGCGCTTAGACGGTTTCCTCTCATATGAAAAAGGCACGACCACAGAGCACCGGTTTTCAATTATCTGGTCTCAAGCCACTTGTGAGTTGTGACTTGGGAACATGGTTCAAAATTTCGATTCCAAATTAAATGTTTTGGTTTCGGTCCCCACCAAAATCGAAACGAAAAACACATATTTTTGGTAATTTCGGCACGATGGGAAAATTTCGGCTGAAATTCAAAATTTCAATTTCAGTCTCTACCAAAACGAAATCCGATATTTTGATCCTTGCTTGGGACCTCTTATCTCCTTTTCTCCTGTTTGATAGGGTTGTGCACTTTTTGGACCAAACCGGATCGAACCACCGGTTTGGATTTGGTTTGGCAAAGAGAAAAATCGAAAAGTCTGGTTCGGTTTGGTTTCGGTTTTAGTTCCAAGCCATCCCAAGCCGAAACCTTCCAAACCTAACCGATTGTAAGTATATATATATATATATATATATATATATATATATATATATATATATATATATATATATGGCAAATGGGAAAATGTGTCAGAGCATAGAGATATCACTGCGCCAATTGATATGGGCGCGCGACACATAGCACCTTTTAAGTGAAGTGATAGGTGGCATGGGGCCCACTTTACTAATTAGGGTTAAACTTTTAAAATATTTTAAAAGTTATATTCCCTTCCAGTCATCATTCCTGACTTTTTTAGAAGTCTTTTTAAAGTCTCTTTTTTCCCTCTTTTTCTAAGAAAATACTTTTTCAAGTATATTTTATTCAAAAAATGTAAGCGTTGTAGCAATGCGCGAGGCGCTAGCACCCGACAACGAAGTGTTGGCACCCCGGCGTCGAGGTGCCAGCGTTGGGGTGTCGGCACTTCGCTTAAAAAAAAAAAAAATCGGGTCGTTGGCGCCACGTTTCTGGGGTGCAAGAGCTTCGATAAAATAAAATAAAATTTTAGGAGCATCAGCGCCTCTATATCGGGGTACCGGCGCCTCTATAAAATAAAATAAAATTTTAGGGGTGCCATCGCTTCGTTAATTTTATTTATTTATTTATTTTATTTTTTAATTGAAGAGTGGGCATTTTGATATATAGGCGTCGACGCCCCTGAAACAAGGCGTCAATGTCCCATTTTTTTTAATTTTTAGCAAAGCGTTGGTACCTCGATATAGAGGTGTAGGCATCCCGGTGCCGAGAGCTAGCGCCTAGCTATTGGTGTGCCGTCTGTCATGGGGTAACTCTTTCGACACCGTGCAGCGCCTCGCTGCGGCTACAGCGAGGCCAGCCTAACTCAGATACCAATTTTCTCACAATGCATAACCTAACGTTGATTATCATGCTCATGCAACGTCTCGCTGCCACACACAGCGAGACCACATATCCAACCATTACTCTAATACCACCCGCCTAGAGGACGGGAACTCCCGTGTCAAGGTTGCCTTCACCCGAGGCTAACCCTCCTATATGCATCGTGTCTACTCGCGACACGTATGCCAGCACCTCAGTGCCCCTTGGCCTGCCTAGCTTCACCCTATGTAATGCACTAGTCCCTCGCTTCAGACAGTGGCATGCATCTCTTCATGCCATTCAAGCCAACCATCGTGTGTGGCCCACGCGACCAGCATATTTAGAGTAGCATGCAACTCTTCATGCTCTCCAAACCAAGCATCATGTGTGGCTTGCACGACTAGCACACATCCACTTCAGGCCCTCAGCTAGTGCGCGCCACCGCGTCCCACGTAGCCCTTGAGTGCCCTCGTGAGGTCACCGACCCATGTGCACCGCGACGCCGGTACGGGGCCACATGGTAACCTCACCCCAGGTGACACATGGCATCGCCGCAGCGCCACATTACTGCAGAGATGTTCTAGGCCCACCCCTAACCTAGAAAGCTCATGCGCTCGTCCCGCAACGCAAGGCCCCATGTGTGGGAGAATAGCTCCACAGCTCCCTTCCCCCTATATAAGGGTAAAATAGTCATTCGACCAAAATGGCAGGAGAACCTCAAACCTATTAGTTTGACATACCGCAACGCCCTCCCGCATTGCTAGCGACCACGTCGCCAGGCCCTCTTGGCCCCATTTCGCGTGCCCTCATGGCACGACATGTCGTGCCCCAAGCACCGTGCCGTGACTATGTCGCGTCCGTGTCGCAACTACGTCATGAGGTCCTCATGGCTTTATGTCCAACATAGCATTGTGTCGTGACTATGTCGCAAGGCCTTTATGGCCTCATGTCGCGTGCTCTCATGGCACCACATGGCGTACCCTCATGCCACCGCATCACGTCTGAGTCGTGACTGTGTCTCGTGCCTACTCGACACCATATTAGGTCCGTCATTGCACCCGGATGCCGCGCGCCCTTGGCACCGCATCACGTGCCCTCTTGGCACCGCATTGCTTGACATACAAGCTAGATATCGCGTGTCCTCTTGACACCACATCGCGTGCCATCATGGCACCGCCTCACGTGCCTTATAGCACTTGGACGTCGCGTGCTCTCTTAGCACCACGTCGCGTGCCCCTACGCGGAGCACCACATTTCGTGCCTTATGGCACTCAGACGTCACGTGTCCTCTTGGCACCACGTCGCGTGCTCCTATGCGGAGCACCGCATTGCATGCCCTTTACGTGTCTAGCCACCATACTAGATCACAGCTTAGTTCGGGTCACCGTCGTATCATGCATCATGGACTCATGCACGCATCGCAGGGCCACGTGCCTTCGCGCCCACGCGTTACGCAACTAACTTACAAGGTCTGCTTGCCTTCTTGCTAGCTAAGTGTCCAGTTCCAAGGTCGTCATGCCTTCATGCTGGCACACAGATTAATGAGGCCGTCACACGTTGCTTCACTATAGGGCGCTCACATTTTTTGAGTAAAATATATTTGAAAAAGTATATCTGAAACTTTCTTAGAAAAAGAGAGAAGAAAGAGAAAAGAGACTGTAAAAAAGTAAAAAATGACTGCTAGAAGGGTATATTTAACTTTTGTAAAGTGATAGGAGGCATAAGAACCACTTTACTAACTAGGGTTACACTTTTAAAATATTTTAAAATTCAAATATCCTTATAATTAGGAGTTGGGTTTAGCTAACTGAGAGGTCTGCATATCATTCGAAATTTTTGTAAGTCCTTGTTAATTTTTTAGTGGATTTATTTTTCTGGAGGTCCCGTGTTCTTTTATCTAGTTGGATTTTTCACATTAGAAATATTTTGCTTTGTGTGATTGATTATTATTGACAATATTTTGTTTATTGATTGCTCATTAATTAGCTTATTATCAATTCATGTGTGTCGTGTGATTTTAAAACTATGATCTAAAGATCTATGGTGTAAGAAAATTGCGATGAATGCGTCTAGTTCTTTGATAAGTCTTTCAATGGATTGGCTGGGAGTCAAGCCTTAATCCCACGCGAATTTTTAGGGTTTTTTTGGAGTATAAACCTGCCCTAGTACTCGGACTGCTAAACATGCACCAACCCAATCTAGCCTGGGTCGAGGTAGAAGTAGATGTTGAAAATCCCAATTCAAGGTGTAAGTGGGCCGAATACAAATTAAAACCTATTGGCTTGCAAGTGAGAAAGTCCAAATCATATAGATTTAGTTCTCTTTGGCAACTCTTTTCTAGGAAGCAGTATTCAAGTCATGTAAAGAGGTGTTTCACATATTGCTTTTCAAAAAGGCCTATCACATGTTTCCTGTATTGTGCAAGAAGCAATATGGAGAAGCTTCTCAAAACAATACCATTTTTGGTTGGGCCCGACTCCTGACAGTCATTTAAAAAACAAAAATGGTGTTTAGATGATCTTACACCATCAATGGTGTAGATAGATTATAGATTGAAGTGAGGTATGCCCGAAAATGGTGTTTTAAAGAGATTTAAGCCTACCGATCTGTTGATTATAATATCAATCGTTATTTTTATTTTTAAGGGACAATAAAGTTCATAATTGGATGGTTCCCATCCACTTTTAGGCATGTTTTATGGGTTTGAGATATGTTCCAATGATGAATTACCACCTGGACATTTTAGATTAGTCGCTTCGGTGTTCCACATGGCATAATGATAAATCACACTACAATCGTAGGATAAAACATATAATTTATGGTACAAGTTCATTTGAACACCATTTTATGAAAGATCGGGGTGAAAAATGATCTCCATCTTTCGATTAGATGCGGTCAATGGATTTGAAAGGGGTTTCAAATGTTAGCGCTTTCTGTAAACTTGCTAGCGCAAATAGAGGCATCCTTTTTTTAAAATGATCTTATATATTTAAAATTAGTCTTTTATCTAACACCATTAAAGTATAATTTATCATTATGCCATATTGCACACATGCTAGATAGCACGTGATCCGGGATTAGAATGCACGCTACCCAAAAACGAGTGTCGTTTTGAGATCACCTGTCATGTGGCACGTGAACCGAGATTAGAATGCACGGATTCAACCATACATTCCAACCCATATGCCTTTTCCCCTTTTTATTATATACTAGTACAAAATGCACATGCAATTGCACATTATAATCTACAAATATTAATAGAGAAAAAATTATATTCTTTTATTATTTTTATCAGCACTATAAATAATTATACGAATACTAATTTTTCATTGCAATTCCAGAAAATGAATCTTGAGATCATGGTCTTATCATCAGACAGTAAGATCTTAATTATACCTGACATACGTCTTGATAAGTGATCCGATAACTATGTTTGATGTGTACCACGTGGAATCTAAATATGACCGTTTGATGGTAGGCCCATGATCTCAACATCTATTATGATGAAGATTTGGATGAAAAAATCTCCATGGTCTGATTCAAAGCAGTCTTATCCCGAGTTTTACATGCTTATATCGTTGATTGCTTTGAATCGATGATGGTGATCTCAAGATCTTTTATGTCAGATATTTGGATGTAAAATGATCTTTTTTGTGTTCATCAACGCTGTCTCAACTCAAGTTTCACGTGCCTAACTAGTGATAATTTTGAATAGACAGTTAAGATCGTTTTTCAACTTAATCTTCGACATCATAAATCTTGATATCATGGCCATACCATCAGATGTTAAGATTTTGATTTTGCATGGCAAACATCCAGAAAGTTATCTGAGAACCACATTTGATGTAAGCCTATGATCATGTTCATTTTGTTGGATCTATTTCACTCAATATCAAAATATGTTTGTCTGATGGTAGATCCATGGTCTCAAGATATTTTTATAAAATCAAACCATACAAAATAACATATCACTCATAAGGTGTAGTGACAATTCCTTTACTTAAGAGAAAAAATAACTCTTAATAAGATATTTTTATAAAATCAAACCATATAAAATAAAATATCACTCATAAGGTGTAGGAACAATTCCTTTACTTAAGAGAAAAACTAACTAT
This sequence comes from Chloranthus sessilifolius, assembly GCA_021018995.1. Taxonomy (NCBI): domain Eukaryota; kingdom Viridiplantae; phylum Streptophyta; class Magnoliopsida; order Chloranthales; family Chloranthaceae; genus Chloranthus; species Chloranthus sessilifolius. Next base: position 20,381,968 of record CM037584.1, read on the forward strand.
TAATGTTAGAGTGAAAATAACCATTTTATCCTTAGGTTCGTCGCTTAATGATAAATGTCAAATCATCTCTAAGTGGCTTGAATTGATGAAGGCCATAAAGACCAAAATACCTTGTGGGCGAATATCACATGACGCCATTGTGGTTCGTTTTTCAAAAAATTTTACTCCCAGAATAGACCGAAAGTTAGAAAAAGATTGTATCAGTCTTAAGATTCTTGATTTGATGTTTTCGAGTCTGAATCAACTATTTTAAGACTGATTAGGTGCACTGTGCGGACTTCTCGTGACCAATTCAGTGCTCGAGTCGGCTTCCTATGGCTTGTTCATTCGTCGATTTTCTCAAAATCGTGTTGGGCAATTAGACCCTAATTTCGACTTTTTGTGCTTGATGCGATTTATGAGAGCTTAATTCAGGCTATCATTTGAAAACAAATTGGGCCTTGGAAGCCCGAGTCAAGCTTTTGAAACCTGAATCGGTCTTTTGGAGCCCGAATCAATCTTTTGAATCTTGATTTTATTTATTTAATTTTATATAATTTTATTTTTTACAAATTTATTAAGGATTAAATCTTTTAAATAATATCTCTGAGTGACAAGAAGAATAGAAAAGTTGAACTGAAAAGCAAGAATATTAATTGTTGTCATTTTATATTGAAAGGGCACTGGTCAGGTCCAACCCGGTTGAATCGAATTTAGAGTTCAACCACATATGTAGCCTTTGGATGTGGGAGAATCTTGACTTTCATTATTTTTATTCTTTATAGGGTGATGATCTAGATCAAATTTAAATCTTTAAACTGTGTGGAAAAATTGTCTGCTTTCGATTTCTTTATTTTCAACTTGAATTTCACATCTTAAAGATGATGGAAATCATTTTTCCTCCAATCTTTCACACAATCGATCTTGAGACAATAATTCTTCCATTGGACGGTCAGATTTTTTATTTTACATGGCCCACATCTCTAAAAGTAATCCAAGAATCACATTTGATCTGTCCTTGTGATTATGTTCATTTTTTTGGATGTATGTCTTGTATAATAAAAAGCTCTGCATTTGAATTAGGGCAAAAAAGGATTTCCATCGTCTAATTCAAAATATTCAACAGTTTAAGCACGTGAAACCTCGGTGGAGAAGAAAGAATCTTGCATTGGAAATAGTGATACTACTTATGTATTATTTGGAGTGTTTTAGAGGGAGAAAAAACAGGAAAGTTTTTATTTTTGGGAGAAAAAATAATCAAGTTTTAGGGATAAAGAATTGGAAAGTTTTCATTTTAGGGAGAGAAGGAAAAAGTGTATTTTTGGAATAAAAATAAGTACTTTTGGTAGATGCCTACTTTGTAGAGTTAAAAAAGGAAACTCAATTTGTCCTTTTGATTATGATTATTTTTTGGGATGTGTGTCATGCATAATAAAAAATTGAGCATTTAATTTTATGATAGGCCAATGATCTTAAAATCCATCTTTTGAAAAATTACGGCGAAAAATGATCTCCATCGTCTGATTCAAACTAGTCAACGATTTATGTATGTGAAACCTAGGTGGAGAAGAAAGAATCTTGCATGGTAAATAGAGATACTACTTATATATTTCTTAGAGTGCATGGAAAATATGTTTTAGAGGGAGAAACAATAGGAAAGTTTTAGGGATAAAAAATATGAAAGTTTTTATTTTGGAGAGTGAAGGAAAAAATATATTTTTACAATGAAAAGGCACTTTTAGTAGATGCCAACTTCGTTGGGTTAAAAAAGGAAACTTGAGATTTGTTCATGGGGTTATTGTTGAGCATACACATATGACAATCGGGGAGCAGCAAGAGAGCACCAATTACAGTGGTGAGGGTTAACTAACAGAACTCAATCCACACCTTGTAAAGACATGGGTGGGAAATAGCATAGAAGACGAGTATCGAACCCACGACCTCCTCCCTCACAATGGAGAGAAGTTACCAACTGGGCTAAGAATTTTAGTTCTACAATTTAGGGTATAGAAATTCTATTTGTTTCTTTATTTCTACAAGGTCAAGGTCCTAGATTTTAGGGATTAGGATCAAGTTAAAATAAGAAGCAAGGATCAAACTTTCGGCCGAAATGACCGAAATTTCAGTCAGATTTTTGTATGGGAGTCAAATTATTGGCCGAAATTCAAATTTTCGGCCAAAATTTTGGTTCAAATTTTCGGTTTCGGTCCCCTCCGAAACCGAAATGAAACCCAAAATTTTGATCCTTGATAGGAAGTTACGCATGTCTATGTTTGGGACTTTTGAGTTAGGGGCATTTTAGTTATAGAAAAATTGATAGAAACTATTTTTATTTTTATATAGTAGTAAGGATATATATATATATATATATATATAATTGGAATCAAGTCTTGCCGAACCAACCCGATCCAATCTTTGAGTGGACACGACTTGATGGGTGAAGTTTATGAGCCTCACGCTGCTAAAAACCTGGGGCAGGCATGTATCCCAAATTGTCTACCTCAAATTGTCCAACATGCAAGGTCGGCCCTGGACCAAGGCCAGCTAGGCAAGAGCCTTAGGCCCCCGATTTTTAGGGGCCCCCAAATCCTATTTGCCCTTTAAAAAGTAGGATTTTTTTTATAAAAAAAAAAAATTCTACAAAGCTAAAGGGCCCCGAATTTGGTTACTTTACTCTTACCCGATACCAATTTTTGTGTCTTTTCGAGCTAAAATTTTGTTTAGAATTTCCATTATTTTCATCACAGTAGTTAATTATTTTCTTTAAAAGTCTATTTGACTGTTCGCACCCACACGTTTTCTAAAAGCTCCCACGTGTGTAATCCCATAAAACTCATTGATTGGGTCAGATTAGAGTCCGATGGAGATTTTTTTAACCCCGATCTTCCACACAAGGGATCTTGAAACCATATACCACCTATCAGACGGTCAGTTTTTGATTCCATATGTCACATATGACATTTTCCCAAAATTACACATTGTGTGCAATGGCACACATCACGCTCAATCGTAGTTTTAGGGTCATGTTTTAGGGATGTGACATGTGGAATAAAAGTAATCATATGATAGGTGGGAGACATGGTCTTATGACCCATTGTGTGAAAGATTGAGGTGAAGTACGATCTCTATCGTCTGATCTAACCCAATCAATGAGTTTTTAGGGAATTAGAAAAATCCTTTTTCTATGCAAGTTCAGATCAAAATCTCTATGAAGATTTGACCACTCAAATGGTCATATGTATAAGTCTTATTCTATTGACTTTTATTTTAAAAGTGAATATTTGACCAAATACTAATTGATCTATTAAATTAGTACATGTATAAATCAAGTGAACCTTGTTCCGTAGGATTTATAAAAGACAATAGGTATTATGATCAATCTAGGACCATTTGTTGCATTTATAGTTTCATCATCATCATCATAATAGCCTTATCCTATTTATTTGGAGTCAACTTTTAGGAAATTAGCAGGGTCTTTTTACAATCGTGTGTCAACGTGACACCAACCCCCTCTTTTCTCATCTGAAATTGAGATCGACAATTGCCTCATAAAATTATTTAAAGGCTATTTGATTCGAGAAGAGAAGGTGTATGATAAGTGGCTTCCTTTTTAGTATTGTATTTTCTTTTTTTATTGCATTTTCTTTTAACATTTACTTGTATTAAATTTTTAGTTACATTTTCAAATTATATATATAGTAAAATAAAATATGAGTATTATTTTATGGGAGCCATTACTTGGACACGCTTTTCAAGTGATTGTATCAGATTGCACCGAATTTAAAAGAAAGACTTGCAAGTTTGGCAACCTCTACTTTGTGAAAACACCATCTAAGCCGTTTGATTTGAAGGCCATGATTTAAAGATATCAATTGCAAAGGATTAGAACAAAATATCATTTTCATCATTTGATTAAATGGAGTCATAATTCAACAGTTGACTACAATAGATCAAATGACAGGTATTGTGTTTTACTCCAATTTTATGCCCCAGAGATCTATTGATCATGAGCTTCAAATCAGACAGTCCATATTACAATTTTACATATCACATGTTCCTAAAATAATAAGTCTTTTTTTTAATTCAGTGCAATCACTTGAAAAACGTGTGCAAGTAATGGCTCCTGTATTTTATTTGTTAAAAAAAATATCTAACGAATTTTTTATATATTATAAAATAATATGAAACAAAAGCTTCATTTTAAGAATTCGCCTCGGCCCGGAAAATGTAAGGGCCGACCCTGCCAACATGACGCATAGCTGTTACCTCATTAGATTCCATTTACACATAATTAATTTCGCGCTCAATCTCCAGGTTTTAAAATTAGACAGAGATACTGGAGCGTTAAGAACGGGATCCTATTTTAAAAACAATTAATTCGTTCTGTATTGATAATATCTAACGAAATCCAGACTCAATCTTTCTTTAAGAACGGAATCGTTTTGTGTGCGGTGATGATTCCCAACTCGATCTAACGGAACCGAATACACCCCCCTCTCCCTCTCTCTCTCTCTCTCTTCGTAACCAAATGGAAATCTTTTACTTCATAGCGCTGCTCGTTGCCGCCTTCCTCTTCGCGAAAAGTCTCTTTGCAAACAGTAACCAACCAAAAAGCCCTCTATCTCTTCCAATAATAGGACATCTCCACCTTCTCAAGAAACCCCTACACCGATCCCTAGCCCACCTTTCAACCAGATATGGCCCGACACTCCTCCTCCGATTCGGATCCCGCCCAGTCCTCGTCGTCTCCTCACCCTCCGCTGTCGAACAGTGCTTCACAAAAAACGACGTCATATTCGCCAATCGCCCTCGCCTCCTAGGTGCAAAACACCTCGCATACAACTACAGCACCGTCGCATGGGCCCCCTACGGCCAGCACTGGCGCAACCTCCGCCGGATCTGCTCCCTCGAAGTCTTCTCATCAAACCGCCTCAACATGTTCTCCGAAATCCGTGTCGACGAAATCCGATGTCTAATCCGCCAGCTTTACGGCCACTCCGCCGATCTAAGATTTCGAAAGGTGGAAATGAAATCTAAATTCTTCGAGTTGACTTTGAACGTGATGATGAGGATGATATGCGGGAAGCGGTATTATGGAGACAGCGTGGGGGGGTTTGAAGAGGCGAGACGCTTTCAAGAAATAACTGAAGAAACGCTCGCTCTGAGCGTGATGACGAATTTGGGGGATTTTGTTCCGGTTTTACGGTGGCTCGATATTCAAGGAGTGGAGAAGAGAATGGTTAGATTGCAGAGGAAGAAGGATAAGCTGATGCAGGATTTGATCGATGAACGTCGAAACAAAGAAGGCCATTCATGCTTTGATACCATTGAAGGGGAGACGAAGAAGAAGAGTGTTATGGATGTGATGCTCTCTCTGCAACTAACGGATCCTGAATACTACACGGACCTCACTATCAAAGGAATTTTAATGGTAACAATCTCTCTCTCTCTCTCTCTCTCTCTCTCTCTCCACCTTCCGATCTTGATTTGGTACTCATCTTGCTAAAAATGGCGTATAAAATGAGATGATCAGGATCGTCTAATTGTTTTGACTTTGGGTCAATTAGGGGTCACGTTTGGCAAAATTAAGTCCGGGAGGGGGGGAGGGGGGAGGGGGGGGGGGGGATTTTCAATTGGGCCGGATCGAGTAGAGATTTTGGAGTTAGTCTTAGGTTGCGTTTGGATTTGCTCTTTCCTACTCTCCATCACAGAGGATAAAATCTGTTTTAGCACATAAAAGGCAGAAAGCAGTTTTATTACATAAAATAGCTCTTTGCCGGAGCAAATGAGGAGAGGAACTGTGATACCAAATATAAAAGTAGTTTCTTGCCGGAGCTAGAGTGCGAAAGAGTTAACCCAAACACATCCTTTTAGACCATTGTTATTGCACTGAAGACCCTTGACACAAATTCCAAAGGGTGATATTATGAAACCAAGTTCTTATCATTTGACTGTCAGTTTTGTAAAGTGATTTTAAAATTACATTTGTGGCAAGATCAATTGTGTGGAAGATACAAAGAAAATCGGTCTCCATCATCCGATTCAACGCAATCAAATGATTTACAGTGTTGGTGCCGTTAGTAATTGGATAGGCATGAATATGGATACCCAAAAAATGTACCTCTATTCGCTCTTTAAAACCAAAGCCACCTCTATTCACTCCTACGTTTGAAACCTATTGATTGCTTGGAATCGGACAATGGAGATCTTTTTTAACCCCCAATTTCCATACAAAAGATCTTTAGACTATAATCATACCATTAGATGATCGATTTTTTATTCCACATGGCACAGATGCGCCAAAAAATGGCCTTAAGCTAACATTTGAGCATGATGTATGCCATGTGATTTTAGGGCTATCTTTTGAGATCTGTGCCACGTAGAATAAAAACCGATTGTCTCATGGTGACATGGTCTCAAGATCTATTTTCTGGAAGATTGGGGTGAAAATTGTCTCCATAGTATGATTCTAAGAAGTCAATGGTTTTGGTACATAAGCGCTAACAGTAATCTTGTACGTGCAAGTAAACGAACCCAACAAAAATCTCGATATTTTGTAAGGAGCTGCCTGCCCATACAAAGTTCACCTTTTAGTAAACAAAATAGCGCAAATAGAGCTACCCAACACAAAAACGATGTGTAAGTCATGACTCTCGCTAATAATAATCTTAACAGGGATGCCGCAACCATTACTTAACGACCTAGGGTTGAACCCTGCGTTAGAGCCATTTTGGTGCAAAGTGGCACCTTATCCAAAGATATAGTGCTAAAGGCAACATGCACAAGATCATCAGGTTCATCCTAAAAAATACAAAGAACAATAAATTTGGGAAAACATTTTATCCACCATTCAAATGGTGATCAAAGTTGGAAAAGATCAATGCAGTAGGTATGTTAGGCTTTTCCCACTGTTTAACCCCGTTTTCACCTGCCACATGCTAGAATAGTCCCACATTGCCTATGAGCTTAGAGGTCTTGGGCTAACATATAATCTGGGCACTCTTCACCTTACAAGCCGGTTTTGAGAGGTTGAGTTAGGCCCATGAAATCCTGATCCCCATAAGGGTGTTTTTTGGGGATATGGGGAAGACCATGGGACTCCTTAACCTAATAAATACTAATAATAGCAAGACAACATGAAAATTCTAAATGTTTAGTCTTAATCCTCCAGTATATTCAATAGAAAATGCATTTTATTGCAAAATCTCTGTTTTCTTAGCTGTTCCGTTAATCAAATGCCTAAGCCAAATTGTACCTTTTGCTTAGACGTTGCTAGCCGCTGGAACTGACACTTCAATGGCCACTATGGAATGGGCAATGTCGCTTCTTCTCAACCATCCTGAAGTCCTAAAGAAAGCCCAAATTGAGATCGATGAAAACGTCGAACAAGGATGCTTGCTAGAGGAATCCGACCTCCCGAAGCTTCCCTACCTCCACCGAATCATCAATGAAACGCTTCGGCTCTATCCTGTGGGCCCACTTCTAGTCCCTCACGAATCATCCGAAAAATGCACCATCGAAGGGTTTGATGTGCAATGTGGCACAATGCTGTTGGTTAATGTTTGGGCCATTCACAGAGACCCCAAATTATGGGTAGAACCCACAAAGTTCTTGCCGGAAAGGTTTGAAGAAGAGGAGAAAGAAGATGGGTTTAAGTTTATACCTTTTGGGTCAGGAAGGAGGGGGTGTCCGGGGGCAGGCTTGGCTAACAGGATTGTGGGTTTGGCGTTGGGTACCTTAATTCAGTGCTTCGAATGGGAAAGAGTTGGGGAAGAGGAGGTGGACATGAGTGAAGGGTTGGGGCTCAGCATGCCAAAGGCCAAACCCTTGGAAGCCATGTGTAAGCCACGCCAAACCATGATCAATGTTTTCTCTCAACTTTGAGCGCCATTTGCAGCTGCTTTTGGGCTCAATTTATAGGTTTGTAGTAATAATTGTGACCTAAGTGTGCCTTTCTGAGTCCCTGTTATGCTACTTTCAAAATCCTTTGATTATAAGGTCACCACCTCGCTTGTCTACAGCATACACCTAGGGATCTAATTTTGTATTTCTTTTATCAAATCATATACTATTAATGCAAACATTTTAATGTAGGCCCTTTGAAGTTTTATTCTAGCTTGTTTCGGTTTATTGAACCTAATCAAAACCCAATTTTTTGATTTTTTGCTCAATTTCGCTTGAAGCGAAATCAAACCAAAACAAATCAATTTCGATTTTGGCTGACAAAAATTTCGAAAACTTGACAGCAAAGGCGAACCAAAACACGCAGCAAGTGCTCCCCCCTCACACTCCCGATGAAGGTGAACTCAAGTTGGCATGGCTGCCCTCGCCCTCTAGAGGGGCTATCGCTCGAGACATGGCCCAAAATAACGCTTTGCTGAGTCAGTAATAGAGTGGTAATAGTCAGTGTATCTAACAAATGGGATTAATGGGCGACACCAGTGTCATAAAATAATCGATCCGATGAAATGTAGTTCCCACAAATCCTACTAACGGCTGATTTCTATGGTGTCCAATGCGCATGAAAATATTTGAAAATAAGCTATCAAATAAAAATATACAGACACTGATAAAATATATATATATAGAGGCGAACCCTTTAAATTAGGAGTTGGATTTAGCTAACTGAGAGGTCTGCATATCATTCGAAACTTTTGTAAGTCCTCATTAACGGTTTAGTGGATTTATTTTTCTGGCGGAGGTCCCATGTTATTTTTCTGGTTTGCTTTTTTACATTAAAAATCTTATATATGCTTTGAGTGATTGATTATTGTTGAGATTATTTTGTTTATTGATTGCTGATTAATTAAATAATTACCTATTCATGTGTGTTGTGTGATATCAAAATTATGATCTAAAGATTTATGGTGTGAGAAATTGCAATGAACGCTTCTAGTTCTTCAATAAGTCTCTCAATGGATTGGGTTGGCTCGTAGTCAAGCCTTAATCCTACCCGAATTTTTAGGGTTTTTTTTGGAGTATATAAGCCTGGCCTGGTAATCGGACTGCTAAGCATGCACCAGCCCTATCTAGCCTGGGTCGAGCTTCAAGTTGGAAGTTGAAAAGCCGGTTCAAGGTGTAAGTGAGCCCGATACAAAACCTACTGTTTTCCAAGTGAGAAAGTCCAAATCACATAGATTTAGCTCTGTTTGGCAACACTTTTCTAGGAAGCAGTTTTCAAGTTTTATAAAGAAGTGTTTCACATGTTGCTTCTCAAAAAGGTCTATCACATGTTAACGGTATTGTGCAAGAAGCAACATAAGAAAGCTTCTCAAAACAATACCATTTTCGGTTGGATACGACTGTTGACGGTCAATTAAAAAACCAAAATGGTGTTTAGATGATCTTACACCATCAATGGTGTGTGATGCGAGTGATCAGTACTAATGAAGTGATAGATTATAGATGGAAGTGGCACATGCCCAAAAATAGTGTTTTAGGGAGATTTAAGCCAGTTGATTAGTCGATTACAAAATCAACCATTATTTTTATTTTTAAGGGATAATATTGCAATTCATAATCGGATGGTTCCCATCCACTTGTAGGCATGTTTTGTGGGTCTGAGATATGTTCCAATGATAAATTATCTCCCGGACATTCTAGATTGGTCACTTCGGTTGTTTCACATGGCATAATAATAAATCACAATTTAATGTGTGGGATAAAAAGTACAATTTATAGTACATGTTCATTTGAACACCATTCTTGGAAAGATTGGGGTGAAAAATGATCTCCATCTTTCGATTAGATGCAGTCAATGAATTTGAAAGGTTTTAGACGTTGGCGCTATCACTAAACATTTGGCGCTAATATCGGTATCATTTTTTTAATTATTTTTAAGGGTTGGGAAACAGTGCATAAAGCTTGCGGTACTATCTGTTGTCTAGGTTGATACTATACAAGACCTACCGAGTTGGAAAGCATTGTTTCTTCTATACCAAAGACGGGTAGTCCTCATGGTATGCTCCCTCCAAAATGGGAGAGAAGGTCGTGGCTACGATTCCTGTCCTCTATGTTGTTTCCCAACCTTGTTGGGTTCTCTTGTTAATCCTCACCATTACAGTTTATACTCCTTTACATAGATGATGAGTTATCAAAAATCTGATCAAAAGTCAAAATCATATCATGCTAGATGGTACTAAGTTTTTACTAATTTGAGTAATGTTAGACCTGTAATCATGGATCAAAATCTCGGTTTTGGTTCCGGTCATGATCCGAATCGTAAATTAGTCAAAGGTAAATTTCAGGTTTTTTTTTTAAATATGCTTCGAACTTTATCAAACTTTGTCGAATTTTATGTTCTTAATTTTTTTAAACTATTTAACATTATTAGAACACATACATGTTGTGGGGAGGCTAATTTTCGAGGTAAATCATGAGATTCGGCAACTCCCGTAGTTTTTTGAAGGGATTCTGGCGATATTTTATCAACATCCGGCAATATTTTCTGAAACCCGAATAGATACGGCGAATTGGACTAAGATTCAACAACTCCTGTAATTTTTTGAAGGGATTCTGATAAATTCTGGCCAGATTTGGCCAATTTCTTGCGATATCGAGACTCAAGTAAAGACGGCGATCCAGGCCGAGATTCGGTAACTCCCATAATTTTTTAGAGCAAAATTCGGCGAGATTTGGGCAAAATTCGGCGAGGTTTGGGGGAGATTAGACGAGGTTTGGGTGAAATCCGACTAGATCTAGCGAAATCCGATGAGCTTTGGGCGAAATTCGAGTCTACACGGTGAACCACGCATAAATTCGACAACTTAAGATATTTTTTGGTATAAAATCCGACAAAATCCAGCGAACAAAAAAGCTAGATCTAGAGAATTCCGGTGAAATTTGGTGAAAACTGACTTCACACGACAAATCACGCGAAGATTTATCACGTACTTTAATTTTTTGAAGAAAATCCGGCGAAGTCCGGCGAGGCATGGGCGAAATCCGGCGAGAATGTAGCTCGGTTCCGGAAGAGGAGAAGGTGTCAAGGTGGTGCAATCTGTAAGAAATTTGCTTTATATATACCCCTTAAAATTAGGTTGCTCTTAAAAAAGCATAAAATGGGTTGTCCCTTAAAAATTTGGGTTTTATACTCCTTTTAAAATGCTTTAAAAAATTAGAAAATTGGCTGCCGATAAAAATTCGAATTTTACACCCCTTGAAACCATCTAAAAGAATAGAGGAGCAAAATTCGACTGATAATTTCAAATTATAGCCGATAATTTATAATTATTGGCCAATAATCCGAAATTTTCAAATTATCGGCTGCTAATTTAAAATTTTTGGAGGAGGAGCAATTTTTTACATTTTTTCGGTTCGGTCTCAACTGAAACCGAGACGTCTTGGCCAAAATTTTGATCCATGGCTGTAACTTCAAAACATCTCATGATTCTTTTTCGCAATGCTCAAAATATATGCCCACAACCGTCAAATTCAAGCACTTCAAACAGGTTTGATAGAGTAATGGTTCGTATTAATTTTCCTAGATTTAATAGTTTAAACCTTCTAATTTAAATAATTTTCTTTTTTAATTATGTTTATTTAGTTTGACACCACTTTGACAATTTAGATTGAACACATAGCATGCAACATGAATCAAAAGAAATAAGCCGGTGAAACGTGAAAACTTTATATTACAGGTAAAGTGGGCTCCCATAAAACTACATATTATGGGTAAAAGTAAATATATTTTAGGACTTTTTTGGCCCTTCAATGAATGGGTCAAAGATAAAGGGTCGCCCCACCAATTTAGTATATAGATTTTTTAAATTATTTTTTATTTCAATATCAACGGTGGATCTTTGATAAATCTTTTAGTATAGAGATTTTTTTGTTTTATCTTTTTATATGATCTTTGATAAATCTTGCCAAGTTGTCGTGATGGGTGGCATGTTGTACCTAGATAAACATTAATATTCTCATGATCGGTGGCATTTGGTGTGCCCAGCTAGACCAGGTGCAACGAGCAGTTAACATATAGTTTTATATTACGTATAAAACCATGGCGTTAAGAGATTTGGTCAACAATCTACTACATCCACATCCAATGTGACGGGCAATCATATCAATGAAATGCCAATAATTCAGCAAATCGGGGTTTAACAATAATTCAGCGAGGTTAAAATTCGAAAAAATCTGACAAATTTGGAAAGTTCGGAAAAATATTCGGAGGAAAAATTAATCAAAAAAATTAAAACTATAAAATCTTTTTAAAAAATTTTAAAATTTTACCTCACAACTTTTTTGAAAATTTTGGGAATAGTTCCCGAATTATTTGTGATTTTTTTGTTATCAGAGGAGTTTTCAAAATAATCCCAATAATTCGGGATTAATTCAGGGGACCTTAAATTCACTAATTATTAGCGAATTTTTCAAAAATTCAGCGATTTTTGTGACTATGATTCAAAGTTCAATCATGTTCCTTTCTAACCCATGCCAGGCCGGGCCGTGGGTAGGGGTCTCAATGGGCTGCCAGTTTCGGGCCTGGCCTTGAATGGGCTGATGATAATTGGACATCTTGGAACTAGCTCATACCTGATACAGTTATTAATTAGGCCGCGTCAATCCAACCCATTTATGAAAAGGTTTACTTACATTAGGTTCCTGTCAAACCCATGGAAAGCTGGGCCGCGGGTCAGGCCAAAAATTCTTATAGGAAAGAAAACATTTCAACGATTTGAGTCGGATTTAAGCTAGCTAGGGTTAAATGAGCCAATTTTTAATAGGATTTTTGTATTTACCGCTCTAAGATATATCCTGTTTACACTCTACTCTTCGTGTTTCACCTATTAACAGTACGGTCCCTACTTTTGTGTTTCTTTTACTTACTACCCATACAATGATGAATCAAATGTTGACGATTAAAAAATTGAACTCACGATAATATTCTACCTAATGAATCTTGAGATTAGGAGGCTACCATCAGGCCGTCAAATTTTGATCTCATATGGCAGATAATATAAAAGTGATCGTGAGTGTACATTAAAGATGGTTCTTGGATGACTTTTCAATATGTATGTCATGCGAATCAAAATCTGGCCATCTAAAGCATAGAAAATTATACAGAAATATGATCTCCATCATTTGATTCCAATCAGTCAAAGTTTAATTTTTTAATAGTCAAAGTTGATTCGTCACTCTAAGGGGCAAAATACAAAGGAGACACAAAAACACCGACGGACCAGTGTAAATAGGTGAAACCCCAGGGGAGTAGAGTATAAATATGACATTTGTAAAAATCCTCGTTTTAACTAAGCTTTTGAAACTAAGCGTGTACTTGGCCAGATTTATAAGGGAAATTTACCTGACCAGCCCTGTCAGATACAGCTTTTACATCAGAGGCCCTATATTTTCACCTTTACCCAAATCGACTAGCTGGGAGCTTAGCCGACTCTAAGGATAGCAAAAAGTTCAAATTACCCCCTTTCTTTAACGCACAAAAACATCTTCTTCCTCATTTTAATCTGGTACAGTTTTTAAAAGTCAGAGGTGGCGAAGGTGACGGCATCTTCTCCTCAATCCAAACTATTCCGATCTGTTATTTGGATCGACCCAAATACACCTTTTTCGTCAGAGACTGTAGCAGATTAGAATGAAGAAGAAGAGGATATAATTTAAAATTTTAAATATTTACATTTTTCTATATTTACGCGATGTGAAACGAGATCTATGCCGTCTGATTTGAAGGCTACAATATAAAATCGATAGTTCCAAAGATAGATATGAGAAAAAGGCGATATCGACTCTGTACATAGTCAATACCAATCATTTTAAGAGTCGTCATCGACTCTGTATAGAGTCGTCATCGACTCTATACAGAGTCGCCATCGATTATATATTAAATAATAATAATAATAATAATAATAATAATAATAAATTATGTAATCGACGACGACTCTGTACCGAGTCGATAACGACTATGTACTGAGTCGTCATCGATTATATAAAAAAAAATTAAAATAAAAAAATTAATTATTATTATTTTTTTTTTTATGTAATCGATGACGACTCTGTACAGAGTTGTCATCGACTCTGAAATGATCAGTACCGACTATGTACAGAGTCGATATCGCCTTTTTCTCATATCTATCTTTGGAACTATCGATTTTATATTGTAGCCTTCAAATCAGACGGCATAGATCTCATTTCACATCACGTAAACATAGAAAAATGTAAATATTTAAAAATTTAAATTATATAGGTGTATTGTCTTCTTCCTCATTCTAATCTGCTACAGTTTCTGACGAAAAAGGTGTATCTGGGTCGATCCAAATAGCAGATCGGAATAGTTTGGATTGAGGAGAAGACGCCGTCACCTTCGTCACCTCTGACTTTTAAAAACTGTACCAGATTAAAATGAGGAAGAAGATGATGTTTTTGTACATTAAAGAAAGGGGGTAATTTGGGCATTTTGCTAACTTGGCTAAGCTTGAGTCGATTGGGTAAAGTCAAACTACAGGCTTCGACGTAAAAGGCGATTTGATGAACGCCGATCAGGTAAATTTCCCGATTTACAAATTGGGCAGGGCATGTCCATCCCATTTATATGGCGGACTTACCTACCGTAGCCCATAATCAGCCCGGTGCAGCCCTGGTCGGATCCGGCTGAGCTCAAGTCAGGCTGTTGAGAGCCCTATAGCTTTATAGAACTTGTTGAATTGCCCAGGTTAGATTCTGCGGCATTAGAACAATTCTTTGCAAGATTTATCATTGTATCATTGTATCATTGTATAATTGATTTATTGAAGTCAAATAAAGCATAAAGTTGATTTATTGTATCATTGTATAATAATGACTGAGGATCAACCTATGTTATCATAAATATAAATTTAGAAGACTCTGTAAGGGATTTGACCCTCACCTTTCGCTGCTCCTCAAACTGTTATATGTGTAGTGCCCATCAACTGTTTTTTATTGAAGACAGCTTTCTCTTTATATAAAATGAAATATAAAGACGATCATAGCGGTCTCCATAAAGTTCTGATCATGTACAGGCGGTTGTCTCTGAAAGTCTCATTAACTCTAATAGAGGCGACTGAAGTCGTCTCTAATAGATTAGTTTGGCTGCAAATAACCTAACTCAGTCTTTGTCAGATATAGTAGAAAACAAGAGGGAAAACCCAAGCGAAACCCTTTCTCTTTCGTTCTCTTCGGTCTTTAAAATCATGCAACCCTAATCGATCTCAATTTTTCTCTTTCATCTCTTTCTCAATCTCCCACTCTCTGAAAAAAATTAACGAAGCTAGGGTCTCGATCGGAATCAGTGGTTTCCAGAGATCTCTATCGAGCTCTCAATCGCTCGTCCTGACCCTAATTTCGTTTGAAATCAGTGTTCTATTCGTATTCTTCGTTTTCGTATCGACTAAAGCTTGAATTCGGCGGTTTTGTTCCAGATCTCGGTTTAATCGGTGTGTCCGTGTGGATCTCTGGAATCACTTCATTTGATTTTATTTTTTTTGTTCGCCTGGATACATTGATTAGGGGATTTTCGAATTTAGAGTGATTTTGATCGGCGTCGAACTCTCAAATCACTTTGTATGAACGTAATTTCGCTGTCTCTGAGATAATTTTTGAGATTTTGATCGGCCTGAAGCTCTCAATCACATTGTATGAACATAATTTTGATTGAAACTAGTGTTTTTCTGTGGATCAATGGTATTATTCTCAGTTTAAGCTTCGATTTTTATACAATTTCTTTCCCTACTGTTTGGAATCTCGTTTTTATGGTCGTGTAGATTAAATCTCTGGTGGCGTACTACCAGAAGTACGTGGACGAGCAGGCGAAGAAGGAGATCAAGGACATTTTGGCCAGGCACGACCGCACCCTACTCGTCGCTGATCCCAGGCGTTGCGAGACTAAGAAGTTCGGTGGCCGCGGTGCTTGTGCTCGCTTCCAGCAGTCCTATCGTTAATGGGATTTTCCCCTCTTTTTTTCTATTTCATCTCTAGTTTTTCGTTTCTGGTTGTTTGAAATCGTTAGATTCTGACCTCACCTTTTAGGGGTTTGAATTTGCTACTACTTAGATAAATATGTTTTGATGAATGGTGCTGCTACCTAATGGGATATTGATGATTTATTATTATTATTATTGTTATCTGCAATTTTTTTAGTTTAAGGTTTTGGGATCTTATTAGGATTTATTTTATGTTATGGTTGATTCTGGGATTCATAGGGTTTATTTTAATGTACACTATAATTCTGTTTTAGATGGCTGCTCTCACTTTGGGGTTTTGAATTTAATGTGCAACTCCTACTGCTTTGTAAATATGTTTTGATGAATGCTGCTGCCTGGTGGGATATTGGTGATATTGTTTATTATTATTATCTGAAATTTTTAGTTTAGGGGCAGAGAATTAAGTTTATTTTACGTTAGGGTTGGTATTGGGGTTCGTATGGTTTATGGATTTAATCAGCAATTTAGGTTGTCTGGGTTTGGGACCAATAGTGCTTGTCTTGCTATTCTCTGATTCCTCAGTTTTGGATTGCCAGGTGATACTAAAACGCAAAGTCCAATTTGTCTCTTTGTTTTTGTTTCCAGCGATACCATTCAATGGTTTTAAAGGCTAATGTGCCTTGCAAAAAAGTTTAGGGTCTTTTGGTTCCTCATTTCTTTGAGGAGTTGGATAGAGTTTTGAGATGTTTGAATTTCCTTCGTTAGCTGAATGGCCTCAAGGGTTCCTAATCTTGCCTCCAATGGTACTTCTAGGATGCCTGTGGTAAACTAGTAATCAAATATTATTTTTGTTATATTGGAATTTGTGTGATTTTTCATCGAGAAAGCTGCTCTGTTGTGTTTCTTGTTTATTGTTCAGGGATTTAAAAGCTGATACAGATTTACATATCGGAAGGGTCCCCAGCCGATACGTATCTGATATACGTATCGCCAAACCAACCAATATTAATAGAAAATGTAAATAAATTAAAAAATTACACAAAGGGAATTTCTGGTATTATGCCCAATTCATATTGGATTGTGGGCCAATATGACCCGATATGGGCCTATATAGGCTGATATTTTACCAGTTTTACACGATATTTGACCCAATGTCAAATCAGGGGGTGTATATCATATCCGAGGTCCCTAACCCAATGAATATCAGCCATTCCCTATCAGATTTGGCAGATGTTTAAAACCATGGTATTATTTACTGATTTTGGCACATACACTATCTGAATGTGGCATGAGTACAATATGGTTACGGCATGCATATAGTCATTCACTCTTAAAACAGAAGTGACTGATGCTGTTGGTGCCTATTTTGGAGTGTCTAGGTATCTTAGACTGGCTTTTTGGTAGAGAATTAACAGGGAATTATGGCTCTGTAATTTCTATTTCCTTTATATTTTGATAGTTAGATACTTTTTTAAATAGTAACAAAATTCGGATTCGGCCATTATTCGGTGAGAGGTCAATTCATATCAATTGGGATAAATTCGCGAATTGATTCGGAAAAATTCGGTCATAGTTTGTATAATAAATCTATACATATAATATGAATATGTTTCATATATGTTTTGTATAGGAAATATATTATCTAAAAAAAGTAATTAAGAAGTTTATGTCTTTTTTCAAGGAGATTACTGGTGGATTCGTTTCCCAAGGGAGAAGTCCTTGACGTTGAGGGCTATTTTTGAAGTCAGTTTTAGAAAGGCAAAAAAACAGCTGTCTTCAACAATAAAATAAAGAAAGATGCGTGAAAAGGTGTCTTTCTCGAGTGTAAGGTTGAAAAACCCAAAGCTGCACTCATGTGTTTGGACGGTCGAATCGATGATTTTTAAGCGAATCTCCGGTTATTCGGGATTCGCTGAATCACCCGTTTAATCACCAACTAATCCGCTAGGATGCCAATCTGGTGAATATTCGGCGAATTTTGTGATAATGATCATAAGGTATGGTTCAGGTTGCTTGATGTGATCATGTGGTTTGTTACACAATTCACCCATCTTTATTTTATGATGATTTTCTCATGTTTTCGAATGTTAAAATTATATATTTTTTCTTGTCAATTATGTTTCTGTCTTCATACCCCTTAAACTGGCCTCTTGAAGGTGGAATTCTTTTCAGCTTGTGTTCAAACACATGATTTATTTTGCTTTCCATGTAATTAAGGAATTGCAATATAAGAGTGCAAAGAGGTGAAAGTAATATCTTTCCTTGGTCTGAAACTACAGCTTCAGTATATCTTGATTCCACTTTATTGAATCCGTCATTTTTGTGACACACATCAAAATGCTCCATTTGAAACCCTAGAAGCCATAGTTTTTTTTTCTTTTTCCCATTAAATTAGAAAGTGCTTTCATTACCTTTTTTGCCAACTGGGTAGAATGCATGTTAATGAGGAACCGTAGCCCTCAAAAACCTATATTAGGAAGTAGTACAAGAAAACCCAGAAATTCTCTTTCATGATGTCAAAACATGCTTAAACAGCCCTAGTTTATAGTATTTAGTCTCATGCACCAGTCCCAATAATTCAGTAATCGTAATGGTACTCTGCCCACACATTTTGTAAATATACTATTCCAATTTGTGTGGTATCCCTGTACTAATGTGTGTATAACTGTATGCATTCAGCTCTCTTGCTAGTTACTTATCAAAAGTACTAAGGCATAATTAACACACCTTTAAAAACAGTAGTATATTAATTCAGACCCCCAGCAACACCCTGATATAACAAAACCAGCAGCAGTACCAGATGAAGACACTCTCTGGTCTCAGCCGCAGCAATCGATGAATCAGCAGTGGAACACTGCAATGGGCAGTCCAGTGTATTCAGACTTCAATGGTAACAACAGTAGCATAGATTCTATCACAGGAACATCAACTAGCTTCTAAAAACAGACCAGACCCGATGTTTAATCAATCTAAAACCATTAATATCTTCAGCACCATCAGGGTTAAAATATCCTTGCAATAAATGGCCAACAATGATTCAGAATCCATGGTAATATCAGAGTTAAAACCGACGATAAAGGAGAATAAAAACTCTTTGTGATCTTAAAATAAAATCACAAAATATTCTTGCTCCACAACTATCTTCAAAATCTGTCTTCTGTTTATGTGTGTG
Source organism: Chloranthus sessilifolius (assembly GCA_021018995.1). Classification (NCBI taxonomy): domain Eukaryota; kingdom Viridiplantae; phylum Streptophyta; class Magnoliopsida; order Chloranthales; family Chloranthaceae; genus Chloranthus; species Chloranthus sessilifolius. The sequence goes on from CM037584.1 coordinate 20,401,012, forward strand.
TCTGTATAAATTAAAAGAAATCACAAAATAACCGTATTCCACGATAATCTTCAAAATCTGCCTCGGGAGTTACTGTTTATATATATATATATTGTAACAACCCCAGATTTTCGGAATCGTATAAGCCACATGCCACGCACGTGTATGTGTGGTTCATAAGGAAACCTGGGTCAACATATACACACGGTGTGTATATGTGTATAACATATTATATTTTTCCTTTCCTTTCACTATATAAGTGAAAGTGGAGAGAAGTATCTCCCCTACGTAACATCATTTTAACCTAAATAGAGAGGAGGAAGATAGAGAAAGAGAAAAGAGAGACTTGTAGAGAGGAAAGGCTAAGGCCTGGTGGGAGTGTAAACCGGTGGAAGACCTGGAGAGAAGGTCGAACCAGAACCGTAGAGATCTCTTCGTTTCTAACAGGGATTCGAACGTTGGATCAAGCCGACTACGAGATCCGCCGATTTAGGTAAGAGATAATGCTTGAGAAGTGCTTGGGTATGTCTTAATGATAACCTACAATGTTTAGGGGCAATGGCCGATTAATTTTATTTAAGATTTAAGGAAATAGAATAGATTTCTTGCATAAAATCACGAAGTAAATGTTTCCGCCCTCGCTCGAGCGATCTAAACGTCTCGCTCGAGCGAGGACAGAATATATAACAGGAATAGTGCGTTACGGCTCGCTCGAGCGAGACCCATATTGAAAGAATAGGCTCGCTCGAGCGAGGTAATCCGACACCTCGTTTTAACCGCGCGAGCGAGGTTAAGAGGTCGCTCGAGCGAGGCTAAGCAACCGCTCGAGCAATACACCAAAACTAAAATTTAATTCTTTTATGTATACAAATATACCTCATGTGAACCATGCGCTCAAGGAGTGCTAGTGACCACTAATGACCATTCTAAGGCATGTCTTTTCGCATGAAATGTAGATTGACGTGAGATCGGGATGTGTCATCACTATGAGAAGGGACCACTGGGTTTTGCCTGGAGGTAGGGAACCTTATCGAAACATGTACATTGTTCAGTTTCGCATATGTGTAGTACAGATTTAATTGCTAAACTAAGTACCTCATCATGTCACATAAATAGAGCGTGCGTGTGTTGACTTCAGAAAATGAAGCCAGAGGTCCCAAGGGGACGCAAGAACTACAAGATGAATACATACATGATACAACATATCAGTAGCATCCCAGGGGTGCAGATGAGAATCAGTGGGGAAAAGAAAGTAAAGTGATAAGGCCTAATATATTAAAAATTAGCACAATCACGGTGAATAACTACATGTAAGGCACACTTGATATTTTTGTTATTTAAGGTTTGTTTAGAATATCCCACCGACGTGGCGGGATACCCACGACTGACTCGGCAGAATATCCATGACCGGTACGGCGGTTAATCCGTATCTGATATCACATCGAGGATGTAGATTTAACGATGACCCGCCACCTAGGAGAAAGGGGCTTGGGGCGATATTCGTGGAATGCAAAATTGATAACTGTCTAGTTAGACGACGATGGTGGGTATTCCATCGGGGCTCGATGCTATATTGCTCGGGGACTATTTAAGTTAAAGAGTTAAGTTATTAGGCCAGAGTCACAACTAAACGAGTAAGATGAGAAAGAATAAAACCATGTAAAGTAAGTAGTGGTGTTCACCTTTTCCTTCAGTTATTTCGATTGCCTTCCAGATAGTGATAGCAGATAAACTATACTTTTCTTTTACTGCACAACATATATGTCAGAATTAATCTATATGCTCTTTACGTTTCCCTATTGAGCTAGGATGTAACTCACCCCTTAGACTATGCGTCGCAGGTGCAACACTCGCAGCAACACAGGTTTCAAGAGACGTTGATCCTAAGGGTTCGGATTTCACAGATGGAGAAGAGTTAGAACCTCCTCCCGAGGAATTCTTTTAGAGGTGCTTTACGTTTAGAAGTGGTGAGTAGAGAGTACTCGTGGCTTGGCATGTCAAGTCCTTTATTTTAAATGTAATTAAATACTATACTTTTCTTTTGGCAAACTATCGAAGATGATAAGATTATCATTTATGGGCCAAGGTAGTTCCTCTGCTCTTGAATTGGCATGAGACTGGAACAATCTGTTAGTTGCTAGACCTTATTGAAACATGGAGACTTAATTAATTTGAAGCTTTGGCAATTTAAATTGTTGACTTTTAATCGATATGTGATGTTCCGCTTAGATTTAAGGTGCATGACCTCGAGGGTCGTGCTGATGGCAGATTTTTGAGTAACGAAAATCGGGCTATCACATATATATAGATAGATAGATAGATATCACTATAAAAATGAAAGTTATTCTATATCTAACTTAATTTCCTATTACTACTATTAATCTAGCAGCAGTAACTAACAAAATAACTAGACTTATCAAGGTCGCGGGCTCAAGCCTGGCTTACCTACCAAAAAAAAAACCTAAGCTTATTAATCCCCTAAAACCTAGGACCCCGCGATCTCGAATATTTAAAATTTCACCCTTGCCAATCACGAGAAAGTAATTCTCGTGGATCTCTGCTCACATGATCACTTGGCAGAAAACCATGAATATTACGTAGTCACAAAAGTCTCCGACTTTTTTAAAAATTTGAAAAAAATCGGCGATTTGAAGTCATCCTCGACTTTATCACTGATTAATCGGCCATGTTGCGACTCAGGCGATTAATTGGCGATGTTTTTGATGTGGCCTGATTTTTTTCTTTTTTCGTCACTTACACTTGAGGGGGAAAAAACCTTTAGGTTTTGTACTATTTTGTTCAGTTTATTCATAAGATACCTTTAGCTTTTACTGCCGATAACAAAATTCTGATCTGTCCCCCAAACTATGCTTTGCACCACATGGTTATTGTGTTTACGTAAAACTATAAATATAAGCCAAACCAAAAGCAAAAGAATAATAATAAAATGGAAAATCAGACAGATTTATTGTATGTATGGTGCATAAGCCAAAGGATGTTTAACATGAGTACTTATACATGGTCTCAGATGTCTATAACCCCACTAATGTATTTTAACCATCTAAAAAATGGCTAAATTAAATTGCTTAAAAAAGTAACTAAATTCATTTTTTTTTTGTCTTCTTTAATTAGTTGGTTTTAGGTGGTCAGCCTCAAGGTACTGGTTGTTTCATTTACACATGGTCATCATTGATCTATGTTGTTCTAGTTAGTGTTGTCTTAATCTTTTGATTCAAGTCTGAAACAAGGGATCAAAGGGGCTGTAAAAACTCAGAAATAACGGGAGTCAGAGACCAGAAATTAAAGATAGGAGAGGATTTAATTAAACACCCCATGGGCTATTACGGGCAGCTATAGTGGGACCTAAGACAGGCCAAGCAGGGGCCCGCGTGACCCATTAAATTTCGGGACAGATTGCCAAGATTCTTCTCTCGGTAATCTCAACTTTAATTCTGGGATTTTGAATCCTATTAAATACGGGGCTGTTTGTGATTTTAAAGTTTTATCTTGTGTAACGTTAGAGGGTAAAGTTATACAAAAAAGTAGTAGTTTGTTTTTTAGTAGTTAGTTTAATAGGAGGTAATTTCTATCATACTTCTGGATTGATTGTATTATACACGAGGAACTGTCACATGTTGCTTGTAGTGATTATACTTAGTGCCAAAAGGGCGCCTTCACTGTAACAAATTGGCCCAATTATTCTTATTATATTGAAAAAATTTAGTATTGTCAAACATTAAGTTAAGTTTATACTAGCACATGCATCGCACGGGCTGGGAGAGTTGTATTAGTATATTTTGAAGAATTGCTTTGAGAGTTATTAAATTTCTTAGAAGATTGTTTTGAGTTTTTTACTAGCTGCTGTGTACCTCACTTTTCTTTATCTTCTTCATCATCCAACAGGTATGTACCAAATCCCTAGTGTATATCTTCTAAATTTGTGTTTATTACTTGATTTCTGAAGTGGGTATGTGATACGGTGTTCTTGTAATCCACAGTTTAAATCTATTTGTTTATCACCTGTAGATTGTGTGTTCTTTGGGTGGTTTGGTAATTGCTTTCGATGTTCTGGTGGCGATATTATTTTTGGAAAATGAATTTTTTTTAGTTTCATCCATGTTTATTACTTGATTTTTGAAGTGGGGTTTCTGATAAGGTGTTCTTAACTACCTATTCTTGAAAGGGAGGGATTATTCACATCCGTTTTTCCTGTGAAGAGCACACGCTCTTTCACTGGACAAAATCATTGGCTGCCTTCAATCAGAAGATTTAGATCTTTTTTGTTCCAATCTTCCACATAGTAGATCTTGAGATCATAGCACACTATCAAACAGTCAGATCTTGATTCAATGTAGCATACATCCCCAATGTGATCATGGGCATTCCTATGGGACTGTCACTTATTGGGATGCGTGCCATGTGGAATTAACATGTAACTGTCATATATGTGCGCCGTGATCTCAAGATCTACTGTGTGGAAGATTGGGACAAAAAACGATCTCCTTCGTCTGATTCAAGGTAGTCAACTTTTTTTTTGGTGGGAAACCATGTGTTCTTCACAGGTTTGACAGGTGCAAATGACGCCACCCTTCTTGAAATCTGAAGTGTTTTTATCATTATCTAGGGGTTTGCCGTTCTATGGGTTGTTTTTCCTGTTGTGTTCAATGTTCTTGTTGCTGTGCATTGTTCTTGAGAATTGAAAATTTTTGGTTGGGTTGTTCGGTTCCTTGCAGTTGACTTAAAAAAATTATTTGGGGTTGTGATATAAAATTTCTATATCATGGAAGCTATATAAACATTTCAGTTTTCTTTATATGTGGGTTTGATTTGCAACTTCTGAAAAATTATTATGGCTGTGTTTGGGTTAGCTCTTATAAGAGCGGAAGCAGCTCTCTTCCTGCTCTTTGTCAGAGCCGGGCAGAGAGTAGACAGAGAACAGGTTTATCACTTAAAACAGCTCCCTGCCATAGCAAATGGGGCGAGGAGCTGTGTTACCAAACATGAAAGCAGTTCTCTGTCGGAGCCAAAGAGCAAAAGAACTGCTCTTTGCAATGAAAGAGCTAACCCAAACACAGCCTAAGTTTATGTTGTGAGAGTTGAGATCTCAGGCATCTTAAAAATTGTTTAAGATTGACCATCTTTATCAAATTGAAACTTTAATAATTTTTTAGTTGAAGGCTCTTTGGCTTTCCTTCTCATGCTTGTTAAAATTATTCTGGGGAAGTTTGTTTTGTGGGTTCCAGCTTGGGCTATATTAATTTATTACTATGTGAATTGGGATCACAGACATCATAAATGCTGGTGTTTAAACTTCTTTGGGTTCTATCTTAGACTTGTAAATTTTTTGGGTTCTTGTTATATGGGTTGCAATTTCAGGAATATAAGATTTTGTACCGAAACTTGTTATCTGTGAATCCTATATTGAAAATGAGTCATATGAGCTTTGTCGGCAGATGTGGGTTTCTTTCATTGTTTCTTTCTAAGCTGGGAGGTGACTTGTGACCTCATGATTTTCGACTAAGTCAATATATATGAAGTGACTTCTTTCCACTGCTATTGGGCACAAGTCGATTCAGTTCAGTTACAACAACTTGGCAGAGTGTGGAAACTTTGATAAATTTTAACTTGGCTTCTTTCAAAATGTTAGAAGAAAATAGTAAGATTGATACTTTAGTCTCATGTGTCTTTGATGTGGTTTACAAATATCCATTCAACTGAACCTTTTTCAACATCCAATCAATACCATTTTGAGTCACTCTTCGCATTGTTGTCAGTTGTCATGGGCCATCCTGGAGTTCACAAATGACGAAGAACAGTATGCAAGTGGGTAACATGCTGAGTTCAATATCTCACAAACTTGCAGGTTTGTGTTTGAGTGCTTAGGCCTCTGCCGTGGATCTGGTATGTGTTCTAGGTTACATCAAGAGAGGCTGCCACTACAAAGATCATGGAGTTCCTGTAGTGCAAGTACAGGTGGAAGAACTCCAATAGCTTTCTATTGTTGATATGAACATCAGTTGGGTTCAAAGAGGAAGTTTTTGTCGACTAGTTTTATTGTAGGGGAACATCTTAGTTCTAAACCTATCATTCTAGGCTTCCTTACAAAACTCCATGGTATCCATGTTGGTAGAATATGGGTATAGTTACACTATGGCAGAGGAATACTTCAATATTTATATTTTATAAATTGTAAAACAACTGAACATTATAAAAATGAATTGCAATTAAAAAAAATTAAAATGTTAGGGGGTCAGGTGAGTTTCAGCTCTGGCATCTGGACCTGTATGCATGCTTGACACCCAAATCCATATCCAACACTTTTATCCATATCTGGGTTACATAGTCTTATACTGTCATGGAAGAACTGATTCGTCAAGAAAATAAATTAATGGAAGTAGATGTCTCTTAATCATTCCATATGTAATATTTTTTAACATGCAAGGTGCAAATGCATGTTACCTTAGTGTAAACCCTTGTTAAAAGAAATCTATATGTAAAACATATAATATCTTATATTTAAAATATTTGAATAAATAATAATTACTACATCTGTATGTGGTCCTACATTTCAAGAAATTTGTGAATCATATCCTGCTCACTGTAGCTGTATCTGCATATGGGCATCATAGTTTTTGCCTTTTGGTTTTTCCTTGTGAGTTTCTTCAACCATAATTCTTATCTTGGTAGATGTCGAAATTCACCATGACTTCTTTTCTGTCTATTACCTGCCTTTATACTTATGCTTTCCTCCCTTCAAAGCATTTTGAATTAATAAGACAAGAATTGTAATTGATATTCTGATTAATTTATATTCGTATTAATTTGCTTTATGTTTTAATTACCTTCACCATGATGCACATTATCAGTTGCTTATTTTACCCTATTCCAGATGAAGTTGCAGGGTGACGAGACTGGGAGGAAGGGCCATCTGTCTGTGGCTACAGAGGTACTGAATAACTGTTTAATGAGATGAGAAGTCCTCTTATGTTTCTCAGGTCATAGCTGGTGGTGTAGGCTGTGCTATAAAACATTATGCAGTCTAAAGTTCAGGTTGAGAAAAGAGCATGATTTTCATCTGGTTGCTGAAGTATTGCATATTCTGTAACATAACCCTAAATCTCTACTTTGAAATAGTGAAGATAACTTGACACCTAAGTAATCTTAAATAAGGAAACCCCTTTTAACTAAAAATTCTATGAAAATGGCCTATAACTGAATTCCCACCATTGTTGACCACCTGCAGGGATTTATCCCTACTTTCCTGGTAGATGTGATATGTTGCTGTTGCACGTGCCCAGGGACTTAGTCTGGTGCTCTAAGATGCCTGGATACCCCGTCATGAAAAAAAAAAAAATTCCTAAAAATAAATCACAATTACCGCTTGTTCTATGTTGTCCAACAATGTGGAGGTCATGATGCATCATCTCATCCTACATTGCCCTCTGTCGTGAAAAATTTGGGTCACTTTCTTAAGCAAGTTGGAGTGGGTTATTTAGGGAAAGTGTGGACTTTAGGAACTTGTGCCAGTTTGCTCATCCTGTCCATTTACCGAACCTATGCCTTGGGTTGGGGCGAGAAAACTACTTTAAATCCACGGTTATTTGTGGCTGATCATCTCCAAAATCACAGGTTGTACATGACAAATAAGTGTGCACTTTGTAGATCAAACCTTGAGTTGGTGGACTACTTATTCCTTTATCTTCCGTTCTTTGAGATCATGGGATTTCTTTATTCAAAGATTTAACATTTACTAGGCGTGCCCAAGGTTAGTGGGCACATTCCATGGTGGTTGAGAAGTGGGCCATTCCCCAATTTTATAATGGTTATCTCCTTTCACAAACTTTTGGTGTCTTTGAAAGAACCATAACAAAGCCATTCTGTTTCAGGCTTGCAGCATTTAGTTGAGATGATTGAGGGAAGGATTCCATCTTGGGCTTGTGTTAGTAAAGATAAAGATTTGCAGTGGCTTAGGAAAGATTGATTGTTGGAAGCCTCCCCATTGGGGAACCTTAAGTCTAAGTGTTCTCTTTGGAACCCAAGCTTATAAGTGTTGGGCCCGTCATGCACTATCAGTTTGGGGCCTTAAGATTTCTTTCTCGGCCCCATTTAGTTTAGGTTACACGTGGAAGCTGAGATTAGGGTGGTGATAGTCGGTATTCGGGCTATTTACAACTTCATTCTGAGCTCAATCTTTTTCTATCATTACCTGGGTCATTCAAGGAAAATAAGGGAATCCTATGATGTCTCTTGGACTGGTTTGATTAGGCAGTTGGACTGTTGAGATGGTACTGAAATTGTTTGGGATGGTACTGAAGTCGTCCTTTCTTGTGCATCGAGAGGCTAACATGGTGGCAGATGGTTTAGAGAATGCTGGTGTTTCTTGACTCTAAAGTCTGTGTGTAGCAATTGCTTATTTTAGGATTTTAGGCTCTTGTTGCATATTTTTACTACAAGTTGCTATTGTTTGCAGCATGCTGCTTGTTTATTTTAGTTTTTGCATGATTTTAAAATAAAATTTCCATCAACTAGAAAGGATTCAATCATTTTCAAATTATGCATTTGTATGCTTTTGATCAAGTATTTACGATCATACTATTAGTTTATATTTGGGCTATGTTCTAGCTACATAATGTTCTCGCACATCGATGGTTAAGATCAAACTGTGAGTAAGAGACATTAGGTGTAAAAATGCCCCAAAGATGCTCATTACATTGTACCTATGATGTGCCCACAGTGATTTTGATTTAACATGCGAATTGATTGTGGACACCAGTTCTTTATACTGGTTGTTGGTCATGTATAGCCACAGAATTATAATTCTTAATTATATGCAACATAGCACAAATATTTTCCTTTTTGAAGTTTGTTAATTTTCATTATGTTTTAATATTTAACAACTGCTACATTCATTATATTTAACACACGCATTCATTGTGTGTGTATTCTATTCCTCGTTTTCGTCTTTTTGCATAATTTTCTTATTAGTTCATACATATAGTAAGATCTCAAATTGTTCTTCACGATTACCATGAATAACAATATACCGGTTGCCTGCTTTTTGAATCGGTTGAGCTGTCACATCCTAATGTAGAGCTTCGATTGCTTGAGGTTTTCTATCACAAGATTTATAAGGTATTGTCGTGTTCTTAAATTTTCTGTTTATGGTGTGTTTTCCATTATATTTAATTGTGAACTGAATATTTATGACAAATGATTAAAATAGCCTTGGCTTGGCTTATGATTTTCCCAATCAGGGTTGGACCTATGAGACTTGTTCATATTTGGCTGGATCAATTACAGGCTTGATTGTAGCCCTTCTATTTTTAGCATTTTTTATTACAGAAAGAAAATGTGATCGACAAAGAACAAGAAAATATCTCAACCTTTTTTTGTTAATCATCCCTTTGACTGAGATGCAAGCCATTGTTGAAATTTTTAAGTGATTGATTTAGACCCATTATATTTTCTTTAATGTTCATTTAGGTGGTATTCTTTGGTTGTGTTCTTGCAGATATTTTTATCCAGTGAAAAGATTGAAAACATAAATGATCAATACTGGACATTGAGAGCAGAAGAGGTAAGTTTGTTGATTTTTTATGTTGAGCTAATTCATTAGAGTTAGGACAAGATGCTCTTTATTCCAAGCTCTTGTGTGGCAAAAGCTGGGGAAACCTGATTTCATTTTTTTGGGAAGAAATCGATATCCACCATTTTATGGAAACTGGCTTAATTTCCCGCTCCAATTTCTACTGCCATTTTTCTATTCAAATGGCAAAAAAGCTAGGAATTTGTTTTCATTTCCAGTAATTTTTTACTTTTTCAAACACCACCTTATAGTTTTGTGCCTTTTATTCATGTCTAGATTTTTGTTGCACTCTGTTTTCATTTTTCAATTTTACAAGAGAATACCTTCAAGAAAGAGATAAAGTAGTTAAGGGGAATTATAGCTAGCTGATTGTTTGAAATAGTTCTGAGCCTTGTTAATTGTCTCAAATCCCAGAAGAACAAAAAAACCTTGGTCCACATGATCGTTTAATTCAAAGTGGCACATCCCATTTGATCTTGTTGAATACAATGGGAAACTTCATATTCCTGCCCAAGTAAAACTTTATTTCTTTCTTTCCTTATTAATGGATTATTTTGGATAGATAAATTTACAAATTTAGATGAGATGTATGACATCTCCTTGGTTGGTCTTTTATTTTCTTTTATCTTTTGTTAATCGTGCATGCAAATAATGCTTATATTTTCTCGGGACTTGGTTTGGATTTAGTGATCTCGGAAGCAATCCATGTTCACAATGACATGCTTTTGGCAGCCTGGAAGTGTACATATTAAAAACAAAGAGAATTCTAATTTTTATGTTTTTGTTCTTTAGCACTAAACTAGGCTTTGAGAACAAGTAGTTCTAATCTTTTCGTTTTGATTCTGAAATAAGCAATCAATTTTTTCATCTAATAATTTATTATATATGTGCAATTCACATGTCATAATGATCCCTTTTTCTTTCTCGAAACAGCGGAAGCTTTGAGTCGATAGGTTAACAAGGAGAACTTTAATAAAGGACTGATCTATCCGCTTTTCACAAATATAAGAAAAATATCTACCGAAATAGTTGCTGATGTTGCCGCTAATGCATATGAGCTTAGTGAATTATTTATTTATTTCTAGATCTTTATTTACTCATTGTTAATTGGTGAATCCTTAAACTCTAATAGCTATATGATTTTATTTGCTTCATATAGGTCTAACGACGCGTCTTCCTCAATCGGAAGATCTTGTGAAATACGCGGAGAGCTGCATGTACAGTCCTACCTATCCAACCTATATATAGAGATTGGTCTTATTGGTCTCATCAGTTGTAGTTTATTCATAATTTATTTTTAGTTGGAATTTCAGTTCTTTCTTTTGTTGTTGTCAGGTATTACATAATTTGTTTGTACTTTAAAGGGCATGGATATCCGTGCATGAATAATTAATTTTTTATATTATTTACAGGAATATTCCTTCCGGTACGAAAATTATCATATTGTTCTTCTTGTGCTAAATATAAAATAGAATAATTATTTCTTTTATATTATTTACAGGTTATGGATGCGTACTGTTGGGCAATATGATGCTTGGAAAAAAAATAGCATTAAAAAAATATATTTTTTCATTGGAGACGGCCAAAAGCCGTCACTAATAATAGAGTAAAACTTATTAGAGACTGCTGATTTTAGCTGTCTCCAATAATAGAGTACAACTTATTGAAGACTGCTTTAAGCCGTCTCTAATAGTAGAGTAAAGCTTTTTGGAGACGGCTGGTAGTCGTCTCCAATAACAAAAGAAAACTTATTGGAGACGGTTTCAAGCCATCCCCAATAGTAGAAGATTATTATTGGGGATGGCTGAAAGCCATCTCTAACATGCGTTAATATGGTAATGGAGACGGCTTATGGTGGTCTCCAATAAGCTCAAGTATCGGGGACGGGCAAAAGCCGTCTCCAATATTTGGTCTCCAAAGACATTAGAGACGGGGCTATCGGAGACTATATGAAAGCCGTCTCCAATAGTAGTGGAGAACGGTTTAGACATCTTTGGTTGTCTCCAATAAACATATTTTTTTGTAGTGGTATAAAAAAAAAAAAAGCGGTAAGCACCTTATTGTCAACGGATAATGAGTTTTCGCATAGGAGGGTAGAGCCTCCGTAGCCTTTTTTTTTTAAGGCGTTAACTCCCCACGACTCTTTTATTAGCCTCAACTTCTTAAAAAAAAGTTCTCATTTCTTCTACTCCACCTTCCTCCTCTTTCTTTTCTTAAAACAACAAAAGTTATTTATTCAAAAACCCTAAAACCCCTCTGCAAAAATCATCTTCCATCGCAGAAACTCTCAAAACCCTAATATCTGTCCCCATCTTTGCTCTATTTTTTTTATTTTCTCTTGCATATAACACGAGAGAGAGAGAGAGAGGGAGAGAGTCGTTTGATTCATGAAGGGAGCGACCCCCAAACCCCCTTTTTTTTATTTTCTCTGCTCTCTTTTGTTGGTGTGCGATTGGTATATGGTTTGGCCGATCTGATGCAATTGACTACATTGAAGATTTTTGAAAACCTTTAAACCCATAAGCAAACACAAATGTAGATAAACAACCAGTCTTTATTGACTGGACTATAGCTGCAGACTTGCAGTTGTGTCTGCTCGCTATTCTCTTCTTTCTTAGATTTTTTGAATGTCTCTTCATCTATTTTTTTATTTGTGTTTTGCTATTTTATACAATTTTTGATAATGTAATCCAATACACTCAACTAGGATAATTTAGATGATTTTGATTACCACAATTTTTTTTCCAATAAATTGATTAGAATAAATATCAGCGTCCAAATATTAAGTTATGTTAAAGCATCTAAGATCTTCAATATTGGGAATGGTACCATCGAGGTTCTCAAAATTTTCACTTAAATGTGAATGCCATCAAATAACCATGTAGCACATTTGTGTAATAATTGGCTTACATAATGCACCAATCAAACAGACATCAAAAAGTCAATTTCGTTGACCATTAACGGGTTAATCCCGTTACAGCTCTAACGTGTTAAAGGGCCATAACGCGTCGATTACTAATCAAACATGCCCTATACGTAGATCTTCGTTAGGCAGACTTTTTCGTCCTTCATTACATCCCTCAAATAAGTAAAGAATTCAAATCATGAATATTTTCTACTACATTGCTATGTTCGGATCTTTCCTCGTAATCACAAAACTCTTTCCCCGTAAGAAAACTCAACATAAAAACCTTCCACCAAGCATTCTATCTCTTCCCCTCATTGGCCATCTCCACCTCGTTAAGAAACCACTACACAGAGCCCTAGCCAACATCTCAGACCGATACGGCCCGATCGTGTTCTCTTGTGGGCATCCCACTGTGAGCATTGGCGGAACCTCCGCCGCTTCACCTCTCTTGAAATTTCTTCGAGTCGGGTCCGCATGTTTTCCTGTGTCCGAATGGAAGAAACACGAACCTAATTCGGCAGCTCTTTCGAGATTACGATCGTGGATTTAAGAAGGTCCAACTAAAGTTGAAGCTTTTTACGTTGACTTCTAATATCACTATGCAGATGATTGCCGGAAAGCAGTACTATGGAGAAGACGTGGTGGACCCGAAAGAGGCGGGGTGCTTTCAGGAAATCGTCGAGGAAACTTTCATTTTGAGTTCAGTGGGCCATATGGCAGATTATTTGCCGGGTTTGAGGTGGGCAGATGTTTAAGGGCACGAAAGGAAGTTGATTAGATTGCAGAGGAAGAGGGACGAGTTCATGCAAGGTCTAATTGATGAGTGTCGTAGGAAGGTGGATGCTTCAGCTAGAAAGGAGGAGCACGGGAGTAAGAAGACGATGATCGATGTTTTGTTGTCGTTGCAGAAGAAAGAACCAGAATACTACACAGATGAAATTATTAAAGGCATTTTAGTGGTAATTATTAGAGCTCTCTCTCTCTCTCTCACACACAAAAACACACACACACACACACACAGATGGTTCAAAATACTAAATACCGGATTTCCAGTAGGCACCGTCCAGCTAGACGATACATTGGTTTGTATCGTAATATATATGGAATGCACCAGTACAATACAATCAAAGTTGACCTCCGGTACTGATACGTACCAGCCAGTATGTAATGGTCTCGTCCAATATTTTGATCTCCAATCAAACACTCTCCGCTACTTGGCTCAAAAGGCTCTGCCTGCAGAGCATCCCTTAACGGAGTCGGACGGTGTTTGATAGAATAAATATCAGTCATATCTAATACATATCAACCGATATTTAACGGATTAAGCCCCCCCCCCGATATAATACACACCTCCCCCCATGCTATAGGGTCAAATATACTGGATCAACTACTGAAATATCGGTCCATTGGCCCATATGTACGCACCCAATATAATACCATAAATGCCCTTTTAAGAATTTTTATTTTATTTTATATATATATAGGTGGAAGGAAAAAGAGAGCTTTACATTTCTTATTTTCGTTCTATCACATGAGACAAAACAGCTGGTGCAAGATAACAAACCTCAAGCATTGGTGCAGGATAGCAAACCTCTAAAACGCATAAAACTCTAAAACCCAACTCTAAAACCCATCTCCTCCCATTTTTCTGTGACAGAAACCTCTAAAAATCCTACCGTTTTCCTCTGTTTTTTCCATCTCTAAAACCCATCTCCTCTGGTACGATCAAAAACTCATAAAACTCAGCACTCCTACCTTTGATATCTCCCTATTAAACGGTTAATCTCCCCATTTTTTGGGACGGAGAAAAGGAAAAAGCTAATTGAAACTTTATTGAAGCACTCTCTCTCTCTCTCTCTACTTTTCCGGCAAGGGACCTATAAACTCAACATCTACCTTGTAGTACAATTCTGCAATAACATTTGGAGGAATTTTAGGCGACCCCCATTCTGGCGAGTCTCTCTCTCTCTCTCTATGATTTGATTTTGCTAACAAATTAATTTTTTTTTTTTGTTTGCTTCTTCAAAGCTCCTATAAATTTGGATTTGCAGTAATGATTTTGGTTAGACTTCTATGGTTTTGCTTGTTTTTCTATTTGTCTATAGAGTGATTTTTATATGATTTTTTTTCTTAGTATTTATTATTGTTCTTTGAGTAAGAATGAATAGCTTCTAAATTTGCATATATATATATATATATATATATATATATATATATGTTATTTTCACTTGGTTGGTTGGCTGTAATTCTCTATACAGTTTTAGATTTGTACGGATTGGATGACCTAATTAGATTTGTGATAAGTGATCCAAGAGTTTGGATCGATGCTATTTTTCATACCAATTTTGAACTGTGGCCAATTAAAGATTTAGTGTGTTAATTGGATGGTCTAACAGACAAGATTCAGTGTGTTTATGCATTTTTTGAATATTTGTTTTTAGATCTGAAGATTTGTGCATTTATAAGGAAATTTTAGGTTTTTGAGAGCGGGGTTTATTAGATGTTTTTTTGCAGTTCTTGTCTTGGTAGATCCGATTTTGGCTTAACTTTATATGCTCAATCTATGTTTGGATTTTAGATTTTTCATCGAGTTGACTTTTGGTTGATTAAGTTTTGTTTATGCATTTTTTGAATATTTGTTTCTAGATCTAAAGATTTGTGCATTCATATGGATCCAGGGTTCGAGTCTTCCATTACATCAATATATACTTGTAGTTTATGTGGTTCTGTGATGCTTTGCAGGCTGTTGTTTTCTAACTCATTAACATCAATGGATTCAAGAATCCTGAAAATTATGTCTAATTTTAGTGGTCTTGGGAAATTAGGTTCTTTTTGTTGTTTTTTATTTCTTGTTTTCATTTTCAAATTAGTTTGAACTGCTAGCAACGCCAATGAAGATAGGATTTTTATTTGTGGATCGATGCCTTATAGATTCAAGATCGTTAGTTGTTGGTACTTGACTGGAGATTTTGTAAAAACTACATCTTAGTAGCATGGTTGATCTTCCAGAGTAAATTTATGATATCTGACCGCTTTAATTTTCCTAGAGCAGCATGTTAGTTTAGTTTTTGGATTGTTTTAGGGTTTTATAGCTTTTTTGGTTAGTTTATCGAGCTGCCAGTCGGTCATATATAGGCTTGATTTGTGTCACTTTTTTGGCCATTTGTGTTGGAGGATTATTTACATTATTTTTTATCCCATATTATCATATGATTTTTTTAATAATTATTATTATCTTGACCCATGTCAAGAAGATTATTTTGATTTTTTAGTTACTGTGTTTGAATGCATGTGAGCAAAAGACCTTTATTCCCTCAAAATTTTTATTTTCTTTATTTTATTTTTAAAACTTTTTTCTTCACACAAAAGCCCTATACTGGAGATTTTGTAAAAAATTTAAATCCTAGGAGCATGTTTTGATCTTCCAAAAGTAAATATATGATAAGTTGACAACTTTGATATTCCAAGAGTGACATGATTTGATCTTTAAAAAAAAGTACCTGCTTGTTGTTGTAACCAATTGGTATACTACTTTTAGAGGATAGAAAGGTTGGAGATGTTCATATAGTTTTGATATGAAAGGGTTACTTCATCTGAGCAACACTGGTAGATTTGGGGGGTTTTTATGGTTTTTTTTCTTCCTGGGTTTATTTTTTGAGGATTCAGAGCATGGTAAAAAACTTCTTTTTGGGTATTTTTGTTTATCGATTTTGATGGGTTTTTGGTGGTTTTTTATGTTTTTTTTTTAAAATCAATGTTGATGGATTAATCTAAATTTTTTAGGATTTTTTTGGTGATTTTGTCATTTTTTTTTTTTTTTTTGATGGGCTTTGAATCAGGGTTCATGTTTATACTATGATCGTTGATTTCAATCATCATCTTGACGATCAACCGCATGGAAATTTTAAGATTTGTATTATTATGATTTTTTCCTCTTCGTTGTATGATGGAATGTGGGTTTTATTACAAGGCTTTTTTGTGATCAAAGACGAGGTTGAGAGGTCTCAACGGCTCACCAAACTCAGGTGAAATTTTGTTTGTTTCTTTCTTTCTTTCTTTCTTTTTTTTCTTTTTGACTTTTTTTTATCTGGGTGGAGTTTTTTTTTAAGTTTGATTAGTTTGTATGGTGTTTGGGTCTAGAATTGAATTGAGTTTGTGTATAGAAAGCTTAATAACAGGCTTGCTAATTAGAGTTGTTTCATGATATTTTGACTAAGAGCTTTTTATCAGGGAAAAAGGGGAGAGAAGTTTATGATTTATGACCATCTCCCTAGCAGGACACTGTATGATCTTCTACATGGTAAGTACACTTGACCAATTTAAAGTTGGTGCATTACATTGACTAACTTATGGTCCATAGATAATAAAAAATTTAGAATCCAATTTTCAATATTATCTATCACCATCATACTAGGAATGTGCTCTGATACCATGTGAGACGAACCTGTGTATCGTAAATAAAAAAGAGAATTTAGATAGAGAAGGGATCGATTCGATGTGATTGGCCTTCCTATGACAAGCCTCTTTATTATTCAAATTCCTTCCTACTATAGTAATAAGTGGTTCCTCTTTATAGAGTATATCATCAGTATGATACATTAATTGAAAGCAAATCGGGCAGTAAAAATTTCTTATTAGCGAAAAAAAAAATATTAAGGAAAATGCCTTATTTTTCAATGTACTTATCTCAAAACGAAATCATTTTTCATGATTCCTGTTATGAGATGTTATTTTAGATACTAAGAGGCGTGATTAGATCAGACGATTGATAAGATGCATTAAAAGAAAAATCTGAAAAGTGGGTCAGTTGTTCCTTACCTGATCTTGCCCAAAACCACGTGAACAACTTAAAAAGTGATAAGCTTACTCAATTGAACTTGCTGAAAAACATTTGAAATGATGACCTATTTCTATTCTTGTAATCAGTGTTGTGAATGGTGTTTTCCCCAAAATTATGTTCTACCATCATATTTGCACCTAAAAACGATACCCAAATTCTGATTTTAGCCCCCTTCGAGTAAAAAATGTAAGGAAATGGAGCAAACTATCATGGATCCTAAAATTTTCTTTGTGCACTCTTTTTTGTTGATTTATAAACTTCAATACCTGTAATATACAGGTCTTTATGCTTCAAAATGAGCAAAAACTATACCTGATGGACCTGAATGAACATGAAAGGGATAACAAATTCTTTCAGGCAAGTCTTAGTTATCTAACCAAGTAACTCCCATATATTTTTTTTATAAGGTTGCTCTTCGAGTTGGGATATGCCGGAACACAATGTCATGTGGATTGATGATAACGGTAGAAAAAATTACTTTTTTTTGGTAAATTATTAGGCTATGGCTTGAAGAGGTCAATGATGGACTTTTGATATATGGCCATGCCAGATGATTGCCAATAGAGATTGTCAATAGAAATTTAACTTTAATGTAAAGTGCAACTGATTTGGTTTATTTCATTGGTATCTCTTGTTGGAAAGTGACACCAACCGAATAATCCTAATCACCAGATCAATGGACATTTTTAAATCATTCCTCTCAACTTTATCAACTGTCTGACGATAAACAATTGATCAAACTGCTGGGAACTATTATGTTTGTATTGTTGGAGTCTATTATTTTGCCTCCAACCTCTAGGCAGAGTTTCAAATGCAAGGAAGTTTGATGTCTCTTGAAGTTTATATTAACAATGCAAGGAAGTTTAATGTCTCATAATCCATTCATCCAATGCAAACTGTCAAAACAAAAGACACTATAGGCTACTAATATTCGAACTATATATTTTCAAAGATCTTCACAAACTCCATTGAATTTTTTAATCATAGTTATTTGAAATTTGAAGTTTCTCATCAGGGCATTAACATGATTTTTTAATGCATATCTAGATACATGTACTTAGTCTCGGTTAGTAATAACCAGTATGATGTCCTTTTCTCTATTATCCACAAGTAAAACAAAGATGAGAACCTTATCTCTTGAGATGTAGTTTGGCCCACCAATGCTAAAGGTGGACTGATTACCTGGAAACTCATAAATTTGAATTTGAATGACGGTTTCTTGCTATGAATAACTTAGAATATATGACAAAATTCATCAAAATATCTAGAAATCGACTCGACTAAGAGTAGATGACTGAAGTGAGGATTGAGAAATTTACAACGGCATCAACCTTGGATGTGGTGGGGGAGGTTTGGAATGAGCTAATTTATGAGCTTCTCATGTATCATGCAGTTTTATGTTGAACTGGCAGGCTAATTCAGTAAGAAGTCTTTTGAACTCCAGGTCATCCCATCCCATCAACCATTTATGCTTCCATCTTATCTAAGCATTGATGTTTTGATGCATGTCTATAAAACGACACCAATTTTATTATATTCTTCCCATCCTACGATCTTGGTTGTATTAAGTTTCTATTTGCCCGAGCTATATTTTTATGAATTCACATAAGGCAAAGATTAAATTTTAAATGAGAATGATGTCACTTTAAATTTTTGGTCAATTCACTATATCATTAGAAATAAAAATTATAGGTAACACTATTTATTTATTTATGAAAAATATAGATAACAGAGTGATTAAATAAAAGATGGTAGTTTTTTCTTCTAGATTCTTTTTGTGTTTCCTCATGTTAATCATCAAATCATTTACTTTATTTTTCTTTCAATTTCCTCTTCTCAATAATCAAATCAATGACCTTTTCCTTGTTTATTTTAATTTCTTTTTTCACCCACACTAATAGATTTAAGGGGAATTTGCACTTTCGGCCCTATAAGTTTGCATATTTACATAAACGGCCCTATAATTTCAATAGATGCATAACAGGCCAGCTCCAAGCCTAGCCGGTTCCACGTTAGCAAAGGCCATTTAAATAAAATAATTTTTAAATTAAAATAACTTTCAAAGTATAAAAGTAACAGTTTATAACTTTTCATTGTTTACTTTTTACTTTAACTTTACTTTTCTGTAAAACCGAGAGGGCGGCGGCTTATCGACGAGAAAGTGGTAAAAAGCTAACAGCAAATTTTCAGATAATTCTTTTTTTTACATTTAAACACATTCAGTCATCAATTATGTTTCTCAATAATCCGCTAACTTACTGATAACTTACCGCTAACTTACATTATCGGTCGCTAATGTAAGTTATCGGCCGCTAATGTAAGTTATCAGTCACTAATGTAAGTTAGTGGCCGATAATTTAAGTTATCGTCCGCTGATATAAGTTAGTGGCCGCTATTGTAAGTTGTCGGACGATAATGTAAGTTGTCGGTAGTTTTTCAACCTCACTTATTTTGTTAATTAATTATTTTTATGTGTATTGCAATACCCACTAAGTGATTGTAAAATGACTGTTTCTAAAGCCCTTCGAAAAATGTTCTGGAGTTGGTGTCAAGAAATTTTACTTGCACTGTAACGAAGAGAAGAAGAAGATTTTAGATGATTCAATTTTCGGTCATCTATTTAGGATAAATGAGAAATTAGGATTCATTGGAGACTTGGTTGATGCTATTTTAAGCTTTTGGGTTAAAGATAATATTTTCAAGGTTAGAAATACCAATGTACTGCTGCAAGAGTCCGATATACCATTCATTTTAGGCTCGAATATATTGACGAAACCTGAGTCTGAGAAGGTGGCCGTGCCAGAGGAAGAAACTATTCGATACAAATTCTTTCGGGGGAAGCCGACTAAAAGACTTCGTATTGAAGAATTAGTTGATAGTGTTGATTTATCCAACGATAAATTTTTGAAATTATCATTATTATTTCACTTATGTTCTTTTTTACTTCCGGATGCATATCAGGAAGTGGACGCACGGTACTTGGCACTAGTAGATAACATTGAAGAGTTCAACAAGTTTTCGTGAGGCCTGATAGTTTACAATAATTTAGTAGATAGCATACGTCAAAAGAAAAATGGCGAAAAAGTTAGAAAATGGGCATTACAATATCTACGAATGCACTATCGCCCTACAGATTTGGGCGTTTGAGCACTTTCTTAGAGTCGCCACCGCTCTTACTGAGCTCAAAGATCCATTTCCCAGGCTAATGAAATGGGAAGGCCCGAAATTCAGCCGTAATCATAATTTATATCGAGAAAATTTTCTTAAGTCTAAAGTTATCAGAGCTTGAAGCTGTAAAGTACGAATTACAGTATAGATCGGTTCGACTCTTTTTGATGCAAAGAGAGATGGAAAGGGAGTAGGAAAAGGCCGACGAGCCTCGTGATGAAGAAGATATATATAAATACGACGATGTCACAAGTTACAAGACACGTCCTCCAGAAAGAGACGAAGAGCCGAAAAGCCGAGATGACGATGACGACAATGAGGATGGCAATAATGACAGCGACGAAGACGACGAGTATGAAGTCGTTGTACGTCAACATACTGAATCAAAGGGGAAAGGTAAACCGGAGATTAGGCTCCAGCCAACAAGTGAACAGCCGGTTAGGCAACCCCACCTAACCAAAGAAGTAACGGAGCTTAGAAAAGAATGTAAGACGCTCTGCATGGCTGCAAAAGAGATGAAAAGTGACTTCCGACGTGCATTTACAGTGCTTAAAGGGCAAGCACTCAAAATTGAACAGCTATGGAGAGAAAAGAAGACCTTCCAAGATGAAGTAGGGTCACTAAAATATCGGGTCTAAAATTTAACTGAACGAAATGACTTAATACAGGACCTTGATGCAGTCACATCTCATTTGACGAAGGTACTAAACCATTTCTTTTTAAATTTAAAAAAACTATATGTTTTTAAAGATTAATGCCAAATACACTTGTCGTCCGATAATATAAATTATCGTCCGACAACTTACATTATCGACCGATAATATAAGTTGGCTAACTTATATTATCGATCGATAATGCGGTCGCTAACTTGATCCCAAATATAAATTTTTTATAAAATAATGACAGTTTTTAATGTATTTTGTAATTATGCAGGATAATTTTCTTTCATCTGTTCTAT
This sequence comes from Chloranthus sessilifolius, assembly GCA_021018995.1. Taxonomy (NCBI): domain Eukaryota; kingdom Viridiplantae; phylum Streptophyta; class Magnoliopsida; order Chloranthales; family Chloranthaceae; genus Chloranthus; species Chloranthus sessilifolius. The sequence continues at coordinate 20,422,451 of CM037584.1, forward strand.
TTGATTCCTTCGTTCTCTCTGCCACTCATCCTACGGCTTCTAAACCCACTGCTCCTCCACCAAGCCATCAGTCCACTGCCCCCGAACTTCTGCCCCTAAACCCTCTGGCCCAAAACCCACTGCTCCTCAACCTACCCATCAATCAAGTGCCCCCAAAACTTCTTCGCCTAAACCTACTGACCCTAAACCCACCGCTCCTCAACCAAGCCATCAATCCACTGCCCCCCGAACTTCTGCCCCTAAACCCACTGGCCCAAAACCCACTGCTCCTCAACCTACCCATCAAATCACGGCCCCCAAAACTTCTGAAGCTCCTCCACCTCCTACTAAACAACCCTTGGTGGAAGTGGGTGATGAGGGTGCTCCTCTTACCCAGCCTTCTCGTGAGTCACAACCGGCATCCTTCAAATCAATTTTAGTTAACTATCAACTGAAAAAAGTAAAGCCGAGGGATATGACTTGCGTGCTTGTAAGAAGAGAAAGACTCCGATAAGTAAAGCCGTTATAAAAAGACCAAGATTGGTTGTGGAGGAGGAGGAGGAGGATGAGGCAAAATCAATGAAGCACAAATATATGCTCAGTTTTTGGAACCGGCCGGCGGGAGAGGACGATGTGATCGTCAATACTGTCATGGGTGTTGAGATCACAGTTAGTCTTTTAAAGGTTCTCAAAGGACGCTCGTGACTTGACAATGAAGTCATCGACACATACTTGAGAGTCCTTGAAGTTATCAACGATTCAACGTTTATAGCAAATGCTGAAAAAAGCTAGTTCGCTTCTGCGTCCACCCTGGTAAGGTTTCAACTATTTATTGTTTCGTTTGTTTTTTTTATTTGTCTTTTCATTCACACTTTTTTTCATTTAATTTATTTACTTATTACATAATTCTATTTCAGACCTTGTTTATAGCAGACGAGAAAAAATATGAAAAATTTATCAATAATGAAGGTCTAGCAGCACTCAGCGACTTCGATAAGTGGCAGGCCTACTGTGACGAGTGGAAGGTTCGTAACAATTTAAAGCCGCTTGAACCACTACTTCAAATGATAAACGCGGTATTCACGCAGTTGACTGTGAAACGGTACGTTTTTTAATACTACAGTTCGTTTTATTTAACGTTAACGACTTTTAAATAAAATTAAAAGTAATTATTTAAAATTTTGATTTTGTTTTTGTACAGATTTATCTTCCGATGCATAGCCAAAAATATAGTCACTGGGCGTTGGCTATAATTTCATTAGTTGATCATGAAATTAAATTAATAGATCCAGCAGACCGAGAGTGCTCAAGGAGGTTCGAAGAGCATAAAGGGTGTCTATGGCATCACCTTCCGCGTCTTCTTTATGCTGTCGATTTAAAGTCACCTTTCGATCAACAGTGGAAGGTATCGGCATTCAATAGTGTCATTCTCCCGATCCAAAGCAATGGTTGGGACTGCGGTGTATATGTTTTGAAGTACATGAAATACTTCTCCCAACAGCGGACTATTGATTTGGAAGAAAAACAAATGTAATAATTTAGAGCCAAAATTGGACATTTAATGTGCACGTTTGGGAAGAAAGGTTAATTTCATATCTTTATAAATTTTATAAGCTTTTGTAAATATTTTTGATAAAATTTTAAATATTTTATATCATTGTATAATTTTCGTTGTATCAATTTATCCTAATTGTCTAACAATTCTTTATAAGCATCATAAAAAGACTTATATTTGATGATTAGATTTCACATAAGTTAGCGGCGCGGACTTAAATATGTGGCCGCTAACTTAAGTTAGCGTCCGCTAACTTAATATATCGTCCGCTAACTTAATTAATCGGCCGATGACTTGAGTTATCGTCTGATGACTTAAGTTACCGACCACATATTTAATTCTGCGCCGCTAATTTATGTAAAATCTAAAGATCAAATACAAGTCTTTTTATTATGTTTATAAAGAATTGTTAAACAATTAGGATAAATTGATTTAAGTCATCGGCCGATAACCTAAGTCATTGGCCGATAACCTAAGTCATCGGCCGATGATTTTTCACTAAAAATTACCTGTCGATACTAAGGTCATGATCTCAAAATCTATTTGGATGATGAATGATAAATGGTCTCCTTCATCTAATCCAAAGCAGTTTATTTTGAATCGTGAAATGTGGCCCAAAGAAATCTGTCAAGTAATATAAGTTAATTTCACATGGGTTTAATATTAGAGATTAATCTATACAGTCCACTTGTGCTCCATGTGGCACTCAAATACTCTTTTGGGTGGCACGTGGAGCTCCACATGTATCTTGGAGGACGGTCACCGTCTTCCAATTGAGGACTTAACCGGCTCCCTTTATAAAATATGAAATGTTATCGATATCGATAAGGGTAAAAATAAAGGCTTATGATACTCTTACAAGTAATATAAGTTAATTTCAAATTCTAACATATTTACACGAACGATGGTTATTACCGTATTTGTTACAATTTTTACATCGCGGTGGTCGAACTTCACCTTTAGATCTTATTCTCCTTTTCGTCGGACGACCGGCTTGACGTATTTTGTGCGAAGGAAAAACTTGAATGTCGTCTCTTTGCGAAGTCCATTGACGCTTGTCAACGGTCAGGACAAAATATTCTTTATAAGTTTCCCTAAATAAGTTACTGGTAAACCAGTGCTCACAAAATTGGGGGATCTCTCTTTCTCTATTTCGAGCGATAATGCGGCGATCGCATGTGAACATGGTAATCCAAGAATAGCCCAACGTCTACATGTACATGTTCGCTTATCTAGATCGACACTGTGAGTGTAATCACCACGTTTAACTTGAAATATATCATGATCATATGGTATAATATTTTTTCCACGGGCCCATCCTGAATTTCGTGTTATGTGTCTTTGGGCCATCGGTGTTAACACGTGTCATTTTATTTCCTTCCTCCTGACGGCGAAGATAAAATTCGGCTACCTTTGTGCGAATAGTTTCTAACATGCTCACGATCGGTTCTTCCCTGGCTATTTTCAACACACTATTTATGCTTTCAGCTATATTAGTTGTCAACATATCATAATGCCTCCCTTAAAAATAAGCACGTGCCCAGAAATGATCACCAATTTCTTTAATCCATGTTGTACATTCCGGGGGGGCGTTGTCTTCTATTTTTTGCATAATTTTTTTAAATTTTATTTCTGAAAATGCACGGGCAGCAACCCAGAAAAACGGTCTAGATATTATATCTTTATATGTATCAAACATATTTAGAGCTAGGTGTCACGTACAGTAGCTGTGAAAGGCGTTAGGAAAAACTTTTTCCATAACTTCCATCAAATATTTCTGTTTGTCTGATATCAATACAAACTGCTCTTCAAAGTCACCGATTACACGTCTCCCTAATAGATCAAGGAACCATATCCAATAATCTTCATTTTCTTTCGGTACAACGTCGAACGCTATAGGGAATAAATGTCTATTCCTGTCTATCCCCGTAGCTATTAACAACACTCCATTGTATCGTCCACACAAATGCATTTCATCTACCATAATTATTCTTCGTAAAATATTACGAAAGCTTCAAATACAAGGTCTGAATGCCACGAAGAATCTCTGAAATACACTATCAGGCTCAAGACACAATTCGGTCTGTACGTCTGGATCGACCCGTTGTAATTCGACGACATATGACGGTAACATCTTAAATTGCTCCTTCCAGCTACCTCGGATGTCATTCAACACCATTTCTTTTCCTCTCTATGCTTTCCAGTATCCTACTGTTATACCGTATTTTTTTTTAATATAAAAAATTATTAAAGCAGGAGTCTCTTAAAGCCCTTTATTAGCTTATCTCTCATGAATGAAGCTATTCACGATGTCGTACATTGGCGATGTCCGCTTCCGAAAGCTGGCATTCCGCACGTATGTTTCGGGTGGAAAGTTTTCACAATAAATATGTCCACACCTACTAATTTCAATGCATGTATTCGCCAAGTACATCCTACTTCAACACACCTCGCCGTAACTCGAAGAGGACCAATTTTTAATGGTTTAATCTGAAAATTATTTGTCATTGTAAATTTTTTAAGAGTTTTCTGAAAGGATTTCTTATTTCTAAACGTCTGACCAATGGTAATTGGTCCCCCTTCATACAATTTCTCATCATCTGAATCTATATACTCTCCTTTCGAGTCATTAAGCTAATAGTCTTCGTCCACCAGAGGTTGATCAATTTCCCTATTAGTATGAATACGCAAAGTGGGAGACGGCGGTGCTTCATTATTTTCAGGATCACTATCACAGTCATCGACTGGATGGTTATTAAGTGATTGGGATTGAGCCCGTCGATGTACGTTTGGTTGATGTGCAGTTGTTTGGATTAATGTTGGTCGATGCGGGAATGTTTGATGTACAAGAGGGTGTTGTGTTGAAGGCTTGATAATCGTTGGCTCCGAAGCTATTGGTTCAGAAGGCCACTGATATGGACTAAGGTCGACTAAAAACGTTTCCCACTGATTTATCGAATCGAAGTTGAACTGAGATGTATCATGCATCGGATTCATTTGATGACAATATCTTTAATCTTCATCGCCTTTACTCATTGGAATGTCTTCGTCCACCAGAGGTTGATCAATTTCCCTATTAGTATGAATACGCGAAGTGGGAGACGGCGGTGCTTCATTATTTTCATGATCACTATCACAGTCATCGACTGGATGGTTATTACGTGATTGGGATTGAGCCCGTCGATGTACGTTTGGTTGATGTGCAGTTGTTTGGATTAATGTTGGTCGATGCGGGAATGTTTGATGTACAAGAGGGTGTTGTGTTGAAGGCTTGATAATCGTTGGCTCCGAAGCTATTGGTTCAGAAGGCCACTGATATGGACTAAGGCCGACTAAAAATGTTTCCCACTGATTTACCGAATCGAAGTTGAACTGAGATGTATCATGCATCAGGTTCATTTGATGACAATATCTTTAATCTTCATCGCCTTTACTCATTGGAATGTCTGAAGAGGGTTGCTCTAGAGGCCTACGGTAGGGGCAAAATTCTATATTCATATTTCTATCATCGTCGACTATCATCAGTGCAGCAATGTTCTCATCTTCAAACCGTATTTCTTGATTTTCAATCAAATGTTCTGTTCTCACACCATCATCATCTTCGTTTATTTCCTGGAAGGGTTGAAATGCTTCAAAAGATGATAAAATTTCTCCTACGATAGTGACTAATGATTTTTCGATATAAATATTTATCACACCATCACCAATACGATATGCTCTGAATAAGTTTGTAAGATCATCAAAATCAGACAATTCAGCAAACACAAGCTCATTCCCTATGCGTAATGAAACCATTAGTGTAATAGAATGTTCTTCCGGTCGTGTCCTACTGACCTTGTGCATTTTCTCCATAAACTCATCAAATGATATGTTCTCCGTGACAGTGACAATCCTCTGATGTCCTCCGTTGTAAGTATTATCTCCCACACGGACGAAATCAAAATGGCAAAAAAGGGGAACATCCATTTCAACCTACAATATTTATAAAATGAAAATTGATTATTTAAAAGGGTAATACTTAACTTAGCGCTATAATATTAAAAAATAAAAATTGGTTGATTAAAAGGTTATTTTAAGCTATCGACCGATATCTTAGGATATCGGTCGATAGCTTAGGATATCGGTCGATATCTTAAGATAGCGGCCGATATCCTAAGATATCGACCAATATCTTAGGATATCGGTCGATAGCTTAGGATATCGGTCGATATCTTAAGATAGCGGCCGATATCCTAAGATATCGACCAATATCTTACCTTGCTTGGTCTACCTAGTATATGTTAAAAACGAAGGAAAAATATTATCTTACAAAGATAATGTACTCGATATCTTACCTAGCCTGTTGTAGTTCTCTGAGTTATACCAACTGTAATCGAATCTCGAAATCGCAATCCAAGAAAAAGTTTTAAAAATGGCAAATAAGCATAGAGAAGCATATATATATATATATATATATATATATATATATATATACACTAAGGGAAACGTGGAACCGGCTAGGCTTGGAGCTGGCCTATTATGCATGGATTGAAATTATAGGGTCGTTTCTGCAAATATGCAAACTTATAGGGCCGAAAGTGCAAACTTTTCTAGATTTAATTGGATAGGGCTGCTATTTTACTCATCATTGGATTCTATTGTGCTTAGGTGATTGTGCACCATTGCTTACAGGTTTACCTAATATTATGGTTCTGTTTTACGAATTATGTATTCTAAGGATTCAAACTAGCATTAGATTTTTAAAAAGACACTTGTACTTTTCTCATTGTCTATTTACTCAGAAGAACCACTATTAACTTGCACAGAAATAAATAGGAAAAGTAAATATCATTTTTATCTATTTACTCCTTTGATACTATTCTACAAGGATGTTGACAATTTAAATTTATCTGAGCATCTTGTTCCGGGACTAGGAAAGCTATAATATTTGGGAGTATTTCTTTAGGGAGCTACAAGTTGCACACGAGCTTTGTATCGTGGTACATGCTAAAAACAGAGACTTTGTTATCTTTTATATATGTGCCACATGGAATACTCATCTAAGCCATCGAATCTAAAAACTATGATGTCGAGATCTTTGGACAAAACATTACCATGAAAAATGATCACTATCATTTGATTTCTCACTGTCAACCATTGACTCAAATGATGGCCTTTGACTTTATTCCATCAGATAATGGAGATTACGTTTCGTGTCAATCTTTTGTGTAACAATCTTGATCATTCTTTGGTTAACATTAATGCTTCTATGTATCATCTTGTGTCACTAAAATTGCTCACTTATTTTTGTAAGTGGTAAATGCTTGCTTCAATCTTGAATGCTTATGTGCATCTTCTCATGTGTTAAAAAAATTGTCTTATCTTTGTCGTAACTCGTCTTGAGTTATTTTTCTAAGTTATAATATTAACTTTTTATTGAAAAGCATTTGCTATTTCTTCTACATCAAAATATATTTGTTAATATCCTTGCTAATGGACATTCCCTTTAACCTTGGTGCACACTACCTTACAAAAATGTCATTCAAGGGATTACTCCAACTGAGCTTTGGAAGTTGGAGAACTTGATCATCTTGAAGTTGTAATAATAAAAGAATTTTTTATTTTTTTTTGGGAATGATATTAGAATTTGTAGGATCATTTCCCCAAAATTAGACTTAGGCTATTAATTTTGTAAGTTAAAGGTGATTCCTTTTCCACAAAACAATCTTAATACTGAATTTTCTCATGTTCAAACAATGTTTCTTGCCCATTAATGTTACAATCATTTTCTTATTCTAACTCAAAGCAGGTATGAGAAATTTAGATAAATGATTAAACAATGTTTGATGTGATTCTCATTGACCCAATAATCCTAATCAATTTATTGAATTATATCATTACGGATTATCTAACTGTGAATTATTTAATGTCATATATCAATTTAGTTTGGCTAAATGGTGTTTAAATGATCTTACACAATTTACACCGGTCCCTAATATCATTATAAATAAGTTGGCTGCATGTGCATCGCATGTGCACGGTCCACTAGTATATGTTGGATATTTATCCAAATAAATATTTATTATTATTAATTTAATAATATTTATTTATTTGCTTATCTTTAAATGGCTCCTTATATTTTGGTTCCATGAATAAAAGATATTGTCAATACTTGAATCTTCAACCTTCAAGTCAAAATGACTTGAATTTTGAATTAATATTGGAGGAAAACTTTTCCCACCATAAGTTTAAAAGTGTTGCAAATGTTTTGTCCCACTTCACTATTTTACAAGAATTATTTATGATTTATATATGGAAACTTACCTTCCATATTATTTAGCTTGATAAGAGGAACATAGCTCATAGCGGCGGTTCACCGCCGCGCGCGTGTGCGAATGGCGCAATTGGCGCTTTTAAGGCGCTCTTTGCACTTCGCAGCTTGAGAAGCCTTTCCTATTTGAACTGAGATGGTCTGATCGGTTGACTTGTTGATCAGGCACGGATTGACTTTGCACATGTGCACCGCATGTGTGCATCAGATAGTTTTCGACCGTTCATGGAAATGGTCGGTTCTGAATTCAAACAAACAGTTAGAATTTTGAATTCAGACAAGTCAGTTTACCAAAAGTTGTAACTGTTCGGATTTGAACCGTTGGATCCTTGCAACCGTTGATCGGATCGATCAGGGCCCTCGATTGCAAGCAACCAACAAGCAAAACTGCCCCTGAAAAGGTACTCCGAAAGTTATAAATAGAGGTCAGAGGAGGGATTCTAAAATACTTGTAATTTCCGAATTCTACATCTGAGCCCTCAGAATTCATATGCCAACCAGAGCATTATGTGTCTTCATTTCATTAGGTCGCACACTACAGTGCAATATAGTGTGTGACAGATCGGTACTTTACCGAGGCTTCACTGTATTTTGGAAGTAAATTTGTCATTATCCCGTTGTATATAAGGGACAAATATTGTCTTAAAGATAGCGATATAATTATGCCTTGAAGCCATTTTTTTCGATCTAATTTCCGTCAACATTTGTGCAATTCACCAATAGTATATATATATATATATATATATATATATATATATATTAAAAAACAAACAAAAAGCAATTGAAAATCTGTCGATTTAGCCAATTAATAACGGCTTGGAACTCAGCCGATATGCGGACATAAATCGGTTATTAAATCTTTGGTACATATGCTACGCCATAAACATTTCATGTCAAATATGACTGGTAAAAAAGAAGGAACGGTAGGAGGTTTTAGAATAATAAATCATTTTTAAGTCATTGACCCTGTTGATCTCTCTCTTATTTTTTTCTATTTTTGTATTAGTAGAATGTAGATTGACCTTACGTGGCTATGTCCACTCCCCACGTAATACGTGGACAAATTTGGCCCTAGCGGGCCGGGCTTTGGCTTAGGATCAAAATGGAGCGGGCTTAAGCCAAGTACAAATCCATTGGACAAGGCTTGGGTTTATTTGCCTCCCATTAGGTACATTCTTTAGTCGTAGCGATGCATATTGGCTGATGCCGATATCGATATCTTTAATTTGTTTTTAGGAAAAAAAATATAGAAAATAACCTTATAGAACTTAGTATTTGGCAGATATCAGTATTAATTTTTCGGCTAAATCAGCCAATACCTATTTGTGTCGACTGACACTTGATGTCATGCCTCTATGTTTGAAAATTGACCCGTTTAGCCACTAAATTCTTTAAAAGTTTTAAAAGGTTTACTTTTCAATATTTTGAAGTCCACTGGACGGTTGACTTTTATAATACAATCAATGAGCATTTGAGCCACATGGCAATCTATTGATTATTTTATTTATAATTTTTTATATTCTATAAGAGGACTAGATGGCCCTTCTGTTAGAAGTTCCTATTTTGGTGGCCATCACTATGGTCAAACCCGTTGACCGGTGAATGGTATAAGATCAACCTTAAGATGTACAATTGCTATTCTGGTGAGTTTGAAGAGAATAGGCAACTGCTTATTGTGTCTTTCAGTTAAGGTATGATTGTGATTTCTAATCACACTATAATTAGCAATTTCAGTCCTTAATGAGATAGGACTCTTTGGCTATAAATATAAGGGGTGCCTGGTCCCAACGATAGCTTGACATAATTCAATCCTCCCTATTGGCGAGAGCATTCCCATTGTGCTAGGAGACATTAAATGCTAGAACATCGTTGAATATTGGCAACCAACCATCGATGGCTAACGCTCAAGGTGCACATATTTATAGGTTATAAATTTATTGTTTTTGATTGATCATGCGCCTAGATCTTTAAGCTTAATTTTGGATGGTCGGATCGTCAGATCTATTTAGATTCCATCACCTTCCCCACTATATGTTGGGAAATTTTCACAGCTCAAGCCCTCTCGGGCGCACTTATTTATACATTACTTATTAATTTAGATAAATTAATTATATTTCTTAAATTAAAATAAATGCATGCATTGATATATTGCAAATACCCAATAAAAAGTTACTATCTATTTTCACGAAAGTGGAAAACTTAAAAATTTAAAATACTGAATGTCATCAGAAATTGAGTTTATGTACAGCCAAAAGTTTAAGGTGCGCTTTGAAAAAAAATATTATAGTTTTATATTTTTTTAAGAAAGTTTATGTACACCTAAAAGCTGCTATGAACACATTTTTTGTTAAGTAATACATGTTTTGGGTTTTTATTAGTCACAACAAAATAAAATTTATTGTTATTAATTTTTCATTAATTCGCGTCCATATTTTTTTGAAATTTGAAGAATTTTGCCATATTTTTTCAATTTTTTTCCTGATTGATTTTCTCTCGAACTGAGACATGGTCACTGATACTCAATAAAAGATAAGAGTAATTGGGGATATTATAAGCATATTCAGCCACCGAATTCGATGAAAAACCCTGCTGTGAAAGAATCGTGCTTGCAAAGCTTGATGACTTTCTGACTTTGAGAAGTGTTAAAGTCGTAAATCAATGTATATAATTTAATCGTCTAGGATTTATAATTTTTCGGATTTTTTGCAAATACCCCCCTATGTTATGCTGAAATTGCATAAAACTCCCTGAGTTATGTCTATTTATACTATACCCCCTACTTTTATGTTTCCTTTATAAATACCCCCTGCCGTTAAGTGGCAGTTAATTAAACGTCATTTCTTCAATTAAATGATGCATTTGTCTACTTAATATTATATATAAAATAGTTATTATATTTTTCTCAACTTTGATCGCATTTTAAACGGTGGATAAACATCGGATCCTGGCCAAATTTTTTGGGTGGAACATGATTGATCTCCTCTAAATTTCCTTGCTACCTGATGTTCAATTTGGATGTCCATAATACCCAATTGGTTCGTAACGATGGTGGGGTCGAGATGGTACAAACGGGGGTAGCATTTTAATACTACCCACGAGTCAAGCGAGCGTCATGGACATCCAAATCGAAAATCAGATAACACGACAACTTATAGGAGATCAATCATATTCCACCAAAAAAATTTGGACAAGATCCGATACTTTTCCATCATTTAAAATGCAGTCAAAGTTGAGAAAAATAAAATGATCATTTTGTACATAATGTAAAGTAAGGACAAATAAGTCATTTAATTGAAAAAATGACGCCTAGTTAACTGTCATTTAACGGCAGGGGCTATTTATAAAGGAAACATAAAAATAAGGGGGCAAGTGTAAATAGGCATAACTTAGGGGGTTTTATACAATTTAAGCATAACATAAGGGGGGTATTTGCAAAAAACCCTAATTTTTCTATACCGGAATGACCATATCCCAGACATTATCAGATAAATCTCAATAACCAAACACAGGAACCGGGGTAAAATGGTAATTTCACCTTCCAAGCATGTTGTCCAAGATTTATTAGGGGTTTAACGTCGGGGTTTATAATTTTACTTCACAAAAGCTCGCATTGTCCCTTCGACTTTGTCCCCCAGCCCCGATCATCATACACGAGTCATCTGAAGAGTGCATTGTAGGAGGTTTCGACGTCGCACGTGGCACTATGTTGTTGGTCAACTCATGGGCCATTCACAAGGACCCCAAGGAATGGGTGGATCCCATGAAGTTCGATCCGGAGAGGTTCCGAGGAGTCGAAAGTTATAAGTTGTTGCCGTTTGGGGCCGGGAGGAGGGTGTGTCCGGGCTCAGGTATGGCGACGAGGCTCGTGGAATTGGCCTTAGGGGCTTTGATTCAGTGCTTTGAGTGGGAGAGTTGGTGAAGAAGGTGGGCATGAGAGAAGGGTGGGGCCTTACTATGCCCAAGACCCTTGGAGGCCATGTGCAAACCACGGAAGACCATGGTCAACGTTCTCTCCCAACTCTGACTTCATCATTTGTATCTGCCTTTGGTTTGAGGGCTTGCTTCATATTATACATGTGCTATAACACCTCATCTATGACAATATGATTATGTATTTTGTATTACTCCCGTCTTATCATCCTCTTTCTGTTTTTTTGTAACCTCAGTTCTTTCTTTCAATGAAAGGGTGGAGACCCTTGAACCTTGACCGTTAGTTTTTCTTTCAATGAAGTAAGCTTGGTGCAAAGGATGAGGTAATAAACTTTCATGATCAAGCATTAGTTTTCTACCACGTGACACTCAATTAAATTATGGGGTGCCACATACGCTATTATGAAAAGAAATTATATAAAATCATGTAGTCAATAGAGTAAACTGCACATAAAATAAACTGTAATATACATATGTTCCTATGTTGAATTACCACCTGGACAATTTAGATTTTTCACTTAGGTGTGCGGCATGGCATGAAGATGAATCATACTTCAATGTGTGAGATAAAAAGTATAATTAATGGTACAAGATCATTTGAACACCGTTCTGTGGAAGATCGGTGAAAAAAATGATCCCCATCATCCGATTTGATGTAGTCAATGAATTTTAAGGGATTTCGGATGTTTGGCACTTTCTAAACCTATCAGCTCGAAGAGAGATCGAGGTACCCCTTTTTTGTAAGGGTTGCCAAACAGGGCCTTAAAGCTCGCGGTACTCTCTAAGTAGATATCTGCAAGACCTTCTCACTCGGAAAATATTGTTTTTTCTATAGTAATGACTCCATCGGCCTTTACTTTGCTAGATGGTGAGTTACAAAATCTGATCAAAAGTCAATACCATATCATGCCAGACGGCACTATGGCCGTGTTTGGCAAAGTTGTTTATTAAAAGCAGTTTTGAACGTAAATTGGGTGAGGAGCATTTTCCATCCAAGATGGCCAACTCTAATCGAAAATTATGTGTGGTTGAGAAGCAATCTAGAGTTACTTCTCTTTCAAATAGAGGTCGCCAAATTCTTAAATGGAAAGTGCTTCTCATCTAATATTTTATCCTCAAAAGTCATTTTTGAAACCTCATTTACCAAATAGGCACAAATATCAGATATATAAATGGTATCAAATATCGGTCCCGTACTGGTATCGCCGATATGGGCCCGTATCGGCCGATACGTATCGGATATCGGCCAATAAGTCTCGGTTTCAACCGACTTTTTTGTTTTTTTTTTTTTTTTTTTCTTTTCTTTTTAAATTGGCTGGTACATATCGGTATCGGCCGATACGTATCGGCCGATTCGTATCGGTCCTCCATGGATCGATATCCTATTCCCATTTCCAATTTGACACCTTGGTTATATATTATAGGTGGAACTTTAGAACATCTTATGATTTGTGTGTATGCTCAAAATATATGCTCACTGGAGGATACAAGCCATCGAATTCATGCACTTCAAGCTGAAATCTACATTAATAGTTTGAACCTTCTAATTTAGATAATATCTTTTGTTCTTACTATGTTTATTTTCCCTGATTTTTTAGTTTAAACCTTCTAAGTTATATGGTTTCTTTTATTTGATTTTTTGCAAATAGCCCCCTATATTATGCTAAAATTACATAAAATCCTCTAAGTTATGTATATTTACACTGCACCCCTACTTTTATATTTCCTTTACAAATTCCCCCTGCCGTTATATGGTCGTGAACTAAGCATAAATGATGCGTTTGCCCTTATTTAATATTATATACAAAATGATCATTATATTTTTTTAGCTTTGATCGCATTTTAAACGGTGGATAAGCATCGGATCCTGCCCAATTTTTTTGGGTGGAACATAATTAATCTCCTATAAGTTGTCGTGTTAGCCGATTTTCGATTTGGGTGTCTATGACGCTCATTTGACTCATGGGTAGCGCCAAAATGCTATCTCGATCCTACCATCGTTACGAACTAATTGAGCATCATGGACACCCAAATCAAACATCGGGAAACACGGCAACTTAGAAGAGATCAATCATGTTCCACCCAAAAAATTTGGGTAAGATCCGATGTTTATCCACCGTTTAAAATGCGGTCAAAGTTGGGAAAAATACAATGGTCATTTTTGTAGATAATATTAAGTAAGGGCAAATGTGTCATTTAATTAAAAAAATGGCACATAGTTAACTATCATTTAATGGCAGGGGTATTAGTAAAGGAAACATAAAAGTAGGCGGTACAGTGTAAATAGGCATAACTCAAGGGATTTTATGCAATTTTAGCATAACATAGGTGGGTATTTGCCAAAAACCCTTTTTATTTTTTATTTTCACTTTTTATCATGTTTATCCAATTCCGCGATTTAGATTGACCAAATAGTTTGCAACATGGTTCAAAAGAAATAAGACGATGAAAAGTCAAAAAATTGTTTGCCCTTTATTTGATGGATTAAAGATAAGGTGATGCCCTAGCAAAATTGGTGTATTGGTTTTTTAGATTTTTGACCACATTTTCAATTGTGAATAAACATTTTTTTAATTTTCTTTTTATATGATCCTTGATCAATCTTGCCAAGTTGTCATGGCACTCGATCCTTGTGATGAGTGCCACATGGTACCCAACTGGACTCAAAGCAGCACTTAGGTTGTACTCAAATGCATAATTTCGGGTCTTCCACGTGACACTCAATCAGATGATGGGGTGCCACATAACGGAGCAACCCGATGATCATAACGTTATTGTGAAAAGAAATTATATAAAATTGCGCAGTCAATAGAGTAAATTACATGAAAAATAAACGGTAATACGACAGTTGATTTTTCCGCTCATTTTCCACACAATTGACTCCAATAATTGGAAAATTTTATATAGGAATATAGTCATAGTGACAAATTTCGCCGAATTTCGGCGAAATAGGGGTTAAACGAAAATTTCGGAAAATTTTCAAGTTTTGGTAAATTTAGGTATTTTTCCGTAAATTTTGGTAATTTTTTTTTAAATATTAAAAAAAATAATTAATATATATTTTTATATATTTTTAATCCCCGAAACTTTCCCGAAATTTTTCTAAAAGGTAACGAAATCAATCCGAAATGTACTGAAAGGACCCCCCACTGAAAAATTCCCAATAACGGAATTTGTTTCTATGGATATAATATCAAAATATATATTTGCAATTTCTTAATTATTTTAAGTTTTATATATATATATATATATATATATATATATATATATATATATATATATATATATATATATTTTAAAAGAAAAAAGATACTTTAATATCGATACATAACGGCCTTGGACCCTGCTGATATCCCCATATGTAATTGTTTTAAATCCTTTGGTTACACAATCTATTGAATATTTTTTGAAAGACACGGGATAAAAGATGTTGGCCTTAGCGTCTCTCTCTTCCATAATCGCAAAAACTATACGTACCGTCTTTCCTTTTGAGAAGGGCTCCTCTCCCCATTATTTTAAAAAAAGTTTTTTTTTTTTTTGTGAAATAACTTAGGATATCCCATGCTTACGCTTGAAGTATTCCCATTTTATTTAAGAAAGGATTAGAAAGGTGTATAAAAGAAGTATCTCATCGGGAGTATTTTGCACTTGATTCCATCATATCACCTTATCTGCATTGAGACTATGCTTCACCAAGAGATCCACACATCCGTTGTGTTTAAAGGAGATGTGGGGATACTCTGATTGTATCTATGACCTTCTTGCACCCATAAGATCCAATATCGAGCATAATTATGCTATCAATGACTCTTTTTAAATGGGATTCAATATTAACCTGTAGATATTTTTGGATGGACAGTGTTACAGGACAGGCAGGTTTTACGCAAGAAAAGTGTAGGTGAGTAATGTAGTGCGATGTAAGTGGCTTCAAGTGCAGTGGGGCTCAAGCAATACTGGTCAGGCAAGCCAGTAATGTCGCTCCACATCAGTGGCCGGTACTTTGCATGTTCAAAATCTGCCTGCTATTTCTCCAATATCATGTCTTACAAGTCCACTAATAGCAGCCTTGTCATTCCTACAAGGGATAATGGCCCTGACTAATGTTTAAACTCCGAGTGGTGTTTGAGTGATCTTGCACTATTAAAATTAAACTTTTATCTAACACCCTCAAAGTGTGATTTATCATTATGCCATATGACACACATCTATGATCAATCTAATCGGCCAAGTAGCAATCTATCATTAGAATATGTTTCAGTCAAATGAAACATGTTTCAAGCCAAGTAGCAATCTTTAATTAGAATATGTTTCAAATCTACTTAACGGCATATTTCAGAATGAAACATGCTAATAAGTGAATTTGAACCATCTGATTGTTGAACTTTAATATCAACCATTAAAACTAAAAACGACGGTTGATACTATAGTCCATAGATCGGATGGTTTAAATCTCCCTAAAACACAATTTTTGAGCTTGTTGCACTTAAATCTATGATCTATCACTTGGACAGTCCAGATCACCCATATTTTAAACCCTTGATGGTGTAAGATCATTTAAACACTACTTTGGTGCTTAAATCATAGACAATAGAGCATCCTCACCCTTATTAGGTGGGTTCCAAGAATGGAGGATCTCATTCTTATGCCTCTTATTATCTTGAAAAATCTCCCTTTCCTTTCTTTCCAAAAGTGCTAAATTATAGCACAAAGGGTGTTCTTAATCAGAGTTCTTAAAACTCTATTAGAGTGCCAAATTATAGCACAAAGGGTGTTCTACCCTTTCCTCGCGCAGCATCACTAAATATTTTTAGGTTCTCATCTAGTAGTTTAATATTAGAGTTCTTAAAGCTCAATCTAGTTTTTGCGATCTCCATATCCGTTAGAACACATTTAGCAGGTATCATCATGCCCCTTTTGCAAAGAATATTCATGATTAAAAGCTTATGATTAATAGGTCACCATGTGTAGGAAGCATGCTTTGGAGCCTTTCATCGATTTCAAATAAAACTTTTGCCTATCAACTTTCGGATTAGGCTCTTTTTTGGTATTTCAGGCAGTCTTCAAACTAAGTTTACCATCAGCAGCACACTCCCATATAAGAAAGTTAGGAATATGTATATTCCTAATTTCTTGCCAATCCTCAAGGTAGGAGGACTTTGAAGATTCTAATTTCCTCCTTCAATAACATCTTTGACAATTGCATCTTCTCTAATCTCAGATTGAGTGGTTAATCTTCTGCTATATACCGGAAGCAAAGATTTACCATCAACCCATGAATGATTGAAAAAGCTTATGTGAGATGGATATCTAGAATTCTCTTTAATAATGTTTCTCTTGTTTTGCTACTACTCAAGAGCGACCTACTTATTTTAGTCCCTCGTGGGAAACCAATTAGAACTTGGTGTGCTGTATATATATAGCCCCTTATCTATTAGTTTTCGAGTAATCACAAGAGATGGACCACGTCCGCGCATCGGTCGGCCTAATCTGCGAGGGCTGATCTGAAAATCAATTAATTGGGCGTGTGTGCGCTCACCGTTTTCATGTTTTCATTAAGAACGGTATTTAATTGTCATTAAATCTGAACGGTCGGATCTTGGTCTATAACATGAGCTCTTTTGCGATCAAAACAAATCATCGAAAATCTGAATTTTCTCTTTATGTTATCTGTTTTATTATATATTTTGCCGAGCAATCAACGGTGTGTAGTGTGAGAATTGCCATCTGTGCTTGAGGATCCGTTGGTAGTGAGCTGATGTATCCTGGAGGTGGCGTGCTGTTTAACCCTATACACTGGTGGATTAAGCGATGGGGCACGAACCATCTTAAAGAAAGCAACCTGGTCTGCACCCACAAAGAATATCCGTCCAAACCCATAAAGTATTATTAGAAAGCAAGCAGGACCAAATATTTTAATTACCAATATACTTAGCCTTAATCCATTGGGCCCCACAAGCAAGACCATCATTTACTAAAGGGTACCTGTATTCGGTTTGGGTGGCAGAAATCGAAACCGGTCAGATAAGATGAGGAACCGACCCAAAACTGAAAGAACGTAGGAAAAACAAAAAAGAAAATCGGAAAAAATAAAAAAAAATGAACTGAATTCGGAACAAAAAGGAAACCCAAAAAAATGGTTCGGTTTTCCGTTCGATGCTTCAATATTTTGAAATATTGCTTAACAGAAACTGATTCATTTCAGTTTTTCTTGGTATTCAGGATGAACCAAATTGAAAACTAATTTTTTCAGTTTGGTTTGGTTCGGTTCGGTTAGCCCAACCTCGATCGGTAGGACCGGTTCACCGGAATTTGCATCCCTGTGCCCTGTTCAGCTTCACCAACTCGAGATAATTAGGTGGCTCTAAAAGGACTTTTTTGCTTGCTTGCTTCTTAAAGTTTACACTCAACAAAAAGGCTGTCATCACTAACAACAGAGATTGGACCTCCTCAACTAAACAACCAATGAAATCCAACAAAATGTTGGTTTTTCAGTGATTTCGAGGCCCTAACCCTTACTACATATTTTGCACGAGAATTAGTGGCTCAGATACCGTATTTTTTCCTTGTCACCCACGCCTAAAAACTGATGTTTTCAGATATCGAGGCCCCTGTTTGGTTGATCCATTTTCTCTTGGTAAAAGCAGTCAGTACCTCAGATGGCGCCGCCCCCTGGGCCCTTGATGATGAGATGCCGCCCACTACGCTTTTCAAAATGAGTTGAATTTGGTACACGGCCGCCATTCATGAGCCGGGTACCAAAATCGCCCGCTTACCTACACGGCGCGTGCACACTATATATACAATCTTTCGAAAACAGCACCACCACTCGAGCAGAAGCGTTGCTTGTTATCTTGGCCGACGATGAGCAGCGTCACCGACGAGGAAACAATGGGGACGAGCACCACCACTCTAGAGAACCAAGAAAACCAGAAAAACGAAGAACAAGAGCAACAGAGCAATAGGAAGGAAAAGGCGGCCACCTATTTAAGCATATGGCCTCCGAGCGATCGAACCAGAGAAGCGGTTATAAAGCGCCTAGTGGAGACACTCTCGTCTCCCTCAGTCCTCTCCAAACGCTACGGCTCTTTGCCCCTCGACGAAGCCTCTTCTGCCGCTCGATCGATCGAAGAAGAAGCCTTCTCCACCGCCTCTCTCTCCTACAACGGCGAAGACGACGACGGGATCGAGATTCTTCAGATCTACTCGAAGGAGATCAGCAAACGAATGCTCGAATCTGTTAAATCGAAAGCCGATCCTCGTCCGCCTTCTTCGTTGGAACACGTGCAGACTCCTCCGCCTGTTGCGGCCACCAGTGAGGATCTCTCGTCCGTTGAATCTGAGTCTTCGCAAAGTTGATATGCTTTTTCCGTTCTTTACTGAGATCTGATGATGGATTATATGGTAAATGTTTTGGATTGTTCGTTTAGGTTGAGATCTGAGTCATAATTAGCGCTTATGTTGGACAACTATATGGAATATGTGTGGAATGAATGGTTTAGGGTTTTATATGCATATGAGGTAATTGATATTGCTTGATCTGCTCAAGAAATGTTTTTTTATGCATTTTTCTGTTTTGGTAGTGAAGAGGCGTTTGAATGCAACTTTTCCTTTTTGTTCTTGGAATATGTAATAACCCCAGATTTCTTAAACCGTGTGAGCCAGATGATGATGTGTGCAAGTTGCGGTGTATGTGGTTCACAAGGGAACCCATGCACAAGTTCACACTTTGGTGTGTGTATGTGTCTAACACATTAGGTGTTAGAGGTTATAAAACACCTATCTTGGGTGTTTGTGGTTAATAAGTTGACAAACTCAACTAAAAGTGGGATAAGGGTCTCACCCGTGGGTTTCTTTTGGTTGTTTTGTTTGAGTTGTTGAGAAGAGAGAGAGAGAGAGAGAGAGAGAGAGAGAGAGGTTTGCTTAGAAGAGAAAGTGAGGATCAATAAATCCTAGGGATAAGTCTAAGGATATTGTGAGGAGGGTTGTGCAAGGGTGTATGGGGATTCGAGCTACACGATTGTGACGACCTCGTGTGAATCCGGGAGCTTGGTGTAAAGGTGTGGAGTAGATCTAGGTTGTTGAAACTCTTTTTATTTCTTCAAGAAAGAGCAACCCGATCCATGAGGGATTCAATGTATTAAATGTATGGATTTAATGCTATTTATGTTATAAAAGTAGCAGTTAATGTTCCTTAGAAAGGGTATTTAAAATGATTGAGATTTGGTGAGGATCGAGTTTGGGGAAAAACTCAAATCTGGATATCTCTGATTCTCGTGCGCACGAGCTCAAGAGCTCGTGTAGACTTATGGAGCCTTGCGAGAGCTTAAGTAAACCTGTGAGGGTCCTGTGTCTCACTCGCGCGAGGACTTAAGTGTAATAAGGTTCGCTCGAGCGAGGCCTCGCGTGACACCCTCAAGACAATTGAATGTCAGTTCGGTCGCGCGAGGAATGTGTCAGTTTTGCTCGTGCGCGCAAGGAACAGGATACCTCATTTTGTTCTTTTTCACTGAATTTTTCAGTGGTTTATGCATTTCGTTCTTTTAGACATTCTCATGGAATGTTTGGACATTTTGATTATAGGGTTGACTTATGGAGATATATGTGAGCTCGTACAAGATGCAATTGGTTTAAGCTTCGTGTGATTTCATTTGAGGTAGGAAAACTCAGTAGCATGTGTATTTACTTTCAACTAGCATGTGTGTAGTGATATGATAGAAATAAGTGTATTTTTCGACTTTTGTCTTCAAATAACATGAATTCATTTAAGTAGCTTTTAAACATGAGAAATAGAAAATATTATCACTAAGAGGAAAATGTGTATGTGTGTGTGCTATATGTGAGTTCTAAATCCTCATTAGTGTGATATCAATAGTGATGTAACTAAGTATGTGTGGAACATGTGACAACCTTGAATTACTATGATTAGCACAAACTCATGGTGATAAACTATATGTAAACTTACACAATTGATTTAAGGTTTAATTGTGAATATCCAACCAATACGGCGGGATATCTATGATCGGTATGGCGGGATATCCGTTCCTTGATTTTCAACAGTGAAAATATTTCGTTCGATACGAGTCACCTCATGCAAAGGGACTTGGGCATTGTGCAATGGTTCATGTGAACGACAATGGTGGGTACTTCCATCGGGGGCTCGATATTATATTGCTCGAGTAATTATTTAAGTAATTCATTTAAGGGTGTGCATTATAAGGGTGTGTCCTGAGAAACTATGAGTAATGTATTTTGAAATTATGCATCAGATACTTTTTTTTAGTCATGATAAATGCTTTAAATTGTGTTCGTATGCTTTGAAATATGTCATGAAAGATATGTGTGATGCAATATGATATACATGTTATTGTTTTCCTTATTGAACTATGATGTAGCTCACCCTTCAACTATACATCACAGGTTCAAAGATTGCTGAGGATACCGAGAACCCAGACTTGGAAGACTCAGATTACGTGCCTTTGGAGGAGTTAGAGTCCCCTCCAGAGTTCTTTTAGTAGACGTGTGCTGTGGCACTTTTATATTTTTTGCGAAATCATTGTAAGGCTTGGTATGTCCGGCCATTATATTTTTGTACGATGTTAAATTCTCGTGATGCTTATTCTTTTTGCAAACCATCCCTAAGTGACTTTTTTTGTGTCACTGATGGTTCGATTTTCATGCGATTGGCATAAGAATTGAACCGTCTTTTGTAGATGGAATTATCTTATATAGAAGTGAAGGTTTATTTGCTATATGATGACTCTATCTGTTTTAGTTAGACGTGCTTTGTTTCCGCTTTAAGTGTGGATGTACCAAGTGTTCTATGTGATATATGG
The DNA here is from genome assembly GCA_021018995.1 of Chloranthus sessilifolius. Classification (NCBI taxonomy): domain Eukaryota; kingdom Viridiplantae; phylum Streptophyta; class Magnoliopsida; order Chloranthales; family Chloranthaceae; genus Chloranthus; species Chloranthus sessilifolius. Next base: position 20,444,058 of record CM037584.1, read on the forward strand.
GGTACGACCTTGAGGGTTGTACTGACGGCGAGGGTTTCAGGGTACCGAAATCTGGACTGTCACAGTTGGTATCAGAGTATTTTCTTTAGGATTTCTGACAAGTCTTTGCCCTTATGGCATCGTGTCGTGAATCCCACACAACACCATGTTGTGTCCATGTCGCGACCATGTCTCATGCCTACTTGACATTGAGTCATGTGCACTCGTTGCACCAGGATGTCGCATGCCCTCTTGGCACTACCCTGTAAGCCCTCATGACACCTGGATGTTGCGTGCCCTGTTGGCACCACCTCGCGTGCCGTCCAAGCTAGATGTCGCGTGCCCTCTTGGCACCACATCGCGTGTCTCACGGCACCAGATGTCGCGTGCCCTCTTGACACTACATAGCATGCCGTCTTGGGCATCACGTGCCTCAAGGCATTAGGATGTCACGTGTCCTCTTGACAGCACATCGCGTGTCTCTCGGTACCAGGATGTCGCGTGCCCCTACGCGGAGCACCACATTTCATGCCCCACGTGCGTATTACCGTTGCATCGTGTATAAGGGACACATGCACACGTTGCAGGGCCACATGCCTCTGCGCACACGCGCTACACAACCAGCTACAAGGTCCACCCGCCTTCTAGCCAAATGCCCACACTAATACCAAGACCTACATTAGTTCCTCGACCTCGGTCTTCACCCCATGCAAAGTCTCCACCAATGCCTAGCTTTGAGGTTTGGTACCTCCTCTCTAGTTCATCTTGGTTTCATCTGTGCCTACGGATAAGAATCACATTGATCCTTCGCGTGGCTCCGCACCAACGCAATCTATCACTATGCATGCACTAAGCATTAGTAATCATAGCTTGCTCTAGTGCCTTGACACTAAGTGTCTTCACTCAAAAGTTCACTGAGAAAGTATTTTCTTACGACTCAACCTAGCTACAAGGCCCTCTCACATTGCCTGTTAGGTGATCGATGTGCATCGCTATGCACCAGGGTCATGACCACGCCACATTCTCCCCAACTTAATGCGTTGATGTCCTCGTCGACATCCGAACTCCTACGTCAGTTCCTCGGCACAAGTTTAGTCTTCACCCAAGCACAACTCGCTTCTGAATCACAGTTACTCCACTTTACTGCTTTCATCCACAACTCTGTGCTAGTTCTTCGACCATTTTCTGTGTCTTCACCCCACGTAGTATTCTAAATAACTTGGTCTGGTCTATATTTCACCCAGGTATCCCATAATATCAATTCCTCATAAAACCAGAAGCAACTCGATTCTTAACATCATCCGCATTATTACTTGAATCGACTGCCAAAACTCAGCAAATTACGACTTTGATGCCCATCTCGTCGGCTTTAAGTTTGCGCAACTCATTGCGCATCACAACTCTCTAGGTTTTCAACAATCCATCTTCACCCAGGAGTCTAGCTTTCATCTGCATTGCCGCACTTTAGCACCTCAACACCTTTGTGTCTTCGCCCAAGAGTTCGACCTGTGTCTGATTTGTAGAACTCCAGTACCTCGACGTATGTTTTCAACCACGAGTCAACCACCCAAGCTGCCTCAGCTTGTAGCAATTTTGCAGCTCTAGTACCTTGACACCACGCGTCTTCACCCAAGAGACTGTCGATGAGCAATCACGCCCAACCCAACGAAGCACTATACTTCGCAATACCGAAATTCGCAATACTGCTTATATCTTTCGATCGTAGCAACTGACGGAACCCAACTTTCTCGAACGTTTGGACTTGATCACCATCACAAGCCTATAACTGTCCTGCAGTGCTCTAATACCTCAACACTACTGTGTTGTCACCCAAGAGTCTGCTATGAGCGCCTTGCTCAATCCACGATGATCTATGCTTCTCACACTATAGTACCTCGACTTCTGTCTTCACCCAATAGCGTGACTCGAGTCACCTTTTGCAACCCGACTTACGGTCTAATTCGCTGTCTTGGTGTATGCTTCCAGTGTCTTAGCGAGCACATCAATGCCTTCACTTTCTAGCGGCTATTATGCCTTGGTACCTTGGACATCGACCTCTTCACCTCGAAACATCACACATTTGCCTTGAACTGTTCCGCTTCAATATTTTGTCCACGTTGCCTCAGTCGTGCTCAGAAGCTTGCCTTTGGCCCTTCTCGTAGACCAAAGATTTTGACGATCATCTGGGACTCGCTTTCTCAAAAGGTACCCATCTGGTTCTCGCATCGACTTCCTTTGAAGCCATGCTGGATCTGTCATCCAGCCATCTGTCTCTCACGGACCCATGCCTTGTTGTCACACAACAACGCAACGAGCTTCTGACCACTTCTCCGGTTCAGCATAGCTCAATCCAATTCTCGCAGTATCCCGCTTAACTGTAACCTCGATCCTGGGCCAACATAACATATTGATCCCTTATACTGTCGCATAGCAGCAGTCTAGACCCTCATGTCATGTACCAGCGACCGATTCCGAAAATCTCAGCTCCTCATGAAGTGAGAATGGAGCATCTTACTTGCTCTATGCCGTCCATGGCAACGGTGCTTACAGTACCAATGTGACTCAAGGTCTCATGTTGAAAGTCATTAGCGTTCATCCACCTCGGACCGACCCTCTACCTCAATGTGTGGCTCTCATGGCCAACAAGCATTGAGCATAATTTCGCAACATAACCCAACAATACCATCAATCTACGTGCGACTCAATCGCACACCAGTAACTCTAGCTGTCACGAGATCAGAGCGCACCTCATTGCTTTGGCTCGCCAATGTAGTCCCATTCAGAACGATTTGGCTCTGATACCAACTGTCACGGGTAACTTTTTCAACGCCGGTGTGGTGCCTTGCTACCACTACAGCGAGGCCAGCCTGTCCAACCATCACTCTGATACCACCCGCCTAGAGGACGGGAACTCCCGTTCATGGTTTCCTTCACCCGAGGTAAATCATTTCAACGCAACGTGTCTACTCGCGATACGCATGCCAGCACCTGAATGCCTGGCCTACCTAGCTTCATCCTGTGTACGACACTAGTTCATCGCTTGTGACAGTAGCATGCAGCTACACATGATGTCCCCATTCCATACATGTTTCACCGACATACTGAACCAAGCCTACCATCGTGTGTGGCCCACGCAACTAGCACACATCCGCTTCGGGCCCTCAGCTAACGTGTACCACAATGTCCCACGTAGCCCTCAAGTGCCTAGGAGAAGTTGCCAACCCATGTACACCGCGACGCGTAACTCTCGGGTCATATGGTAACCTCGCCTAGGGTGACACACGGCGTCGCTGCAGCGACGTTCTGGGCTCACCCATCAAGACTTAGAAGATCTATGCTCTCCTCCAGCAACGCATGACCCAATGTGTAAGAAAATAGCTCTCGAGCTCCCTTCCCCCAAGTATGGTCTAAACACTAACTTGAGCTACTCGGCAAGAGAATCTCAAACTTATTGGTTTGACATACCACCATGGCACACGGCCCTCTGCCCGTGACACACCTATAAATGTAGTGTTTGGAATTAATTGTGGCACATAAACCTCTGTCTGTGGCACACAATGCCCTCTTCCAAGCCCACATGTCTTGTGAGGTCACGCATCAGCGTTACTTGCGACCGTGTCGCGTTCGCGTCCGCATCGCGAGGCCCTCATGGCCTCATGTCATGTGCCCTCATAGCACCGTGTCGTGAACCCCGCACGACACCATGTCGCGTCCGTGTCGCAACCATGTCTTATGCCTATCTGACATTGAGTCATGTGCACTCGTTGCACCAGGATGTTCCGTGCCCTCTTGGCACCGCATCGCGTGCCTTCTTAGCACCGCCCCGTAAGCCCTCATGACACCTGGATGTTGCATGCCCTCTTGGCACCACCTCGCGTGTCGTCCAATCTAGATGTCGCGTGCCCTCTTGGCACCACATCACGTGCCTCACGGCACCAAATGTCGCGTGTCCTCTTGACACCACATCGCGTGCCTCTCGATACTAAGATGTCGCATGCCCTCAAGGCACCATATCGTGTGCCCCTACACGGAGCACCACATTCCATGCCCCACATGCGTATCACCGTCGCATTGTGTATAAAGGACACATGCACTCATTGTAGGGCCACGTGTCTCTGTGCACACACGCTACACAGCTAGCTACAAGGCCCGCCTGCCTTCTAGCCAAATGCCCACGTGCCTCTTGACACCAAGACCTGCATCAATTCCTCAACCTCGGTCTTCACCCCATGCAAAGTCTCCACCAATGCCTATCTCTGAGGTTTGGTATCTCCTTGTTAGTTCATCTTGGTTTCATCTATGCCTACGGATAAGAAACGCATTGATCCTTCGCGTGGCTCCGCACCAATGCAATCTATCACTATGCATGCACTAAGCATTAGTGATCATAGTTCGCTCTAGTACCTCGACACTATGTGTCTTCACCCAAGAGTTCGCTTAGAAAGCATTTACCTACGACTCAACCTAGCTACAAGGCCCTCTCACCTTGCCTGCTAGTTGATTGATGTGCATTGCTATGCACCAAGGTCGTGACCACATCACAATCAGTTGTATGCCAAGCTTAACAAATGCGAGTTTTGGTTAAAGCAAGTGAGTTTTTTGGGACACGTAGTCTCTGAAGAAGGAATTAAGGTGGATCCAGCTAAGATAGAAGCAGTGGTTCAATGGGAACAACCTAAGACGGTTATCGAAGTGAGGAGCTTTCTAGGCATGGCAGGATACTACAGAAGATTTGTGGAAGGATTTTCGAAGCTCTCCGGTCCGCTTACAAAATTAACAAGAAAGAACACCAAGTTTGAGTGGACTGAGGCACGCGAGAAAAGTTTCCAAGAGTTAAATGAAAGACTTACATCGGCACCGGTATTTGCTATCCCAGATGGCACTGGGGATTTGTTGTGTTCAGTGATGCGTCACACAACAATTTGGATTGTGTGCCTAATCAACACAAGAAGGTCATCGCATATGGATCTAGACAACTTAGGGATCATGAGAAGAACTACCCAACACACGACCTCGAGGTAGCTGCGGTGATTTTTGCATTGAAGATAAGGAGACATTATCTATATGGTGAAGCCTTTGAGATCTTCACAGACCACAAAAGTCTCAAATATTTATTCACACAGAAAGACTTGAACATGAGACAAAGAAGGTTGATTGAATTTCTTAAGGACTACGATTGCTCCATACAGTATCATCCAAGTAAAGAGAATGTGGTTGTCGATGCATTAAGTCGCAAGAATTCAACACAATTGTCAAATCTGATTTTGGGACTTCACAGATGGAAGTTGCTAGAAGACAGCTTTGTGCGATGCGCGGTTTGAAGCGAAGGTTTCAGGAGCTTTCTTAGCAAATGTCACTATTAGACCAGCCATCTTTGATCAAGTCTATAAGTTACAAATGAAAAACACAGTATTGATAAAAATCCGCCAAGGAGTGACGAATGGTACCCAGTAAGACTTCTCAGTGAAGAGTGATAGATCACTATTGTATAAGGGGAAGTTGTGTATACCAACAGATGTCGGTCTGCGGCAAATCATTTTGGATGAAGCACATAAATCACCATATGCTATACACCCAGGAAGCACAAAAATGTATCAGAACTTGAAAAAGGGCTTTTGGTGGAGAGGTCTGAAGAAGGACATCGCTGAGTATGTTTCAAGGTGCTTGGTGTGTCAACAGGTGAAGGTGGACCACCGACACCCAACAAGGTTATTACAACCATTGCCTATACCGGAATGGAAATGGGAATCAATTTTAGTGGATTTCATTTTAGGATTGCCACGAATAGCAAAGAAGCATAATGCAATATGGGTGATTGTTGATTGATTCACAAAGTCGACTCATTTCTTGCCGTACAACACAACCTACACAACAAGTAGACTAGCGGATCTATATATGAGGGAGATTGTCATATTGCACGGCATTCCCTTGAGCCATCGTTTCGGATAGGGATTCGTTGTACACTTCTCAATTATGGTGGAAATTTCATGAAGGGATGGACACTGGATTAGATTTCAGTTCAACTTTTCATCCACAAACAAATGACCAGACTGAGAGAGTAAATCAGATAGATCATTAAGGATATGCTACGAGCATGTATGCTCGATTTTCAGGGAGCATGGGATCAACACTTGCCATTGATCGAGTTTGCCTATAATAACAGTTTTCAGGCAAGTATTGGCATGGCACCATACGAGGCTCTATATGGGAGGAGATGTCGATCCCCAATTAATTGGGAAGAGACGGGAGAGAAAATTGTTTTGGGGTCTGAAATCTTCAAGAGCAATACCGAGAAAGTGCGCTTGATTAGAGATCGGATAAGGGTCGCTCAAAGCAGACAGAAAGCTATGCGGACCTAAAGAGGACGAGTGTCGACTTTCAGGTAAATTCCGTTGTAGGTTCAATGACTTGCATGCCCCTAAATCGATGCAAATTTCTAATGTCAGTATGGACTAACCTTGCAGAAAGGCGACAAGGTTTTCGTGAAGATTTCACCGACAAAGGGTGTAATGCGCTTTGGCAAACGTGACAAGTTGAGTCCACGATACGTTGGACCATTTGAGATATTAGGATGTGTTGGGGAGGTTGCTTACAAACTTGCACTATCACCACACCTCTCCGGCATGCATGACGTATTTCACGTCTCGATGTTGCGACGATACATCAAGGACCTGACACACGTGTTGGATTACCAATCGATCGAAATCCAAGAAGATTTGACCGTTTGAGAAGATCCAGTGCAAACTCTTGATCGGAGAGAATAAGTACTACGCACGAAGAAAATTCCTTTGGTGTTTGTCAAGTGGCGGAGCCATTCACAAGAGAAAGCCACATGGGAGCGTGAATCCGATGTGTGACAAGCCTATCCGGATTTGTTTACGTAAAGTAGTTCACATGTTCCAAAGTTTAATGAAGGTATGCACCTAATGAAATATTTTGTCGTGTGGAAAGAAATCTCTCAAATTTTATTATGTGTGTTAAATCCATAGGTTTAAATTTATCTTACATTGTCGATTGATGGCGTGAATCAATAGAAAAGTGGTCGTATGACAAGTAGCAACATATACGAGATGAAAGTCGAGATTAAAAATGGAAGAAATCGACAAATGAGCAAAATTTGCTTCATAAGCTATGTTTGTACCTCGCTCGCGTGAGAACTTAAAGCTCGCTCAAGCGAGCTCCTCAGAAACGACAAAAGGGAAAAAGACAAGGGTTTTTTGTGCATTATGGGAGCCTGTTGCTCGCGCGCACGAGCCACTAACCTCGCTCGTGCGAGGAACAGACTATATAAGGGGCGTGAAACCCTTCCCTGCACATTTCGCTCAAACGAAAGGGGGAAAAGAGAGCTAGGGTTTAGGAGTTCTTGGAGAAACCTTCAAATCCGCTCGCTTGAGGAGTTCTCTTAACCATTTTCAGCGGATTTTCGCACAAAAAGGTCATTTTTCATTCAAATCTACCTTTATTTTCCTTTATTTCGCACTTTAGAACCCTAGAATGAGTTCTTCTGACCCAAACCTTAGACAACGGAAGAAATTGGCGGTAAAGCTGCCACCTTCTCGCAACCTTACCCCGGAGTGGGATATCCACAAGAGCTTCTTCGAAGATCCATCGACCACACAATGGACCTCTGATTATTTAAACGTTAATGAGTTGAAGCCACTGTTAGTGCCGTTTTGTGGGCACTAATACCCTCGTTTGGTTAGACTTTTCTACCAAACCCTCACGACCAACCCTACCGATACCAAGTTGAAATGTGAAATAGACGGGAAAGCGTTCGTTTTTTACGCCAAAGACATTGGTCACGCAATGGGATGCCCGTTGACCTACATCAAGGACGGGGTTTCCAAACCCCCGTTCCCCAAAGAGTGGGATTTCCTTGAAATTGCAGCCGAGATGACTGGTGGAGTCACAGCTACAGGGCAATCCATTACGAGGGCCCAGCTGCCTCCACACATGTGGCCACTCGACATAATTTTTCGGATAAATTTGTTTCCGTTAGGGCACGACCAAGAGAGGAAAGTCCCCTTTTTAAACGCCATCCATGCCGCTTTTCACGATAGGTGGTTTAGCGCCTCTATCCTTGTGAGAAAAGCATCTTACTCGCCTTAGAGAGAAACAAACAAGGAGTCGTTCCCAAGCCCATGAACAAGTTGTCATATGCCCGTTTGATATCCAAGCTATTTGAGCTTCGGGATGGGAGCGACGGCTTCGAAATCTAGGCCCATGAACCCTCTATCCTTGTGAGAAAAGGCATCTTACACGCCTTAGAGAGAAACAAACAAGGAGTCGTTCCCAAGCCCGTGAACAAGTTGTCATATGCCCGTTTGATTTCCAAGCTATTTGAGCTTCGAGATGGGAGCGACGGCTTCAAAATCCAGGCCCATGAACCCTACCGATAATGTAGAGTAGTATCGAATCAGCGACTTGAACCGCAGCTTGCGAAGCTTGCGTGACAACGTTAAGAAGAAGAGAGCTACCCAGCCCTCTACATCTCAGTTGAGATCAGTACCTCCGACGGATGCTCAGCCTACACCACCATCTTCATCTCAGCCGACGCCTGACACCATGGAGTCCATGATGCGCGAGGTGCTATTACAGACCCGTGATATTAGCCTACGTCAGACCAAGATGCGGCTACATCAGAGATTCCAAGAGGCTGTCAACATCGACCTCATGCGTCACTCCTACCCACAGACCTACCGGGAGCGTCTTGCTACCATGCGGGACTCTATTTTCGGTTCTTCCAGTTCCGGCGCGGCTATTGGCGCGGAGACCAATGAGGAGGATGCTGACAAGGTTGAGGACGAGGAGGATGATGATGATGACGATGGAGATGAGGAGTCCGATTTTGAGTACGGTGAGGGCAATGATGATTAGAGCTTGCCGCTAAGGAGGTTTTATCTTTTGAGGAGCTTTGTTCTAAATTTTGAAAGCAAAAATGAAAATTTCATGTAATTTTGAGGTCTAAAGCTTGAACTATTGTGACATGGCTGTCACATCCTTTATTTGAATGTAATTAACCTTATGGTCTTGTGCATGATTATTTAGATGTAAATGGTGAATGATATAGTTTTTGTGAATGGATGGTTATATGCAATAGATGTATGTTTTAGTCAAGGAGTATGCTTTTAGTTGGTTGTAGAATATATAAATGTCAATTAAGTTGTTTTCATGAATGTTTTGTTGGAATGCCCAGACTAAAGCAATGTGGATGCTTGCTGTATGTTTTCATGAATAGTGGTTGTGGAGTGTCTAAATGTCAGTGCCTACATTGTGCAGGATGGGTATGATTATGGTTTTAGTGTATGTTTCTTTATGCAGGATGGGTATGTCTACGTTTTTCATGACTGAATTCCTTAGTATGAAATTGCCATGGTTTTGGTTTATGTGTTGGACTAGTAATGTTTCCATGTATAACTCCAGGTGCCACCTGAATGTGGGACATGACCTATGCCTTGCAGGGTTTTCTATTTGTACATGTCTGTGCATTCTCGGTTTAGGAATGTAATGTGATCATAACTTACGACAATTTTCGAGGACGAAAATTTTGTAAGGTGGGGTGAATGTAATAACCCCATATTTCTAAACCGTGTAAGCCAGATGATGATGTGTGCAAGGTGTGGTGTATGTGGTTCACAAGGGAACCCATGCACAAATTCACACCTTGGTGTGTGTATGTGTCTAACACATTTGGTGTTAAGAGGTTATGAAACACCTATCTTGGGTGTTTGTGTTTATTAAGTTGAGAAACTCAACTAAAAGGGGGATAATGGTCTCACACATGAGTTTCTTTTGATTGTTTTGTTTGAGTTGTTGAGAGAGAGAGAGAGAGAGAGAGAGAGAGAGGGGGTTTGCTTAGAAGAGAAAGTGAGGATTAATAAATCCGAGGATATTGTGAGGAGGGTTGTGCAAGGGTGTATAGGGATTCGAGCTACACGATTGTGACGACCTCGTGTGAATCCGAGAGCTTGGTGTGAAGGTGTGGAGTAGATCTAGGTTGTTGAAACCCTTTTTATTTCTTTAAGAAAGAGTAATCCGATCCATGAGGGATTCAATGCATAAAAGGTATGAATTTAATGCTATTTATGTTGTAAAAGTAGCATTTAATGTTTCTTAGAAAGGGTATTTAAAATGATTGAGATTTGATGAGGATCGAGTTTGGGGAAAAACTCATCTCAATATCTCTGATCCTCGCGCACACGAGCTTAAGAGCTTACTCGCGCAAGCATCAGAGAGAAGACTTATGGAGCCTCGCGAGAGCTTAAGTAAACCTGTGAGGGTCCTGTGTCTCGATCGCGCGAGGACTTAAGTGTAATAGGGCTCGCTCGAGCGAGGCCTCGCGTGACACCCTCCAGACAATTGAATGTCAGTTCGGTCGCGCGTGGAATGAGCCAGTTTTGCTCACGCGCCCAAGCCTCAGGGGTTCGCTCACGCAAGGAACAGGGTACCTCATTTTGTTCTTTTTCACTGAATTCTTCAGTGGTTTATGCCTTTCGTTCTTTTAGACATTCTCATAGAATGTTTTGACACTTTTGACTATAGGGTTGACGTATGGAGATATATGTGAGCTCGTATAAGATGCAATTGGTTTAAGCTTCTTGTGACTTCGTTTGAGGTAGGGAAAACTCAATTGCATGTGTATTTACTTTCAGCTAGCATGTGATATGATAGAAATAAGTGTGCTTTCCGAGTTTTGTCCTCAAATAGCATGAATTCATTTAAGTAGCTTTTAAACTTAAGAAATAGAAAATGTGATCATTAAGAGGAAAATGTGTGTGTGTGTGCTATGTGTGTGAGTTCTAAATCCTCATTAGTGTGACATGTAAAGGATATGTGTGTGACATCAATAGTGATGTAACTAAGTACGTGTGGAACGTGTGACAACCTTGAATTACTATGATTAGCACAAACTCACGATGATAAACTATATATAAACTTGCACATTTGATTTAAGGTTTAATTGTGAATACCCAACCCACACGGTGGGATATCCGTAATCGGTACGGCGAGATATTCGTACAAATCGTGACCGGTTCGGCGGGATATCTGTTCTTTGATTTCCAACAGTGGAAATGCTTCGTTCGACACGAATCACCTCATGCAAAGGAACTTGGGCATTGTGCAATGGTTCATGTGAACGACGATAGTAGATACTTCCATCAGGGGCTCGATGCTATATTGCTCGAGCAATTATTTAAGTAATTCATTTAAGGGTGTGCATTATAAGGGTGTGTCCTGAGAAATTATGAGTAATGTGTTTTGAAACTATGCATCAGATACTCCTTTTTAGTCATGATAAATGCTTCAAATTGTGTTCGTATGCTTTGAAATATGTCATGAAAGATGTGTGATGCAAGATGATATACATGTTATTGTTTTTCTTATTGAACTATGATGTAACTCACCCTTCGACTATACGTCACAGGTTCAAAGATTGCTGAGGATACTGAGAACCAGGACTTGGAAGACTCGGATTACGTGCCTTTGGAGGAGTCAGAGTCCCCTCCAGAGGAGTTCTTTTAGTAGATGTGTGCTGTGGCACTTTAATATTTTGGTGAAATCATTGTAAGGCTTGGTATGTCCAGCCATTATATTTTTGTACGATGTTAAATTCCCTTGATGCTTATTCTTTTTGCGAACCATCCCTAGGTGACTTTTGTTGTGTCACTGATGGTTCGGTTCTGTTCTTTTGTTCATGCGATTGACATGAGAATTGAACCGTCTTTTGTAGATAGAATTATCTTATATAGAAGTGAAGGTTTATTTGCTATATGACGACTCTATCTGTTTTAGTTAGACGTGCATTGTTTCCACTTTAAGTGTGGATGTACCAAGTGTTCTGTGTGATATATGGGGTACGACCTTGAGGGTTGTATTGACGGCGCGGGTTTCAGAGTGCCGAAGTCCGGGCTGTCACAGAATATGTAGATGAGTTCGGAGAAAGAAATGTTATGTTGTTTATTCATAAGTTACTAGCAAGAAAGTGGTAATGAATTGAGGAATGATGCAATCTTGGTAAATCCTTGTAGCTGTTTCAGATGAGTAGATTCTTCCATAGGCTTGTTGTCAAGAAACCTTGCAAAAAGAAAAAATGTAATTGTTCCATAAGAATCTTATTAGATTTCTGTACGTGAATATGAAAGCATTGTTTAATCTCTTGGACAACACTGGTCAACTAGTAAACGAATTTTAGCTAGCTAGGGCGTTGCATGTAAAGCGGCGATCAATAATGATCTCAAATTGTTGCGAATAGTAGGTTAGGACTCCCACTTCAACATAGATGTATGCAAGAAAAGAAGGTACATAAGCTATGTATGGCTTCTTGGAATGCAGGTATATTAATTGGGAAGAGTGTCAGCTGATAGATGTCATGAGGAGAAGGAAGATTAGCATATTGTGCTTGCAAGAGACGGTGGAAAGAAGAGAAAGTTAAGGACTTGGGAGATGGTAGAAGTTTTACTACTCAAGGAAGAGTAATTCTGACAATGTGATAGCCATTGTAGTGGATAGTGATTTCAAGGATACGATTGTGCAGGTCATGAGAAAGAATGATCGGATTATGATGGGTAAAATCTTTTTGAATGAGAAAATATTAAATGTTATTAGTGCCTCTGTACCCCCAAGTTGGACTATGTGAAAATATGAAATGAAAATTTGGCAATCAATTAATGAACTATAAATGAATACTTAATAGTGAAAGCATAGTGATTGATGGTGACTTTTAATGAACAAGTAGGGAGAATGGAAACATATATGAAAGGATACATGGACGATATGATTTTGGCGAAAGGAATGAGATGAGGGGAGCTATCTTGGTTTTGTAGTAGCTTTTGAGTAGACAATAGCGAATACATTTTGTAAGAAGAGAGATGAGCAAATAAAACAAAAATAAATTATATCTTATTAAGGTGAGAGCCTTACTGTAAGGATTGGAAAGTCATCCCAAGCAAGGTAGTTAAGGCAGTGTGGCTAGGTCATGGAGCGACCATAGCGAAGCCATGAGGAGGCTATTTATTATTGTAATTATTTTATCTATTAATTAGTAATACTTATATATATATATTAGATAAGAAAAAAAATATAGGAAGTAAAAAATTCAACTACTAAAGCATCATACTTAGATTCTAATATTGAGGATTTCACATTCCAGAAATAAAGAAATATCAATAAATACAAATCAAATATAGAACATCAATAAATTTGCAATATGTTAAGTATAAATTAATATATATGAAATATCAACAAATATAGAATATTAAAAATATAAAATATTAAGTACATATATGGTAGTGTCGCCGACGTTGAAGTTTCGTTGACGCTGTTAGCTGGTAGCTATTGAGAGAGAGAGAGAGTCAAGGGTTTTGTAACTTATAAGTTGAGGTTTTGCAACTTGTAAGTTAACTTTTGTAACTTATATATTATAAAAATGTCATAATTTATAAGCATTATACGTTATTATCCAAAAAATTAAATAGTGTGCATAGCGACATCATACTGCTATTCCGCTATGGTGACACTATGATGTCGCTATTTAGCCATCATGGTTATTTGGTTATATATGTCATTTCCCATTGTCATTCGCCATGGTTAAGCCATGGCGAGGCTATAGCGTGACCTTGGCAACCATGATCTCAAGAGATTGTTGTCATATAATGACATTTCGTTTTCGGCAATATTTCAATAGGAGGTCGTTTCGGTTCATTTCGGATAAATTCAGAAATTTTGGGGATTACAAGAAAATATATATTTAACATTTTAAGAAATGCCAAAATTTATGAAATTTCAACAAAAGTTTCATTTGTCCCCCATTTCAGCGAATTCATGCGAAAATTCGATTGATTAGTTTTGGATGTTCGGACCATGAGCCAAGTGATTAAAAAGATAACAAAGGATTCCAAAAATGAAAATTATGGGCATTAGGAGGCAAAATAACAACCTTTAAAGGAAAAATGAGTAACTGAGAAGTATGGTGGTAGGAAGGGGGTCCAAATGATATTTTAGAAACAAATGGCGCAATGCCTTAAATGAGTTGCTAAGGAGGTGTTCAGGGAATCTATAGGAAAAAATGTACAAAAAGATACATGTTGGTAGAATGCAAACATTCAAAACTCAATTGATGAGAATAAGTGTTTTGACGAAGGAAAAGGATAAGGACTATAAATCTTGAAATAAATGAGTATGCCAAGAGGGAAGCCAAGAAAATTGTGAGTAAAGTTAAGTATAAAGCGCATACCAATTTATATAATAGGCTAGGAGTGAAAGAAAGAGAAAGAAATTTATAAAGAAAATAAAACTAGCGAGTTCGACCAAGTGAGGTGTATACGCGACAAAGATCAGTCTTTAGATGAAATAAAAATAGATGGCAAAAATACTTTAAAGATCTATTAAAGACGAAATATACGAATGAAGTAGATAAAAAAGAAGAACCAAATCAAGGGATGATCAATGAAATATGGGAAGATGAAGTAAAAGCAGCCTTAGCAAAGATGAAGAAAAGTATTAGTACTACATGGAATACATGTAGAAGTTTGGATTTTGTTGGCAGAGAATGGGCTGAATTGGTTGACTAAATTACTTAATAAGATACTAAAAAGTCAGAAAATGCTCTAGGAATAGAGAGAGCATTGTGGTCTCTTTTTAAGAACAAAGGAGACATTCAAAACAGTGCCAACTAATGAGTGGCAAGAATCAAATTTATTAGAGAAACAATTTGGGAGAAGATCAACAGTTGAAGCTATTTTCCTATTGTGGCAACTTATGGAGAAGTTCGGAGGGAGAAAGACATACTTGCATATCTTCTTTATTGATTTGGAGAAGGTTTATAATGGAGTGTTGAGACAAAATATCTTATGGATGTTGTGGAAGAAATGCATTTCGAACTTATATATTGAGATCATCCAAGACATTTATGAGGTCATGGTAGTGACTAGTGTAAGAACGATGTGTGGAAAGATGAGTGAGTTCCCTATCGGAGTTGGGTTGCATCAATGGTCAAACTTGAGCCCTTCTTTCTTTACCTTGATCATGAATGTGTTAACCAATGCAAGAAGTGAGTCTATAGTGCATGTTATTTGCGGATGGCGTAGTATCAATAGCCCAAACAAAAAAGGACATAAATGATGAGTTGGAATTATAGAGAAGGTCCTTGGAGTCAAAAGAGGTTTGAAAATTAGCAGATCATAGAAGAAATACATGAACTACAAATTTAGTGAACATGATAGCATGGAGGAGGATTTAGATAAAATAAAAAATCATTTAGAGCCACAATGCCATATATTTTTCCTATTTAGGTTGTTCTCTACAATCAAATGGTGGATTTGAAGAGTACGTGTCAAATAGGGTTAATGCTGGTTGGATCAAATGAAGGCAAGAAAGTAGAATATTGTGTGACTCCAGATTTCCACTTATTATATGGTGCGGAATGTTAGGCTACCAAAAAGTGACAATAAGTTAAGAGTACATATGGCTGAAATGCCTATGCTGAGATGAATGTGTGGATTGACAAGAAAGGATAAACATGAGAGTTGAATCTATAAAGGGAAAAAATTACGGAATGTCACTTGAGGTGGGTTGGACATATTCATCAGAAGCCAGAGGTAGACCCTGTACAAAAGGTTGAGACTTGAGACGCTACAAGCAAAAGTAGGAGAGAGGAAGCCTAGTGATGATCTAGAGGGATGCAGTAAGAAGGGATATAAAGGATTGCAAAGTTAAGCTTAACACTGATCACAAATGAATTGAGAAAAGGACTTGCAAAGCCAATCCTAAATGGATGAGATAAGGTTGTGATGATGTATATTCGCCGAATAAGCAATTAAATTAAAAGTAAAAAAGGTACATAAGTATGAGGCCTTAGCCCAAAACTCTAGTGACATGTTAAAAGAGAGCTATGGCATTGCCATCTCTTGTCTCTTCAAAATTTTGACTAGAGAGCAAAATGAAATATAAAGCGAGAGTTTGGGAGACTAATTCCATCAAAGTGTAGACATCTTGAGGCTGGTATTGGAAGAGATTGAACGGTATAGAAATCGTGATGCCCCATCGTGTGAGCAACATAATTAGCTAATGCGACCACTACTCCATTTCCTACATAAAACGTGATGCCCTGTCCAATCCAACTTAGCGAGACTTACCAGCTTTGTCTAACCAATAGCAGGCTTTCCATGGGCATTCACATGCCTTGTACAACACATTAAAAAGAAGCAGATAGTCCGTCTGTATATGTATCTTTGAGTAGTTTTGAGGATCTGTTCAAGCGCATCAGGCAAAATTCTGAATTCAGCTTCATTATTGGTGACATTGTCTTAGTAAGCACGCAAGGCAAAGATAAACTTTCTATCTCTCGTTCTATATTAGATCACTCCTCCCCTAGAATATCTTGAGTTATTTTTAATTGAACCATCAACATTGAGAGTTACACAAATCAATAATCGGACTAGGAGATCGATGAACTTTAATAATGTTGGGACCTTCAAGGTTTTGCATATTCAAAGCTTTTAGTAATGCCTTTTGAACAATAGAAGCTTTAGATTGGGCCTTATCAGGAGGTTCAGTTCGGTTATTAGAAACCTTAAGAATGATTTCATTTATGGCAATCGCTTGCGAACAAGTACCGATTGGGCCTCCTAGGTGATACCAAATCCTTGTTCGATATGTCGTTCAAGCTTTGAGCTTCTGCAACTTGGTTATGGAATTGGAGTCAGGCTTCAAGAGAAATCCTCTCTCATCATCTTGATCTCCTTGAATGTTAGAAATATTGTGAGATGGAGGAGAGAAAGTGGTAGCTGGAGGAGCATTGGAAATCATATTGAGCAGAGCTTGAGATGTGGGCTGAGTTGGACAAACTTGGACCAGCCTGCTTCGATTTTGATAATGGGCCTTGGCTTTCCCAAAGCTGAATCTCATTAGAGAATTTTTATAATTTTCAAAGCTCGAGATTCCAAGAGTGCTCGTGGAGTCTGCACGGAGGAGTCCATCAATTTTAGACCATTCAAAATTTTAAGTTAAAGAGTTTGAGAGGCATTGGGAGTCTATGACATTTGGCAACTTCTCATTTAATTTTCTCTAGGATTTGGTAATTTAGTGTTAGGAGAGTCCGAATAAAGAAGGATTGATGGCGAAGGATCCTTGCCAATTGGAGTTGTACCCTGAGTTTGAGGATAGGTTTGATCTTGAGCATAGGTGATTTGAGATGGATCGTGAGGTTCACTGAGAACTATGGGAGTAAGATTTTCATGGAGTTTTGAGATAGGAGCACTGTACATGGATGTCAAAAGGTGCACATGAGGGACGAGGTGATAAGGATTGAGAGGATGCTGGGGAAGACAATCTATGAGAGTTGTTCAATAGGCCTGGCTTATCAGAGAAAGGGTTGGTATTTAGGGATCTGAATTGTGGGAATCTGTTGTTGGCTTTCCAAACAAATTCTGGCACAATCTTAGTGGATGGATTTTCATGTGGCTTACCAGGATTAGTCAGTTTAGGAACTGATTAGTCTTTATGGGAAGGTTTGGACCTACAACGAGAAATCAAGTGCCCTTAATGTTTACATCCTGAACAGTACGTACCATGGAAGATTCTCGAATTTGATTCGCTGCCAAAAGCCAATAGAACCAATCCCGATGCAAACTATTTCGGGATATTTCTCTTCTAGATCGGTCAGTACGCAAACTCTTGTGTTGTCTAGATTAGGAGCATCTTTTGCTGCAGAATTGATAGCTAAAACTTCTCCAATGAGACCAGCTATGGAGTATAGATTTATCTCTTCATAGTAGAAGAATGGAAGGTCAAGGAGGGTATCATCCAGCGACTACTCTGGGATCTCCATCTGTTGTACGGTAGAGAGCAGTCTATTTGTAGAATTTCATGGTGTAGTTGGCTAGGTCGAAATTCTAATTGAGCCACGTAGAGATCATATCTTCACACAACAAAAAAACTATAAGGATGTGTCTGTGATCGATCACAGATGCTTTGAAATTTCCATTTAATTTTAAGAACACATTTATATTATTACAAATATCATCGATGACAGGTTTGGGATATCGACATCTAGGACGAGGTTGCAAAAATTTGCGGACCAAACTGAACTGAAACCTAGAAGATCCAACAATTACAACATCGTCAGAAAAGAGTATGACTGGTTCTCTAGTTATACACCGACCTTTCACTCAACGTATAATCGGATGAGCCATAGCAATCTAGAGTTAGCAAGGGAAGAAAGAAGGGGCGAACAAGGGCAAGACGATGAGGGGCGAGCAGAGGAGAACCATCATTTATATATAAAAGGGTCGGTACCCTTGAAGATAGCATTTTTATGCTACCTTCAAGTACTAGATCACATGCCTCATTGCACATGATTGCGAATTAGACCATATTCTCTAAGGGTTTAATCAATCCTCTGGGGTTTTTGAAAAAGAAAGGGACTTTTTTTACCTTCAACTCACAGTTCAAACATAAAGGTTCGCCTCCCAAAATGGTGCATTAAAATATTTCAACTTTGACCCAATATTTAACGGTGCACAATCAACCTTTTTAATTTTTTTTATAGATGGTACCTGATTGATCTTGGACATGTTCCTGTGGCACCGAATCCTTGGGTTGGACGCCATGTGCCATCCAACTGGCTTGAAGGTAGCATGAAAACGCTACCTTCAAGGGTAGTGTCCCATGCCACTCTCTATCTCGAAATGAAGAACTTAGCTGAAACATGGATGTGTTCTTTTGTTTATCAGACCAAGAGGGCATTTACGAGAAGGTTGATCAACTCATTCCTCCCCACAAACTCAAAGTAACACTTTCATATCGAGGTGTTGCAACCCTCCCCATTCGATCCTGCCCTTTTTTTTCTTTAATTTTTGTTATAGTTTCACTTAATATGGTCTTATGATTGTAATTTTGTGGATCCTAACATCTATAAGCCTTTATACCTCGCATTTAACATTTTGGATGAGTTTCCATTGCAACAAAATTGAACTTCTGCCCTCAATTGGGATCTTGCTCTATATGGCCTTAAAGGAAAATAGTTTTCTCATGATTAGAGCAAAGTCTTCATCTTGTTTTACATGGTGTGGGCAGCAGACTGACTTTTTTTTTTGTTTGGTAAAAGGCATAACTGTATTAAAATAACAGCGAGAAGCTGGAAAACATACAACAGAAACCATGCCGATCAAAAGGTAGAACAACCAAAGTGAAACAAAAGCGAATCGAAAAAAAAAACCCTACACAGAGATGTAAGGAGGGGGGAGACCCAAGGCACACCATGACACAACCAGCCTAGCTTGGATCCCAAGGCAGCGTGTACCCTCCAGCCCCAACCTGATCCAATTAACTCATAGGCACATAAAATCCTGAACCATCTTTAGAACCATCCCCACCAGGCGGCACTTGCGTCCGAAGATACGAGCATTTCTTTCAAGCCAAATGCTCCAGACGACCGTGAAGAAACCAACTCTCCAGAAAGCCCCCAGCCGACCCTCCAGGTTGCCACCACGCCAAGCCAGACAGTGTTATGAAACGGAAGACGGGATAACCCATGGCATGTCAAAAGCTCTAAAGATGACCCCCCATATCCTATTTACCACCCAACAATAAAGGAAAAGATGGGAGACAGATTCCTCTGATTGCATACACATAGAATAGACGTTATGGAGATTCTTCCCCCTCTTGATCAATAGTGAGAATCCTTTTTCTAACCCAAGTCCATGAGAAAATTTTAATTTGGGGGGGGGGGGGGAGGATGACAACCTTTCACAAGCATGCCTAGTCACATTTAACCAAAGGCTAATTAGAGAGAATCCGATAGGATTTGACAGAGAAAGTTTCATGTTCGATAGGCACCCAAACTCGCACGTCTGATCGACGTTGATTTTTTGACTGATCGTAAAGCGTGGTCATCAGGCCAAGGAAAACGGCAACCTCCTCGTCTCTAAGTCCTCCGGGTGGTCAAATTCCACACGGCCCCCTTCCAACCTCATTGGACTAAAAGTTAGTCATTATTCCGCATGGAATAGCCGCAATAGAGAAAATGGTCGAGAAAGACTCCTTAAGGGGCCTAATTTTGGCCCAAGGATCCTCCCAAAATGGGATGCGATGCCTGCCCCCCAGCTGAACCCAACGGGAAAAAAGGCCAAATCATGGAAATTCCTTTCCACCAAGTGAAAACAATGCTATTAACAACAATTTTGACTCCACAATTGCCCTCCTAACTCCCTTATTTATTTGTCAACACCAGCACCCAAAGGCTCTCTCTATCACTTTCCAAACCGGCACGCTATAACCATTTATCCGATAGAGTGACATTAACCTACCACAAGCTTCTAATGCCAAACCCCCACAAGTTAAGGGCAATTGACAGTTGTCCCAGTTTACAAGGTGATAACGCTTATCGAACCCGGACCCAGTGGAAATTTCTTTAGATCTGCTCAAGCCTGTGTGGATCACGCTCAAGGGACACTGAAACAAAGATATGAACACAAGGAGGCTCGATAAAGCTAATTTGACGAGGAGGAGCTGGCCATCGCTGCTAAGCAACTTACCCTTCCACGATGCCAGTCTTTGGTCGAACCTTTGAACCACGGGATTTCAGGCCGAAGCAGAAGGTTGGCTGGTCCCGACTGGGAGCCCTAAATAAGATATGGGAAGAGGCACAATGTCACTATCTACCGTAAAACAATGACCCAAGGAACCAACCGGAATGCCTGAAATAAGCCAAGTTGTTGTGCTTGAGAGAGAAGACCATCCAAAGCTTCCCCCACCATGTTGAAGAAGAAAGGGGATAGGGGATCTCCCTGTCTGAACCCTTTGGAGACCCGTTGACGATAACCGAGAACTAGGCGGACAAGTAACACGCACGATTCCAACCTATCCACCTTTCCCCGAACCTGAGTCTGGCCAGCATGTAGTCAAGACACCCCCAACTCACTCGATCATAGGCTTTGTCCATGTCTACCTTTCAAAGGGCAGTAGGGCTACGGCTTCGATGAGCCGAATGCATCACCTCGAGAGCTACAACAATCATATCCATGAGTTGTCTTCCCTTCACAAAAGCCCCTTGGTTAAGGGAAATAACTTTGCTAATGACCGCTTAATCCAATTGGCTAGCACCTTCGAAACAGTCTTGTACAGACAGTTAAGCAGGTAGATGAGACGAAAATCTTTAAGCTCCACCGCACCTTCTTTCTTCGAGGTTAGCAAAATAAAGGTGGAGTTCAAACTACGACCGATGAAGCTACCCGCGTGGAACTCCCGAAGCATAGCCATGAGATCATCCTTCAGAAATTGCCAGAAACACCAATAAAATTCCATCGCGAAACCATCGGGACCCGATGCTTTACTTTTGCCACTGCTCATGATGACCCTTCGGTCCTCATCCTCCTAGAACGACATTTCCACAACGTCTTTATCCTCTGAAGAGACAGATCGAAACGGGACCCCATCCAACTCCGGCTGAGACCACCCCTCATCAGTGTACAACTGCCTATAGTAGAACAACTTG